>JAKFHU010001798.1:111232500-112482500 GCA_023783475.1 Daubentonia madagascariensis | reverse complement strand
ATAAACTCCCGGACCTTTTGTTCCAATTTGGTACAACTCTGAAAGCACCACCGCACTTTCACTACCACTGTTAAGATTGGGTGAGATATTTGTTATAGTTCAATTTCTCCCACTAACAAACTCTATGTTTTTATTCCCTTAGGGATGTTGATTCTGAAGTATTTACCAATAAAATTCCTGAAAGTAAATCTCCATCCAGAGTCTTCTGAGAGAAACCAATCTGCAATACCTATTGTAATCATGACACGCCAATAAAGGAAAACAAAGAAATACTGCTTTTTTTTCTTTTCCCTGTGTAATGTTTGAGAAAAAGACTGATTAATCCTGAAACAAGCTTATTCTCCAATACCAATGGTGTTTCTAGAAAGGGGAAATGAAACAGGAAATAATGTAGAAGAAGATAGAGTTGGTCTGTGGATCCTGGGTAGAGAAAAATAGGCATTGTGCACTCATTGAAGTTTTCCTTCTTTACTATGGATTAGCAATTTCAGGAAAAACACTTGAAGATTTAATTATATATTTCTTCATTTTTCTGAAATTGGGTATCTGCTGAGGAGATTGGAATGAGGAGTGAATTCGTTAGGACTGGCTATCTCTCAAAAGCAAAGTTCCTGGGGTCAATTTGAATGGAACAAACTGTTCAAAAGCTTAAGATATCCTAAATGAGAATAAAATATGCCAGTAATTGAAGTGATTTGAGAACTTTATGCTAAATACATTTTTAAAGATCAAAGACTGAATCTACCAACAGGCAACTGCAAAGTATAGAGACTAGAGTTCTGCAAATTCAGCCATCAGGCTTAATCTCTGAGAAGAAGAAAAGCAATCTCAGGCAAAGTGCATGTGAAGCCAGGGAGAATATTTTATATCTACTTCCAGTAGAGCTACTCATTTTAAAAATTAGTAAGATGAAAAATTATATAATAAAGATTGTGGAAGAAATAAAAAAAGGAAAAATGAAAATCATGACTTGCCAAAGTTTAAAGACACACAAACTCACAAGAGTGTAAACTTTAATATCAATAAAGAGAAATTTAATATATAAAATGCCAGAATAAGATGATGAGGTAACACAGAACAAATCAAGCTGAGAACAAAAGTAAAATTATTATAGAACCAATACATGAGTAAGAAAAAAATATAATAGCAGAATTCATTTATATTAGCATCTAAATTAATAAAGTGGATGAGAGAATTTGATAATCACTGAGAAAATAGAGGGAAAATAGGTAACATCAACTAGAAGGAAGATAATTACTAGAGAAAGTATATAAGTATATTACATGATCCCACTTTACTTATGCACACAAATTTCAAATAGGTGCTACTACATTTATTTATTAACTTCTAAATTCCAATCTCCAATATAGCTAACTGTATCTCCTATCTTCCTGTTTAAAACTTCAACCCTTCTATCTGCCCTGTGTACTTAGCAGAAAACTTTTTCCTAACATTCCGTTTGAAAAATGACAGCTGTCTAAACAAAGCGTCTCATACTTCTGCTCTCAGGTCAACCAATGCCCCTCCATGTGACCACTTATATTCCGACTTCACTCTTATTACAGAAAAAGAAATGTCCCTATTTCTATCTAAGACCTTTCATTTGTGATCTAGATTCCACCCTCCTCCATCAACTCAAGTATGTCAGCACTGAAGTTTTCCTCTCTCATCCTGCATCATCAATATTTCTCTCTCTTTTATGTCATTTTTGGAGTTATTAAAAAAATTCATGTGAAGTAAAAATTTCCTTGATCCAACATCTCCCTCCATGAACTTCCTAATTCCCTATGTCCATTGAAAAAATGGTGACATAAGAGAGTTGTCTCTATTTATGTTCCTTACTACTTCCCCTGCCCCCAATTCTTTTAAAGTCATTTCGTACAGACTTTTATGCCCACTTAGTTTAAAAAAAGCAGAATTAAAAAGGGACTTTGTAAGGTGGATGGGTATTAACATACGTTTACACAACCAATGCTTAGAGGGTATTTATATATTGGACTATGTCATGAGGATCGTTACAGCTTTGCTACTCTGGAACTCTCAATTAGAGAACAGAGAGAGACAGATTCTTAAGAATACAAATGAGAAATGAAAAATCTGTAATTGGCTACCTCCACTTTTAATCTTCATAGATATAAAAAAGGAGGCATAAAACATTTAAAGAGCGTGTTAGTAACGAGGTGCTTGTGCATGAAGTTTAACTGTTGGTGCACCTCTGCTCCACCATTCCATCTAAGTACGTAAAATTAAGCAGGTAGATGGACACGTTGATTCCCTATCTTGGTTCTTGTAATTAGTGTTGCAGTAAACATGGGAGTGCAGATATATCTTCAACATACTGATTTCCTTTCTTTCAGATATATAACCAGTAGTGGGATTGCTGGGTCATATGGTAGTTCTATTTTCAGGTTTTTGAGGAACCTCCATACATTTTTCCATAGTGAAATCAACCTAAGTGTCCATCAACTGATAAATGGATAAAGAAAATGTGGCACACATGAAATCCTGTCATTTACAACAACATGGATGGAACTAGAGGACATCATGTTAAGTGAAATAAGCCAGGCACAGAAAGACAAATATCACATGTTCTCACTCATATGTGGAAGCTAAAAAAATTGATCTCATGGAGATGGAGACTAGGATGATGGTTATCAGAGGGTGGGAGGGTAGTCGGGAAGGGAGGATAAAGAGGGGTTGGTTAATGGTTACAAAAATACAGTTAGATAGAAGGAATAAGATTTGGTATTCGGTAGCACAATAGAGTGACTACAGTGGAAATAATTTATTGTATATTTCAAAATAACTAGAGAAGTGGAATTGGAATGTTCCTAACACAAAGAAATGATAAATGTTTGAGGTGATGAATATTCCAATTACCCTAATTTGATCATTACACATTATGTGCTTGTATGAAACTATCATATGTACCCCATAAATATGTATAACTATTATATTCCTTAATAATTAAAAATTTTGAAAAATTAAGCAAGTAGAGTTGAGGGAGTTTCAATTTCCCCTCAGACATTTGAAAGAGATGAAGCAGAGACCATGTGTTCAATAGGCTGAGTATGCTATGCAGGCATTAGCTAATATATGAGAAAACCATATAGATATTAGCAGTTATTTATTTTGATATTACATATATGTGTTTGATGTTATGTTGTAGCACATAAAGGGACTAGTCAAAAAAGAATCTTCTGACTGATGTTTGTATTTGATGACTGAAACTTTTATTCATCAGAAAAAATGAATTAATAGATCTATTAATTGTGTCTTGGCACTGAAAAGTATTTATCTCCTGATTTTTGCCCAATAATTTTCCTATATCAGCAATTTTAAATAATCAGAAGAAAGCATACTAAAAGCCTTTTCAAAAATAAATTTAAAAGCCAGAAATAAATGGTTGACTTTGTACATATATGTGTATATATGAAGTATATAAATATTTGTATATATGATGTATACATAGTTAAAGCAAAAAATTATTCAATATTATTTTTTACAGTACAGTAAAAAAGATTTTATTCGGGATCTTTATAATAGGTACAGGGACCACTGCAATAAGGTCTTGAAATAGAGGAGAGAGATTGGGCTCAACTCTGAGTACAGCATGAGCAAGTGGGAATTTATAGCCAAGAAACTAGGTGGGGCTCATTGGACAGAAAATTACTAAGAGGCAACCTCAGAGGCAAGGGGGATTCTGGCTAGATTGCCTTAAGATTCTTGCTGAAGACAGACCAGAGTGATCAGACATTACCTGGGAGATGGTAGAGAATAAGGAACCCCATCAAATATCTAGAACAATCAGATATGGAGAGTGGGGGGTGTTAAACAAAGTTTATGGGAGGCCATTGGTTTTGGCTAGCTGCCTGCACTAGGCCCCAGAAGACCAGACCAAACTAAAATGGAGTCACTCAGGCTAACTGCCACATAATCAAAGGGAAATTTTAAAGAAGCAGGTAGACACCCAAACTAACCAGTTTTTCCTGAAAACAAGAGATTACAGTTTACCTTAGTCAGCTTAATAAGAAGTCCCCTCTGCTTTAACCCTTATAAGAAAAGTAACCTGAAGTAACCTGATGTTAACCTATCAGCCTTTTTTTTTCTATTTTTCTGTTTCCTTATTCTCACCTTATAAAACCCACTGTCCTGCTGTTGCCCTGTGGGAGCTCTCATTATATTTTGTAGAATGAAGGTTGCCTCAACTCATGAATTATTTAAAAAAAAACAATTAGATCGTTAAACTAAATTTGTTGTAATTTTGTTTTTTGACAGGGCTCTTGCTAAACTAATTTAGCAAGCTTCTTTGGCAAAACTGAATTTTACAAGAAAGTACAGAGACGGACCTAGGAGAAAGTTTAGGAACCTGACTAAGTTTTTGTCAAGCAGATGATCTTTGTCTATAAGTTATGTTTGATATATATATATATATATATATATATATATATATATATAAAATCAATACCTAGTACTATTATATAAGAAGATACTAAAGGAAAAAAATGATTAAAGAAGTTCAAATAATTACTTCAGAATTATCTCCCCTGAAAATAAGAGTCCTGACCCAGTAAGTTTCACAGCCAAATTGTTTAAAATATATTAAGGGAATAATTCTGATTTAAATTATTATAGAACATGACTAATAGGGAAAAGTTTATAATATTGTTTTTTGAGAAGCTAGGGAAACACTGACTTAAAGAGAACTGTCAAAGATAGTGCAGATAAAGGGAACTACAGACCAATTACTCTTTTGAACATCTATGTGACATTAATTGTAATATTCACAAATAGAGCTCAGTAGCACAATAAGGAATGATATACTACAACTATATTTCTTCCTAGAAATGAGACATTATTTAATACCAGGATATAAGAATATCCTTTTCCACACATAACAAAAAGAAAGAAAAAGGAAAGGTCACTTCTTTTAGAGATTTGTTAATGCCCCTTCATGTTCTCAATAAGTCTGTCTTGGCCACCCCACCTGAATTTGCAACCTTCCTTCCTACTCACTTCACATTCTCCTTCCCCTAAATCACTCCACGTGATTTATTTTTGTCCTTAGCAGTAAACACAATTCACCATGATATATATTCTAACTGTTCATTATTTTTCATTTTTATGTTCTTCTCACCCTAGTAGAATGTAAGGTCCATGGAAACAAGGAATTTTGCCTGCTTTTTGTCATTATTTCTTCCCCACAGATGTAACGTCAGTGCCTAAGTGGCATTTAGTAGGTCCTTAGCACATATTGGTTGAATATATAAATGCATGAATCATCCCAATAAATTTTAAAACACATTTAACAAAATTTAACTATTTTTTATAAAAATCTTCAGCGAAATATACTCATATTATCCTCTGACATGGAAGATACCTAAATAAAGAACTATTTAAAAAAAAAGAGTATGTGTGTGTGTGTGTGAGAGAGAGAGATAGGATAAATGTTAAATAATAATAAAATATGAGAAGTATTTTTCTCCTAGCCCTACATTTGAAAGAAAAGGTTTTAGTAATTTTCTTTTCTTTATCCTCTGTCACACAGGGAAAGGAAGCAGCTGGGAGAGAAGGGTGAAATTGGGAAATTGAACAGACTGTGCTAAAAGGTAAATTTTATTATTGGCACTAATTTTTTGCCCTGCCAGGTATCTGTGCTTCTTGGCATGTAGTTTTGTTGTCCCTCTCACTAATGGCCAATGTACATATTTGATCCTTGACTGTGGGCTTGGCCAAGAAACTTGTTTTGACCAGATATGTATGGATGGAAGTGACACTGTGCTGATTTTGTGCTTAGGTCTACAGAGTCCTCATATGTTTCTGTTTACCCTCTTGCAGCTCTCCCATATCCATGAGAAGAATATGCCCCACTTTGGCTATGATCACAGGAGGAGAGTGGGACCCAGCACAGCATGGATCAGCTGTCCCCCAGCTGACTGACAGAATCATGAGCAAGTCTGCCCAAGATGAACAGACTGCTCCGCTGAGCCAGTGTGGATCGGCTGATAACAAGCCAAACTACAGATGCGTGAACAATATTATATTTTTCTCGTTTAAAGCCACTGACTTTTGTGATGAATTCTATGGGTCAGTAGAATATAGGCAGATTTATAATAATTGGATCGAACACTCTCTGGAAGATCTAAAGACAGAGGGGATCAACATATGAGAATAGAGTACACATCTAAAAATGTATGAGAAAGAATATTTAACAATAAATATAAAAAGATTGAATTTGCCTGCCTGCATGCAGCCCCTTCTGAACTGCATTTACCTCATGCCTGAAAAAAATGATGAAGTAAAATACCAAGCCCTTTACCTGTGGAATCTTCTAAAAGAAGACAAACATTTTTCAAATTGTCTGGGAAATATAAGAAAATTCACTGACAAGTTCACTATCAATATTTTTATAAACACAATATCATACTCCCTGTTGTTCCTAGGGTAGTTGTTGAGAATCCAAAGGAATGGTCAGAAATGCAAGAATCAACATGAAGGTATTTTCTTTCATCCAACCAATTTTCTTACAACCAGGCATGCTACAGCTTTCAAGGAACAAATGTTTTACGTCTTGGGCAAATGGTAGACAATATAATGTTACTTCGCTTCTTGTCCATTGGATCCCCAAACAGCTCTCTGTTCTAAAAGCCTGGTTGCAACAATTTTTATTTCATATAATTCAAATGGCATATAGGGTAGATTAAAGATGAGGAGAGAACCTAATCTTTTGGTAGCTATAATATGCTTATATTGAGCTTTGTGAAATCATAGCTTGAATCTATAAATAGATGCCCTGGTGAGTAGAACTATGGGTGTTCTGAATACTTCAAAAGGCCTATGTCAAGGTGAAATCTTTCAAAGATGTAAATATTACTGTATATAAGTGGCATTCAGGCTGCAATGTTTTATTAAATAGACAGTATCAAAAAGAGATATTTGATATCTATATATTTTCTAAAGGTTTTTCTGAAGGTTTATTATGCCTTATATCACCCAGATAATATTTTGTTCTCTCTCAACCATGTCTTCCCTGTCTATTGACCACAATTATTTATCTAATTCAAGTCAGAAATTCAACAGTTTTTACACATTGCTTAACCAACTCCTAAACCACACTAAATTGTCTTGTTCTCACTGATCAGATTTGAAAATTAAGGAAGTCAAGGTGATACCATTAACTACTTTAAACTCATAAAGAGTTCTTGTTTTTTTTTAGATTGTACTTAAAGATTTTTACATATACTTATGTTTGTGTTCTCATATTTCTACTTTCACACAAATTTCAACACTTAAAACCCTGAATGTGATCCGCATGGAACAATAACAACAACAAAAATACTAAACCTGCCTGTTTCAAAGCTATTAATATGTAATTTAGTGACCAAGAAGAGAAATATATACATGTTTATAACATGTGACATGTGATCACTTAAAAATCTTCAATCAACTCATAAACAAAATATTCCAAAATTTATACATTTTTTCAGAACAGAGAAAAATGAGGGCTTTTTAAAACTGTAACCTTCAAGTAGATGAAGGAGCATTATATTAATAATATAACCAGCTGCTGTTCATTTCCACTGAGAGTAGAAGACATTGAAGATGTTTAATTCACAGTAGGAGTGGTTTAGATTGGACAACAGGAAGACATACTTGACAGAAATTCATACTAGACCCTAAAAGAGATTACCAAGGGACATTTGTGAACTCTTTTTCCATTTAGGTTTTTGCAAATAAATTAGATTCTACAACTACTGTGATGACTATGAATTTTTGCAAGTAGGTCAAGGAGGTGAGCAATGAGATACTAAAGTAATAAAAAAGTCCTTTATTATTCCAAATGAGGGGCGTAGAAGTTATCCTGTCTCACTAATTCCCTTTTAATATATATGACTTTTTCACCTACCCCCAATAAATCAATAATGAGTAAGTTCAGTGTAAACTGGCCATTTCTCCGTACCACCTTGGTGCTCTGTTGTGAGCAATAAAGTCCTATAATACAATGGAAGATATAGAAGGATATAGTGACACAATTTTTTATTGAATTAATTTATTTTATATTTCTTTCTTAATACTAAAATATGCTTGCCATATAGTTTCTCTTTGGAATGTTTTATTTTATTGAAATTATTTATCAATGCCTTACTAGTGCTTTTTTTCTGTATTTGCAATGAACAAATAATATGAATCCAAATATCCTTTGCATTCAGAAAACATTTTGTGCTATTTTTGAAAGTATCTTGGAATGAGTTGAGATTAAGATGCCACTATAAAAAGCAGAAACAGTGAAAAGGGAATTCTTCCTTCAATGCTATACACATCATCTAGGTTCTGTTTTTCCAACTACTACAGTATGCCTAAGAAGAAAGAAATGTTTGCTTTGTAGCTAAATTAGTGATAGGGTTCAGGATGCATTGCCCCAAAATACGACTATAAAAGTCCAGAATACACCACTCTAAAATATGCTTCTTTGGCAGGTTGATTACTTTGAGTGGTTATTTTGAGAAACTGCAGACACAGGAGTAGCTCTGAAAAGTTGCCCTCTTATATCTACTTAAAAAAACAAACTCCATTTGTAAGGGTACCTCCCCATCTGCACTTGGAAGAAAAGGAGCACTAAATCATCAGAGACCAATGAAGAAGGCTTAGATTTAAATCTGCATAATAAACTTTTCCTTTATTTTAAGATGCTTTTCCTGGCCATCTTTTCTTAATTAGGCCTTTCTCCTTCCATAATCTGCTTCCACCACCCTCTAGAGGTCCCAGACCCCTATTCCTCTCTGTAGCTCAGGATGACATGCACATCTGAGTATAAACCTCAATCATCTGGCCACCTGTTTGAGCCTCCTATTTTTGTAGACCCCCTTGTGTACATGGTAATTAAAGTTGTTTTTCTTCTGTTAATAATCTCTCTTAATGTCAATTTAACTCACAGACCAGCCAAAGAACCTAAAAGGGTAGAAGAAAAGCGTTTTTCCTCCCCTGCGTTAGCTACCTGTATTCTTTTTACATTAGGTATTGAGGTTGATTTGGGGAAGGTGGAGGGGGAACGGCCTCAATAACTTCTCCCGTCCCTATGTGTGTGTTCTTTTGCCATCTCTTTGCCATTCTTCTCATCAAGAAATAACATCTATTTCCTCATCTGCTGAATCTGGCCTGGGTATATGACTGCCCTTGATTAATAGAATAGTGCACAAATGATATCCTAAGAGTTCAAAAGATGGCTCCTCAAAAAACCCAGTAACTCTTCTTTTCCTCTAGCAACATAGCCATGAGGCCACTGTATAAAAAAGTGAAGTCACTAGAAGATGTATAACCACATGCAAAAGAAGTGAGGAGCCAGAGTCCACATATAGCACCCAAGAGCCACACACATGTGAGTGAAGGCATCCGAGACCATTCAGAGGCATCTCATGACTGCAGCCACGTAAGTATCCCAGGAGGAGCTCCTCAAAAAAGCTGCTCATCTGACCCCAGCTCAAATTTCTGACTCATAGCATCATAAGCAAATAAAATGGTGTTGTTCTAAGCCACTATGTTTTGGTGTGGTTTGTTGAGCAGCAACAGGCACCTTATAATGATAATATAAACACATTACATTCATGTTCAATTCATGGTTTACAGACCAAAGAAATTTTAACATGTAATATGCTTTTCACTCGTGTGAAAATAATATTCTATACCAGATAGGGTAATAGTAAAGCCATTATAGTTCTATGAAAAGTATCACAATAAAAGATAATAAAAAGGAGAAGAAAGACATTCAAAGGGGAAAAGTAGAGATGAAAAAGAAAAATAGAACCATGCAATCGATTTGACAGAGGTTCCAAATCGGCATGGACAATTGCACATATAGCATCTGGGTGACTAGGTGCATGACGGTTCTATTAATAATTCCTTGGATATTGTTGACATAGACTCTTTCAACCTCTCAGTTTAGCTTTCCAAAATGCTGCTTTCTCCATGTTCTCATCATACTATTTTAATTGTCCTTTCTTATCCTTCTTCCTTAGTTCTTGTTTCCTTGCCAAATCTATCAAAGGCATAAGTAGATATTATTCAATGAGATACAGTGGGGCCAGGAAGGCAAATTAACCAAAAGTGGCAGAATGGAGCTGCCTGGAAGCCCGAGTTCGAAGCATACTGAGCACATAGAGAGTATCAGGTAACGATGGTGGCAGCGATGCTAGCTAGCTTAAGCTGTTTTTTTCCTGTGGAAGAGTCTTGGCTGTGACTTTTCCTTAATTCTTATCCAAGTTCGGTACTTCTACATTCCTATTAATTCCATAAACTCTTTAACAAACCTATCTTGCCAAACTAAAAGTTTGCAAACAAAATCCTATTGTTTGCAACCAGTATCTGGCAGTATAACAGCGCCTGAACTGACCAGAAGGAGCAAATCCTCAAAGAAATGGGACAAATTAGGGAGAGGACAGCTGAGCTTGTCAGCACTAAAATGCTGAGATGGTTATCTGACTATGTACCGTGCCCAGTAGAGAAACTGATAAGCAAATTCTTGTCTTTCATGCCCTGGAAAGTAGCTCTCATGAAAAGCATGTTTTTGGGTTGGTAAGAGGCCACTTCTATGAAGCAAATGAGAAATTTAGGATATTTAATCTCTTTTAATAACAATTTTAGTGATAATGCTGATCAATAGCTAACGACATTGATATTAATATTATTTCCATTCTTCCTGGCATGGCACTTGTAAATGTGTCAACTTTATTAAAATGAAACGCAACTTATTTCAAAGAATAATTTGATTTTTGTCTGCAGACACCCTGAGGAAATTTCCATGTAAATGTAAATTAACCACCCATCTAGGTGGGTTTTTGGTGAGTTCCATAAGATCTTCACAGACTTGCTTCCTAATCATCTGTCTGATACCAGAAACATATGCTGCTTTTTTCAATCAATGGGCATTTTGGTGAATTCCTAAGAAGCTCAGTTTTTGAATATTTGTTATTTAACAGAAAACAAAAGTGCAATTGAGAAGAGTGATCATTAAGATAGTCTTAAGTAGAGTAATTATTATCATTTATTGTTTAAACTGGGATAATTGTGAAAATGAAATAGGCCCTTATTAATAATTATATCTGGACAATGGACACAAATTGGCCTATTCCAGCAAACTGGGGTGTATAGTCTTCTCGCTTTAAACCATATTAAGGATCTATTCTTCTGGTTTCTCCTAATTCAACTTGTAGTGTACCCCTCTTTCGTAACATTCAGTACACTTGTAAAGATTTTTTTTTAAAGTTTGGATTCCCCACAAGAATGCATGTTCCAAGAGAGAAAAAACCTTACTTATGAGTATCATTCAACATCTAGCAGAGTACATGGCATGTAATTCTAACTACTTAATAAATAAATTATTCAATGCTAAATTTTCAGCTAGCATTCAGTCTACAAACAAGAAAAAAGTCCATGTAAAAGTTTTTTTCTTATCTTGTGTACTCATGACATAGAAGGCATTGTCCATGATGCCGCTTAAGTTCCTTTGTGTTAGTGAAATTCATTTTATACTTCTGGGAAATAATATCAGAAAAATTACATTAGTAGAAGAACTGGGATGCTGCCTCCTATAAGCAATGAACGTGATACAACTCCCACAATTCTAAAATGAGTGTGGAGGCGGACATGTAGAAACATCAGTAATAAAATAGCACGTTAATATTAGTAATTATTTTATCAGATAATATTGGAACGATTTTTTATTTTCAAATTACAGGTTTGGTTTCTTTATTAATATTATAAACTTTTTATGTGTACTTAATTATGAAATTTGTACAATTCTATTTAATTATAAAATGATAAATTGCTTGAAATTATTAACAAATGAATAGATGAGAATTACAAAAATTTCTAAATGAAGCTTTTTTTCACTCATTGTACTCTTCAAAATATTTAATCAAAATTTGTAATCAGCAGTTGAATATTGCATGTGATGTGGAAGTTTTTCTTTCAAAGTGGAATTGTTACAGGCAGCTCCATTAGTAGGTGTTTTTTTTTTTCCCACAAAAATGATAGAAGATAAATGAAGTGCCCTTCCTTGTTTTCATTGTCAAGTTTTCACTAATAAAGCTCATCAATAAATCATTCCTTATAAGTTTTTTTTAATAATTTAGAACCACAAAATAGAATCTTTAAACAGAAAAAATATGCAAATACCTTTTGAATTATTACTTGAAAAGGTAATGTGTGAATCCGTTACTTGAAATTCGAAGAGTTGCTTAAGATGCTATTGATATGCCAACATTTTTTCTGCCTTTACCTTTTACAACACACGCATACACACTCACACACACAATTACATTGTAAAACCTCCAAATATTTTAAATGTCTTTTATTATTTGGAGAGATAAATTTAAATAAATACTTTTTATGATAGTAAGTGTTTTATATTTGGAAATAAGTAACTGTGGTAGAGCCATATTATGGATAATATGTATTTCTCATATTAGAAATTAAAATAATACAAGACATTAAATTAACTCGCCATTCCAAATTTCCGTGGTATGTGTATGTTCATTCTTACTTTATTTTATTACTTTTGAAAATAATTATTCATCTTAGTCAAAACACTGTTTTCAAATTCTCAATTGTTTGGCTTCATCAAATTTAGGAAACCCAAATTTAATTATCAATTTTGAAGTCTCAGTTTTATCAGATACAGAAGAGAAATATATTTTCTAATATAAATTCTGCTTTCAGCTACACAAATCTTTGACAGCATGATTGAGTAGTATTTTTTGACTCATCCTATACCTTGAAAAATAACCTTTATAATCTTCTTCGGTTTTGAGATAACAGGATCTTTCTGCAACACAGACACTGAGAAAATAATCACGGTGGCTCACTCTGCCTTGTTCACTCCATTTTATCAGCTCTCTGCTCTCTGTGTCCTTGCTGACCTCCAGAGTTGAGGCTGAAGAGCATCTTAAGGCTTGCCTTAGCATTGATTAGAAAATAAGCAAAAGATTAGCACAAAAATTAAAGCCTGAATATGTACTTTCATATACATATATATATTTAGGATATACTTATTAATTGAATTTAATAGCAAGTATGAATGCAATTATAGGTGATTTACTTGACATTTGTGTCCTTGGAGCATTTTAAATTACAGAACAAAGTCAACACAAGGAAGGAATGCTGTTAAACAGTAGAGGTAGCTGTAGAGAAGTGTACTTGGCAGTTGATAGACTGTACACATTTTAAACTTTAATGGACACTATTAAAAAATGTGGTCTTTAAAAAAATCATGAGCTTACTACATAGGAGGTCTTATCAATATCTGTCACAAAATATGTTATGCTGTTTATGAATTCGTTTTTAAATTATTCCAAAGCTTGATCATTTTGTAATTACTCAATAAGAAAGAATGTGGGTGAAAGGAAATTAGATATGAATCATTTTATGGAAACATGAAAATTTAATTTGATTTATCAATGTCTTTTCAAATGGATAAGGTAATTGTGAATCTTAAAGTTATTCAAAGTAAAATTAAGTACAAGAATGCACCCCAATAGACATCTGGCAAACACAGATACATTTAGATGGCAATTCTTAATATATTTTTGTTAATAATTACTAAAACTGACTTAAACTCCAAAAAATTATAGTCTGCAAAATAAAAAGTATTGTTATTCAAGTAAATGCTGCATTTCTGACATAAGTTTTTTAAAATTGAAATTACTCTTAAAATATGTTAATAACTACACAGACAAAAGATTCAGAAACAACATCTTATATGAAATCACAAGAATAAGGACAGTGAGAAACCAAACCTTCCAACCCTGCCTGTTTTGCTGTCATCTTCATCTCAGTTCAGGTCTGATTCATGCTTTCATTGCTTTGGCCAAAACCTCAGTTTATGCCTGTGTCCCCTCTTCCTGTCATATCCTTTATGCACATTATGAAAAAGTACTGTCTGTTATGCCTTCAATATCCAACTTTTAATCTCTTTTCACCACCACCAATGTTACCACCTTAATCCACGAATAATTGCAAACAGGGCCTTCTTCAGGTGTCTACAACCTGTGCAGTCTCCCAGGTCCTTGTGATTAGAAGGGCTCTGTTCTTAGTTTAATAATTTGCTCTTGATTTCTTGAATTCTATTTCTTTTAAAAGAGAGCTCACTATTTTCATTTTTTCACTGGGCCCCCAAAATTATATAGCCAGTTCTGATTTCAAACATTTTCTATATAATCTCCGCTTCTGCTCTTGTTCACACTAGACTCGGCAGAACAGCCAGAGGGATTGGCCAAAATTTATTAGATGGTGTTTTCTCACTTACTTAAAGCCCTCTGACCATGTCAAAGTCCATATTTTGATTTGTAAGTTCTTAAATGATCTCTCTACCATCTTACTTCTCTTTTTCTCCTACTATTCTCTCACTGGTTCCCTCTGACTCAGACACTAACCTTCTTGCTGTTCCTAGACATCCACATACTACCATATAAGGGCATCTAAATCTTTGCATTTGCTCTTTCTAAGACTAGAACATGCATTTGCAACCTCATTAATATCATCCCCAAGAGAGGAAAAAATTGATTCTTGGAGGGCAAACAATTCTTAGATATTACAGTTGTTTGTAATTGTCCGATATTCAATCCTACTCATTAACATCTTATTCTTTAGGATTTAATTTTATTGATGTGTGTTGGGGGAGAGGCAATTAAGAAATATCTGAAAAGACTCCCAAGGAGGTAGATAATGAATAAAAAAGGTTAAGAAACATTTTTTCTAGAATATCTTCTACCATATATCTTAAAATGTTACCTGTTTTCCTTTGTGTTTTTACTTAGAAGTCACCTTCTCACTGGGGCCTTCCCTGTCCACACTGTCTGAAGTTTCAAAACTTGTTCTCCTCTTGACCTCTCAGGTCCCAACAATTAAATACCCCTTTGTCTGATTTTTGTTTATCCTTAACATTTATCACAATGTGACCTACTTTATATTTTATTTACTTTGTTTAGTGTTGGTCTCTTCTATTATAACATGCTGACAATTAGAGGCAAGTTTTTCTCTGTTTCATTTGCTACTGTAGCCCCAGTGCCTAGAGCAGAACCCTTCATATGGTAAGTACTCAAAGAATATCTGTGAATGAATGATTCAGATAATTAGAGAAGAATAAAAAAAAATTAATGTGCATGTGCAGTGAGTTTATTGAAGACTACTAAAATACTAATAGCATCGATAAATTGTATCAGTGGTCCTTTCACTAACAAAAATATGAAAAATATAATCCAAACACAATTAAAGTTTCTGCTTAATTGGTGAAATAATCAAGTTAAAGACTTTAGTTTAAGCTCTGGCTTTCAGGTAAAGCACAAGTAACCAAAATATTTGTGTAAAGGAACAAAGGAATCATCTTTATTTTGATGTCATCTTCATTTATTGACATGTATATGTATACCTATATATGTATATATAAAACATGTATTAATATCATACATTGGATCTTCAGATTTTCTTTTAACCCTGGATTGCTCCAATTATTTGGATCAAATTACTAATACAATAAAATAAATGCACTTAAGTTTACAATGTACATATAAAAATCATATAGCCATCCCTTTATAAAGCCATACCCAACATAAAATACAAGAGCTGCTGTTTTGGTTGTTCCTATTTCACTGGGAATAACAAATATCTGTTACATAAAATAGCTCATATTTGCTGGCTTATAGAGACAGCAAGCCTTCAGACTTGTTTGGATTTTACAAGTTTTGACTCACTTAGAATTATCTAGACCGCAGGGATGCATGTGTTGTATCCAGATCTTTTCAGTGAGGTTCAACCGCACCCATTCTTCTAAACCTTTACAATCTGATTAGATTATCTCCCCTCTCAGTTGTGAAGATTTAAGTAAATGCCCTTTTGAACTAAATCATTAAAATAGAAATGGTTTCAATTACACATGGTCACATGCTAACCACAGATAAGAAGAGTTTCAGGAAAGATTTGAAATAATAAAATGAAATATCGGAATTTTATTCCTTAGGGAAATAAACACAAAAGCTTATCTTCTTATACCTGAACTGATAATATAATGTTAAGCACACTGATTTAAAAATGTAAGCAATAATGATGGAATACTAACCACACATAAAATGGAAGTAGTGCATCTTTTCTTTTGATTTTTTAATCAAGTCTGTTTTTTTTAATGCTACTGTGAATAAAAAGTTGGAATAAAAGGCTAGTAATTTGAAAGTGATATTTTTGGATTTTCTTGTTTGTGTTTGATATGCTATTGTAGGAGAAATTTTTAAAACACAATTTATTATCATAGTGAATATCTATGAAGACTTTAAAATACCCAAGCAAGATTCAGTTTCCTGCTTTGAGCCTTGAAGTTATATAATCTTGGTTGGTTAAATTACTTAATTTTTCTAAGCCTCAATTCCTACATATAAAATATCTATGATAAGCCAGTGTCTGACCTAGAGTAAGTACTCCATAAATGGTAGCTTTTTATTATCAAAAACTTTAAAATAATGTGTTTAATAGTGTCCAGCAATCAAAGCAGAACAGTGAATTTTAGTGTCTTCAACATCTCTATATCAATTACAATTGTGTTGAGGTACATGTAACAAATATCTGACAATAGTGGTATAAATAATTAGAATTTATTTTCCCCATGTGATTATAAGTTTAGAGCTAGGTTTTTTTGGGATTGGTGCAGCCACTGAAAGGTATTCAAGGAATACAGTCCATTCTTGATCTCTGCTTCAGCAACCTCACTAACCTTATTATTTTTTTTCCAATAGTAAGTTGACTAGTCTACTTCTTGGCATTGGTTCATGACCCAGAGAGATGGCTAGGAAGCTTTTAACATTTTTCTCAGTAGGCATACAAAATTTTATTTTATTATCAAGCTTAATCATAGATTTACTTTAAAGCACATGGGATTCTGCAAAGGGGAATATTTTAACTGGACTTATTGGACAAATTTGGTATTGCATAGGTGAAAGAGAGGGTAGAGTGAATTTTGGGAATTCACTGAATAGTATATGCTGTACATATATTTATATATATATGTATATATAGTATATATGAGATACAAATTAGTATTTAAACCTGGACCCACAAAGACTTTAAAAAATGATAAATTAAGATTAATTATATATTCCAGTAAATGAGTGAAATTAATGTTTCAATTGTTATTATTCATGGTAATTATAGCACCATGTATATGCCTGTATGTGTGTGTGTGCACGTGCACACATGGGGTAATTCAGATAGTGAAAAATAAAATGATAGGTGAAGTCAGAGAAGGCAAACACAAATACAAGCAAAGGTAGTCATTAAGATTTTGATATTAGTCTAGATGTAATTCAAGCCAAGTCATAATAATAAGATGAAAAAAGACACATTATAATGCTACAAATGACCCTATCAAATTATAAGTATTTATGTACCATTAAATACAACCACTTTCAGAAAGTGCATAATAGATATTATAAGACGTGGAAGAAGAACTAGATAAACACTAATAATGCTAGCACATCTTTAAAAAAATCTATGCAGAAGAAGTGGAGAAAATTTAGTATAGTTATAAAAACAAACTACACAAACAGTAAGGCAGAGTGTAGGTATAAATATTAAAGTCTTGGTCCAACATGATAGTTACAACAGTTGTTAATGTACATGGAACATTTAAGAAAATTTATTATACATCAGATAACAAATACTACTTCAACACCTTACAAAAATACCTGCACAATAAAAAAAAACAAGAAGTGACAAAGTGAAATGTCAGCGATATCAACTCAAAAGTACTGATAACTTTGCTTTCTTATAGTATATGGACCTTGTTTAGAAACGAGATGCTATTATTTCTTCCTCTTCAGAAAAGATGCAAATCAATTATTTTAATGTTGCAGATCTTAAGATTGCTGGGACAGGAAGCATAAATTATGGAAGTGGGTCACCGGAAATAAAGGGGAAGAGGACCAATTCTACTTCTATCCTCTGTTTGCTGGGTCTAGATAGTCTAGTTATGGGGGATATACCAGTTTATATTAGGTGTATATTTAGCACATATGCCTGATCCAGGAGGACAGCATCCCAACACTGCAGTGTTTTCCTCAAGTTTCAACCTTAGCTGAGTTTTCAATAGAACATTTAAGATTCTATCAGACCATCTTCTTATAGATTATAGAGCAAGTTGTAAAATTAGGAGGTCCCATGATATTAAGTCTATTGGTATGTCTGCTTTGACATGGCATTTGTCTCTTAGTTCTAGGATATTTTGTGTGCTGTGTAGTTCAGGAACTATGTAAGCACATGTGTAAAGCGGTTGATGTAGGCACTACAGGCACATGGAAGACAAAATTATCACCCCTCAAGATGCCCATGCTTCAATCCTCAGAATATGTGATATACCTTACATGGCAAATGGAACTTTGCAAATGTTATTAAGATTAAGGAAATGAGATGGGACTGTTGTCCTAGATTACTTGATTTCTTAAAAGTGGATAACCTTCCCTGGCTAGATCAGAGAAGTGAGACCAGGATGAAGTAGTAGATTTTCAAAGTTTGACAGCATCTTAAATCCCTGCTGCTAGCTTTAAAAATGGAAACAGTGGCCCTAGGAATATGTGTGGCCTCTAGAAATTGAAAATGATCCTTAGCTCACACTCAGCAAGAAAACAGAGGTTTCATCCTGACCACCACTCCGCCAACAATCTGAATATGCGAGTAATGGGGTCCTTACCTCCAGAAAGAAATGGAGCCGTGCAACTCTTTGATTTTAACCTGGGGCAGACTAAAGAACTGTATCAAATTTTTGAGCTACAGAACTGTAAGATCATAAAGTTGTGCTATATTTAACCATTAGTGTGTTTTTGGTAATTTGTTAAGGTAATCATAGAAAACTAATACCAGGTAGGAAAGGTAAACCATATCCAGAGCATGTATTCATTCTTAGAAGAATAGCTTACTACCTCTGAGATAACAGAGCTGGCCTGACAGCCAGATGATTTTCCTAGGAAGTGCTGTCGTATTGAGTGTTAAACATCAGTGTAGGTTCCTGTAAGGTTGTGTTCAACAGTGGTAGCAATTCAGTTAGTCTTGGAGAGGGTAATCAGTGGCCAACCATGTTAACAAGGTTATCCTGTTTATGGGACCACTGGGAAAGCAAACATTGGAATGGCAAGAAAAAGACTGGCTGACATTCACAAAACAAGTACAGCATTCCCCCTTTATTGGCAATTTCACTGTCTGTGTTTTCAGTTACCCATGGTCAACTGCCATTCGAAAATATTAAATGGAAAATTGTAGAAATAAATTCATAAATTTTAAATTATATACCATTCTGAGTTATATGCACAATAAAATCTTGGGCCATCCAGCTCCATCCCACCCAGGATGTGAATCATTCTTTTGTCCAGAGAATTTAATACTCTACCAGTCCATTGGGTCACTTACTAGCTGTCTTGGTTATCAAATTGAAAAACACAGTATATATATTTTCTGTGATTCAGGCATCCACTGGAGGTCTTGGAACATACTCTTGGCAGGTAAGTCAGGACTACTGTAAAGTGTTTTGAGATCTTCCTCTTCAACTGATGTTTTCTTATAGTTAATAATATGAGAAACAAATATTCATATTTTTGTGCTCACTCATAGAAAAGTATCCACATATTTCCCACACATCATTATCTTCTAATTTCTCTCTATATCCAATGGAAGATTACTTGTATATTTTTTTTACAGCTGTGTCTATTGGAAAGATTATTTTACACCATAGCAGAAACCTATCTCCAGATAATATTAACAGATCATGATGACCCTGAGTTAAGTCATGTTCTCATCTGTCAATTATTTATAGCAAACCACCCATAAGATCATAGGTATAAGTTGGTGGATGAAGTATTTATATAACAGGAGTAGGTAACAAAGTGGCAAGTATATGAAGCTCCCGTTTATGAAATTCATTCATGCCTCTATACCTGCTTCCTAGTCACAAATGCAACAACAATTTCAGTGTATATGGAATAGTTGCTAAACCCACTTCCAGTCAAGTCTGCTTGTATCCTATAATATGAAACTCATTGTAGACAGATATTTGGTATCACACAATCGGTCTCAGCCTCCATCTGGGCCCAGTGGTATTCTAGAAACTGTTTTACAGATGAACCACAGCTCTCAGCCACAGAAAGCATGGCCTTGTTCTAAAAACCCAGGGGTCTTCACTGAGACTTTCCTATTACAGTTTTCCAGGTACTCCATACAGCTACTTAATGTACTGGGGATACTTCTACCACTGTTGAAACTGCTGAGTCACTAGGTCAAAATAGAATGGAACTATGCACTTTAGCCAAGCTGTCTTCTTTAGATCTCTGTGCAAACCTGGCTCTCTTTTGAATACCTCAATAAATGGGTCAGCAGTATTCCAAAAAGTGGCATATGCTGCTCCAAAATCCAGAGAGGCCTGGCATATTCTGTGACTTTTTTAGTGATAGAAGATGCAGGTGGCAACAATTGGTCCTGTATCTTGGAGTAGATTTCCCAGCATGCCCCGGATCATTAGACTTTCCAGAAAAAAAAATTATTTCATTTAATAGGCCTTTAAATTTTTATGACATATATCTTCCACCTGCTTGAATGCATGTATCTTACTAGAGAAACTATATTCTTCTGTTTTCCTATTCAATCAGTGCAATTAAAATGATGTCACCAGTTACTAATACAATGGACGTATATGAGCAGAATGTCAAAATAATAAAGGTCACTATATTGGACATTGTGACAGAGAAAAGAGAGTCAACACGGGCAAGAGTGAAAGTGGTAAATTTGTTTTGTGATCTTTCTAAGTAATTTTAAACTGCTTTTCATCCTCCCTACTAACAGGAGTTAAGAAGAAAGTATTCACCAAATCAGTAGACACTCACCAAATGCCAGGACTAGTGTTGACCTGTCCCTGCAAAAATACAATGATATTTAGCTGTGATTGGGACTAGCACACATTTGAGTCTGTGGTGTTCTACTGTCAACTGCCATAATTACCCTGTTTTGGCATAAGCCATAATGCTGACTGGAGATATGACTGTGGCCACATCTGCTTCAAATCTTTGGTCATGCTGATAATCTCTGCAATTACTCATCTTATTACTATCTTGGCTGGAAGGACAGTTTAGGGGCATTTGACCTCTCCTACCATTAAAGAATCTTTAATTCCCAGGTTAGAAGATTCAACATAAATTTTATTTTAAATGATGAATATGCCATTCTAATTTTATATATTTGTGAACCAGGAAAATAATCAAACAGTGGTTCCAGAAATCCATGAGACTCACTAAGAGGTGGACTTGGACCCCAGCTCCATTTAGCACCGGAAATTTTTGAACCCCAATTCTAGTGAGAGGTTCCTGATGGCTCAATGTCAGCTCAGATGTATAGCTCATTATATGAAAGGCATCCTATAAGATGCACCCAATGGTTCCCACTTCTTGATAGCTATACATTTGTGCAATCCCCTCTCCTTGAGCTGGGCTGAGCCTAGTTACTCATTTCTAATGAATAGAATACGGCAAAAGAGACGTGATTTGCTTTTGAAATTAGATAACAAAGAATTTGAGGCTTCCATCCTAGATACCTCTCATACTCTCTCATTTGCTCACTATAAAGCAAACAAGTTGCCACATTTTTTAGTTGCCTTATGAAAAGGCCTACACGAAAGGAACACAGATAAGCCTTTGCAAAACAGTCTGTAAGGAAATGAGTTCCTCAGTACAAAAGCCCGCAAGAAATAAAATCCTGTCAACAACCACATGAGTGAAAGTGGAAGCAGGTTTTTTATTCCTTTGACTGTTTGGTGTTTTATTAAATATTTAACAACCAAAATCGTGACTGTAGCTCCAAAATGAATTTTAGTTGATATTTTTATTTGTATTTTGGTTATGTTAACAAATAAGACAAAAGTAAAACAACAAAGGTACATGTCAGATCTTCTTGTTTTTATCAATAACATATTCGCTAAACTTGACAATAGTTTTAACATATTTGAGGAATATTCCCACAAACATTTTTATACTATTTACAATGTAACAGGTATTAATAAGACACTTTTGAGATGCTAATCTGCATTAATATTTTTCTTCATCACTTAAGTATAGACAATCAGCATAACAACAAATCAAGCTATGATTTGTACCATTGTGGTATCCTCCCAGTCTGGCTGACTTCAAGCTACCAATATATTATCATTGATCATGGAGTTGGGAAGTTATGTTCAGTACCACAATATTTTTTAGCATTTCTGTTGAACAGATACCATAGATATAAACAATCTCTAAAGCTAAGATAATATCAAAATGTAATAAATTATTAGGAAGTATGAGTTTTGAGTCTTTGTTATATTTTTCATTAATATTATTTAGATGTGGGTCTATATAATTTAACTTTGAATATTGCTTCAGTTTTACAATTGTCTCACATCATTTGTGAAATTTTATGTTGCTGTCGATCCGCATAGGCAGGATGAACCTTCAGCCAAAAGGCTAATAATGCCACACAAGTACCAAGAGGTTATTAAAAAGTTTATTATACACGTAATGAGGCTTTCTGGGAGGAGCAGGGCAGGTTCCCAAGGAGGTATGAAACTGGCTTGAGAAAGCAGGGAAAGATTAGCTCAGCAGACTGTTTTGTGGTTGGGGGTTGGGTGTAGGGTGAAGATTTCCTTATACAGTCCAGGGCTTTCATTGCTTGAATTGCATTCCAGTGCCAAAGCAGAAAGCATCCAAAATTTTTTCTTGGCTTACCCAGATGTGGGGCAGAAAAGGAAGGGTGGTTGGTGAGGCTTGAAAGCTGTTAGCAGTGAAACATCAAAATAATGTCAGATTCTTGATAATCAGCTTTTATGGGCTATTATGAGCCAGCTCCAGCACACCACAGCTTGTGTGTGAATTGGCAAGATTGTGCAGATGATCTCAAATCAAAGACATGGTTTGAATCTGCTCAACTATCATTAAACTTCTGCCCAATGTACTGAATTTCATACTAATTTTTCGACTACCTAAGGTTCAATTAATTATTTTATTACTTTTTGCAACCAAAATATCACAGTTATTTTTTCAACAGAAACTAATTTTTCTACAAATACCTCAAGCACATAAAGTGACTTTTGTGTTCTGGGGTACAGAAAATTTTCTAGCAGTATCAGGATCATGATTTAACAATAGTTTTCACATTTATATTTTTTATTTTCATAAGCCTAGACTAGTATTAACAAATCAAATAAAACTGAATTCCTTTGTTTACCTTTGAAGCTATTAATTTATTCAAGTGTTTGAAGCATGATGCTTGGTTCATATATGGTAAATTAAAATGGAAATTATACTTGAATCTAAAAGGGCAAATTTTGTATTTCTCATGTGAGAGATATTTAAATTATATGATCTTGACCAAGTTTAACCTAAATAAATATTATTCAAATATATTTACCAAAAAGTTTTGAGTATGCCCAATCTGTTTTAACCTGATTTTCATGATACAGAGATGATACATTTAGTTACCTGAACAACTTATTAGAGCACAGGTGAGATTAATATTATTTTTTAAAGGACACCATATGATATTAAATACAAAAGGTTTGGATTATGGTAATTAAATGATGTGAGCTGTGTTGATTGTAATAAATCTCAATATGACATTAATTATACAGAAAAATAAAGTAGGAAGAGCCACAGTAAAATATTTCACTGAAGGAATTATCTTTTAAGTAAGACAATATTTATTATAATTCTAAAGAATCATGAAAAAATAAAGTTTGGAGTAGTTAAGAACAATATGTTACCATGAGGTATTTAATATCTATCTTCTAAAATTAAGTTAGTAAAATCATTGTCTTTTAAGGTTTTACTCAAAAAAGACTTAGAGACATATGGAAGTTGACAGATTTGAGGAAAAGGGAAAGCACATAAACTTACCCAATATTTAATGAATATAATAAAATTTTATTCTTCACTTCAGAAATGCATTTTATTGCCTTCTTCTCTTACCTTTAAAACATATGCCTATTTGACTGTTAGTAATAACATTTCCAATAGTGTTAGCACATTCATTTATTTCTCTATTAAGAAATTATTTCAAACACTTCCTTCAAAATAATATGTAAGGTCCTAATCAATTAGAGACTTCTAAGGTATTGTTGACATGCATTTAGAAACTCTTTGCTATTACAATCATACTTACATTCCCTTTGTAAATTATAGTTAGGTGGATATTTTTTCCTGTCATTGTTAAGTAAGGATTAATAATATCTTGAAAATTAATTAAAGTCATATTATTGGTGAATGTCAGTGTAGGCCATGAATTTCCAGAGATGCAATATATTTATTTTTTTGTATATATATGTACCTTATATAATATGGATATTATTACATATAGTATACTATCTTAATATGTAGTATATATTATATCTTAATATGCAATATATATTATATATAACTTTAAAAAACATAAAGTTTATATTATACTAAAGTTCATAATAAATATTTATGATATCTCTGTTGATCATTATAGTTAGATTTATATTGGAAAAAAATCTAATAATTTACTTTTCTTGTTTTTTAAGGATAATGCCAGCAAAAATCCCACAATGTTAACTAAATATTATATAAATATGCATCATTATTCATGAATTTCAGACACATAGATAATACTTAAGATTTGAGCCTTATCAAGTTTGGTAACTTGAAGTTATTTTATTACTTTTCAAACTGGCAGTTGGACATTACAGTATTTGAATACTTTTATTAAAATACATGGAAAATATAAAAATATTACTTTGGTGAGTAGGCTCATGGATTATAATACACACAACAATTTCATATTACATGACCTGCAGGCATCTGTAAACCAATGATATTTACTTGTAAATAATTGGGAATTGGAACAATTTAAATAAATCCTGGCACTGTTCTAGGGCTTTATATAAGAAGAGAAATCTTTGCTTCTGTGCAAATCATCTTTCTTGCTGCCAATAAAATTATCAAGTGTGAAGAGTAACATTATATTTGAATATATTAAAAAACTTAGATAGACAAAATTAAATTGTATGTCTTGAATATGTCTAAATTATTGTTAAGAAATTCAGCATGTAAATGTGTAAGAGTGAGAAACCCTTCCTCCTATGAGAAAAAAAATTTCCTTTTGAAATTTATCTCATTTAAATTCTACTAGATTAAAGGATGGTTTAAATCAAAGATGTATAAATGTGTAATCAAATCTCCTTTAACTCCCCTTATTCCTCACATGTTTTCAAGTGATTTAATCAATACTTTGCTAGGTGACAGATGTTAGTATCAATGGACCATGTGGTTGTGAAATTAGTATCTGTAAATAGACAACAGAATAATAAAAATTCCATACTGAGCACCAATTCCTTAAATTCTAACTTTATTATTGCTGTATTTTCACATGAGTTATTAAAGGTAACATCTTGTTTTAAAACTCACCATACAAAGAGTTTGGTTTTTATATAGCATTCCTATTTAAAAAATATTTATAAGCAGTCATAATACAAAATGTGGAGGGTTTAATCCTTGGATATAATCATATTGGTAAAACAAACATTTATCCCAATGATCTGAAATCTATTCTAATATAAATATATCTTGAATACTTTGATGTTTCCTTAATGTACTTGGGAAAAAAACTTTGATGTAATCAACATTTTTAGAGTTGTATATCAGAAATAGAACATCTGATGTTAGCATAGTACCTTGGTAAGCAGAGCTACAACCCTGAGGAAATTATTAGGACCCATGAAGAGTTTACTCCTTCACTTATTGTTCCTGCCATGATAGTAATAACTAGGATCCAAACAAGAAAATATTTTTGGAAAAGATGTCCTCATGTATGTGACCTATTTTATAAGCACAGACTGTTCAATAAAGGACAGCATATGATTTATTTTTTCCCTTAAGCAAAATATCCCTTAAATATTTTATAAATTTTTAACTTCCACAAATGTAAGTCCATGTCCTAAAGCACAATCATCATTCTAAACATTGCCACAAATCAAATTTAATAAATCATATTTTCCTTTCCTACCAAATTGGAAGAAATTGGAGACATGAATAACTTGATTTTCTTCCCAGTGAACTTTGAAAGTTAAGTGGAGAGAAAAAAAATGCTTTTTGCTCTGTTTCTGGAATTGAAATATCTCGTATGTGCCGCTTATACTCCATCTATCCATATAAAATTGATTTTACTATCTAAACTTTTCTTCTGCAAAGTACTTTAAAATTTTGTCTTCAGCTCTAAGACATAATGATAGGTCTAGGATGTTTTAAGATTTGTGGTAGCCCATATGAAAGACTTCCATGTAATACACCCAGAGAACCAATATTGCCAGATGCAAAGAGCTTAAGACCCAAGGACCTGACTTAACATGATCCAAAAGAAAAGAGTATTATAAACCAGAAAGCCCTTGTATTTATTTTTTGTAACATTTTAATTAAATTGATGCAAGTGTGATGCTTTAAATATTGAAAATACAGAGATGTTGAAAGGAGGTGTATATGACATTTAGTTATACAGCCTAAATGTAATCATGTTAATATTTTAAGATATTAATTTTTAGTATTTAATAATTAAAGTATAATTTTGCTTTAAAAACAGTGTAATCTTATTTAGTTACATTTTTCATTGTGTTTTTAAACCCCTTGAAGAGAGATTTTTCCATTCTCCTCTATTTATATATTAAGGAAAATGAAATCGCAGTGAATTTGTTCTTGTTAAGATTTAATTCACTTACCTTTATCAAAGGACAATCTTATCATGTCACTTTGGTTTGATGGGCTTCAGCATACACTACCCCCCAAAATGGCACCTTGGCATTTGAGAAAACAGCAGAAGCAGGAAGGTAATTCTCTGACCTTCTCCTGCCCTTCTCTCTTGAAACAGGTCATAAAATAATATTCTGTCCTCCCTCCAAAGTTGGTCATAACATTTTCATTCCAGAGGTACTCTCCCTATACCTGAAGGAAAGGAACATCTTTATCCTCAAAAACAGACAGATGCCAAGAAGGATGTGAAATAACAGGTCTTGCTAAATTCCCCTTGTCCTCTAATCATGCTTCTGTACAACTGTCCATAAAAATACACAGTTTTTCCTTCTTTGAGCCTTTGCTTCTGAAAGCTCTCATGTCACATAAAAATTTTATTAAATAAACATGTATATTTTTTTCTTGTTATCCTGTCTTTTTTTATAAGTGCCTCAGCCATAAGCCTAGTGATGGGTAAGAAATCTTTTCTCCTCTCTATTTTATATAATCATTCATGCATCCAGTTTAATAAATGGTTTTCTGAGAAAATGACTGCACAAATAAGTCTTGGAACACATTACAAATTATTTATGTTGATAATCTCTTACATAATCTACCGGATATTTTATACTATGTCTTCCCTATTCCTAAACTTTTTTTGTTTTGGTTGACTTTTTATTAGTTTACTGAGTATCCAAGAAATACTTTTAAGAGATGTCTGGCATATTTACAAAGTTCCTCATATCTGAGAATGGTTTTCTGTTGCTCCAATTCATGGGAAAAATTCCAAATTTTATATTTTTGGGTCATGTACTTTTCCTTCAGCTCTACAAATACTGCTCCACTTTTCTCCTGGTACTTCATATAGCAGACAAAATGATCTTACATCATGGTAATTTTATTTTTTTTAGGTAACTATTTTAAAATTATGCTACTGGGATAAAGAATTATATTTCCATTTTAATTATTATATAAATTATGAACATGGGGAAAATATCTTCTGATGAGAAACTTCAATGTTCTGTCTTATTTTAGAGTCATTATCTTTATTATCCTAGAGAGTAAAATCTGCTCATAGGGAGATACTATCTCTATCTTCCAAGGCTGCTTACTATACAAATATCCCTAAACATATAGTCCAGGGCAAAAAAGCTGGTAATGATTTTGTTTAGAAGATATGCAAAAAGAGAGAGACAAAGGGATAATTTTCATTCTACATATACTTAAAAGCATATTGCTTGTTCAAACAACATTAAACATCTCCTGACTAGCAGTGTTAGATGAAGAAATTAACACTTTCATGCTTTTCTTTGCCACGCTCTCCTTTCCTTCTCATGTGCTCTGACATTCCTATTTTCCCCACCGTGTTATAAAAATTTATGATGGTTACAGTATCCTCTTCAATTATATTTAAGTGTGCTTTGTTTTGGTTCACAATTTGAGAAAGTCTAGAGAGAATCAACTAAGTATTTAGCCTGTCTCCACTTCCTCCTTAGTCCTTGCATTCCTGCAAGTCCTCATTAAAGAGATAGAACTAAATCCTTTAGTAGTTAAGAAGGTCCAACACATTTCTCATGGAGAAAGATAAAAGGTGAGTCTGTTGCAGGTTAAAAATGAAGTAAGTTATTAGCAGCCAAGAATGTGTGTGTACGGGGTCTGCAACTTAGTGAAAAATAAAAGAGCATGACAGCAATCTAGACAAATTCTAAACTCACAGGCAGAAATGGAATGGGGTGTATTCAGTAGAACCAAGTGAAAGTTCACATATACAGCAATTATATCCCTCATTGTCTTGCTAACAGGCACCCCACAGAGATTCGTTTTCACAATATCTGAAAAGAGCTGATCAGACAGAAAAGAATTGTAAATTCTTCTCTTTTACATGTGCCAGACCTGTTGCCTTTACTGCCTTGAGGAGTTCCTGAGTTCCAGTCGGGGTACAAGCTTCAGGCCTCAGTTCCTGCTCCAAAGCATATCTCAAGGTCAAGAATGCGGATGTGATCTTTGACATCCCACAGCCGCTTCTGTTATCAGCCTGCCGCTAGGAAAAAGAGAAAAAAGTGATGCAGCAGTACCCAGCTAATTGGAATAAAGACATAAATCATCTTCACTCCCTTTACAACACTAAATAAAAAGCCTGAGTAACCAGTCTTCAATGCCCAACACATTCTCCCTCTTTCCCTTCCGTGTCAGCCCTTCGTACACTTGGAAAAAGTGAAATAAACTTTTCTTTTTTCTATCCTAACCTTTGTGTGAGAAGTCTTTCTCAAAACCGCATGCACTAGCTCACACCCTAACGTTTGCACCTAGTAAGTTTTCCACCCTAACACAAATGTCATTTAAAATAGAATCTTTGAATATCATTCTAATCAGAAAATGCATCTGCCAAAATAACCAAATATTTAAACCCTTTGACAAGCACATTATTTTCTCAAGCTTACATACTTTGGAATCCAAACAAACAAGTGAAAAAACTAGAACATTGCTTAGTGAAGAGAACTGTAGAATTTTTGCACATGATTCCACCTAAACTCCTACATTAGGAGACTTGACCAAACTCTAGCATACCTTCTAACAGCTTAAGGTCATGTCCCTTTAAAATACTTGGCTAAGACAGCTCTATGCTGCCAGGAGAATTTATTGTTTGTTCCAGTCAAAACCTGGTGATAGCCCAATACATACCTGAACTCCCTCTTACAGCAATTCCTTTAGAGAGCTTGCAATTATAAATCCTTTGCCCTTTGAGATATAAATTACTACCCAGAACTGTTTCCTCAAGGACACGTTAAATGTCTCTTTGATATGCAAACATTCAGGGAGAAAATTCTCCTTCTCCAGTTTCTGCAAGAGGACAGGGCCTAACTTCAATGGACTCTGTGCTCACTCTTGCACCACTGCCTCCTGCGATAAAAAGAGAGAAGTTTGTTTCTCCTCTAGACAAGAACCACTTAGCAAACCTAGGTGGCCTGTTCACATGGCCACCAAACCCCTCCTTTGCCCCTGGTGCCTTTCCCTTACCACATCCCAACCATTAAGAAAGTGTCCTTCCTTTGGTTTTGAAGTTGAATTCAGCTCATGCTAGAATTTCTTCCCTATTACAATGGGTATCGCTGAATAAGATCTGTCCCTAAGGCTTTAACTAGTGTCCAGCTGTGTTTATCTTTGACAGTGAACACAAATTTAATTGCAGGAAAGTAAGTGATCTTGGTAAAGTGACTCCTTTATTGGTATGTATCTGTTGGTATACATTATGAAAAAGGACCAACAGTAGGAGGACTGCATTTTCTTTACCCACACTTTTTCCTTAAACATGTTAATGATTTCTTTTCTTAGAAATGCAAATAAAGCTTAACTTTTCTTTTGGGAGCACAAACCAAAAATATCTTCTTAACCCAACAGCTCTAAATTTATAATTTACTTCTCAGGTTGGAAAATTAGAGATAGACTGGCTAACTTTGTTTTGATTTATTTGATTTAATTCTCAGAGTTCTATGATGCCCTAGTATATTCTTTTTGAATTTCTGCTATCGATTGAAACATCTAAATGATAGAAGTTGAAATATTAGGTGTAATTTGCCTTGTTTCTTCTTTATCCTTAAAATAGCCCCCCAAAAAAATCATGCTATTATATAATTTCATACATTTGTCGACCTAGAGGAAGAAACTGAGGCAAAATTAACATAAGTAGAGTTTATTTGGGCCAAGGTTGAGGACTGCAGCGCAGGAGTAATAGATTCCAGTAGCCCTGAATATGTATGCTCTGATTAGCAGCAGTCACAAGTCAGTTTTTAAATGAAAAAAGAAGTCAGTGGGCAGTTCCTAAGTTGTTTAGCAAGAATTTACATTGGTTTATTAAAATAACATAAGCTGTTGATTAACTATAGTTGATTCTTTGTATCACAATTTTCAGGAACATGAATATAGTGGGTAAGAGTCACATTGTGCAACTTGTGGTAATATTTTAGATAAGTTTATCAGCTAGTCTGAACCTGGAAGGAAGGAAAGAAAAAGGAAAATGCATTTAAACAAGTACCCCTGGGCATGGGTGAAGGGAAGGTGAGTAAAGACTCTGGGCCTGATAAATTTTGCTAACCTCATATTCCTCAGGCAACTCTGAGCCACTCTTCTTGCTCACGTTAAACCAGACCACCACTGTAAACACGTGAGGAAATAGGATGGAGTGTGGATTATAGGCATTGAAATACAGTGGAACAGCCTTCTGCCTCAGAGTCAACTGACCAACACCTACACATGCATGCCCACAAACCACTTCTCTTTTCCTCCTTTTTTTACTTTATTGTATATCAAGTTTATTGAAACTTATTGTTTGAGATTCATTTCCTTAGTTACTATAGCTGTTCATCTTCAAATATGATGCTTTTATTAAAAAAATCTCATCTAAAGCAGAGCTAAATGTGGGAAAAACATCTGTGCAGTAGAAAAGTAATCAGAAATTGGAAAAAAAAACTATAATATAACAAAATTTGGCAAATGTAATATATCATTTTTTCTTCTAGTGGGGTAGGATGACAGAGGTTGGCAGGAAATTATATCTCCTTGTTTAAGGCTTAACTATTACAAACATTATTAAGTTGTTACACCAGAAAATGTTACACACTGTAAAATGTATTAAGCAAAAAAAATGGACAATTTCTTTATTGATTCTGTATCTTAAATTATCTTAAAATCTTCAATAAAGATGTGTACAGGACTATCTTCTGAGTCACAGTTTTAATGTTTATATAGAACATATAAATATCAAAATTGACTTCTGTCACAAATAAATGTCAAACATCATCACAATTTTTAGCAAAGGACTTTTTAGAATTATATAGTAAGTATATTTGTATCTAGTATTAGAAACACAAGAAAAAGATGTGAGGAGAAGTTATTATTATAAATTTTTACACATTAACTATTTTAAATTCTTTATTAGATGATTTTATTGAAATGTGCTTGGGAATTATCTAACTTCTCCCATTGTTATCGTCATTGAAAATTCTAATTTTTGAAGTTTTATAAGATTTTTTAATCACTAAATAAACAAAATATTTTACTACAGTAGTAATTCAAATAAACTGCAGCTCTATTTAGAATTTTGTTCCCATTAATATTTTAATCATTTTATTAGCATAATATTAGGAACACTTACAGATGGTAATTTTGCTTCTATGTCTTATAATTAATAGTAAATAATGGAGAAACTCATAATCTTTTATATCTTCTCACTTTGGTCAACTTTATTAGCATATTTGATATTTTATCATTTTCATGGTGCTGTACAAGAATGTATCAGTAAATTTGCATTAATTGCTTTCTGATAAAAATCTGTATATCAATAACAATAACAAAGATAATGCTTTTTTGGGATTTTTGGGTTTCCAAGATAATACTTTTGAAAACAAAATAGCATACATTTATACTTTTTAAATCTACACCTACGGTAAAATAATAACTCTTTTTTTGTATTTTCATTATTTCTCCCAAAAACCTCAACAGAGAGCCTTAGCACATAATGTTACGTGTATTTATCAGATTCTTTTCTAAACTCACTTTCAGAACTTTCTTCTGCTCACCACGTTTTTCTACTGGCTTAAGTAACTAACTATTCAGTAGATAGAGACTACTGGCAAAAAGACACAAACAGTGGGTAAACATTCATGATTGGGGTCTCACTATTTTGGAAAGAGTAAGCCAGTGCAGTGAAAGAAAAATATATCCAAGGGCTAAAGCTATAAACAAGGACCATGCATATTATTTATATCTATAGAGGTGACTTTCTGTTCCACCACAGTTTGTAGAATAGTAATATTAGAAATTAAAACAGAGCTCCAGAAATGTTATGTTGGCTGAAATCATAAAAGTTGTTTTAGCATAGCTTATGTAGTTAGGTCTCAGTTTAAACTAATTTCAACACAGAAAAAAAAATAACAACAGCTGCTTTTGTTTCAACCTCATCTAAATTATTCAGAGGAATTTAACCTTCAAAATAATTGATTGTGACCTAGTTTGAAAAAAGAGTGGATGGCTGAAGACACTTTTTATGTAAAATTAACTAGTCCAAATCTCTCCAATATAGCATAGCTGCAATGAAGAAAGCTAAGCAAACCTCTGGAGAGAATGAAAGAAAACATTGCCGTACTTGCACTTTAGGAATAAGACCAAAAGAAGCTGCTGTTTGCAGGGGCAAGCAGGTGAGTGTCATTGACTTAGTTTAATGTTGAGCAACTATTAATAAAAAAAGATTTTAAACATCTAGAGTTATCTTGTTCTACCAGAGGAAGCAGAATTGGAAACATAAATATCACTGAATGAATCCAACCTGCCTAGACCCTCTCTGGACAGCCCCTGTGTTATTAATTTTTAAGGCAAGTTAATAAAATAGGCCTAAAAAGGCCTTTTGGCCTTTCTATTTCAGATAGTGAAGGGTATATGAGATTTAGAATTGAATTTAACAAACTTTATATCACTGCCTCATATGGCATTTTTCTCTTTCTCAGGGAACACACTCAGCCCCTTAAAAAAAGTGAGTGGAATAACAAGTGCAATGGTTTGGATATGGTTGGTTTGTTCCCACCAAAACTTTGGTTGAAATTTGATCCCCAATGTGGCCTTGTTGGGGGGGTGGGCCCCAGCAGAAAGCATCTGGGTCACCTGGGGTGGATCCCTCATGAATGGCTCGGTGCCTATGCTGTGGAGCAAGTGAGTTCTCACTCTCAGGAGACTGGGTTGATTCTCATGAGAATGGAGAGCAGGTTGTTAAAAAATGAGCTTCCTCCTCCTGTTGGGTTCTCTCTCTTGGCACTTGTTTGCTTCTCCTTCGACCTCCTCTGCCGTGTTATGACATGGCATGAAAGCCCTCCCCAGAAGCCAGGGCCGGGACCTTGAACTTTCCCACCCGCAGATTAATTAGCTAAATAAACCTCTTTTCCTTATGAATTACCCAGTCTCAATTTTTTCTGTTATAGCAGCACAAAACAGACTAAGACAATGAAAATACACCTTTTTGTTTCTAATTATCTTTTCTCTGTTTTGAAAAATATTCGAGCATGTTTGCCGCCTTCATTGAGGCAGGAAATCATTGAGAATGTTGCACAGAGGATAGCAGGTGTTTTTCGTATGACATAAGGGTAAAGAAGTGGAAGAGGTGGCCAGATTAGACTGGAACCCAAAAGAGGTGAAGTTATACCTCCTGCCTTACTCTCAGGCTTTAAATCCAAGATGCAATAGAAATAACATTGTCCAGGAAACACATGCTGTCAGGAAAGTCTAAAACCTGTTGTTGTCTGTCTTGATGCTTCTTTTGTGAGGCCAGACTTGCTCATAAACAGTCTCCAGCTGCAGCTGGTCTTAATTCAGGGTGTCTCCACCTCCATCACTGAAGGACCTGGCTCAGAAGAGATACCCTGTCTGTGATTTACAAATAAAGAGACCACAGCGTTTGTTCCAGTGTTCCCCTTGCTCTCTGATAGCAAATATTGTTTGTAACCTTTTAAGCCTTTGATATTCCTCTCAGAGCTATAAATTTGTTTTCTCTGAGCTGTAAATTTATTTTCAGATGTTGCAAAGCAACAATATGTCAAAATAACCTCTCTTTTTAAAAACAAAACAAAGTATAACAGAACAGAACAAAATAAAACAAAATAAACCCACCAAATAACTCCACAAAGTCTGCAAGTTCTTGAAGACAGCTCTGTGGGCTACATAAAGGTGATCATAAACAGAAGTAATTTTCCTGATTTATTAAATTGTATGCCCCATCATCAGTCCAAATGGAATGTCAGAAAGGCCTGGAACAAGAAAGGGGCAGGATGCAAGAGTACAGTCCTGTAATCATCCCTCCTGTCTTGTCCTTCCTTCACATTTTACCAAATTTTCTTCCACATTTTCCATTGTCTTTTCTGTTAAATAAACTTGAAACAAATTTCAGCATGTATAGGTAACTAAAATTCATCTTGATGTTATTTTCTGATAAATTAAGGTTAGAATATATTTTAACACAGAAATTAATAACAACAGCAATAGCAATGTTTTCAATAAAGGTCACACATAACTATACAGATGAAACATTATGAAAATATCAACTGGTTATAAGAGTGCATAAGTCATTAATACTATAAAATTAACCACACATGTATAATAATGAGCCTTCATGTTATAAAATAGGTATCATATTAAGTTTATTTCAAATATATCATCATTTTGAGGCCTTTCATAAATATATTTGCACTTCAAAAAACACAAAAATGATACTTATTTTTAGTTTACATGCTTGAAAATTGATCACACAATGAGTTAAAGATTGAATAATTGTGATAATAAATATGTCTGAAAGATCATGGTCTTTCTATGACAACAATTTGCTCTATTGGGCTAAAAAAAATACACTCAGGTGGCCTTTATGGAAAGTAAATTCTTAGGGGGCAGTTTTTTAATTAAAACAAGAAAATTAAAGGAATTTTCTGAGTTGCAGTGGAGAGTGTTTTTAGACATTAGAGAATAATTTGTAGAAGACACTGTAAAATAATTTGTGTACAAAGGTCAAACGAGTAGTTATCTGTCAAATGAAGAGAATGTAAAATATAGTGTGGGAGTAACAGCCCAGGATAGATGCCTGAATGCTTGAATTTTTTGGATGACTCAGATAAGCCAAGGTGGCAAGCATAAGACATGCCCAGTTGGTTCAAGTTAAGGTTAGACATCAGACCTATTCTTATTAAATTAAATGCTGTCCTCTACATATATGGCAGTAATTAAAGGGTTGCCATCTAAATTTGGTAATATGTAATAATGCCCTGCCTTGGTTTATCATAAAACATTATTTTATAAATACATTTTAACAATATACAATAAGTTATTAAATGTTTTCCTTTAAGGTCTGATGTTTTCTTCCATAAATATTACTTTTTAAACAAAAACAAAAACAATATATTTATAATTGAAGCTAGAAGAAATGAAAAATTGCCCTAAAATCATGTTCTAACACTGTTTTATTGTCAGAGTTTGCAAATTCTAAATGATTACAGTTTTCAGCTATACCAGTAACTGTAAAAGCTGCTGACTAAGAAGTCAACTGTCAAAGATTAATTTGATGACAATGAGGGGAAAAAATATGCTCAGATGGAACGTAAATAAATGTAAACAGTATTGTCAGTTTTTTACTCACTCTTCAAATAAATTGTCTTTGAAGATTACCTCTGTGTCCTTATCAGTGCACCTTTATACTCAAACATCTTCAATGTACTAGAAGGTATGTGGCAAGTCTTATAAAGGGTATAGTAGATAAAAAGAAAAGCACAGACCTTGGTATTAATTCTAACTAGCCAATAATACTCAACTTAAAAGTTAATGTTATATTGCCATAGCAAGAGTACAAATCTTGGGATTTACTATTTTTAGATTTAGATCATAATTTTGCATAAAGATTAAGAACATATATTAACATATGTTCTTATATTTTATCAATTTAATGGAATGAGAATGTTCCAACTAATTAGGTTTTATTTTTTATCGTAATTTGCACTTTCTATTTACTAGTGAGATTTTATAATGTTTAGCTGGTGAGATTTCTCTTTCCTACAGTTGCCTGTTCACATCCTTTGCTGAGCTCTTACTGGATTTTCACTTATTTCTTACTGATTTGAAATTATATATTAGGTATTGTTAAAGAAAATTATTACTTATGACTTATTGAAGACGGTAAGACAGACTTATTTAAGGGGACATTGGTGATAGGCACAGAGAACCACTGCAATGGCATCTTACAGTGAGAAACTGGACTCAACTCTGATTCCAACAAGGACAAGTGGAGATTTATAAATAAGGAGCAGAGTAGGGGTAAGTGGGGAGAAAATCACTAAGAGGAAACATCAAGGACAAGGGATTCTGGCTAAATTGACTTGATAGGATTATTGCTAAAGGCAGGTTAGGGTAACTGGATATGGAGGGCGATCAGAAACCAGGGGTGAGGGATTTCCCTAAACTGACACTAAGATTCTTGCTCAAACTAAATTTTGCAAGGACAGAGGAAGAAGCCAAAGGTCAGGTTTGTTCAAGCAGAGAACTCAGAGGAGATGGACTAATGTTTTAGTCAAAGGTGAGAGTCTTTGTCAGTATCAATCCGTTGCCAATATTAGACATTGCATTTAGCTTCTTTCGATCTGTGACCAGTATGTTTATTTTATCTGCAAATATCTATGAAATTTGAAACAATTAATCTCTCTTCACTGATTTATGATGCCATTTTAGTGATAGCCCACTCAAGTTGACACATAAAATTAGCCATCTCACATACAGTAAAAATCATTCAGTAAATAGAAACTTTTCCTGTTAAGAATAATATATATACATATTTTTTGAGATAGGGTCTTGCTTTGTCACCCAGGCTACAGTGCAGTGCATAGCTCACTGCAACCTCAAACTCCTGGGCTCAAGGGATCCTCTTCCCTCAGCCTCCCAAGTAGGTGGGATTATAGGTGCGCTCCACCATGACCAGCTAGCTTTTCTATTTTTTATAGAGACAGGGTCTCGATATGTTGCTCAGGCTGGTCTTGAACTCCTGGCCTCAAGTGATCCTCCTGCCTTGGCTCCCAAAGTGCTAGGATTAAGCTGTGATCTATCATGCCCAATCTATTTCTTTGTTCCAGTGATAATTCTGAAATAATCCACAATTTAAAGACTTGCCATAATATATTTCTAATGAAAATATAATCACTTCAATTTTGCTTCACATGAAGGATAGAAATTGTCTTGTTCAGTGTGGGCTGCTATGACAGAATACCATAGACTGGGTGGCTTGTAAACAACAGAACTTGATGGCTCACAGTTCTGGAAGCTGGGATGTCCAAGATCAAGGCACTTGCCAATTCGGTATCTGGAAAGGACTCACTTTCTGGTTGATAGACTGTCATCTTCTCTCTCTGACCTCAGATGGCTGTATGGGTGGAGGAACTCTCTGAGGTCTTTGTTATAATGACATCAATCCCATTTCATTCATGGGGGCTTTATTCTCATGACCTAATCACCTTCCAAAGACTGCACCTTCAAATAGTAAGACAACATATGGTTTTGATATATGAATTTTGGGGGACATAAACATTCAGTCTATAGTAGACTATATTGTATTTTTTATTAAGGAGAAGAACCTCCTTCTACCACCATTAAAAATAATGTATAGCTTTAAAAATTACCTCTTGCTGTATATTTGGTCATGCTTCTTAATTAATTGAATGAAAATGCAGCCCTTACATAAGAAACATAAATATACTGAAATGATTTTTGACAACAATTAACATTGTGTGAATCATGAGTAATGTCAAGTTGCTTAATACACTCTCTGTACTATCAAAAGTTAAAACAAGAAGCAAAAATCTATATTTGTACACAATTTTTCAGTATATTTATTTTCTGAGTTCAAACTACCATTCCAACAGTGTTTTTGAATCTTCAGTGAAAATTCAAAGAAAATTCCTATATTTCAAGATGAATTTAATTATAAAATTGAGGTGCTTCCATATAACCTTCAATTGGAAGTGATTAATATGCAATGTAATTACATGATGAAAGGCAAATATCAGAAGAAGAATCAAATAGGATTCTCTAAATATGCTCAATTAAAAACATGCTTGTAGATTGATCCAGCATTTGGCAGTAGCTATCTCTTTGAAAAGAGATTTTCCTACAAAAATAAGTAAAATCTCATCCAGATCAACATTAATAGATGAATATTTGTAATAGATTTTGATGATATGGAACACAAACTTTGAACACCAATGCAGCAAAAAGAAAGGAAGGAAAGAAATGTAAACTAAAAATAAAATCATAAGCCCCTGCCAACTGAACAGGCACTCTTTTGGCCAAGGGGACTCCAGAAAACCAGAAAACCCTTACAACTGAGTTTCTGGCTATGAAAGGAAGGAAGCTCAGACATGTCTCCTTATACCTCCTCTCTTTTGGAGTGTAGATACAACAATAGACCAACATTAATGTTAAAATAGAGAACACAAGACTGACAAAACAGATTCTTAGTGTCTCCCTGTTAACAGAAGGAGGAAAGGAAGGAAGGAAGGAAGGAAAGGAGGAAGCAACCTCATTATTTACATTAGTAGATGTGTATTATAAAAATTTACTCAATAATTCATGAGAACTTGTTTTCTCTCTTATATAAAGGGTATATGTTGAATCTTCAATTTTATCTCTTGGTACTTAAAATCTAAAATATCTACTATCTGGTCTCGTATAGAAAAAGATTTCTGACTCCACAATTAAAATACAGTTTATATTTTTTCTTAAGATTCTAAATATTACATTTCACTGTTACAAGAATTCATTTTTCTAAAAACTAGTAAACACAATTGTTTTATATTACAGATAAACATTACAAAAAGGCTGTCAGCAACACTAACAGCTCTGTCTTCTATCAAGTTCTAATACATGCTCAAGTTTGTTTCTGATGTCACTAATTTGTCTTCATTAATATGCTTATATTTATACCTATATATATAATATATGTTATATATTTAAATTCTTAGGTCTAAAGGATTAGTCATATGTGTGTATGCTTATATATATGTGTATGCGTGTGTTTATACATGTATACATGTATACATGTATACACAAGCATACACATCATACAGGTGCAAATAAGCTGGTTTCATTTTGTTAATTTTTATTTTTAAGATAGCTTTAACATCTATGATTTATGTTTAAATGTGATGTTAACATTAAATTATATTTTCTTTTCTTATCTGTATTTAATGGTGATATACGTCAAGTTATATTTATAATATATTCTTGTGAGAATTCAGTCTTTCTCAATTTTCTGAAAGATATTGTTTCACATAGGGAATTAGCTATTTCTTAAATATTGTATAGAAATCTTATGTAAAATTATCTAAGCTTGATGATATTTTTGTGGTTAAATATATAAGAAAAATAAGGTTTTATTAAAGGTTAACATTCACATCAGATATTATATTTATGTTGTTAAACTTGTTATAAATAAAAATTACCCAAATATTAATATAAATATTTACCTCAATGAATTTGTGCAAAGTGAACATTTGTATAACAGCCACACCCAACTCATGAAACAGTACTCCAGAAAGCTCTTCATACTCCCTCCCAATCATTACCTTTCTTCTTTCCAAAGGTTAGTACCTGTCTTAGTCTGTTTGTGCTGCTATAACAAAATGGCTGAATCTGAGTAATTTATAAAGAATAGATATTTATTTCTCACAGTTCTTGAGGCTGGAAAGTCACATATCAAGGCACTGGCTGGTGAGGAGCTGATCTCTCTGCTTCCAAGGTGGTGCCTTTTGCTGCATCAAAAAGGACACCAGTGGACGGAAGGGAAGGAGTCAGTTCTCGTCAACCTTGAGCACTTTTACAATAGTGCTGCTCTCATTCATGAGGGCAGAGCCTTCAGGATTTAATTACCCCCCAAAGGCCACATCTCTTAATATTGTTGCATTGGGAATTAAATTTCAACAAGAATTTTGGAGGGGACATCATCTTTCAAACTATAGCAGTACCATGTTGACTATTAACATATAGTTAAGTTTTGCCTGTATTTAAATGCATGGATAAATGGAATAAACCAGCATATATTATTTTGTGTCTTGTCTCTTTTACCTAATATTATGCTTGTGAGATTCATCTTGGTTGTTGATATAGTTGTATTTCATTTATTTTCTTTACCTTTTGACAGTCTATTATGTGAGTATATCGCAATTTATTAATCTATTCTGGTAATAGTAAGAAGTTAGGCATCGTGTTTGTGATTCGTTCTCTTTCTTTTTCTTGGAAACAAAGAAGACACATCTCGCAGTTTAATCTCCTTGTAAATATAGTAATGGCAGACCTTCTGACAAAAAAAAAAGCTAAATGTTTTTGTTTGTTTGTTTTTCTGGCAAGAAAATTCCTATCTATGAAATGCTTTTAACAAATTGTACCTGGTTATCTGGGATTGCTTATTGTTAACACATCTGGGATCTGTGGACTTGTGGGACATAGTTCCCTTAGAATGTCACATAAGCTTTCTAACTATCTGCATATAACATGTAGATTCATGGCTACACACCTCACTTAGAAACTTTAACTGTTATCCAAAGCTTTGGTATGGCCAGTACTGGAAGAAAGGATCTATGGAACCTTGCAAGAGTTGCTGGACCTCTGCCTTTTTGCTTGTGTATATTGATTACTTGTGTTCTTGAAATGGTTATAAAATTTGAAAGTGGATAAGAGCTCTACTTCATGGGAGTCTAACTTGACAATCTGATCCTCTGTGTTATTTCAATAGATGTTCAATTTGTCTGAACGGAAGATTTGCATGTAGATGTTGATTGGGGAAATAACAAATGCAAAGATGTGAGGATGTAGGACTGGGGAGAGCTATCATTCCATCTGTAATAAAACTGCGACAGAGGACTCAGAACACATAAGGAGCTCTGAAGCTGGGATGGGCTTTCAGAGATCTTTCAAATTCAGGCAAGAGAGCTGGGAAATTGTACCACCATATTGACTAGTCATTGGAGTAAGGATTTTCCCAGGACCGGGTTTAAACTTGTTCCCTTCTTCTCCTTGACACAACGTTAAGAGAAAAGATGACAGTCCAGCCTTCAGCTGCTTCAGCTACAGCCACTGCTTGATTGCTACCACAAAAAAAACCTGAGATAAAACTTCCCATATGAACCATACCTATGAATCAACTAAGCCATGGTATTTTTTATATAAACAATTAAATGCATCTGTTCTTATAAGATATGTGGCAAGATTCAGAGCCACTGTTTCTTTCCTTCATCTGTACCTCTGGAAAAAAATTCCTTTCTATTTTCTTAAGTCTCTCTAAGAGAAAGCCTGGATCATGCTTCTTATTCTGAAACTTTAGAATAATTATGATCATCTAGGATTATATGTTTATACTTCTAAAAGCATATTCCCAACTATTTTCACATCTCAAAGAGAAGCCAATGTTAAATATGTGTAATGCACAAGAATTAAAACATCACTTTCTATTGAAGACAAAGTTAGTTTTCAAGGAAATATTATTTAAAGACATTCACAGTGTAATTGTGAAAATTGACACACAGTGAATCTTTATTAAGAATTCTCTAACTAGAACAACCAGCAACCAACCAATGTATAGATTCTTATTCTCAAATGTCAGTTATTCAGGTCATACATTTCTTTAAGTGATATTTCAAAAAATATGTGACCCAAGAATTCATATGAACAACCAGGGATTAGATGACATTAATGGAATTCATTCCATGAAATAAGCCATACCTACTTTAGTAAGTGACACTTTATACATCAATATTAAATCCCACTATTAAGACCATGCTAGCCTAAATAGAAACTTGCTCTATTTAACTTCTGAATTTCTGTATTTAACTTCTAATCCTTGTTAATAGACCGTTGGTGAAGACCTTATCCATGAATTGTCTTCTTACTTTTTGGTTATCATGGTTTTGTGTCTCATAAATGAATTTTATTTATAATTCTAAATTGCTCTCTTGGTCTCCTGGTAGTTTATTTATGCTATAATCGATTATCTTTAATGTTCAAATTCAATTTTAAATGTTTTCTCCCTCACTATCTTGGAACTCATTAAATGTGTATATGTGTGTCTTATTTTGTTTTGTTTGTTTCTACTTCTCCTTTTCATAACACAAATAATTTATTCAAGGATTCCACATTAGCAGATTGCTAAGGTCTTTAGGGAAGCACTTTTTCCTTAAAATGATGACTTTGCCTTCCTGAATAACAATAATAAAGCATGGTGATTCCAGAAGGAAGTGCAGAGTGAGGCCAGCCAGCAGCTCAGGAAGGAAGGTGTCATCTGCTGGACATGTGCCATGCCTTCCGTGGAACCCAAACTGTTGTTAATGTATCTCAATCATAGTACTGTTTGTCTAACTCTTTTCCTATTTACTAATGTACAAACTCAGACATTGCCAGGCATTGCACATGTTATGCATGCCTCCACAACAAGTAGCTCCTTGCTTTTACTGTTGTGTGGTTCTCTTCTTCTTTTCATCGTACTAATAAAATAACCAAGTTTAAACATTTCCTTATTTTTTTATCTTTTTCACTTTTCTGAAAACTAAGCTATTTATACTATAGTAAGGAAAAATAACAGGCCTATTTTCTTCTTTATCTCCTGACGTATGTTTTACATATCAAATACTTTCATGGTTATTTACATCTCTCCAAGAGATTTACTGAAATTTGATTCTTATTCTTAAACACTAACCATTTCTATCATCACTGGTATTGCATTTGGGAATTGTTGACTTGCGGAAAAAATGCTGTTAAATGGAGTATGGACATTGCAAAAAATGTATTCTATTCTACAAAATGAAGGAGTTTGGATTCTTGATTTATAAACAATCACCTCAGTGAGGTGCATAGGTTAGGTAAATATGGCATTTTTAGGTTTATCTGTTACACTGAATAGAATTAACTTGTACTCAATTCAGAGACTAAAACATGGGTGAAATCTATTTGCAGGATGTTGCAGCCTGCACAAAGACCCAGGGAAGGAAACGCTCTGCTCTTTGTTGGGGCAGACTAGCTTACACAGGTTTCTTGAGTACTTTGGGTTATGGAAGGTTAGAGCACTAAATGTCAGATGGAAGAAGAAATGTGCAGTGTAGCACATTCAGCTGGGAACACGGAGAAGGAGAATTCAGAGGTAAGATCAGAGTTGGATATGGTCTCTGTGGAAAAAATCAGTCAGGCTCTGTTCTTGGCAGGCTGAGTGAAAAATTACTGGGCATGGAGTATTTTCAGGGACTTGATGATGGTTTGATGATTCATCCTTATCATTTGCTATTCCACTAATTAAAGAGAAAATTTGAAACTGAAGGTATGTTAATGTGAATATACAGTCAATTCTATTTCTGTGCTCACATTTCATGAAATCTAGCAAGGTGATCTCTCAAACCACAACATTATGTTTGATTGTTGCATGTTGCGTTTATACAAGTAATCATGAATTTTTCTCATCAAAATTCTTTTTTATGATTCGTGATGACAAACACCTTAATCTGTTACACAATTAATGCGTATTCTCATTTCAGTTACATTTCAGGTAAAGGAGATAAAACTGATTTGTATAAAATATATGTTGTAGTATATATTTCTTCATTTTTCTGTGAAATTATATCTATTAAAAGTAGTTAAATACAAATCACAGAGTACAACACAGAGCAAGTATTTGCTAGTCATTCAGTTGCTATATGACCATGAAGAATCAGTGTGATTTAATCAAGGTTATGAAATGGTTGTTGGCCTCTATCACTTCACTTTTCTGTTAAGACGAGGTCATACTGGATTAGGGTGGGCCATAAATTCAATAACTGGTATCCTTATAAGAAGGTCATATGAAGACACAGACACAGAGGGGACAACCCCAGGTGCATATGGAGGCCGGAGATTGAAGCAATGCGTCTACAAGCCAGGGAATGTCAGGAAGCTAGGAGAGATTCATGGAAGAGATCTTTCACTAGAGCCTTTAGAGTGAGCATGACTCTGTCAACACTTTGATATTGTACTTCTAGCCTCCAGAACTGTGACTGTGAGGTAATAAGTTTCTTTCGTTTGGGGCTATCTAGTTTGTGGTAACTTTTATGCTACCCTAAGATGCACAGGCACTATGATATTGGTCCTTGGAAATTCTATAGAGGGCAAGATTTGCATTCTAAAGTCTATGAGAGGAGATAGGCAAGTAAGCAGAAGATTATAATACAACATTTTACGTGTTACCATAGGGTGTTTTGGAGTACCACAGGAGACATCTAACTTACAGTATCAGATGTTAAATAGGGCTTCCTGAAGCAAAGTAGGTTTGAATAAAAACCTTAAAGGTAACAAGGTGTTATGGAGAATGGGAGGGGAGAAGAATTCCTGCACAGGAAAGTGTGCAAAGTCATAGTGGTGGCTGTGCCCAGAATGGTTTTAACACATGTGCAGCGAAAGTAAACTAGTAAAGGAGGTAAAGCAGTTTTCATAAGAGAGTTTTCATGAAAGATTAACAAAGGAGGAGAGATAAACAAGGTTTTATTAGCCATTTAAGACATTTATAAACATCCTGAAGGCAAGAAGACTGTTTATTTCTGCAAAAATTGAGAAAAATAGTATCAGCTTTATTACTAGTAAAACGAATTGGAGTAACTGATTTGGATATGAACCTAAGGTTGTTTTCATACTCTTTGCCCAAAAAGTTTAATTTGTCCACTCAGGTTAAGGCAGAAGAGCTTACTAATTTCAAACTACCACCTGCAGAGACAAAACCTGCACCAATAGGTTTGCTTGGCAAGTGTTGATAAAACGTATTTTTTCCTTTTCTTCCTGCTCATATAGTTAGAATATATTTTCCAACTTCTTTTGCAGTTAGGCATGGCCAGATGACTGGATTTTGTCCAATACAATGTGAAGAGTACTAACATGCAAGCCTATAGGCTTAGCCCGTTTAAAGTTTCAAAATGCACGCCCCCATACTTGATCACCACCCCTTTCTTGGTGATCTTAGGCAGGAACCATGTATTGAAGGTGGCAGATAAATGCCGTGATAAATGCCGTGATAAATGCCTTCAATAAAATGAATCTGTTCCTTGATCTATAAACAATCACTCCAATGGGGCATATAGGCTTAAGTCTATATGGCATTTTCTTGATTTATCTGTTACCACAAATAGAATTACTCTAAATAATAATAAAGGCAGAAACAGAGAAAAATGCAAGCAATGCTAAAGAAAGCATTTGAAAGAGAGAGAAAAGAAGCAGAAGAAGAAGATGAGGAGGAGGAGGAGGAAGGGGAGGGGGAGGGAAGAAAGAGGAGGCTGCAGCAGTGGCGGGGTGGGAGATTGTCCTACTCATGGCCTATGACCATTTTTTGTAGAGCTTTGGTAGGAGAAAGAGAAAAGAACATTTTCAAAACTCCAGAGAGATTTTGAATAGAAGGAGGGAATGAGCAAAAGGAGCATTTATAGTTTCTTTCAAAATTGGTTTCTCCTTGTAACTGGAAATATATCTCTTCCTCTCTGCACACATATAAAATGTAGGGTGAAAAATGCTGTCTCCGTTTTTCTCACCTACATGACATACAAGTGCACACTATTAAGATTTTTAATAAAAAAAGTAATTTAGATTGGGAAATGGTTTGAAATTTTAGGATGATAACTGATGTTAGAGAAACATGTAAAGGATGGTAGTAGTAATCCATTATAGACCTATGGTATTTATAGTGCAGATGGCAAGAACATGGGATAATTCAAAATATGTTTGAAAGGTGAGATTCAAAGCAATTGGTGATTAGATTTTAGTAAATGTAGGACAGATAGCTATTCACCAATATTGGACGCATGAGAAAATAATGTGGGGTGTGTTCTGGAGTCTTGGAAGTGGTATCATCAGTCTGTAGGAAGTTGTGCTTTAGATGCTTATGGGATCTCAAAAAGTAAATGCCTTGTAGGATTTGTGCATGTGTGTGTGTGTGTGTGTATCTACAGTGGAAGTACTTGTTCAGAGAGAGAAAATATAGAGAGACAGAAAGGAAAAATTTTTAATTCCGATAAATAAGAGGTAAAGAATTATAACCATTTCCGGAGAATTGAAGACTTCAGTGGTTTTAGACTGATCTGTCTGAATGAAATGAACATTACCATCTCTCCTAACCCTTTTTTCTATCATTTCAACATTACTCATACACATATTTCAGAAATTAGCTTAAAAGTTTTTTCACAAAATGTATCTTCTACCTAAACTATCTCTGCCTACTTTAGGCTGTGATATTATATTGTACAAGTAATTAAAGAAGGAAGTCATTTTGGAGAAACAAAGACAAATGTTGATCAGTTTTCTTCATTTGAATTTTAGCTTAGTAGAATTTGTTTTTACTAAAATATTATGGTGGTATGTTTTATCAGTTGCAAATATATCTAAAGTTTCTGATTCTATTACTAAACAGTCTCTACCATTCTCCACATAAGTGAGTGGTACTCAGTACAATCCATCGGGTAATACAACCAATGCCAGAAACAAGATTATATTACATGTCTGATAATAGTATGTCAGTCTAAATGGAAAACAGTGTACCTGCCACTACAATATGGCCTTCAAGTCTAACTTTCTAAGAATAATCCACTTTTGAGCAAAGAAATTCAATGTATGATATAGAAATGTATCAGATTAGGAAGAAAATATTTATGTAAACATTGTTGTGTGTAAACATGCCTCAGTGTTGAAATGAGTTTTCACCTATCTTTCAGTTTTATTGAAAGTTGGTCTATATTAGTTGAAGAAAGTGGCCATATCCCTAGCTTGCTAGTGAGAGTTTGTTTCTCACTTTTGTCACCTTTTACACCAACATGCTTCCCAGTTCTACCTCACTATGGAGGTAACATCTGCTAAGACTAAAGAGATGAGGGTGATTTTTATTATTTGCCAAACTCAGTATAGTTTAGAATAATCTGCCTTCTGTAAAATATTGGCAAGAAATAAGGATATGTTCAAGAGCCAAATTAATAGAATAAGCTTTTCTATGCTGCTTTCTTTCGTCTTTCAGCTTTAGTGAATATGCTGCACTGTATTTTTATGTGTTCAACCTTTTTATATTATCCCTCATGTCGTCACAGGAGAGGCCATAAACAAGGCAATGTTTCTGAAATATTATAAATGTGATGAAGTGAACTGAAATGGGCATTTCAAATTACACTGTCTAGAGATAAGTGAAAGTCCCTTTCCACATAGCTCTAATGGTAATTGGATCACTAACCCTGGGGAAAATGCGTGTTCTAAATCTCCCTCTAACATTATTTTCCGTTCTTCATATGGTTTGAGTCTAAATCACAGCTCACACATCTGTGTTTTTAAGAGTCTGTTGAGAGGTCATTAAGCCTTTCTGTACCATGTAGTATTCTTCAGAGCTTTGTTTTCTTTGTGTGTATTATTTGGAGTTTGTATGAGTGCTGAACAACCTAAATAACTTGAGTCTGAAGCAAACATATTTTTCGGTGGCCAACTAGGTATGGAGCAATCCTTGACCTTTCTTCTCTTTCACTGGAGCAAATCAAAGTGTATTTCAAATAGTGCTGTCTCGAGTCATTCTCAGTGTCAAGTTACAGCATAAAAGTAGTTCACCCCTGAATGTCTTAAGTTAGTAATTCCACTCTTGACTCAAAAGAGTAAATTAAAAAAAAAGAAAGAAAGAAACGCTGTGGATTGCAGTATTCTTTAATAATATCTGAAGTCCTTGGTCAGATAGCTGTCCCAATTCATGTGCGTAGAGTGACAGTTAAAAGACGTGAGACGGAGACAAGAAGAAAATAACTCCAGAAGATATCATACTCTTAAATTTTAGAAATTTAATGCTATTTTTGGACGTCGCTAATTGGGAATTGCTTAAGTCCAGGAAGTATCAGATGTAAAGGAAAATTATCTAGAAAATAAGTGAGAAGTGGCATTTTCCCTCAGGTCATTTGACTTTATCTGTTGTCTTACCAGGGAAACTTTGACATAAATACACTTTACTATAGATTTCAATTGAAATAAGGACCAAAGTTATTGGTTGTGTTAGTCATATTGATAGTAAAAGCCATATCCAAGTTAATTGAAAATGAGTTAAGTTCCTAAGATTCAGGATAAATATTGACATAAAGTGTCTAGATAGCATCTACATTACTTGCATCAGCAAAGCCTTAATACTTATCATATAAATACAATTTTAAGTTCTATTAAAACCTTAAAGTGAGACAAATACACATTTTCTTTGTTAGTAATTTAAATACAATATTAAATTTAATCCATAGTAGAAATACTATGTTTACTAAATTATACTGTAATTATTATTTTAAGCTTTTAATCCTTCATTAGTAATTTCCAATATTTGCTTAAGTATATTATTCATATCTGAAAATTACTATGAAATAAAAGGTTTAATATTGAAATTTATACATACTGTGCCCAGTTAAAATTACCCAGCTACAAAACAAATACTAAAACTGCTTCCTATCAAATTCCTGAAAACTAAAAATTATCAATTTAATCACCATCGAAATTTTAATAAATTAAAGAATCTGCTCTAACTGGAAGTTCAGTTAATTACACGTGAAAAATATTTTTCATAAACATAAAATGTCAGTATATTTATAATGCAGATTGCCAGAGACTAGTCTGGTGACTGATCACACTAATGACTCTGATTGCTCCTCCCTCCTTGAGCTTTTATCCATTGGCATGTGACTTTGAGGCTCCCTCCACTGACGGGTGGGAGTGGAGGTATATATTTCCCCACCTCTTAGATTTGGGTTTGCCAGGTAGCATGCTTAGGTCAATTGAACAAGATGAAAGTGTTAACATGCTCCTTCCGAGCCAAGGCATAAGAGGTGGTACAGTTTTTTCTGTTTCCTGTCTCTCATGTCTTTTATCACCATGAAAGGAACATCTCACTGATCCAATTTAGAGACAAGTGAAGCAGAGCCTCCCTAGTACAGCTAAATCACAGAGACCCAGCCTAGGTCAGCCAAACACCTGCCAACTCATAGATGATGAATAAGTTCAATCTATGCGAAGTAGTTCTGACTGAATCTAGACCAAACAGAAAAAAGACCTCAAGAAATTACTAATTATTATATGGCAATAAGATTTTAGCATTGCCTGATATGTTGCATTACTGTGACAATAACTAGATGATACACAGAGTCTAAATTTCAGTAATTTGAGAAAGACACAGGATGAAAATAATAAATACAGCCATGAAAATAATGGTTCAATATAATTAACCAACAATAATTAATGTTTTATTTCTTTTTTAGTAGATCACAAATACTATTGAATATGATGAAAAGATCTCCCATCCCCACAAAACATAAGTATCTTCAACACAAATTTGACATATATAGCTCCCATGAAGGCCCATTTAATGACTATTTTGGAATCATAGAAAAAGCTACATTTCCAAGAAGTTATGAAGTATCAGTATATTTTTGTCTTGTGTATACTCTAGAAATGTCATTTATCTTTGCTTTAATTTCTGTCAAGGGTACTTATCTAAATGGAACCTTATCAAGCACAAGAATAAACTCTAAAAATAAAGTATATCTTATAGGATGCCCTCTACAGATGTACTTCCAAGTTTACATACTATCTTAAAGAAACTGTGAAAGAAAATACAAGAATATCACATTATAAATTTAGAAGCAATGCAAAAATCCATGGCAAATTCAGGCATTATGCCTACCTCTGAAGAAAATCTGATCTGATTAACTGACAGTAGTAGTGTGGAAGTGTAGAACGAAAATACTATTCAGAGGAAAATTGAGTAATTATTTCATGAAAAATTGATGATTTAGAAAATAAGCATCACTCATCTAATAAGCACTGCAGGTATCCTAGAAGGAAGAGATTTTTAAAAAGTAAAGCTTTTTCTAAGTTAATCTGAGTAATATTTGATCAATAGTCTCATATTTCCTAGTGGCAAGACTATTCAAAAAATTGCCAAGCTAGTTATGTGCATGTAGTAGATTTATCCTTTCAACTGCCTACATTTTGGAGCTAGGTAAATATTGAGAATAAGGGGGAGAACAAATATTACAAAAATCTATTTAATTGATTTTAATGGGAATGTTCCAAATAGAGGTTCTCAAGTAGTGTACATTTGGCCCTCCATATCTGCAGGGGATTGATTCCAGGACCTCCCACACATACCAAAATCTGTAAATGCTCGAGTCCATTATGTAAAATGGCATAGCACAGTCAGCCCTCTGCATCCACAGGTTCCACATCTATGTATTCCACCAACCACAGATGGAAAATACACATAGTTGGCTCTCCGTACCTGCGGGTTTCCATCACTGGTTGTTTGAATCTACAAATGTGAAACCCATAGACGTGAAGGGCCAACTGCATCTATAATTTACTGTCTTTGCCCTTTTGGGCTTCTGTAACAAAACGCCTTAGACTGGACGGCTTATCAAAAAATAGAAATTTACTTCTTATTTATGAAGGCTCAAAAGTCCAAGATCAAGTCCAAGATCAAGGTGCCAGCAAGTTCAACATCTGGTGAGTACCTGCTTTCTATTTCATAGATGGCACCTTCTCTTTATGTCCTCATATGGAAGAAGGGGCAAACAAGCTTCCTTGGGCCTATTTTAAAAGACTATAATCCCCTTTATGAAGATTTCACATTCATGATCTAATCGTCTCCTAAAGTCCCACTTTCTTATACCATCACCTTAGGGGTTAGGATTTAAACATATGAATTTTGCAGGGACAAAACATTCATACCATAGCACTTAACAATTATTCATTTGCATTTCTAAGTGTTCAGTATTCTAGTATTTATAAACAAGATGGAAACTGAATTTCAGCCAAACACATTTATTAAAATTTTATTTAAACAAATCATGTATTTTTATCTAGAGAACATTTTAAAAGTTTTCTCATGTCATATATTCTCAATAGTATATATTTGTTTCAGATTCCATCATCTTTATGAAAATTTCTGGAAACATCTAGTTGTAGCGCATCTTCACTTTTTCTATTACAAGTATTTTGAGAATATCCCACATGCAGTTTGCATTTTTGTATCTTTAATGGCTGCCACATTTATAGCTATTCCCAATGTATATTTATAAATGATGATAATGATGAAATTATAGCAACAGCAAAGACTCTTGTGTTTAAAGTGATAAGTCAAAATGAAAGTAACATTCTGTACCAGTTGAAGTATGTTGAAAGAATTCTTTGGCTTTCTTTTTAGCTGCTTCAAAATAGTCTATGTTATTCTTTATACTATCTTCCAGAAAACCAGTGCTTCTCACTATGTGCTTCAACCTTGCCCTCCTTTCCCCCACAGTGTGCATAGTTTCCAGAAGGCATCAACTAACTCTTCCTCTTGAAATATAGCCCCTCAAGGAGCCACCCCTTCTGGCACTCATACCATTATGTGGTTCTCTCTCCATTTAATCTGATTTGGACTTTTGTAACCAAAACTATATGAAGAACATTGATATTAAAATTAATTGCAACTATTATGTAGTAATGAAAGGTCAACAACACTGTCACCAGCACTAATGCATAAAAACAAGAAAGAATATAAAAGATGAATTGGTGGATTTTGATGCAGATTTTTTTCAGGCAGAATGTTAAAAGTGCCAACTACATATAAAAGTAACATAGGCGATATAACATATAATGCATAATGCAATATAAAAAGTAATATAAATATATATTTTATACATAACATTCACATACATATGCATTCACACATGTATACATACATATTCACATATGTATGCATACATATATGCATACATACATATTCACATATGTATGCATACATATATGCATACAAGAAATATACACACACATACCCAGAAAGTAATAATCTAATCCTAAACTTATAGTTATCAGAAAAATAAGTGTCCATTTGCATAATTTTTTATTAAGTTTTCTGTTACTTGCAGCTAAGCTAAGCCCTACACATTAAAATTGCAAAAGGATATAACCTAAATTCTTTGGTGTGGTAAACTGAGAGCTTCCATAAGTTTATGTTACATATATCTCCAGCTTTCGGTTTAAAAATTTTCCAACTGATTTTCTTTGCTTTAAGCAATCTATTCTCCAAATCATATAACAATAGAAAATGAAAATCAGGATGCTCTTTTAAACATTATTTTGCTTAAATAATTTGGAAAATACTAGTATTTTTACATTCCTCTTGAAATTCAGAATAGGTATTGGTATGTAGGTTCTGGGAAGATTTTCTGTAAAGGAATCTGTTTGACTGCTTTGAGCTTAATGTTTTCCAAATGCATTTGATCACATAGTTCTTATTAAACTAAAACTGAGTATTTTAACAATACTCAGTCTAAGCATTATATGAGAAATGCATTGTGAAATGTTTCTAGGCACATGAAATTTCTCATAGTGTCCAAAACATTCTTTTTCTCTTCACTTCAAGGCTTTGTTGAAAGTGTTATCATTGTTCCGTCTAAATGTCTATTTTTACTTTTCTTTACTTGCCTCACTGCTCCTCATTACATACAAATTCCTGACTAGTATGGTAAAGACACAGAACTGATTCTGTCCTCAAGAACCATGCCTAATTTTATAAATTATCTTGGAATTGTCTCAGAAATGGATCCCTTTGCATGGCACTATATAAAATACATAAATGCTGGTTGCACTTTAAAATCCCTAAAACCACACAAGACTAAACAATAAATTAACTTTTCACCTAAATGGTATTGCTTACATTATAAATCTTCCATGAGAGTAAGGCACGTATATACAGAGTTAAGCATTGATTTCAACTTTTTTTCTTTCATCCATTCATCCCCAATCAAGTATATATAATTTTTTTGTAATCTAGCAGTACTCTGGACACCTGTATCTTTGGACCATTAGAGCACTTACTTTCCACCACAGGCTAAATGCTGACATCAGATGATTATTCAGTGTTTCTTGACAGTAAAATGGTCTTTCTTGGATTATTTTCATATAAAAAATATTACTCTTACATATTTGATTTTCAACTTGAGGTAGGCTGATACAACTAAACACACTACAGGCTTTTAAAGCAGAAAACTTCTTAATTGAAATTCAGTGACCAAAACAGGAATTATTTTATAGTCTTTACACTACATTACACCATCACTAAGTATGAGAAATAAGATAAACCTCATAATTAAAGAAAATAAATTATAGATTTCCTTTAAATAAGAAGTCAGTTGATATATGGAAGGTACTTCTTTCAACATCCCAGAGAATTGACACTGCCAGGACCCTTCATTGACTTGCTGTTGGAAAAGGGAGGAAGAACATCCTTTTTGTCCTCCCTGAACTATGATAACTAATAGGTTTTGCCTCTTTCACCCTATGCTTCTTAATATCACAGAAGTTAAAGGTGCACTGATTATTCAGTTATTCTATTAATACTTTTTATAAATTTCCTGGTATTTTCATATTTATCCAACTAAGATATTTGGACATTTTTGCTCTTTATATATAATATTCTGACATATATTGGCCAAGGCTTGCTCAATAAATTTTTCAATTCGTTTAACTTATGTTTACACGTAAGACATCTTGCTTGTAAATCCAAATATTGGAACACACACATACACTCACTTATAAGCAGGTAGGCTGATATGAGAGCTGATCACTTGAGAAATGTTTGATCCAACTCCATCAGTCTAAATAGAGAACAAAGTGTACTTAGAATCAGGCTATGAAACATTGTTTCTTGTCTTATCTGATCCTTGCCTCATACTGAACATACTTTCACAATCCCTGGTGGTGAGCTTTATGATTCTTGATATTAAATCTTATTTATTCATAACATTGGACCCATTGTGATTTTTCTAGAATGATAATTAATAAATAATCCATATAACTGGCAAACTTGTGTTATTTAGCTTTGGAATCAGCCGATTATATCATTCTATATTCTACAGTCTGTTGATGTTTATTTACATCCTCATGCTCTGACAGTATTGTCATTGCGATTTTACAAAGAAACTATCTGAATTCCAGAGAGATTATGTATTTTATTAAAAATTATATAGCTAATCACTCTGGATTCCATATTGAACTACATTTCTGCCATGAATTCAATCTATTACAATCTTTTAAAAATCAATTTATTTTTATTGATACATATAAAATAGCTGTACATATTTTTGCAGTACATGTGGCAATTTGATACATTCATCTAATCAAATCAGAATAATTGCAATATCCATCTCCTTAAATATTTATCTTTTCTTTATCTAGGAACAGTCAAATTATTCTCTTCTAGCTCTTTTGAAATGTGCAATTGACTAACGTTAACTATAGTCACCCTGCTGATCTATCGAACACCAGGTCTTATTTCTTCTCTCTAAGTGCATATTTGTACCCATTAATCAATCTCTTCACCTCCCACTCCTTGCTACTCTTCCGTGCCTGTGGTAACCAGCAATCTACTACAATCCTAATTCTTGTCTTCTACTCTCTTTTAATGAGCTGAGTCACAAAAATATAATATGTTGGAATTAATACCATATTATTAATAATTATAACAATTACTATTGAGCATTTATCATGTTAAGATAGTGCATTAAGTAATTTACATACAGTATCTGCAATTTACATATTTACCCTGATATGAGATTTTCACAAATGATGGGACCAATGCCAAGCCTTCTTCAGTGGGCCAAGAGGTGGTATGAGGCAGAATTGGGTTAAGCTCTGGTGTTTCTGGTCTTTGTTCTATTTCAATTATTTTCATTTTGTAAGAATTTTTTTTTCATTTGTTGTAGAAAAGGAATATGTTTTTCAGTTCTACTGACATAGTCAAAATGAGTTTTATTAACATGTTTATTCTTTGTGTTGTTATTAATAATTAGTTCACATTTCCCCAATGTAAATTTGATATCTGGCTCAGAAGACAATTTTCTTGTAGGTTTGTGCATTTCTAGTTTTCTTAACTTTTCAAATTGCTTTGTGTTTCCAATTTATTTGCTACTCTTTTCATATTTCTTTCAGTTGAACTCTTGCTGTCATTTTCCTGTTCTCACCTTCTGATTATCCCCTTCATATCCTCTGTTTTTCTTAGATTTATACATTAAACTTTCACATTTTTATGTGACTGTTTACTTCTTAACATGGGCAACTTACTATCCACTATCCCTTGACATCACAGCAACCATTCATGACATGTAGAAACACAAGACAACCTAGAGACTGGTTTTGTGTCTCAATTCTCACATCAACATACACATCTTAGGAAAGAGGGTTATATAACTAATAGTAAAAGCAGAATTGTAGGTCTTTTTTCCTCCAGTCCAAAATCCAGAACACTCTCAGGGAATATAAAGCCTGAAGGTAAACTAAAATGTAAAAATCAACAAGCAGGAACAGGGCAAAGGAGGTGGAGGACAGGCAAGCAAGGTAAAGAGACTTTATTCTTTAGGAAATCTGGGTTACTATTGAATTAATGGACAGTGCAGACAAAAATTTGATGTGGGGCAGCTAATGTCTGGATCATTTCTATTCGGTAGGCAAATTCCTCAAGGTTTCCAAGTACATTATAGCCCACTCCAAATGCTGGACACACCACTTATCACGATTGATCAAAGCTGACTTTGAGGGCGTCCTTCAGGTGCCTCTGAGAGCGATTTGAAACAAGTACCACTTCCTGTTCCCTTGTGTTTCTTATGACTGCTAGTGAACATCAATAATATGAATTCCATTTTAATTTTTCTGTAAGGGATTTTATTTATAGGGCAATTTCCAGTGCAGTGTCTTGTCTCTATGAAATGATTGCCAACTCAGGCAGCCGTTAAAGTTTACTGCTTAGGCCTTCCGTCAAGGTACAATATGGATATTACTTTCAAAAGTAATTTGGAATACAGACTGAGAAGAGTATGTTAACTCTTTGCAAACATCCAACTTAGACAAGGAAATTCTTGCCTTTTGAATTGATGCTGTGCTTTTCTAAGGTAACATAAAATGCAGTATTAAAACTTACTTTTTACTGCCCTTATTTATAAATTAATGATGTCTGCCTTTCAAGTGAGCATTACCTCACAGAATTTTGGTTATTAATTGGAGGAAATGATCGTTTTATTTTATTTCAGCTTTTGTGCCAGTACTGTCACCCTCACCCACGCACTGTGATAAACTACATAAGCTGTCACATTTTTATGTGCTCTTTCTTCCTGGGCAGAGGCTTATATCCACTCAGGAGCCTGTCTCCAAATGCCTACACAAAATTAAATAATGAGATTCCTTAGCTGTAACCTAGTTAGTAAAAGGTTCTTCTCAGAATGGAAACTGATCTGTCAAAGTTCATACCTGTTCATGTAAAAGCTGCAGGGAGTATCTGGCCATATCAAAATATTTCCTAAACCACAAACAAAATTTTCCACTGTTAGTTACATTTCTATCTACACATTCCTTTTTGTTCTTATTGCAAATGTGTGACTTAGAAATACTATCTATGGTTAGAGTGACCAAAGAAGTCTAGCGTGCCCTACTTGTAGATACAGAAAGGACTTCTCTTACCACTCTGAGAAGGGGAGACACTTCATTGGGAGGCCAGCTTCATTATGGGCTCATAAAGAGTGGGTTCCAATATTTGTTTTATTAAACTGAACACCCCCTTCTGCCAATCTTTCACTCTGTGGTGCTTGTTCTTGTCTCTCCAGTTGCAGAGACTAGATGCAATTTTTATTTTATATTATAGCCCTTAAAATATATGTCTGGGCTATGACAAAAGTCCCTTAATCGTCTCTGACCAAATGTCTCATTTGTTCAATCACTTCTCATGTGGCATTCAGACTACTCTCAATGTGTTTGTTCTCTTCTGGATATTTTGTTTATTTAAACATGCATTCCACAATTCATTGCCCTTATTTTGGAAGTGTATCCCAGATGGGGTCAGTCATAGCTATTCCAGATAAAGCTAATGTCAATGGCGTACACAAAAGGTTTTTTTAAATACAAAGACTCTATTTACCCTTTAAAGTATTTTTACCTCAACAGTATAGAATCAAGTTGAACCTGTGATTTTCTGACTCTGCAAGTTTCTTTTACTTATTCACTCCTGTTATATTTAATCTTGTCAGATTCAAGATAATCTTCTTCCTCTTTGATGCCAATTTGACTATTTTGTATTATTTATTATATTTAAATTAATTCTAATTAGCTGTCATCTACATGTTTGGTAGCAATTTTTTATATCTACTTTCAAAGAATTGAAAGTAATTGAGAATATGACAAAGCAAGATCTTCACAAGTCAGCCAGAAAAATCACTTAAGATGCTAAGACAGTGAACACAGCCTAAAACCTCAAATAGCACCTTTAATTATTCAGTCTCATTTCTTCATCTTATTTACAAGGATAATGTAACACATTTAATTCAGATTATTAATTAAGCATGTGGAATTTCCATATGTATCCATGTTGATATATAGGAAAATTTCACCAAATTATGAATTTTCATATTATTTTCAGAATTCTATATATATTATTCACTTCCTCAAGATATAAACAATATTGAATGAGTACAACTCCTTATGGAACTACTAAAAATTATATTTTATGACTATGCTAACATTTGTTGTGATCAGTTTTTATTTGGGGGTAATAGGCACTATTGCCATTAATACTTGGGGTCTAGACTTACCCAGTTAGCTGAACATATTCACTGAGTATCTACTCTCAATCAGGCATTGTTATAGGCATGTTGGCTACATCAATGAGCATGAGAGAGGGAGAGTGTCTTTGCCTCTTCATTAATGCTTTGAAGAACATAAAATGAGGTAGAAATGACAATGGATATTCCATTAGATAGGGTAGATGGCAAAGGTATGCCTCTGGAATTGACTTTTGGTTTCACATTGATATCACAAGAAGGAAGAAGCCAAGCAAAGATCTGAGGAATGAATTTTCCAGAGAAAAAGGAGGTCCTGAGATAATTTTTTTTTTCAAAAAATAAGAAATGTAAAGGATCTGAGAAATGAATAGTGTAACAAAGCACAGAGTTAGAAGTAAATCAGGGCAGAAAACAAGACAAGGAGTTGATAATATAGGAATTTGCAGACATGGTAAGAAGTTAGAAAGGTTTTCTTCTTGCAATGGAGGGTTTTAAACATGGCAACAACTTGACGCTATTTGAGCCTAAGAAAGATCATTCTGCCTGCTCTGTAGTAAATGGATTGTAGGGAAGCAAGCAAATAGACATGGAGACCTGACACAGGATTGTATCTGGAGTCCGGATGTTGGTGGTTGGAAGGTTTATAGTGGTATAAATAGTAGGGTTTAGATCTCTTTGGAAATAGAACTGAGAAGACCTTCTTGTAAATTAGACGTGGAATGTAATGGTAGTATGCATTACAGATAAGTCTAAGATTTTGGCCTCAGTAAGTGAATAGATGGTGAGTCTATTAATGATAAGCAGGTTTGTTTTAATGAGAGGGGTGGTTTATTGATAATAACAAGATGTATATGATATTATCATTATTTATGCTATCAAGCATCAAAAATATCTTGTTATGTTTGGGTCTTAGGCCATGGGATACGTACCTACCACTATAAAATACAAAAATGACAAATAACCAATTTCCTTAGTTTACTTTCACCAATAGCCTGGGCACTGAACTAATACTCTTACAATTAGGGCCGCATACCCTGGATTTTGAATCAAAAGATTGTGGCCAAAGGCATCAGGAGCAATGGTAGATTGTCTTTTCTGGCAACAGTGGCAGCTTTATTGAGTTTAAATGCCTTAAGCAACAGTAGAAATAGTGTTAGTATCAGCTTCCAAGGTAAAAGGCTATTGTGTCCACAGGACACTGACAGTAGTACAAGAGGAAATATCTACGGTTCTGACAAGGTGGCTGGGTTTCCTTACTAAGTTAAATTTGTGGAGGGATTTGGGGCATGAACCCTGTGCATCTTTTAATAATGATTCTATTGGTATCCCAATAATTTTTTGAGCCATTGTATATTTTGTTTTTATGCTTCAAATCACTACAGGCAATTTTAATGCTTACAAATAGGAAAGTTTACGTATAAAAAATTGTAATAATAAATAAAAGGATTTAAGACAATGAGGGCAAACTACAATTTGTTATCTGTTTGTTTTGGTACTGAAGGCAGTCGTCATCAACTAGTGTACTAAGGGATAGTCATATGCAATAGAACACTAACTTCTTCAACATACCCTTAGTGAGTCTACATATTGAACTCATACAGCAATTAATACATTTGCAGAATCAAGCATTTTCTCAGGTTCTTCTTAGCCCTGTGAATGTGACAAATTTTAGGCATTTTAGTGAAGTCATAGGAAGTCTCTGGTTTTTAGTTTGTGCCTTGATGCGAATATACATACTTGCAGATGATAAATATCTCAGAATTATTATGGATCCAGCTTTTGATTCTTTAATTACGTATCTTACTTTACATTGGGAGTAGTCACATCCTCCTTACGTTATTCTTCACTGGGAATTTCACGTTTTTTAAATTCAGGGTTTTTTTTTTTAAATTAAATAGATTTAGAGGGTACAAGTAGTTTTTTGTTACATGCCTGAATTGCACAGTGGAGAAGTCTAGGCTTTTAATATATGTTACCTGAGTAGTGTACATTGTACCCAATAGTTAATTTTTCATCCTGCACCCTCCTCCCACCCAATCCCTTCGGAGTTGCCAGTGTCCATTAGGTCATTTTATATTACCCATTGCTTAGCTCATACCCACTGCTTACCTCCAACTTATAAGTGAGAACATGGTAATTTGCTTTTTTGTTGCTGGGTTACTTAGAATAATGGCCTGCAGTTCCATTCAAGTGGCTGCAAAAGACATTATTTCATTCTTTTTGATGGCTGAGTAGCACTCCATGGTGTGTGTGTATATACACACATACAGATATATATACACACACATATATATATATATATATCTCATTACAGTAGGAGTGAAGGGAAACTTCCCCTTTACCCGGAAAGTTTGCTGAAATATCAAGTCACAATTAAGGCAGATTAATAAGAGAAAGAGGTTTATTTACTGTGTGCATGGGGAGAACCACTGCATGATTACCCAATATGCCAAGGGGATCCAGATATTTTCATACATGCCTTTCAGAGAGGAAGGGGAGATGAGGAGTATAGGTAACTGTTTAGGGGCCAAAAATGGTTGCTAGGGAGGATGAATAGATACTTGAGAGAATGAATGAATGGGAGAAAACAGATTCACTTGTAAATTAACCCAAGAGATAGTTATTATGTTTAAAATGATTTGGGCCAGGTCTGGTTACATCCTTGATTTTATTTACTGCCATATAGTGAGATAAAACGAGGGAAAGGGAAGTCAGTTGTTCTTTTGGATGAGTCAGTCTGGTTTAGGCAGATAGAAGGAAAGCCCCTTCTAATGCTGTTTTATCTCTAAAGGGCCTTAATTCAAAATACCAAGGAGTCATATTTACTTTTGGGTGAAATTTCCTGGGCTCCTTCTCTCTCTCTCTCTCTCTATGTGTGTGTGTGTGTGTGTGTGCATGTGTGTATACACATACACACCCACATTTTCTTTGTCCACTCATCAGTTAGTGGGCACTTAGGTTGGTTCTATATCTGAATTTTGTAAATGTTTTTTCTACATCTATTTAGAGGACCATAGGGTCTTTGTTTTTGCTTCTATTTATGTGGTAAATCACATTTGTAGATTTGTGTATGTTGGACCATCCTTGTATCTCTGGGATGAAGCCCACTGGGTTGCGGTGGATTATTTTTTTGATGTATAGTTGAATTCGTTTTGCTAGGCTTTTATTGAGAATTTTTGCACCTATGCTCATAAGGTATATTGGTCTACAGTTTTCTTTTTTTGTTGTGTCCTTTCCTGGCTTCGGTATCAAGGTGATATTGGCCTTGCAGAATGAGCTGGGGAGCATTCCTTCCTTCTTGATGTTATGAAATAATTCCTGCAGTATAGGTTCCAGTTCTTTGTAGGTCTGGTAAAATTTGGCTGTGAAACCATCTGGTCCATGACTTTTTCTTCTTTGGAAATTTTTTATTACTGCTTCAATTTCTTTACTTGATATCGGTCTATTCAGGAGTTCTATTTCTTCCTGATTAATCCTAGTGTGGTTGTGTGTTTTCAAAAATTTGTATATTTCCTCAATGTTTTCAAGTTTATGTGCATAGAGATTTTAATGGTATTCAGAGGTATTTTTGTGGTATCAGTTGTAATATTTCCTTTTCCATTTCTGATTGAGCTTATTAGGGTCCTTTCTTTTCTGTTTCTGGTTAACCTAACAAGAGACCTGTTGATTTGGTTTATCTTTTCAAAGAACCAGCTTTTTGTTTCATTAATCTGTATAATTCTTTTGTTATCAATTTTATTTAGTTCTGGTCTGACCTTAGTTATTTCTTTTCTTCTGATAGGTTTGCAATTTCTTTCCTCTTACTTTTCCAGTTCCTTGAGATGATTCATTAGATTGTTGATTTGTGTTCTTTCTGTCTTGTGGCTGTAGGCATTTAAGGCTATGGATTTTCCTCTTAGGACAGCTTTTGCTGAATTCCACTGATTTTGATAACTTTTGTGCCCTTTGTCATTTAGTTCAAAGAATATTTTGATTTTCATCTTAATTTCCTCCTTGATCAAATAATCATTCAGCTAGGTTGTTAATTTCCATGACTTTTTGTAGAGTTAAGTGTTTCTGTTGGAATTGATTTCTAATTTTATTCCATTGTGGTCTGAGAAGATACATGGTATAGTTTCAATTTTTCAAAATTTTTGAGATGTATTTTGTGGCCTAGGATGTGATCAATCTTGTTGAATATTTCATGAGCTGATGAGGACATATATTTGGTAGTTTTTGTGTAAAATGTTCTGTAAATGTCTGTTAGGCCCATTTGTTCTAGAGTCCCACATAAGTCCATTGTTTCTTTGTTTATTTTCTGTTTGGAGGATCTATCCCATTCTGTCAGTGGGGCATCAAAATCCCTAGCTATTATGATGGTGATGTTTATCATTTTGTTTAGATCAGGTAGGGTTTTCTTTACATATCTGGGTGCACCTGTGTTAGGTGAACAAATATATAAGGTTGTTATGTCTTCTTGTTGAATTATTCCCTTCATCATTATATAATGACCATCTTTATCTTTCTTTACTTTTGTTGATTTGAATTCTATATTATCTGATATAAGAATGGCTATACCATCTTTCTTTTGCTTTCCATTTGCATAGAATAATATTTTCCATCCCTTCACCTTGAGTCTGAATGAATCCTTGTGGGTTAGATGTGTTTTCTGGAGACAACAGATACTTGGCTTGTATTTTTTTTAATTCATTCAGCCCGCCTATGTCTCTTGAGTGGGGAGGTAAAGACTTTCACATTTATTAAAAGAATTGAAAAGTCAGGTGGATTTCTATTTTTCCTGTTGAGCAGAACCTTATTGCTTTGTTTTACCTCTTGAGCCATTGTGGTAAATGGGCTCTGATCTTTAGCTTTTTGGTGATTTTTACCCTGGTAGGTGTCTATTGTGCTCATCCATGTATAATGCATTTCTGAGTACTTTCTGCAGGACATGTCTGGTCTTGAAAAATTTTGTCAGTGTTTTCCTACCTCATATAAGGAACTTAGTTTTGCAGGATACAAAATTCTAGGCTTGGCATTATTCTCTTTGCAGAGTCTTAGAATGGGCCCCCAAATCCCCTCTCATTTGTAAGGTCTCAGTTGAGAAGTCTGCCTTTAGTCTGACAGATTTTCCTTTGTAAGTTATCTGATATTTTTGCCTTATGGCTCACAGGAGTGCCTCTTCAGTATGCAGTTTTGCCAGTCTGATGACTGTGTTTCATGGTGATTGCCTCTTGGTGATGAATCTCTCAGGAGTCCTTTGAGCTTCTTGTACCTGGATACCTATATTTCTAGCAAGGCCAGAGACATTTTCCTCAATTATTCCCTCAAATAGGTTTTCCGACCCTTGTGTATTTTCTTCTTCACCCCCAGGGATGCCTCTGATTCTTGTGTTAGGCCTCTTTAAATAATCCCATATTTCTTGTAGGCTTTGTTCATTCCTCTTATTTCTCAGTTCTTTGTCTTTGACTGACTCGTTTACTCAAAAGCATTGTGTTCAAGCTCTGAGATTCTTTCTTCTGCCTGATCTAGCCTACTCTTAAGGCTTTCCACTGTGTCTTGTATTTCCTTGAATGATTTTTTTCATTTCCAAATATTCTGTTTGATTTTTTTTTCAATAATTCAATTTCTTTAGTGAGCTTTTCATTCATTTCCTGCATTGTTTTGTGGTTTCATTGTATTGGGTTTCTATTTTCTCTTTTATTTCACTGAGCTTTTACAATCCATGTTTGAAGTTCTTCATCTGTCATTTCAATCTTTTCATATTGTTCTGTATCTATTGGTAAGGAGTTATTGTTTTTTGGGGGAAGGGTGTCCTTTCACTCTGATTGTTAATGCTTCCTGAGTTCTTTCACTGATTCCTTCTTTTCTGGCCTCTTGGTTGAGTCCTGAAGGTGCTATTCCTGGCTTATGGGCCAGTTTCCAGATCCCTGAAAATCTATCCCTGAGTATGCCAGGGAGAGGAGTGCTGGTCCTGAGTTGCCTATGGGATGTTCTAGTGGGTTTGATGAACCTCTTGGGTTACCTTTGACATGCTTTCTTCACCTCTTTCCATCAGTGTGTAGTGAGTTATGTTACCCAGCTTAATCTCTGAGATGGTAGGTGGTACTTGTAAATACAAATCAGCCACTCCTTGTTTGCTTGAGTTAGAAGGTACTATCCTTAGCTATGGGGATTTTCCTCCTGTCATTGATTGATGTTTGCATGGAAGAGCCAGCTGCTGAGATGGTCTTTTGTGTCCATGGTAAGTTCTGGCCCCCCAGGTGGGAAGATGAATGCTCCAAGCTTTAGGAGGGACCCTGTAGCTCCCAGGGGTTTGCTTGATCTCTACTTCCCCTGAGGTTGGGGGAGGAGAAAACAAATCATGGTTGGATTGTGAGAGCCTGAAAGGCTTTTCAAAGCCTCGATGGGGCTCAGAGGTTGCTCATCTGGCAGGCGGGGCTGTTCCCAAGGGAGGGGCCTAATCACTTGAGCGCTAAAGCCCCAGGCCAAGCTTTTTCTAATCTCGTCCACTAGTGCAGTTTCTCTGCAGGGTGGGGTGAGCACCCTCCCTATTCACTCCCTGGAATTCCACAGCATTCTCCCATCAGATCAGTCCATGTGAGTTTCCTCACCACTCAAGACTGGCTTTCAAACTACCCCTCAGTCCATGTGTCTGATCCACTAGCATGCATCTCTGTTGGACACTGGTGGGTAAAGGCATCCCCAATTATGCATGCCTGTTCCACCATAAGACCCCAAGAGAAGAGAGGTAGGCCTCTCTATCCACAGGGGCCTCTGCCAGGGGTGTGTTCCCACTGGGGAGAAGCAGCTGCTCGTGAGTTTCTTGGCTCAAGCTACACTCTCTATTGTAATGATTCGGGGGAGGGGCCATTGCTCCTGTTCACCAGCATGCCCAAGGCATTCAGTTGTCATGGGAACCAGGGGCTAGGCTAATTCACTCTGAGTGCTGCACTCCTATGCAATATGGTGTTTCTCCAACAGGGGTGGGGTATGGGCATGCTCACAGATAACTGTTCCTCAGTGCCCCTCCACACTCTTCTGTTGAATATGTCTGGGAGGGCTTCCTTGCCACCCGGGTCTGGGATTGAGACCTCTAACTTGCTTCTCCCTGCACCACTCTTATGTCTGGAGAGCACCAGGTCCAGCCTGCCTGTCCAAGCCACCAGCATGTGATCACGTGAAATGCTGGTGGGCAGGAAGCTTGCAAATTGTGGTAGCTCCACTCTCAGTGGTGGGTTCAGCTGGGAGTGTGCATCCGCTGTAGAGAAGCAGCTGTTCATGTGCTTCTTGGTTCAGAGTATTCTTGCGGTTTCAGTGGGGGGGAGGGGCTGGGCTACCAGCCAGCCTGAGCTACAATTTACTCTCTCTGATGCAGTGATTGGAGGAGATGCAGAGGAGGAAGTGCCTAAGTGTAAGAAAGCTGGCGCTCTTGTCTCTTGTGGCACTCTCCTGTGGAGTATCCCTTTTGAACATCTGAAATCCTGGGGTTCGCTAGTTCATCCTGCTATTCATATTTAGCTGCTGTGCCTGGGCTTATGGAGGGTGGAAGTGCCTCCAATATGTTTTATGTCCCACTGTTCACTGAAGGTACCTAGGTGGGGGAGAACAAGCCCCCCTTACCCTTTCACTGGGCTTTGAGCCTCTCTGGGTTTGGTCCACACAACTGTCTTCTTCTCTCTCAGCTTCATGGTTTTTCTCAGTTGGGTCCCCAGATGTCTCTGTTGTCTTATCCACACCTGAGCTGCAACTGCACTCTGCTCTCCTCAGTCCAATATTCTACCTTCCAACCAGGATGATCTGACAAGCGATGTCTCTAGTTGGTCTCCTTGGCTGATCCTCAAGACCAAGAAGTTTTTTCCATTATTCTCTCAAATAGATTTTCCATTTCTTTTTTGTGTTTTTTCCTTCTTCCTCAGGAATATCTATGATTCTTGTGTTTGGGTGTTTTACATAATCCCATATTTCTCAGTGTCAATGGAAAAGAAGCCAAACTCTGTAAAATAATTTTAAAGAGATTTATTCTGAGCCAAATTTGAGGACTATGACCCAGAGCCACACCCAAGAAGCCTTGAGCAAGTGGAGTAGTTGTGGTTTGGTTACAGTTTGGTTTTGTACATTTCAGGGAGACAGGGATTACAGGTAAAGTCATAAATCAATACATGGAAGGCATACATTGGTTTGGCCCAAAAAGCTGGGCCATTTCAAAGCAGGGGCTTACAGGTTATAGGTGGGTTTAAAGACTCCTTGACTTGTAATTGGTTAAAAAATGAGCTTTGTCTAAGGGCTTGGAATATTTCTAGGTAAGGAAGAGACTAGTCACACATATATTTGTTGTGTAAATTGAGTACCTGCAGGTTTGTCTTGCATAGCCTTAGGCCTGTTAATGAGTTACAGAGGGTATCTCCAAGAAGGGAGGGGGGCATGGTGAGGCATGTCTAACTTCCCTCCTGGTGGCAGACAATTTGTTTTAATATCTCCCCCTGGCCAGGAGGGGGTCCATTCAGTCAGCTGGTAGGGGGGAAGCATTTTATTTTATTTTAGTTCACATAAAAGACTTTGTTCATTTCTTTTGTTTTTTTTTTTCCCTTTATTTTTGAGTAACTGGGTTTATTTGAAAGCTGTGTCTTCAAGCTCTGAGGTTCTTTCTTCCACTTGGTTTAATCTGTTTTTAAGACTTTCCATTGTATTTCAAAATTCCCTAATTGATTTTTTTATTTCAGGAAGTTCTGTTATTTTTCTTTAAATACTTATCTCTTTATTGAATTTTTAATTTGTGTTCTGAATTATTTTTTGGTTTATTTGTGTTGGTTTTCAACTTTCTCACCAATACCATTGAACTTACTTGTGATCCACATTTTGTATTCCATACCTGACATTCCAAAAAATTCCTTTTGATTGGAGTCCTTTGCTGGAGAGTTAATGTGATCCTTCCGAGGTGTCAAAAGAGCCTGTTTTTTCATATTGCCAAAGTTCTTGTGCTAATTCCTTCTCACTTGGAACTTCTTCCCTCAGCACAATACAGATAGATTTTCAGTTCACCTGTTTTACTCTGCTTGGGACTCTACTGCTCTTTGTAGGGAGGGAGAGGTACACTGCCTTTTGGCTCATGCTGGTAGGTACCCACTGTGGTGTTAATGGAGATTGGGATCAGTTGGACCTCATACCCCTGGGAGAGTGTTCAGGCACCAGCAGTGGCAGACTAGGTTAGGTAATCCCCGGATCCCAAGCCCCTGGATGGCATCTTGAGTCCTGGGGGGACCAGACCAACAGCAGGCTGACAAACTCACCCTCAAACCTCCCTGAGTTCAGCTGTTACTTGTGATCATGAGGGCTGGCTGGTTTGATTTCCTGCTCTGAATGAATGCACATGCAGAAGAATAGCATCTGCACTGTGATCCTGTGACAAGAGGGCTGGGCCCCTCCTGAGGAGATTAGCAGAGGTAAGCAGCACTGGGACACACATGTCACTCCCACCTCTCTCTCTTGGCAGTGACATACGTCTCTTTCCTTGGGGGGAGGCACAAAATTCCCCAGATTCCCAGTTCCCACTCTGACCCAGCTGCAGCAGAGGTGGTGGGGGCATGTCAACCTGCTGTGTGCAGGGCTACCACACTGCCTGTGGGCTGTGGCTGAAGTGCTTCAGGAGAGGAGGTGTGGTTACATCAGGCACCTACCTCCATGGAGGGCAGGCTCCTCCCAGAGGTAACAAACACCTTGGAGAGACGACTGCTGGCTCTCTTCTCCCTCAGGACAGGTGGTGGCTGTAGTCTTTGGGGAACACAAAAGCAACTGCTATGGCTTTTTAGAGGGAAAAGAGTGCACCCCAAGCTCTATGGAATCTCGGGTATGATAGACACTGTCAGAGGTGTGGCAGCCACTCCTAAGTGCCTTGGCTTAATCTTCCCCTGTGAAATCCTCACTAGTCTCAAGTAGAAACAGCCAGGGCTGCCTCAGCAGCAGTAAGTGTGGGGAGAGGTAGAGGAAGAGAAGGCCCTGAATGATGGAGAGCTGGTGCCCTAGTCTCCTTTGGTCTAAGGGACCCTCTGGAGTGTTGCAGTCTCCTCTCAGCTGGAAGCTGCCTGCCTTGAATGCTCAAGCTTTGGGAGACTCACAGTTCCTCTGGAATCCACCATTCCCCTAAGGCTGCTGCAGTTTAAGTGGGTGCTGGGGGTGTTGGCTGTGGATCCAGTGATGTAGAGACCCAGGGGCTGAGATTCCCAGGTTGGGACAGCTGCAAAAACACTGACTATCTGTGAAGGGAGGGAAATGAGTTACACCCTTCACACAGAACCCAGACATGGTAAGCAGAGAACTATTGGTGGTATACCCCCACTGCAAGTCTAAAACTGGCCATCCTGCAGCTCACTCATACCAAAAGCTCATGCTTAAGAGAAGAGGCAGCTGTATCCACAGCATTGAGTGGTTGGAGGAGGGGAATTCTCCATCTTCATGTCACTTCCCAGGCTGCCCAGCTTTAAACTCCTAAAATGGCACCTTGGCCTGTGACCAAAGAGGGTGGGGCCTCTTCCAGGCAAACAACATGGGCAAGATGCTGGGTGAGATGCTGTCTGCATCTCAGTCTCACTGCAGCTTGTATGAGGGCACTGGGAATCGTCCTGGGTGTATGTAAGAGAGCTTGGGCTCCCTTTTCTCTCCTCATCTGGGTGGGGCTGCATCAACATAAATTTAGTCCAAGGGCAGAGCACTTCCTGGCTTCAAACTCCCAAAATGGCATCCGAGCCTGTGGCCAGTGAGGGTGGGGCCCTTCTCAGACAGGTTGTGCTGGCAGGAAACAGTGGGGAGTGCAGTTTGCTTGAGGCTCAGTCCCACAGCAACCAGCTACAAGATGGTGGGCACTATCCCAGATGCATATTGGAAAGCCTGATTTCCCTGCCCCTCCCCAGCCGTGTGGGTGCTGCAGCCAGGTTGAGCCCAAATTCAACCTCAAGGTGGGTGTCAAAATCACAAAATGGCACCTTAGACCTGTGACTAGAATGGCTAGGGCCCCACCCACGCAGACAACATGGGCAAGAAACTGCAAAATACTGTCCACTCACATCTCAGTCTCAACTGCAGCACACAGCAGGATAGTGGATACTTTCCATGGAGTGCATGAGGGCACCTGGGTTTCTCTATGCCCCCTCAGAGCCATACAGTGGCTGCAGGAATTCTTGTTTCCCCAAGAAACTATGTTCTGTGAATGGCACCTGGCTCTAGATGCTGTAGACTTGGATGCCTGTGGGATTCTATGCAAGTTTCCTTTCTGGAGCAATGTCTCTGTGTAACTTCCAAGCAGCTCCCTATATTAGGCCCAAGATCTGCATGGGTTGGGGGGTTCTCTTGTAGCTAGGATTATAAAAGCTTGTCTTAGCAGAGTGGAGCCCTGGGGGCATCTCTCTTACTGTTTCACCACATTCAGGGCTTTCTCCTGGCTGTTAGCCAGCTCCCACCTGAGGTTGCCCTGAAACCTCTCCTTACCCACTTTTGGTGCTTCCAGTCACTTCCCTGGTGTATCCTAGCATTCTACCCTAGATGATCTGTTCAAAATGTGGGAATCTGCTTACTGTTGTGGTTCCTTTCCATGGAGGAGGCATGTTCTACTTTTGTCCAGTTGGCCATCTTGATCGTATCGCTCCATTTCATTTTTAATATTTACATTCAGAAGTTGAATAACTATATAACGAGGAAAAAGTGGGACTTGAGTTTTAGAATATGAATCTGTGTGAGATTTTATAGGACTCAGAACACCTTTAGTGCTCAGTCCGTAATGAGCGTCCCTTAACAGTATGTATAAATTCTTCTCCTATGACTCATGATGATGTTCTTACATTGTATAAAAAATCCTGAAATGACTTTGTACAAGAGAAATATTATCAATGGAAATAAATTCTTCTAATGCCTGTGTCTCCAAATACAATAATGTGAAAGTTAGGACTCAAAGGAAACGTGGTCATTGGAAAATTGAACAAGATTTTAAAAGAGAAGATCTATGTACCTATCTATCCTATCTATCTATTATCTATCTATCTATCCATCTATCTATCTATCTATCATCATCTATCTCCCACTTAGCTTCTGTAATTTCTATGGAATCACCAAGATTGAGGGTCATAGTACATAGGCACATTCACTGACCTGAGTTCTTTAAAAATTTAGACTCTGTGAAAGGAAGCTGGTTTCTTGAAGAAAGACCTTGAAATAATACAACAAACAATATAATTCCCACCTGTATTGGTTTTCTAGGGCTACCATAAAAACTACTATAGACTGAGTGATTTAAACAGTAAAGATTTATTTTCTCACAGTTCTGGAGGCTAGAAGCGTGAGATCAAGGTGTCAACAGGGCTGGTTTCTTCTGCGGCCTCTCTCCTTGACTTGTAGATGGCTGTCTTCTCCCCTCATTTCCATGTAGTCTTCCCTCTGTGTGTGTCTGTAATTCCTAAACTCTTCTTGTAAGGACACCAGCCATGTAATTTCAGGGCCCAAACCAGTAATCTTCTTTTAACTTAATTATTTCTTTAAAGACCCTATCTCCAAATACAGTCACAGAGGTTAGAACTTTAACGTATGAATTTTGAGGGCACATAGTTCAGTCATAGCAACACACCAAGTTGCCTACAACTATTAAATAGGGACCTTATATATTGAGGAAAAAAAACAATAATAGAATTACTAGAGATTACTAAATACTGTCTCTGAGGACATGGAATTCCATTGTATTTCACTTTTCTAAATAAGGCCTTATAGAAGAAAGAGAATATTTTTCTCTGATATGAGCTCTGATATGAGTTCTCTTCATAGAGGCCCCAGTGGGACAAAGATACACCCCATGATTATTTCAATACTATGCTATACTGGTATTTGAGGCAGGCAGAATGAAGTAGAAGCTACCAGAGTGTCTCCTTATAAAATTATAAACCCAATGCAATACTGAGTCTAAGATGATTAATACATTTTAATGTTAAGAACTTGAAATATATTGAATGGAATTCCTATCACATCACCACTCCTTTTTATATTAAGCTTCATTTTTTAGAGCAGTCTTAGGCAAACAGCTAAAACAAAATTGAGCAGATCATATAGATATTTTCCATATTCTCCCTGCCCTCACACATATAGAGCCTTCCCCATTATAAACATCCCCCTCCAAAGGGGTGTATGTCTTACTATTGACGAACCTATATTGATACATCATTCTCACCCAAAGCCCATTGTTTAAACTAGGGTTCATTCTTGGTGTTGTACATTCTGTGGAGTTGAACAATGTATAATGACATGTATCCACCACTGTAGTGTCATATGAAGTAGTTTCACTGTCCTACACCTCCTCTGGGCTGCACCTGTTCATCTCTTCCTCCGTCAAACCTCTGGCAACAAACTGATCTTTTTACTCACAGTGTTGACTTTTCTCTAATGCCTTATAGTTGGAATCATACAGCAGGTAGCCTCTTTAGACTGTCTTCTTTCACTTAGTAATAAGCAATCAAGTTTCCTCCATTCCTTATCATGGCTTGACAGCTCTTTTTATTTTAGTGTTGAATAATATTCCGCTGTCTAGATGTATCACCATTTATATATCCATTCACTTACTGAAGGAATGGTTGCTTCGAAGTTTTGGCATTTATGAGTAAAACCGCTATAAGCATGCTTATTTGTATGTGGGCATATATTTTCAACTCTTATGGGTAAATGACAAGGGGCAAGTTGGTTGGGTCACAAGACAGGAGTATGTTTAATTTTGTAAGAAACTGCCATACTGTCTTCGAAAGTGGTACCCTTTTGTATCTCCACCAGCAATGAAATTAGACTTCCTGTTGCTCCACATCCTCACCAGCATTTGGTGCTGTCAGTGTTCCGAATTTTGGCCAATCTAATAGGTGTATAGCGGTATTTCATTGTTTTAATTTTCACTTCCTTGATGATATATTATATGGAACATTTCCTATATGCTTATTTGCCACCTGCATTTTTTTTTTGTTAGATATCTGTTAAGTTTTTGATCCAATATTTAACCAATTGCTTGTTTTCTTATTATTGAGTTTTAAGAATTCTTTGCATATTTTGGTAGCAGTCCCTTATTATATAAGTCTTTTGAAACTATTTTCTGTCAGTTTGTGGCTTGTATTTTTATTCTATTGACAGTGTCTTTCACAGAGTGAAAACTTAATTTTAACGAAGTATGACTTGTCAATTATTTCTTTCATATATTGTGCCTTAGGTGTTGTATCTGAAAAGTCATTGCCCAACTTAAGGTTATTTCTGAGATTTTCTAGATTTCATTTCATTGATTTTCTTCTTTGCTATCTTCTAAGAGTTTTATAGTTTTCCATTTTATGTTTAGCTCTACGGTCCACTTTGAGTTAATTTTTGTGAAGGGTGTAAGGTCTGGGTCAAGATTCTTTTTTATTTTATTTTTATTTTTTGCATGTGGAATACCAGTTCTTCCAATACATTGTCTTTTAAAGTGCTTGTTTGTCCAGTTCAAAAGGCAGTTGGATCTTGGATAAGGGTAAGTGTAAGTCAAGTGTTGGCAAAGTATGGACAGTGGGTCAAATCTAGTCTTCTGATTTTTATTTATAAATAAAATTTTATTGGAATACAGAAACTATCATTAGTTTACATATTGCTTATCGATGCTTTCACACTACACTTGTAGACTTGAGTGTGATAGATTTTTGTATGGCATGCAAATTCTAAATTACTATTTGGTCCTGCATGGAAAAAGCTTGCAAACCTCGTCTAAGATTAATAAAGTGAGGACTCTAATGTTTGAGATATGGATTAATAACAATTCTTATTAACCTTGATTATGGCTTGCTGGAATGATCTGAACTTGTGGTGAAGGTTTGGGGAAGTTAAGACAAAATTATTCCAGAAAGTATGATGATGATTATCTCCTTAATGTGGGTGAAAAAGTATGAGAATATGCCTGTCATATGAAACTCCATTAGGTTGCCAGAAGTTCCTACTTGATTATTGGAATAGAATCCCAATAATTAAGTAGATGATCTAAGTTGCATTGTGAATTTCAGTCAGGCTCATTTTAGCTATTTGGCACTTGTTCAATGGTTGTTCCTTTATCAAGGAATAAGAGTAGGATCTTTTTCTTATTGATGTTGGCATAGCTACTATAAGTACAATCTAACCTCCCAGAAGTAGTCTCCTCCACTGATAACCTGGAAAGTTCTACACTCTGGAGGAGCCCAGTCAACCATATATTAGCTGTATTAAGGAGATTACATTGAATATCTCTCATGGTTTTGATAATACACACTGATTTATGGTTTGTATTTGATTTCCTTGTGGTTGCTGCTTTTCTCAGAATTCTCTCTCCTTGATTTATTAAATTATTTAATCTCTGCTATTTTATAAAATATAGCTTTGTATCTGACCAAAGAATTTACTTTATACCAGATACAAGAAGCAATAAGCTAATTATGGTAGAGTTTATTTGTATTACGTATCTCTGAAGCAACTAGTGTTATACACAATTAAACCTAGCTGTGGCAAGAGAGAAGACCTTCTGAGTTTGGAGTTCCATCAATACCCATATCTTTTTTTTATTGACAGAATACATGGTTTGGGGACTTGAGTTTGAAAGAAGGATCATGCCTACTAAACATTTCACTAAATTAGTTCATTATAGATATTTTTCCTGAGAATCATAATCCCCTGGGGAAAGAGCTTCCATCTGCTGACTTATCAAGGGTTGTATTGAACTAGAAGCTGAGGCTAAATTGCTGGCTATATTTTTATTTCTTTTCTTTTCTTTCTTTTTCTTTTGTTTTTTGTTTTTTAGGGCAAACAAGCAAGATCAAGAAATAAAAAGGAGGATGATTTTGGCTAAAATAATCCATTCTCACTTTCCAAAAAATGTGATTTCTACTGCAGAAAGAAGAAAGAATTGTGTGGATAGATTTAAATATATATATTATGGATATATTGATACTGCCTGTCTAGTAATAAAAAATAATGGAAAAAGGAAGCCAATCTCTATAGCAATTGTCACAGAAGGTTTAGAGTCCTCAAAAGTGAAGTTTAAATCACATTATTTTGATGAAGAATGATTACCAGCTAATGATCAAACTAAAGTTAAAGAAATAATTGGATGGAAAATGGAGGAAGGCAATCATAGACTATAGCTCTGCTACAAGTTGATGATATTAGGGTTAATAAAGTGTCTGTGTTTTCTCCTTTACTGGGTCAAAAAAAATATTGTTTATATTAACTAATAGTTTTATTATTTCTTATATATAAATTTCATATATAGTGAATTAGAGATAATTAAATTATAATATGACCCATAGATTACAGAATATTAAGACAGGTTGTGACAGCACTAGAGGAATATCTTTGGGACAACATATATTTTGAGTTTAGTTCAATAAATGATGTCTTTGCATATTTTCCCTTCTGGAGAGCTAGCGAGAGGCCAATACTATAAAATACATTTGAATTATCCTAGATGATAACCATTTTTTATATGTAGATATTGGAGGAAGTGTGTTTTTGTTGAAAAGTCAATGATATGAATTGTAGTGCATGTTTTTTCTCTTTTACTTTTCTTTCTTTTTACATTTTTTTCTTTTCTTTCTTTCTTTTTTTTAATGCCCAGTTGCAATGATTTGGAAATTTTTCATCTAATTAACCTAACTGATCATAAACACCTCTATGAAGTAGAGCCTCCTTCCCACTAACAAGCAGGTGGGTCCAAGTAGACACTTTTTCAGAACCATTTGAAGAATGAGCATGGACACCTGACCTAGAGGAGCTGACAATCAGGTGTGCTTAATCTGGGCTTCAAATCAAAAACTTGTGACCCAAAGATTCTGGAATTATATAAATTCCATTCTTACAGCAATGGCAGTTCCAGCAAGATTTCTTCCTCGGGTCACGGTGTCAGTGTTGCTAATGCAACAAAAAGTGCCTTCCCATTGTTCTCTGGGTCAGGAGGCAGCATTTAGTGCTATGGGCAGTAAAAACAATTTCTTCAAGGAAATATTCTGACGGGAGATTTTGATTATTGTTCTAAACCGTGTGCAAAGCACCCTCACCAGCAATTATCTGAACTATCAAAATGTTCTTAACAAAGTCCTTTTCTGCTCATTTTATCCATATGTGATTTCTCTCATTTTCAGTCAGTAATTGTTACTGATACATAAAAATGTGGACAGAAATTTGATTATTTGCATTAGTCATGTTTATAACAATAACCTCAGTAGTCTCAATGAAGATGAGCAATAATTGGAATGGGTGAAGAAAAAGAGTGAGAATTATTAAGGTGAAAATAGAAATTATAACTATAGACAAATATTTCAGTTGCTGTGAAAGGAAGTATAAATGTGGAGCAGAACCAGCAATGGAATAAATGGAGGGTGATATTTTGTCCTCTTTGTTTCTCTATGGTGATTATTGAAATAAAGTTTAGCAAAGTGTTGATGCAAGAAAAAGGGACTACTTGTAGTTTTAAAGATTTTTGAAATGGTGAAAAGAGATGAGGTTCAGAGAAAAACGGAATGTATTGATTGTAAAAGGAGTACAGACAATTCTTTATGTCATGGAAGAAAGAAGATACAGAAATAGGATTAAATGGGTCAGTGAATATTATGGGAAAGGGAAGTAGTTTTCTTCTGATTTCATATACTTTCTCTGTGAAGTATTTAGCATGGTCATCGGCTAAAATGGAAGAGGAACTAGATATTCGGAACAATATTAGAAGAAAAAAGTTGGAAAATATTTTGAGTAATAGAAAAATTAATTTATTAAAGAAGTAGGAACAATTTCCATGTTTATTCTGTTATTCTAAATCATGTTCACTTGTTTGTTTTTTTCAAATAAACACATCCACTATATAACAAAGGTGAGCTCAATTATCTCAAGGGAATTCCTTTGGAATGGACTCACCTTTCCTTCCTGTCTTAAAAATGTTAGTTATTTTATTAGCAAATTATCATTGCTATATCATCTCCTACTTAATGAAATCTTTATTGAACCAAGGTGGGACTACTCTACAAAGCAACATGGGAGATATAAAAATAAAGAAACAAATTAAATATGTTGGAGAGATAACATAAACATTCAGAAATATGAGTTTATCTAAAAATTCTAAAATTCCACCTTTTGGAACAGGAATGTGTTCTGAAAAGAGAAGCACAGGACTTTCCGTTGTCTTGAACGGTGTACCCTCCCATTCTCTCCAACTACACTATTTTGTCAGGTCCTAATACCTTTTCATTATCATCCTTACAATAAAAAGTTGAAAAAACAATTTAATTGGATTTATGCAGGTAGCTTAATTGTAAATATGAACTAATATATTCATTGACTTGGTAAGTTGGCAGCTCGCTTATGAATGAACATCATCATTACGACTTCACTTCCTAAAGAATAATCCTTAAATTTAGTTATTTTTATAAAACTTACCTTTTTCAAGTTTCTAAAATACGTGTAAAAGTATCCAACACATTCTGGGTGAGTGATTTGGTGTAAAGTACTATTTCCCGGCAGTACAGTTTGTGCTGCAATTATTTCCCTGTGCTGGTGAGTAGCGTATGACAGAAAACCCTTGTTCTCGCTCCCCTAAGGATGACATGAAAAGAAAAAGAACCATCTTGTACCAAAACACAGTGATTGCACGGAATAGCTTCCGAAAGTTGTGGACTGGGCAGAGTAAAGCACTTTTATCTTTTTCAAAAATCATGCTATTTCTTCTTTGAGAAGTAAAATAGCATAAAATTGAATAGTATATTCACTACCTAAAATTGAGGAGACACTTGACACTTCAGAAGATCTTGTCATCTGCAAATTATTTCTAAAAGTTCTCTCTGGGTTTTGTATGTGTACAACAAATTTGGATGATTTCTGTTGCACACACATACAATTTTCTCAGAATCAGAATAGGTGATGATAAAAGGATAAAAACAAATTGCAAAGGAACCTCAACCTTGGTACGTTTAAGATTGCATTCATTTTGATTAACAGATGAGCAAGGTGTGGTAACATATACTAAAAAATATAAAGCAAAAATAAATTACCATTTATGCAATGGGGGAGGTGTACAGTCATGCTTAAAGTCTGCATATTTCAAATGCATTTCAAGAAAAGAAAAAAATAAAGCAGCAAACTAGTGGCTGTATAGTTAGAGTAAACAAAATATTTTCATAAAGAGAAAGGTTTTAATTGTCTTAAAGGAACAAACATAACTGGCTGGGTTAGACTGACAAGTATAAATAACAATGGAATACTCACAAGGTCAATTTTAAAAGCTAGGTTTATGACTATATGAAAATCTTAAGAATTTTTTAAGGAATAGGTGGGACTAAAGCTTAAAAAGTAAGTATATATGTATTTTTTTATGAGGATGTATTTTGACTATATATTTCCTAAAAATAAAAGCATTGTGCTTCATTATAATTTGACTGAATATATGTGTGTGTGTGTGTGTATATATATATAACATGTAGAATTTTCAATTCAATAATGTATTTAAGTTATGTTATTACTAAAGTGTCCTCAAAACTAGACTTGTGTGGCCAGCATTCTTAATTTAATCTGCTGACTATCTTTGACATATTTTTAAATTTTTGGATTCTTTTTATTTTGTTTTTACTTCTAAGTGATTTGTTACTCTTTTCTACTACATTGTAAAAAATGTGTTTTATCTTACATCCTAAAATGTAAGACAAAACAGAAAGCAGGTTTTCAACCCTCCTTTCTTTCTGTCAATACCCCTTTCTTTCCCTGGTTCCCTGTAAAATCTAGACAGAATTATTTCTATTTTTTGTCTCTATAATCTCTCATCTTATTCTCTTTGAATGCCCTTTGAACTTCACCGTTCTATCAAAATGTTACATCAGCATCATTAAGTAAGTGTCCTGTGCATGGCATCCAACAGTTTTAACCTCTCCTCTTAAAACGCTATTTCCCACTTGGCCTACACGTTTCCACACTCCCTTGGATTTCTTGCAGACTCACCCACTGTTTCTCATTAGGCCTCCTTGCTAATCCTTGCATATAATTATGGTGCTTCTTATTTATATTTTTTGTAGTTTGAATGTTAAATAACTTTGTTATACATTTCACCAAAGTTTCTTTTTTCTCATCTCCCTTATAATTACCTACTATCTGAAACAGCTGTTTTATGTTTTCTCTTTTCAAACTTTTACTCAAACCACCATAATTCTAAGCTGATTTTTTTTTATCTTCTTTTACATATTTATCTAAAATATTTATTGTGAACTTTTCAAGCTACATAAATGATACCATGTTACTAATGTTTTTGTACTTTGGCTGTTCCTCAATCTTTTCAAGATCTATACATTTTCAAACAATGTTAAGTCAACTTAATACTTTAATATGTATATTTTAAAGTAACAATAACCTGTATTTCCTTAAATATTATTTGGGGAAAGAAAACATATCTACATTCACCACTGATACTAAAAGAAGAATTAATGTGACTTTATACCCTCAAGCCTCCCTATTTTTCAATTAGTTGATGTATCAATGTAGTTTATGATTTTTTTTCTAAATTATTACTGTTATTAAATCATTAAGTTGTATAGCTTTTTCTAAAAACAAGATATAATAATAGTTTGGGGGATTTATTTGTTTCTTTGTGTTTTACTTTCTTTGTATTCTGTAATAATATACCTGTACCATGGATAAATTTTTTCTATAACACATGCAAGAAACTTCACCTCATCATATTTTCAGAATTACATTAAATTAAATACATCTTTAACAACTTCTCAGAGATAGAATACAATCGGCTTAATTAATTAACTAATTTATTTTTAAGAAAATCATTTTTTTCCCTAAGAGACTGAAAGAAAACTTGGAACTTATATGGTACCAGGTAATTAAGAATGATCATTCCATCTTTATTGTGATTCTACCTGTTAAAAGCAAAACAAAAAAAACCCCAGCATTATAAACAACACTAACTTTATGATTTGAAAAGTATATCTAAAACATGTCTTCTCCATTAGGGTCTCAATTAAGCAATCTAATATTCTTAAGTTCATACCCATACTAAACAAAAAATGGTATGACTTCTACACTGAGAAATCTGTAGTCTCAGAGAAGCTATTTCTGGATCTACTCGCCTCTCAATGAAGTTTCCTAGTAGTACTCCATAGTGACTCACATCCTAGTATTTACTTCCCCATGTAACATTTCAATTGTCTCTGGTCCAGTCTTTATGACTCACTTTTGATAAATGGAATGGAATACAGGTGGTTTGGTCTGATCTCTGAGGCCAGGTCATATAGCTGAAGAACCCAAACTTTCTGATTTAAAAATTTACTACAAAGCTGCAGCAGTCAGGACTATGTGGTACCGGAATAAGGTTGGACATATAGACCAATAAAATAAAATTAAGAATCCAGAAATAAACCCATATATTTATGGTTAACTGATTTGACAAGGATGCCAAGAAAACTCAATGGGGAAAGAATAGTCTTTTCAACATAAATGCTGGGACAATTGTATATCTGATAAAAGTCCAGTATCCAGAATATTTAAAAAAAAAACTCTTGCTGCTCAACAATAAAAGGACAAATAACCCAACTTAAATGGGCAAAGAATTCAAGTGGATGTTTCTCCAAATATATACTAATATATATACACACATACACATATATGTATACATACACATATATATGTATTCAATAAGCACATGAAAAGATACTCAACATTGTTCATCATTAAGAAAATGCAAATCAAAGTCACAATGAATTACTGCTTCACACTCACAAGGATGGCTATAATCAAAAAGATGGACAATAGCAAGTATTGTATAGGATCTAAAGAAATTGGAATTCTCATACATCACTGGAGAATGTAAAATGGTGCAGCCACTTTGGAATACAGTTTTGCAGTTTCTCAAAAAGTTAAGCACAGATTTACAATATGACCTGGGAAGAGAATTAAAAAGATACGTTCTCACAAAAACTTGTACACAAATGTCCATAGCAGTATTATTCATAATAGCTAAAAAGTGGAAACCACCCAAATGGTATCGACTGATGAATAGATAAATGAAATTTGGGATACCCATAGAATGTAATACAATTCAGCTGTAGAGAATAATGAAGCACTGTTACATGCTGCAAGCTACAGCACAAATGAATCTATGCTAAGTGAAAGATGCCAGACACAAAATAACCCACATTGTATATTTCTATTTACAGGAAATGTCCATTCTAGAAAAATCCATAGAGACAAAGGTTAAATTGTTGGCTTCCAAGGGCTGAAAAAGCGGGAGATGGGAGGGTTACTACTCGGAACGTGGGTTTATTTCTGGGGTGTTGAAAATGATCTAGCATTAGATAGTGATGATTGTACAACTTTGTGTATATAATGAAAACCAGTGAATTGTACACTAAAAAAAACCCAAACTAATGCCCTACTGACTAATTATACACTCCTCAAAAAAAAACATACGGAATACTAAAATATGTGAAAATCTGATTACACAAAATTTATATAGAATATTATAGCACTTAAACAAAAATGAAAAACGCTAAATATCATAAAATTTTGCTTTAAATTACATCTATATTTCTTAAATAGATAACTAACTTTTATTATTACTTTTCCATAGTGTTGTAGTAAAAATATGTCACATCAAAGGTGCATCTCTGTAGAGTAATGGCTAATAAAATGACAAAAAATCATTCTTTTTTACTTTTTGTTAAGATTATTATAATAAAATATTCTGCAATGATTATTTTTCAATAGGAGTTAAATTATATCTAATTACTCCACTTTCTCCCTTTCCTCTACATGTTTTCCCATTTAAAAAAATATTTGATCAATGAAATTTAAATAAAACATGAGCCATAGTTATAACTAGGAAAAAAACAAAACGAAAAACAAAACCACCTTGCAACATCTGCCTAGGCCTCTTGTCTTGGCATGCATGATCTTGTGACACTACCTCCCAGAACACAGCTACTGTTCTTTGACAAGCTCAAACTACATGCAGAGGTCAGATGTAGGTGCCCTACTAGATATGCCAACTGCGGTCCGAAGTAACAGGCCCTGCCAGCAGTGAGAGTTAACTACCTAGGTCCAGCCCAATGGAGTTTTAAGATGACTACAGACCAGCTGCCATCTGGCTGCTACCATGTGAGAAACCCCAGGCAAGAACCATCCAGCTGAGTCATCAACCCCAAGGACCATGAGGATGATAATACATTTTGTTTTAAGCCACTTAAATTTTTAAATAGTTTGTTAGGAAGTAATAGATGACTGAAATGACTGTTTTTTCCATTCAAAATTCCAAACTTCTCACCTAAATATTTGAATTTATTCCCATTAGTAAACCCTAAATCTCTAAAATTCAAACAAATTCCTTTCCCTCTAGCATAGAGGTACATTAGAAATAAATTATATTTTAGAATTACATAATGAGTTTTTTTCTTTCTGGAATTGGAGTAGGGAAATAAGATGCTTTATTATGCATTTACTATTTTCTCTTGTATAAAACCCCCAATAAACACAATTTAAAATGGAAAAAATAAGAATTAAACATGATACTAGTTCATTTTTTAATACTAGAAATATATGTATAGAAGATATTAAGATTTTGTTTGGAGATGAGCTCATTTTGGTTCTCACAACTAGCCTTTATGAGTTTATTTTTTTAATTTGGATGTATCATTTACACAGCCAGAATATGTATTTGTCATTTCATATTTGATAATGTATCTTATACTACACTCACATATGAATAATACATCAGTGGCATATAGAATTGATTCACAATTGGCTCCTTAAGAATCTGTTGATAAAAGTTTTATTTTTATAAACAAGAAAGCTCTAGTTCATCCTAGAGTTTACCCATAAATAATGCAATCGGATTTATCTTATTTTTTCTATTCTCCATTAGGTTTCTATTTGGTCTCTATTTATTTGTTCATTTTTTGACAAGTAAAATAGTATATATTTATGATGCATAACATTATGTTTTGATATATAGCTTTCTTATAGGCCTGTAGACAGATTTACTATTGTAAAAAGACATAGTCAACAATGGATTGTTTTGTAGTGTCAAAGCAAAAATTGCACTGGACAAAACGAAGAAAGTGAGAAAGAATTTGTTCAAGGATAATGCAGTAGAGGAAAGAGACTAGAACAGAGTCTACATTTAACTTTGGTGAAACAAAGTGCAGAATAGTTTTTAAAAGCTAAGGTGGAGAGTATCATAGGTCATCTGTGTTAGCTAATTGGCTTTACCCAAGGGAAAAATTGGAAAAGTCAACTTTCTGATAACTTTACTACAGGAGATAGTTTTGCAACTTGGAGCAAAGCACCTACCTATGTCAGGCTCCTATCATCCCACAGAGGCTTGGGGTTTGGGGTTCTATCACTGATTACCTGGGTGTCTCCCACATTCTCAAGAAAGACAACCCTGGTTTTTAAAACTGCTAAGAGTAATTTTTTAAAAATTTACATCTTCAAGGTGCAGAGAAAGAATTTGCAATTACAAGTTTTCTAAAGTAAGTGCTCTAAGAAAAGAGAAAGAAGGGACATCTGTAGTTAGGTCATCTGGATTCTGTCTGGGCCAGGTGAGGGGGAAGTCAGGGGCCTAGAGGCAGGAAGATGTCTGTATAAAGTTTACTCTAGCTGAGGGCAATGTTAAGACCACCTTGGTCAGTAGTCTTTGATCATCCTGGGTCCAGTGGTCTGAAGAGAACATCCATGAAACAATAGTTGGTACTCTTAGTATGAGTAATGGAGTGCATGGCTGGAGATTTTGAGAAAAACCCAGTACATCTCTTGTCAGAAGCAATCAGTGGAATGACCTACTTTCAGTAAGGTACTCTGTCACCACTCTTAAAGGCACATTCCATTTCCACTGCAAGTTTTCATCCTTGGATTTACAAAACTGCTTTCATATGAATATTTATTCCCACCATCTTACATTCTATGCATTGCAGTGCCACAAAGTTAGGCTTCTTTGTATTAATAATGTGGTGAATTATTCTCACCAGCTGAGAATTCACTAGGAGTGCATACTTTCCTCCCTGACTCCCCAAGGGTATTCAAGGGCTTCTGTTTCTGACATAGGAGTACGTAGCAAAAATGAGTGGGCAGATATCTACATGACACTACTGTTAGTTTCAGGGTTTTATTCTAGCCTAGGGAGTTACAGACTCTTCATTTTGCTTGCATATCATTGATGAATAATCCTCAATCCCAGGGCTTTGGGTTTGGGTTTCCTTAAGTATTATACTGGGAACATGGGAAATGTTAAATTGGGAATTGCTAGATTTCTATCATTGTGACATCTAACTTGGTGATTAAACATTAAGAATAATTTTTGGGGACAGAATACTTCCTAGGAGTACAATACTTGACTGCAACTTATCAAATTATATATATATATATGTACACACACATATATTTATACAAAAAATATGCTTTTCTGAAATGAAGAAGATTGGCTAAGAAATCATGGCAAAAGGAAAGATACAGAATCTTAATTTAAGAATGCCAAAGGTTGCTCAACCAATGATTTTTCAAAATTATTTTACATTTACGGGGCTGGAATTTGTGCAGAGACAAGAGCAAGGGAATGGATGTAAGGAATTAGAATACATAAGTGACGTTAGTAAATTAGTAAGAACATCTCTATTGTGTAGATCTGGAATAATTAACAAATTTTATGTTTTCCAATTCTGAGAATAATGCTTGCCTTGATGAACTACTTTGAAAAGGAGACTGACACAACTGATGGAATCAGTATTAAAAAGTGCCAACATGGTATGGGTATAGGTGGTATGGTATGGTATAGTACAGTTAAAATGAGATGGGTGGTATAGGTTGAAGTTATGAAAATCACATTATATATCAATTCATTTTAGCTCATCAATTATAACTAGTGACTCTCAAGAAAACTTATGTCTTTCAGTTTTCCATATAGGCTTCCAAACAGTAGAACTTATGGTAGTTATAAATTTGATTCTAAATTTTTCAGTTGGCTTGTGTTAAAGAAGTGGTGATATCTTGAGTCACCGGTAAGAGACAGATGCATAGTCAGTGTGGTGGATCATGCAAGGTAACAAATGCCTCCTGTATATACTCTTAGAGATACTCTGCCTATTCTAGGATGTAGCCACAAACTTCTGCATAACTAAACTTATAATCACAAAGATTCACACAGTCATACTCCTTTGCTTCTATTGTATGGTTTCTTGTGAATAGTTATAAGCACATGTCATGATTTATGGCTCCATTTTATCCCTTCTGTGTAAATTATCTCTTATTAAAATTTGTACAGCATAAATATTAATTATTCTGAGACAAAGACTATAGATAACATAAGTGGCAATTATGAATAAGACATATCATTTTAAAAATAACTCTTGATGTAACTTGAATATAAATGGTCATATAAAATAAATGCAGAAGTTGCCTCTCTGTATATTTTAAACAAGGCATTGGGAATAGAGATGGAGTCATAAGGAGGTGCATTTATTATATTTTTACTGCATTCAAGCTAGTGCATTTAAAAAATTCACTCAGATTAGTTTTGGCTTTAATTAAAATGCTTTGCATACATTTTCTACAGAGCGAAACATAAAATTGAATATCTTAGTACGTGATTTTGAAGAATGCATTTAAGATCATCAAGGTGAAACAAAAAACAACAAAAAGCAATATAATTAACTGTAAAAGAATGTAGTTATAACAATTTAAGTTGAAATAGGTTAATTATAACACTTCAATTTAATTAATTTTAATTAAAAAATTAATATATTTAGGCTCTAGCCTTGTTCATTTGTTTATTTTTACTTAAAAGGGGACTTTGAACATAATGTTCTCTTATTTATCTTGCATCCACTGGACCATTTAAAGGTTGCACCTGACCAATTTTCATGTATGCAATATCTCTGTCATGGCTTAACTAAAAATTAAGAGGTATCACCTATCCAAATTGTCCATAATTACAATTTCTGAAACATTAAGAGGAAGTAGCAGAAATAATGCTCCAGAATCTTCCAATGTTTGTTGACAGGCTTTACTGATCTTTCTAAAGTTTTTCCCCCCAGTAGTGTGGTGTTCTTACTTTTTGACTTTGTTAGTATAAAGCATTCCACACGTATTTAAAAAATACACAATCTTCATAGGTTGGACTGGAGTATAATTATGCTTTCAGATTGAATTTTATTTTATAATTTCACTGTAATACTTCTGTCTTAGTTGGGAGAGAAACATAAAGCTGTAGATAAATTTGCATTTATGATTATATCAGTTATCCACTGCTGAATAACACATCACCTCAAAACAAAATAGCATATAACTGCAACAATTTATTATTTCTAAAAATTCTGTTGGTTGGCTTCTGCTAGTTTTGCTCGGCCAGCTCGAATAGTTGCATTCAGAGGGAAGATTGGTTAGACCGAAACATACAAGATGGTCTCATTCACATATCTGGCTATATGTTGGGGTGCCTTGGGTATCCTCTTCCTTCATTGGGCTAGACTGGCTTTTTTAAATGATAATATCAACACTACACTCCAAAAGGGTGAAGATCTTTAAAAGTCTAGGCTCTAGAAATAAAATAGCATCACTTCTACCACATTTTAGCTGTCAAATATAGTTATAACATCAGCCCAGATTCATAGAGTGTGGAAAGATATTCCACATTTTAATGGGCTGACCTGCTAAACCACATTACAAAGAGGTATGTGTAGAGGGGCAGAAGTAAGTGATGTGACCTTTGCAAACAATTTATCACAATAGACCTTCCATGTAAAGCTTACAAAATATCTCAAATATTTGAAGAAATAAGAAAATCAAGTCTAGAATTCTAATTTTATTTTTCATTTCATTGAATATTTGCTTTCATTTCAGAATTTAAATAAACTTACAATTAATCTTCTTTATGATTTAACCTGAGATAATTTTTTATGAAAAACAAACAGATTCTTACTCTTAGTCCTCTCACATTTTCTTTAGAGTTTAGAGAGCTATTTTTCATCATCAAAGGATCTCACAATTTTTGGACTAATGGATATTATTTCAGGAATTGGTCTGTTCTTCACTTAACCTGCAAGAGAAAAACTCTAATGGAAGTTGTCTATATTTTGTTTGTGCTGTTATAACAGAATACCACAGAATAGGTATTTACGAAAATAAAAATTTATTGGCTCACAGTACTGGGGGCTGTGAAGTCCAAGATTAATATGCCAGTTTATGGTGAGGGCCTTCTTGCTATGTGATCACATGGCTGAAGGCATCACGTGGCAGAAAAGCAAAGAGAGAAAGTCCACTTCTGAAAGCCCTTTTTATAAAGGCATTAATACATTCATGAGGGCAGATCTCTCATGGCCTAAATATCTCTCATTAGGCCCCACTTCCCAGCACCATCACATTGGGGATTACTTTTCCAACACATGAATTTTTGGGGGACACATTCAACATATTTCAAAGATGTTGGACCTCAAAATTTAGCATGAATAAGGTTTATCTGGGGAACTTTTAACAGAAAGATTGCTGGACCCTATCCCAGTTTTGTTTGTTTGTTTGTTTTCCTTGTTTGTTTTTGTTTTGGTTCCAGTTAATCTCAGGTGGATCCTAAGAATTAGCATTTGTAAAAAATTTCCATGTGATGTTGATTCTGTTCATGCAGTATCACTTTTAAAATCTTTGGCCTAGAAGCAGAAAAACAGAAGAATTTTTAGAAGAATTATTAAAAAGCACAACGTAAAAATGTTATTCTCTTACCAATTTAAATAAAATTTAAATGTGTGTGTCCTGGTATCTGTGTGTATGCATTTCTCAATTTCCTAACAGAGAAAACTATGTTTAGATGAAAGAATCTAGGGCCTTTGGAAAAGAATTTGAAAGGCTCCAATCATCAAGACAAAAAGACAATAAATATTTGAATAATCTGTTAGCTACTGAAACAAGTTAAAAACTTATTTATATGACCAAAAGAATTAATTCTTGTAGATTTTATAGAATTTCTGATAAAAATTATATATATGTATGTATGTGTGTATATATATATTAATATAATATATTTGGAGTAGATAGAGTGTGAGCCAGGCACAATAGCTGCATTTTAAAAAATTTGGATAATGCTACTTTTTACAAAAGAGTATTGAATTCCAGAGAGATAGAAAGAGAAAATTTGTTAGAAGTACAACCTATCAACAAATTAATGACATTTATTTTGTTCCTAGAGATTTATTTCAACAGTCAGAATTAACTATACTGTAAAGCAGGCATTATTTTTATTGGATGATCAAAAAAATGAGTAAATGTTATGTTGAATGACAAAAACAACATATTTGGTAATTCACTCCTATATGTTGGACATTTATAGCTTTTGCTATAAACAAAATATTTTTATCAAGACCCTCAAGGAATTCTTAGTCATACTAAGTTTAAGAAGAAAATTTCTTGATTAAAAATATAAAAGGCTGTCTCTTTAATTATATTTAAATTTTTTCGAAGGTAATAAAATTATTTCCTACTTTTGAATTCCCAAAGCACAAGATAGACATGCAAATTTAAATAATAAGTGACAGAAAACGAGAATCACACTCAGTTAAGATTTATTAAGTCAAAATTTTGAGGACATGCCTGGGAACAGCATAGCCCACAAAGTACCTGTTGTGGACTGGGCTCGCCACAGAAGGGGTTGAGATAAAAAAGGGTACAGAGGAGGGGTGAAAAACGTGAGCTGTGAGGTAATTGATAATATTCTTGTGAAGTTCTATTTGGTGCCAAGTCTGCACAGATGAATATTAATATATGGAGGTAGGGGCAATAGTCAACGTTGTGATCTTCTCAGGATGGGTGGAAGAGTGATCATATCTATTACTTGGTTTGCATCTGTGGGGATATGCTTGTAATTTACATTTAAGAGTTTATTTAGGCTATGATCCTAAGGTTATAATTGGCATGCACTCATTTTATAGGGGCTGTATATCTTGAAGGGTTTTTTGTAGGGCTGAAGGATATAAGAAATATTTTACCTCAAAATACATTTCTTTGACATATATTGAGATGGCTTCAGGGTGTCTAGGTGAGGAGGGGTGAAGAAATTTGCATATGTAGAGAATATCAGTTAAATGCTGCCGGGCTCTGTCTATTTTGTCTGGGACAGGTTTGCTGAGAGTCTGACATCCTTCAAGGTCTGAATAAAAACATTTCCCTGAGAGCTGTTATCCTGAGGCTTATCTGCGTAACAAGACCACCTTGCCAGCCAGGCTTCCTGTCTCCCTCCCATACCCAGTACTCTAAAAACAAAACAAAAAAAAAACAAACAAAATCCTGTTGTCAGGTTTTGGGGTCTGGAACGTCAGTTCTTGGCATGCTCATGGCTGAAGAATGACCAGATGCACCAAAGTAAGGCAAGCAGGAAAATGAGGTTTATTGGGGAGAGAAAGATAGGACTGTAAACTAAAATTTAATAAAGGCTTCCTCCCCCTGCCCACCTGCTGACCGAATGGACCCCTTCTGGCCAAGAGAATATCCTAAAACTAAATTGTCTGCCTAGAGGAGGAGGTCAGACATGCCTCACCATGCCCCCCTCCCTTCTTGGAGATATCCTTTGTAACTCATTGACAGGCCTAACACTGTGCAAGAAAAACCTGCAGGTCCCCAATTTACACAACAAATATATCCAGTGACTTGTCTCTTGTCTAAAACATTGCAAGCCTTTAGACAAAGCTTCATTTTTTTTTAACCTATTACAAGTCAAGGAGTCTTTAAACCCACCTATAACCTGTAAGCCCCCCACCCCCCGCTTTGAGATGGCCCACCTTTTCAGGTCAAACCAATGTATGCCTTCCATGTATTGATTTATGACTTTACTTGTAACCCCTATCTCCCTAAAATGTATAAAACCAAACTGTAACCCAACCACAGCAAATCCACTTGCTCAAGGCTTCTTGGGTGTGGCTCCGGGTCATGGTCCTCAAATTTGGCTCAGAATAAACCCCTTTAAAATTATTTTACAGAGTTCAGCTACTTTTCCATGGACAGGACTATAGAGCAAGAGCAAGATATAGGTTTACAGAGCAAGATACATACACCACAGATGACGACCACATTGTCATAGCAAAAGAAGGCAAAAAGAGGCCTGGTGATGGTCTGGGTCTTGTTTAATAGCGCCCGGATTGGGACCTCCCTCATGGCTCAGATGTCACCATGAAACCACTTTGATTGGGCAGTTGGGAATTATATGACCTGAGTCTTACTACATGTGCGGATGTACCATAAGCCTCTCTGAAAGCCCATTTGGGGGGGTGAACCACAGGGGGACCCAGTTTCATCCCTAGGAGACCCAGAGTCCCTTGCTATCTACCTAACATTGTTTAGTCATTTTCTAAGCCCCTTTGTTTCTTAAAAGATGAACCTCACTGGGGAGAGGATGGCAGTGCTTGTGTACCTCTGTTCTCAGGCTCAGTTTTCCCTTTTGGCATGATGAATTTTGGGGGTCATAAGATTTTCATTTTTCCTTCACAGACAGTACATGAATATTTAATTTGGACTGAATTTAGTTGAACATAGCCTATAGCAATATGAAGTCACCAATCAAGTACCCTGGAAGCATTATTTTTTCCATTTTTAAGACCATAAAATTTATATACATATGTATTCAAGTTAACAAGAAATGATTGATAGTCAAAAGAAGTGATCTGTGAGTATTTGTTTTATTTTTTTCTTTAAAATAAAGTGCTTTTCCAAAAGTTATTATAATACATGTTATTAATTTGTGGGTAAAAATAAATGTACATTATATGACCTATTTTGATTTTAAAAGGCCTTATGGGTATAAAATGAAATGAAGAAAAAGATGATATTAAACATCAATAAGCACCTGTCATTCTTGGAGGAGCTTAGGAAATTTCACCCCGAAACATGACTCCTTGGTAGAAAGAGTATTTTGAATTAAAGTCCCTTAGAGAGCAATAGGTGCTGTAAGAGGTTTTCCCTCTATCATCATAAAAACCAGACCCATCAAAAAGATTTGCCATTTTTTGCCCCCATGTTGTCTCACTATATTGGAGGAAAAAGATCAAGAATACAACCAGACCTGGCTCAACCCATTTTAAAGATAATACCTGTCTATCAGGTTCATTTAATTTCCAAAGAGAATCCTTAACAAGTCAATCTGTTTCCCCTCATCCATTCATTCTCCCAAGTATATAATCATCCTCCCTAGTAACTATTTATTGCTACTCAACAGAATAACCTATATTCTTCAACTCCCCCTCCCCTCTAAAACGAGGGCATATAAACTTCTGGCACCCACTGGGATATTGGGTAATCCCTCTGTGATTCTCCCTGTGTGCTTGGTAAATAAATTTGTAATCTCTTTTTCTTATTAATCTGCCTTATTGTGAGTTGATCTTTCAGTGAACCTGCCAGGGACAAAGGGGAAGTTTTCCTTCTCTCCTATACTCTGAAGGATTAGTAATTTAAAACTAGCTGTAATATTACTGGGAGCCTTTGTTGAAAAGGGCACTGTTTAGAATGGACCTTCAATAAATTAGTACTTTATAAATAAATAAATAAATGTAAACATTCTAATTTTATACACATTTATAGTGGTGTTTCAATTACTCTTTCTTTATTAGGCTGATTGAATTCCATGAATAGAATTATTGGATCTGTGTCATTAGAACAAAACAGTCACTTAGTCAAGCTTTCCCACTGAAAGCACACATTAAAAGATACATAATGAAAGGTGATGAATATGGACTGATTCATTCAACACATATTTATTGAGAATTTCCCAAGTCCCTGGTACAACGACAACATCTCAGATTTATGCCAAACAAATAGAAAACCAAACCAGACTGGGGTTTGAGCAAATGGAAGGTAGCCATAGGTCGTATTCCCAATGTATCCTTGTATTTGGCATCGTTCCTCTTATGGGAGGACCTTGCAGCAAGCACTTAATTATTTTTGTTGATGTAATGAATAAATGAAGTAAAATTAAATGCAGTTTCTTGGAGGAACTTACTATAATTCCTTGTTTGATAGTATCATTTTCATTTAAGTTCTAGATAATGGTACCATTTTACATGTAATTTTTTCATTTACTAATCTTATTTCCTCTGCGTATAGACCCTTTGTCCTCCTCTGTGGTATTAGCATGAACAGAAGTGAAGATTCTGAGAGATTAATAGCAAGACCACAAATGAAGAAACTAAATAGTAAAGGTATATATTTAAAATAATAATGGGCACATATAAACTATTCATCGACAACAGATCATAACAACAAAATTAATTCTATACTAATTCAGTAGTCCAAGCTACCATTATCTATTGCCATTTCTACTTAAATCACCTTTTAGTTGGTCTTTCCTTCTGCCTTGCTTTCTGTACTATAGTCAAATCTTTACACATTATGGCCCCTTTCTTAAAGGAACAACTACTTTCAGTTTATGGGCTTCTGGAATCAGAATTTCAAAATGTAAACTTCTAAGTCATGAGCTCCTTTTTTGACCTAATGATAGGATCCTTTCATCACCCTTTTTCATAGCTTATGGTTTCCTTTGTCTGGGATGGTAGGTAGTGGGCAACAGGAGGGCACGATTGCTTGGTATTTGCTTAGTGTTTACATTTTCATTTCCACACTTTTGATGTTCCGTGGTGTCAAGATTTCTATAGGTATTGAGGATGTGGATTTTTCATGTTTGTTGTTTTGTTTAACAGTTCAACTATATCCTGATTAAGAGAATTTCTGGTTTGGCAATTTCAGGGATTTTAGCCAAATCTGTATTCTGCTTGAGGTGGAATTGTCTTGTGTGTGTGTGTGTGTGTGTCTCTATAAGTAGTTTTTGGGTAAGTCCATTCATTGTTTCCAGAAACATGGTACTTTTGTTATCATTGTTGTTTTGCATGTGTGTGTGTGTGTGTGTGTGTTTTGTCTTGCACGTTCCCCCTCCAAGGAGGGAATCATATATAGAGGCAAGTCAACACTTTTAATTTGAAGTCTTTAAGGAGAAGTTTCAAATCTCTTTTTAAAAATGATATCTAATACACTAACCCAACCATTTCAAGGAAGTAAAAGCAGATATAATTATGTTTAAAAGGTTGTAATTATTTTCCCAATAACACCCAACTATGTCTTAGTGCTCTTCTTGCTTTAGGTGTCTTCATGTGTCATTTTCTGAAGTTCTGTCTGGGTTTTCCTTCACTTTCTTATTTCTTACTTCTCAATGTGATAAATAAAATTTTACCTACCAGTAGTCCTTCTACTAAGAACTTTGTCATCTCTATAAAAACACAACAACTTGATCTCAGGACTTAGATGTTTGAAAATTATAGCTCCACAACCAAGAAATGGGCTTTTAGAAAATCTTATGTTATATTAATAGACTATATGTCTTGTCCCCTTTTAACACCATAAAGATTCAAGTTTGTTCACTTTTCTAAAGTTATAGAAGTCTTCCACTCCAGCATCAAGACAACTTGAGTTGTCTTCCACTCTGGAACCAAAAAGGAAAGATCAGGTACATTAGGACACATCCCCAAATTGTCAGGAAACAGTGTTGATATTAACCAAAAAACTGATGTAAAGAGTCACCATTTATTTTAATAAAAGAAAATGTTTAATGAGATTAAGTTTCAGAATGATTTTTAAAATTAATTTACTGAAGTTTTTATTGTAATTTTATTTAAAATATTTGATTTATAGTCTTCGAAATTGAAACCATATAACTATATTGCATACCCAAGTTAAAAATTATAAATCAGTTAAGTAGATGCTCATATACATGTTTTAAGCAGGAAAACAATTCCAGTCAATATGAAGGAACTATTTCTCTCTTTTGGGCATATGACATGTTTCAGTTCCTTGACTTATTAAATCTATAGCTTATCCTATGTGTTGCAGAAAAAAAAACAAACCCTACAACACATTTTGGCCATATAACTTTTTTAGGAAGTACTTTTGTCAACTGGAGAGAAATAATATAAGTAGAAAAAAAATGGCAAATAATGTGAAGAGCTAGCCATTTTCACAATTCAAACTTTCATTTTGCAATGACTCAGGCCAACCACCAAGTCCTCAACACCTATCTTAATAATGTGGGGCCATCCTGTACAATATCCACAAAAAGTGATTAAAATAAGGACAAAGAACAATGAGGCCAGGAGGGATAAGAAAGGGATTGGAAAGAGTATTCGACATTAGTTCTTCCCATCTCCTCCTACCTTTGCTCTGTGAAAACCAAGTGATAAGCAAAGGACCTAATAGAAAAGGTGGTAAAATAAAAAATTACTTGACAGATAAAAAAGACTACTGGAAAATGTTATAGATTTTTATATTTATCAAGACCAGAAATTTTGTTTTTCTTTTGCCAAAATCTGTACAATATTTTAATTTAATTAAAAACCTTGAAGGATTAGCAAAATACCGACTCTAAAATCTTTGACCTCCTAGGGAGGATACACAATATAAGAAGTAGCTTTGATGCATAATAAAACAGCTAGCTTGCATTGTGATTATGAATAATGCTCCTGTGAGCAATTGCTTTCAACATTTTCATTTAAAAATGTTTGCCCTATTAACCTTGAAAAGAGGATTAAAGTAAAATTAATATTTCTTCATCATTATACATTTTAACTAAAACTTTAATTAGATAGGCTCTAATAGTTCACAACCAATGGATTTAGAAATAGTTCTCACATATTAAGCTTGGATTTCTTCAATATAATGTTTTATATGTGGTTCATGTAATTTTTGCTCCCAAAGCATTGAAGTAGGCAGCCCAGCTTCTGAAACCAAATGGATACAATTTTTCTTTGTTTATAATTAAAATATAAAGTGTCTGTAAAAACAAAAAGAACAAAAATTACAAAATTTCACTCACTGAAAAGCAAACTATGAGGGTAAGATAACACATTAAATATTTTGAGCTCCTTAGATAAAAATGGAGGTGGATATGTTTATTTATCAATTAGGACAATATATCAACCTGTGAGAACAGGTAGTAGATATGAGCAGAAAGGGTGGCCTTAATAGTCCAAACAGCTGCAAAGTAAGCAGTCTTTGATAAAAGGGCTGATTATATTTGCATTACAATGTTACTAAGGTTAATAATGAAACATACATATACATGTGTACCTATAGATATGGATTAAGATATAGATAAAGATACGTAGTCCAAGAGATACTGAGATCTAAACAATAAAGTTCTACTGACTTGATCAATAATATAATTTTATTGCACACTTCAACATCATGACTTCCTTTGTGTTTCTCAAATTAGCAGGCCATAAAGTTCAAGTTAGAAGTCTTAAAAATATGCATATGTAGTTGGAAAATATTACACTTTTAAAGAGAAATTTTAATTGGATTGAAATGTATTCATAATTAGAAGAAATAAAATTAAAAATATTGTGATGGAAAATTCATACCTGTAATACATTCAATAATCTGTCAGTACATAGACCACATAGAACTAACACTAAGAATGAAAGAAAATATGCTACTGATTAGGTTAATTTCTGATTGATAAAATATCTATATAAGTGTTGAATGAAAAGAATATATTTTTAAATTTATTGTCAATATGCATAAATAAAAGATTTTTTAAAAGTCAGTACTTTTCTATGCAAAGTACTTTTACCTGTATAAGTATTTAAATAAGTTTTTATCTTCTGACTTGTATCTGATAATAAGACAGAACATGTTACTTATAATATGTGATATAGTTATAAATTTCAAATAAAAATACTACAATAAAAATATTCCAAATACTATGGAAGTTAGTAAACCATGGCCTACATAAATACTCATTGTCTGAATTATATTTCAATGTTAATGCTGTCAAGCATTCAGGAACAAGATAAAAGGATTAGTTATTAACAGGAAAATTGAAAGGAATTTGATTTGGGACAGGACTGTAATACAATGGTGGAAACCAGCATCAGATTCTTAGAAGTTAGGGCATTTAGCAAAGATGCGTGGAGAATAAGCTGAACCTTGTTAAAATGGAGAGACATTGAAATATAGGAGATGTAGTGTAGGAACAGATTAGAAGTTCCTCTTCCAATATGGTCTTAAATCAATTTAGAAAGCCACCAATTTTAGAATGTGAAGCTGAAAATCATGCCAAAGGCACATGATAGATATATGTAAATGAAAGAAGTTTAAAGATAATTAACATTTGTGTCTATTTTTTGATAACTCATACATGTAAACCATATATACATACATATTATATATATAGAGATATGATGACTTTATTATTGAATATGATCATTATAGTAGACAGTAATATGCAAGGGTAATTATTCTCATATTATTGAAATCACAGTTGAAGCTCTGGGAATTTGACTATTACCAGAGTTATGATGATCAAACCTTTCTTTCAATGTTTTATTAAATTATTTCCTCATTCTAGGGAATGCTGTGTAAATTACACACAAAATTTATTACACTGTTCATGATAAAACAAGGGAGATACACTTAATATTTCACAAGATATATTCAAATATCTTAAATAAGAGATACAATAAGTTTGATTATCATAAAAATGGAAGAAAAAGAAAATTCATTGTTCAGAACTATTCACTTTTTTTGGAAAGGTGACATTAAAGTCATTATCATTATGGCCATTTTTTATCAAGTTTACTTTCCTATGAGGTAAAGTTGACAATAATTTTTTTCTTGGTAATTTTATTCTTAGGCAATCACACTGTATACAAAAATAGGATGAAGGTATATATTATATTATTGCCTTTCATGCAAAAGACCAGAAACACTGGATTTGGATCAGTTTTTAGATTTTCAAGTTATTTTTAGGAGAAAAGCTAATATTGATGATCAAGCAACTAATATTAGTTTCCTTTTGATTAGTGCCAATAGTATAGTAGATGCCTATCATAGAAGATATTCTATTCTTCTTTCAAACTTATGGTAATATGGACTGGAATAATTTAATAAAAAAGAAAAAGGAAATGTCTATTACAGAAGAAAAACTATGTAAAATGTCACCAAATGATATTTTTTCTTTAGATGTATTCTTTGAATATATGGATTAAAAATGAGTGTTTCTTAACAGAAAAGGTTTTTTAAATATAAAGGGTCATCACATAAGGTAAAAGTGATGAAAAAGATAACAATCATCTGGATAAAAATTCTATAAATGTTCCTAAAAGAACACCAAAAATTGTTTGATTGAAAAAAATCTCATATGTGACCTATAATTATGAACAAAGAACTTGATAAATCAGATGATAAAGTGAATAATAATTTTGGAAATAGTTAGTGAATAGAGGCAATTAGATGAAAAACAAATCATTTCAAATCATATAATAAATATACATATAAAATTCCATAATATATTATATATACAAAAACTCTTTCAAATATTTTTAAACTGACATAAAAGACTAGCAAACACATTTTGGCCTTTGTTTGTTCCAAGAATTTTTAATTTTATCTAACTGAACTTGGGTTTTCTCACCTGGTGCAGCAAAGCCAAACACTAACAATGAGATTTTCAGCAAGAGAAAGAAATGCATTTATTTCAGGGGGCCAAGCAAGGAAAACAGTCAGCTAACACTTAAGACCTGAACTCCCTAATGGCTCACAAGAAAGAGTTTTTAAACACAGGGGTATATTTCAGGAAAGTAGAAGTTACAAGCAGCATAGCAAATCAATACGTGGAAGTACATTGGTTTGATCAAAAAAAAAGGGAGGATATCTGGATGCAGGGGCTTATAGGTCATAGGTGCAGTCAGAGATTCTTTGATTTTCAATTGGTTAAGGAAGCAAGGCTTTGTCTAAAAACTTGTGGTTAGCAGAAAGGAATGTGAGCATGACTCTCCAGGCCTCTCAGGAAGAAATTTAGAAGAAAGTCCTCAGTTCCCCCTCATCTAAGATCTATGTGACAGCAGTCAGCATTTTCCATGGAAGGGGGGGCTCCACATTTCTGAAAAACAACTCAAGAACATATGTTAAGATGTTAGCTTTCAGTTTCTACAGGGAACCAAAACACTTTGTGACTCTGACTTACTAGGGAAAATATTGTTAAAATTATGACTATCTTCTTGCTTATTGCATTGCTCATTTACTTCTTAAGGCTAGCTGGGTCCCTGGAATTTCCCTTGAAGTGCCTCAAGATTTTTCCTTTATGTCTCTGCTCTTGGGAGCCAGTTGTGGGAAGGAGAGAGAAGGCAGGCTCATAAGAGGGTTCCCTGCTCCATATCATTAGATTGCATTTTGTAAATAAAATTTTAAAAAGTCATGGAAGAGTTGAAGTATTTTGAACCATTTAATATAGGTGTATTTTTCTCATACAGATGTACTTACTTTTCCTCAGACTCTCAAACAAAAATCTACAACCCCTCAATTTCTAGATCCACCAATTCAGACAGTACTTTCTTTTTTAAATTAACATAAATATTTTTATTAAAATGAACTATTTTTCAAAACAAAAAAAATAGTAAGAGTAGCATTGTTTTTTGCAAATCTCTTTTATTTCTGATTTAATACAAGACAATTGGATTTTCAAATCTGCTTCTTCATTTGATACACTGCTTTGGTTGAAGTATATGAAAAAAAATTGTTTCATATAGACTTTCAGCTGGAGGTAAAAACTCATGAACTCCTAGAAAAGGTTTCGGGTACCCCAAGGAATTCTCAGACTATACTTTGAGACTACTGTCAGATTTGATTTTTGGAATTGCTGTTCTGGTTCTTTGGCTCCTTGAATGGAAGAATCACAAGCAGGGCCAGTGCAATGGAGTGAACACAGACACAAGCAACTCACACAAGCAGCTTTATTACAGGAAGTATCACAAAGTGAAAGTAAAGTGAGACTATGTTCTGGAAAGAGGAAATGGGTCTGCTCCATGAGTGGAGGAAACCCTGAGTTTAACAAGATTTCCCCTATTTATGTTGGTTCCCTAATTCTATGTTAAGCTGGGGGTGGAATACTCATGCTTTCCTGAGAAAGGGGTGGAGAGTTCCTAGAATTGGTACCCTCCCACTTTCTGTCCTTTTATGGCTGGCTCCTGAACTGTCATGGCATCAGGGGGGTGTGATTTTTACTATGCTAATGTATGTTAATGGGGAAAAATTTACCTTTGTTCAGGAGCTCCTAATTTCTGCACATGCTCCCAGTCTGGAAATGTCCCTAACCTCAAGTTCCTGCTGTTGTGGTTTCTTTCCTCCATTTTTATTGGTCTTGACCCTGCCTGTGACCATGTCCCTTCACCACCTGCCCTGCCACCTGCACGCCCTAAGCCCTACCTAACACTATTGCAACAAACTATACTGCTTCTCAGTTAAAGATTATATATAGCCATTGAATTAATATTAGTATTGGCAATTCCTTCCATGGCCCAAGATGTTTTAAACAAATTGTGAAAGGGAGGTGGTGGTGAAAGAAACTTGAACTTTTTTTGTTAATTCAAGTGACATCAAGTTTTAACTTCGAGTTCATAAATTATTCTTTTGCCAGCCAAGATTACATATTAAGATTTTTTTAAAGTTTATTTTTCTGAGCTAAGAAGAGAAAGCAACATGCCATATACAACCGTAGTTATTATTTGTATGCTGATTTTACATTTTACAAAGCCTCATTCTGTGCCCAAATGATGCCATTTAGTCCTTAGAAGCCAACATTACAGAGGAGGAAAATTCAGCACAGAGAAGCAACTTGCCCAAGATTTCCATCGGAAACCAGGCTGTGAAACCAGGACTCAGAGTTGGATTTGGTGACCAAATCCCACGTTCTTAGAATCCCTCATTCAGCTGCCCGCTGCTGTCACACAGGAGGAAGACAGGGCTGACTGCCGTTTTCGGTTGCTAGCGATCCACACTCCCCCTTGTGCAGTCAGATTCCTCATGACTAAGCAATGTGCCTGCAGGACAACCCTGCTCTAGTACTAATGAACAAACACTTTACTTTCAAAAGCTGGCTTTTCAGCCTTCAAAAACGGGACCCTTCATTTATGTTCACTGTTTTCACATACACAAGAGATGGCATCTGCTCTAGAATCCAACTGGACTTTATTTGACACAGGACACAATATGGCTGCAGGAACAGCAAACTGAAAGACAAAGCAGAAAAGACACAGTTCTATCTAATTTATAATTAAGTAACAGGAGGACAAGTCATTAAATGAACAACAAAAAAGTTGAGCTTGATGGAAGTATTCTTTTTCTAGTGCCCATACTTTTGGAATTCCAACTCTCTATTGTCCAATGGACACACCTGCCAGGTTTTGAGCCAGTGAGATATTCAGAGGAAGTCAAAAGCATGGCGAGCCCCATACAACAGTGCAGTCTTCTCAAGTAGCAGATGTCTGGTTGGCCTGATATTCTATGCAAAGATCCATAATGTGGTTCCTGCAGATGGCACAGTTATCAACCACAATATCCCAGGCCCAGAGGGCCACTGCATTCCACTTTTTCACGTCAAAGCACTTCTTGCCTGTGCCGCTGTTGGTGCTGTGGGGGTATCTGCATCCATCGCTGCTGCCATTTTGGAAACATGTCTCTGGACATGTACTTTCTTGTGAGAATTGATAACACATTTTAATGGCACTTCAGTGCCTGATATCACCAAATTATTAAAGATGTTTTGTAGCAAAATTGTATATAAAGTATGGTTAAGATTATATACTAAATATCATACTTTTCCTACATACTAGTGCATATTAGGTGACTATATAATCTTATTTAGTATATAATTTTGCCTTTGTCTATATTTTTGTGTTATAAATTTATCTATCTTTAAGAACATTCTCAGGAAAAATCAAATACTGAGTACAGAGAGAAGAGTTATGTTGAAAATTGTTTATACATAATATTCAATAGTTCCATTGATGCATTTAATATTAAGTTTTTTATAAACTCTTGACAAATTGAAAATATTTTGAAAATTAAAGTTTCATTTAACTTCCAGGAATATTATCCTGGTTATAAAGGCTGTAAAAATCTTTAGTGAACAAAGATTTGGACTTTGAATTGTGAATGTGTGAATTGTGCACCATTTAAGGAGGATTAGGTAAGAAATTAAAATTTGATTACCCAAACTTTTGTGAGTGATCAAAAGACTGATGCTTGTGCCTAGAGTTATATTTAAAATGTTAATAGAATTGTTTCTGTGTTTTTGCCTTCCCACTTCTTCCTTACTTATAAGCTGTATATAATCCCCTCTCTTAGTTGTTATGGTTAATTTTGTCAAATCAACTGAATAGGTAAAGGAATGCCCAGATAGCGGATAGAAACTAATTTTTGGTTGTGTATATGAAGGTGGTTCTGGAAGGGATTAGTATTTGAACTGGTAGAATGAGTAAAATTGATTACCCCTATATCTATTAGCATGAGCATCAGCCCATCCATTGAGGGTCTGGATGGTGCTCTCTTCTTGACCTGGGACTTCCATCTTCTTCTGCCCTAGAACATCAGAGATCCTGGTTCTCAGGGCTCCAGACTTGGACTGGGACTTATACCACCAACCCCCACCACTTCTTGGACCTTCCTTTGGACATGTATTGGAACTTGCACATCATTAGCTCCCTTGGCTCTCTGGTCTTCATATTTGAATTAGAACTACACTGTTGGCTTTTCCAGGCTTCCAGCTTCCAAAAAGCAGATCATGGGACTTCTCAGTCTTGATACTCAGGTGAGCTAAACCCTCATGACAAATCTCTATGTATCTATCTATCTATCTACCTGTCTATTTTATTGGTTCTGCTCTCTGGAGAGTTCTAATTCACTAGTCTACAGAGTAATTGTGAGCAAGATGAAAAAATTCTGATCTAAGTACCAGATTCGGACACAGATATCTCTGGAGAGACTTCCTTACAGAATCAGCATTTTACCTCATGGGGACTAGAAATGGATGTACCTGGAAAATAAGAAAAAAGAGTTGTTGTGAACAACTTGCAAATAAAAAACACAGAGTAGATGATAGAAAGGGAATTTCCTTTCACAAGGGCTTTTCTGAGAAGTTGAAACCTGACCACGACACCTCCTATCCTGGATGTTGTTAATTATCACATGATCAACACTGGTAAACTTCCCTGGACATGGAGTAGAAACATGTCTGAACAATCTGAGTTGAAAAAAATGGTGACAAAAGGGTGACAAAAGAAAGTAATCTTTGTTCAAATTTGGCTGAATCAGGCAAAAAGAAGATGTGGGGTTCCCTACAAGTGGGAAGCAGAGAACCCATCATCACTGTCAATCATGTAAATTGTAGAATATCTAGACAGAATTGTTTAATGTCTAGATAACTAGTTGTTTAATTTACAACTAGTAAATCTGGTCATCAGAATTTGGACTGCAAATGTCTGTAAGGGTCTACTGGTTTATATATGTGTGTGTATACACAACACACTCACACACGCATACATGCATACATATACACACGTATATATCTCCATGAATGCATTATTATATATTTACATATAATTGCCTGTCTATGCATATAAAGATGTGTATATTTACATGTACACCTATATGTGTATATATATATATAGGGGTGTGTGTATATGAGTGTATATATGAGAGATGAAAGACTATGTATATATATGTGTATATATATATATACCTTAACAGCAGGATATGTTCTGGGAAATGGGTCCTTGGATGATTTTGTCATGCAAACATCATAAAGTGTACTTAGTCTTACACAAACCTAGATAGTACAGCCTACTACATATCTAGGCTATATGGTATAGCCTATTGCTCCTAGGATACAAACCTGTATACCATTTTAGTGTACTGAATATTGTAGACAGTTGTAACACATTGGTAAGTATTTGTGTAACTAAATATATCTAAATATAGAAAAGGTACAGTGAAAATAAAAGATAAAAAATTTGTAAACCTGTGTAGGGCATTTACCATGAATGAAGCTTGCAGGACTGGAAGTTGTTTTGGGTGAGTCTGTCAATGAGTGGTGAGTGAATTAAAGGCATAGGATGTTAGTGTACACTTCTGTAGACTTTATAAATACTGTACAATTAGGCTACACTAAATTTATTTGAAAATTGAGTAATTGCTCTACAATGTTATAAAGGCTAAGACATTACTAGGAAATAGGAATTTTTCAGCTTCATTAAATCTTATTGGACAACTGTCATATATGTGGTCTTTCATTAAATGAAACGTCTTTATGTAGCACATGATTATGTGTGTGTGTATATGTATATATTTAAACAATATCTATACCATTTATTCAGAATTTTTTGAAGAAAACTTTTAATACCAAATATTAATTACACATTACAGAATGAAACTTTTGTTAAAACATGAAAACTTTATTAAATCTATAAAATAAGAAGTTTAGGCACAAGTAATTAACTTAGTATACTCTAAATGCAGCTGCGTATTTAGCTATCAATGTTTAGGTATTAATTTAAAATTCTTCCTTATGAAAACTATTGAAACCCTTAAGCAAATGTTACCAATATTTATTTCTGGACTCTCTTCTTTCACTGGCCATAAACTAGAGCTTATCTTATTTGTGTTCTGTGCTATATTAGTCCCATGTAATATGTAACAGAATAGTCTTAGCTTATTTCATGGCTTTTAATATATATTGCTGATAATTCTCAGTCTTTCCATAAGTAATTGCTTAAAGCTAAGAGTTTGTTATATTCAGATTTGGAGAATTAATTGAGATTAATTGTATGAATATAACAATAGATTTTTCTAATATAGCTCTTTACTTACCATCCTTTTTAATGTTCAATCTTTTAACTATATGAAGTTAAAAGAAGCTTTACAATTTTTTTGTATCATTATCTGTAATTTTTAGAATTACATAATTGTTTATATTCTAATAAACTTTTAACAATATATCTTCAAAAACAACAGAATTATTTAAATATTTTAGCATTATATTTAAGCTTCAAGAAATTTCTCAAACTCATGATATAATGCTCAGTACTTAGCTTGATCTTTCTATTAGGTAAATGTATTTAGAATTTAGTGTTTCTAGAATCATTTCTACTCCTTCTCATCAAACTGAAATTCTAATTAACAGAAAATCATTTGCTATTTTTCAGTCTCTGTATCTTTCACCTTATATCATACAATCCATAACACCATGCGATTAAAAGTAATGTTAATGGCAGAAGAATGTAAAAGTCAATAAGTAGATTTTTACCACCATTTAAATTCCAAACATAAGTGCCATATGATAAGAAACACTATCTCAGTGTTTATAAGAGGATGAACTTGTTTTTGCTAGGTTGTGATTTGCTAAATTATTCCCAGTTGGCTTCTAACAAGTCATCAACATGTTCTAAATCTTACAATTCATAGATACAATAATTTTTCAAAGGGTTATGGGCTTTAGTTTCTATATATCTTGACATTTTGCTAATGCATAATTTACCCTTCAACATTACCACAGTTACCTTTAACATTATTATTAATATAACTCTTATTTTAAAACTTTAAAATACAGTCGTGTGTCACGTAACAATGGGGATACATTCTGAGAAATGTGTCCTTAGGTGATTTTGTCATTGTGCAAACATCATAGAGGGTACTTACACAAACCTACACGGTATAGCTTACTACACACCTAGGCTATAGGGTATACCTTATAGCCCTTAGGCTACAAACCTGCAGTGTGTTACTGTATTGAATACTGTAGGCAACTGCAACACAATGGTAAGTATTTGTGCATCTAAACATATCTAAACATAGAAAAGACACAGTAAAAATACATACAAATTATAATCTTATGGAACTACTCTCCTATGTGCAGTCCGTCATTACCAAAATGCCATTATGTGGTACATAACTGTAATAAGATAATATATTGATATTATCATCCACTTAAATAATGAAATCAAAGTCAACAAGCCCTGACCTGCAATTCCAAAATCTTTTTTTTTTTTTATTTCAGAATATTATGGGGGTACAACACTTTGGCTATATATATTGCCCATGCACTGCCCGTGTCAGAACTACAATCGTGGTCATCCCCACAATCGTGGTCATCCCCCAAACTGTGCTCCCCGCATCCATTCAGTGAGTGTTTTTTCCCATGCCCTCCACCCCCCTCCCGCCTGCCCACCCCCTGATGAATATTATTGCCCTGTGTGATGTAAGTGTTGATCAGTTAGTACCAATTTGATGGTGAGTACCAGTGGTGCTTGTTTTTCCATTCCTGTGACACTTTGCTTCGAAGAATGGGTTCTAGCTCCAACCAGGATAATACCAGATGTGTTAATTCACTATTGTATTTTTTATTGCTGAGTAATACTCCATGGTATACATATACCACATTTTATTAATCCACTCGTGTATTGATGGGCACCTGGGTTGTTTCCACATCTTTGCCATTGTGAATTGTGCTGCTATAAACATTTGCGAGCAGATGTCTTTATCATAAAATGTCTTTTTATCCTTTGGGTAAATACCCAGTAGTGGGATTGCTGGGTCAAATGGTAATTCTGCTTTTAATTATTTGAGGTATCTCCATATTACTTTCCATAGAGGTTGTACTAATTTGCAGTCCCACCAGCAGTGTATGAGTGTTCCTATCTGTCCGCATCCCCGCCAACATTTGTTGTTTGGGGATTTTTTGATATGAGCCAATCTCACTGGAGTTAAGTGATATCTCATTGTGGTTTTGATTTGCATTTCCGTGATGATTAGAGAAGTTGAGCAATTTTTCATATGTTTGCTGGCCATTATTCTGTCTTCTTTGAAAAGTTTCTGTTCATGTCCTTTGCCCATTTTTTAATAGGGTTGTTTGATTTTTTCTTGTTGATTTTCCTAAGTTCTGCATAGATTCTGGTTATCAGCCCTTTATCAGAGGTGTAGCATGCAAATATTTTCTCCCATTCTGTAGGTTGTCTGTTCACTCTAGTGATAGTTTCCTTGGCTGTGCAGAACCTTTTTAATTTGATCAGGTCCCATGTATTTATTTTTGTTGCTGCTATGATTGCTTTGGTGGTCTTTTTCATAAATTCTTTGCCTAGACCATTGTCCATAAGAGTTTTTCCAACGTTTTCTTCGAGAATTCTTATGGTTTCATATCTTAGGTTTAGAACTCTTATCCATTGTGAGTTGATTTTTGTGAGAGGTGAGAGGTGTGGGTCCAGTTTCAGTCTTCTACATATGGCCATCCAGTTTTCCCAGCACCATTTGTTGAATAGGGAATCTTTTCTCCAGTGTACGTTTTTCTGGAATTTGTCAAAGATCAGGTGACTGTATGAGGTTGGTTTTATATTTGGGTTCTCAGTCCTGTTCCATTGGTCTATGTCTCTGTTCTTTGCCAATACCATGTAGTTTTGGTTACTATAGCCTTGTAGTATGGTTTGAAGTCTGGTAGATAGATGCCTCCCAATTTGTTCTTTTTGCTTAAGATTGCTTTGGCTAGACGGGGTCTTCTATGGTTCCACACGAAGCGTAGAATTATTTTTTCTAGATGAGCAAAAAATGATGTTGGTATTTTGATAGGGACTACATTCATTCTGGAAATCACTTTAGGTACCAAAGCCATTTTTCCTATGTTGACTCTACCTACCCAAGAGCATGGTAGGGATTTCCACCTATTTACATCCTCTGCAATTTCTTTTCTAAGTGTTTCATAATTCTCTCTCTATAGGTCTTTGACCTCCTTAGTTAGATATGTTCCTAAATATTTAATTTTCTTTGGTGCTATTGTGAAAGGTATTGCACCTTTAATTTGTTTCTTGGCTTGATTGTTATTAACATATATGAAGGCTATGGATTTGTGTGTATTAATTTTGTATCCTGAGACTTTGCTGAATTCATTTATCAATTCCACTAATCTCTTGGTTGAATCTTTGGGGTTTTCTATGTATAATATCATATCGTCTGTGAATAGTGAAAGTTTGACCTCTTCTGCCCCCATCTGGATGCCCCTGATTCCTCTGTCTTGTCTGATTGCTCTGGCCAGGACTTCTAGCATTATGTTGAAAAGAAGTGGAGATAGTGGGCACCCTTGTCTAGTTCCTGTTTTAAGGGGGAATGCTTTCAATTTTTCCCCATTCAGTATGATATTGGCTGTGGATTTATCATATATGGCTTTAATAGTTTCGAGGTATGAGCCATCTATGCCTATATTGTTAAGAGTTCTTATAATAAAAGGATGTTGGATTTTGTCAAAACCTTTTCTGCATCTATTGAAAGAATCATATAATCTTTGTTCTTGCTTTTATTTATATGGTGAATTACATTTATAGATTTGCGTATGTTGAACCATCCTGCATCTCGGGAATGAAGTCCACCTGATCGTGATGAATTATTTTTTTGATGTACATTTGAATTCGGTTTTCAAGGATTTTATTGAGAATTTTTGCATCTATATTCATAAGGGATATTGGTCTGTAGTTTTCTTTTCTTGTTGTGTCCTTTCCTGGCTTTGGTATCAAGGTGATATTGGCTTCATAGAATGAGTTTGGGAGGATTCCATCCTTCTGGATATTTTCAAATAATTTCTGCAGCATAGGCAACTGTTCTTCTATGTAGGCTTGGTAGAACCCATCTGGTTCGGGACTTTTTTTGTGGGAAGATTTTTTATTACTGCTTCGATTTCAGTGCTTTATATTGGTCTGTTTAGAAATTCTGTTTCTTCCTGGTTGAGCCTAGGGAGGTATTATGTTTCTAAGACTTTGTCTGTTTCCTCCACGTTTTTGTGTTTATGGGCATAGAGATTTTTGTAGTATTCAAAGATGATGTTTTGTATTTCCATGGTATCAGTTGTGACCTCTCCTTTTTCATTTCTAATTGAGCTTATTAGAGTCCTTTCCTTTCTGCTTCTGGTCAATCTGGCAAGTGGCCTGTGTACTTTGTTTATCTTTTCAAAGAACCAACTTTTCGTTTTATTTATCTTCTGTGGTGTTCTTTTGTTCTCGATTTCATTTAATTCTGCTCTGATCTTGGTTATTTCTTTTCTTCTGCTGGCTTTAGGATTGCTTTCCTCTTCCTTTTCCATTTCCTTAAGATGATTCATTTGTTTACTGATTTGTGACCTTTCTGTCTTTTGGATGTGGGCATTTAAGGCGATAAGTTTTCCTCTCAGGACTGCTTTTGCTGTATCCCACAGATTTTGATAACTTGTGTCCCCATTATCGTTTAGTTTGAAGAATCTTTTGATTTCCATTTGAATCTCCCCCTTGACCCAATAGTCGTCAGCAACAGATTGTTTAGTTTCCAAGTTTTTGGATGGAGATGTGAGTTTCTGTTGGAATTGATTTCTAAGTTTATTCCACTGTGGTCTGAAAAGATACATGGTATGATTTCTATTTTTTTGAACTTGTTGAGATCTGTTTTGTGGCCTAAGATGTGGTCAATTTTAGAGAAAGTTCCATGAGCTGATGAGAAGAATGTATATTCAGTGTTATTTGGGTGGAGTGTTCTGTAGATATCTGTTAGGCCCAAATGTTCTATAGTCCTGTTTAGGTCTTTTGTTTCTTTGTTTATTTTTTGTTTGGAGGATCTGTCCAGCTCTGTCAGTGGGGTGTTGAAGTCCCCTGCTATTATGGCATTGCTGTTTATTATGTTGACTAGATCTAGCAGTATTTGCTTTATGTACCTGGGTGCTCCTGTGTTGGGTGCATAAATGTTTAGGATTGTTAAATCCTCTTGTAAGATTTTTCCCTTCACCACTATATAGTGTTCATTTTTGTCCTTCTTTACTTTTGTTGCTTTAAAGTTTATATCATCTGAAATAAGGATGGCTACTCTGGGTTTCTTTTGGTTTCCATTAGCCTGGAAAATTGTATTCCATCCTTTCACCTTGAGTCTGAATGTGTCTTTGTGTGTAAGGTGTGTTTCCTGAAGACAACAGATACTTGGCTTACATTTTTTAATCCATTCAGCGAGCCTATGTCTCTTCAAAGGGCAATTCAAGCCATTGACATTTATTGACAGAATTGATATTTGGGTTAAATTTATGCTTATTCTATTGGGTGGTGTCTTTTGTTTTACCTCTTGCATCATTGTGGAATCTGGTTTCTGGGGTTTTAGCTTTTGTGTAGTTTTACATAGGTGGGTGTCTGTTGTGTTGATTAGTGTACAATGTGGGTCTAAGCACTTCTTGCAAGGCCGGTCTGGATTTCTCAAATTTTATCAGTAATTGCTTATCTGGAAAAGTCTTTATTTCTCCCTCATATAAGAAGCTTAGTTTGGCAGGGTACAGAATTCTGGGTTGGCCTTTATTTTGTTTTAGGAGACTGATGATGCCACCCCATTCCCTTCTGGCTTGTAAGGTTTCAGCTGAGAAATCTGCAGTTAATCTGATCGGTTTCCCTTTATAGGTTACCTGCTTTTTTTGTCTTACAGCTCTGAGGAGTGCCTCTTTTGTGTTTACTTTGGTCAGTCTTATAATTATGTGGCGTGGTGAATGCCTTTTCATGTTGACTCTCCCAGGAGTCCTGTGTGCTTCTTTACCAGGATATCAAGATTTCTGGCTAAGCCATGGAAATTTTCCTCTATTATTCCTTCAAATAGATTTTCCAGTCCACACGAATTTTCTTCCTCTCCCTCAGGGATGCCTATGATCCTTATGTTTTGCCTCTTTATATAATCCCACATTTCTTGTATGCTTTTTTCATGCCTCTTGTTTTTGTGTTCTTTCTCTTCAACTGATTTATTTACACATAGGAGTTGTCTTCTAGCTCTGAAATTCTTTCCTCTGCATGGCCCAGCCTATTCTTAAGGCTTTCCACTGTGTTTTGTAGATCCTTGAATGCTTCTTTCATTTCTAGGATTTCTATTTGATTTTTCTGTATTATTTCTATTTCTTTGGAGAATTTTTCATTCATTTCTTGCATTTTTCTTGTGGTTTCCTTGTGCTGGGATTCAATTTTCTCTTGAATTTCATTGAGCTTTCTTATAATCCATAAATGAAATTCCTCTTCTGTCATTCTACCCATTTCATTTGAGTTGGTATCCATTGCTGAGGAACCGATGGTTTCTTTTGGGGGTGACTTTTCACTCTGATTTTTCATGTTCCCTGAGTTCTTTCAGTGGTTTTTTCTCATCTGGCCTCTTGGTCGAGAGCTGGGGGTGTTAGGGCTAGTTTCTGGCCCTGTCTCCTGGCCCACGATTTTCATTCCTTGGCAGAGCCAGGGAGAGAAGTAGTGGCCTGTATTGCCTTAGGTGTCTTTTAGCAAGTTTGGTGGATCTTGAGTTATCTCTGGCCTGTTGTCTTCTCCTCTTCCTGGTGGAGTGTGGTGAGAATGACCTCCCAGCTTGGGCTCTAAGCTAGTGAATAGTGCTTGAGGATATGAGTCCACAGCTCCCTATTAGCTAGGTATTCTGTCATGTCCATGGCAGCCTCTGATTCCCCAGTTGGGGTATGCGAAAGCTCTGTGCTTTGTGAGGGGCCTTGTAGCTCCTAGGGGTTACTTTGACCCTGCTCCTCCTGAGGTGCAGGTAGAAACACAATTTCTTTTGGCTGCAGTGTGAGAGCTGAATTGGGAAAATTCTACACAGCTCAGAGGTTGCTTATCTAGCCACGTGTGTCTGCCCTTCTGATGTGCGCCTCTGCGTGATACTGGCTGATGGGGCATCTCCAACTATGCACCCCTTTTCCACCACTAGACCCCAAGGTGAGGTGGGTGGCCATGACTATCCCCAGCAGTCTCCATCGGGGGGATGTTCCCACAGGGAGGGGGGAATAGTGGCCACTGGAAGCTCTCTTGGATGGCGTGAAATTCCCTAATGAAGTGGGCAGGGTTATTGGGAGCTGCTCTGGTTTAGCCTGTGGCTCTTGAGGTATTTGGTTGTCAGGAGAACCAGCAGTTATACCAAATGAGTCACTGTAGCCAGCAACCTTCAAAATGAGCGATCTCTGGGGTACAGGAGGGCTGGGATCTGAAGGGCGGGAACCAGGACCAGTACGTAGCGGACTTGTTAGAGGCCAGAGCCGAGGTAGCAGGACAAGAAGGACGAGCTGCAAACTGTTTCCAATACACAAAGGTCCTGCCACTACAGTTCCAGGATCTCGTTCCACCTGGAACCCGCGGATGCAGCTGTCCCTGGCTACCAAAGGCAAAGCCTGTCTCGCCCCAGCGGAAGAGCCCTGGGCTGGGGCAGGGCGGAGCTAGAGACGCAGCTCACAGCTCCGGGCGGGCGGCTTTAAAGATAGCTGCCACCGCCAGCCTGGTGCACAGCCAGGCTCCAATTGTGCCAGGAGTGCAGTTTTTCTCAGCTGGGAGTTGTTAGCAACCTCTAAGGGCGTGTCCCGCTCTCTGTTAAACTCCTGGGCCCAGTCCCTCTGGCTTCTAGTGGTGCAGTGCCAGCCTGCGGGTTCCCGCGCACTGTCCCGGGAAGCTGTATCTCCGCTCTGTCCCTGCTCAGTTCCTCCCTAGCCGTCAGCAGTCTCTGTATATTGCAGCTGCGAGTTGTGTTTGGCTCTCGCAATTGCTTCCTCTCCACAGGGTCTGCTGCCTTGCTCAACCACTTTGCCCCAACTCTGGGCTTGTCCCTGACTGAGTGGATGGGGAGGTGCGTAACCGCTTGGGGGTCAGATCACGTCGCACCAACCTGGTGAGCGAGTCCTTCCTGCGCTCTGGGCTCTATTGTGCTCCGTGCGCTCTCCTATCTTTGTGAAAATTTTGTACCTGTTTTCTTGGGCTTGGTGTTCGCATTGTTTCTCTGTAGTTCACAATGCTGTTTTCGGAGTGAGCATTCTGTGTTCGCAGGTAGCTGCTGGCGTTTTTCACCCCCTTCCCTGGGAGCGGTGCGGTGGGAGGACTCTATCAGACTGCCATTTTTCCCCCCTCCGAAAGGATTGCTGCAATTCCAAAATCTTACATCATATGAGTTTGAAGCCAAAACACATTCTTTGGGAAAATATGACAGAAATTGGAAGGAAACAATTTATAATATTTGTTTCACTTAGCATGAGTATTCACATATCTCACTAGAGAAATTGTATTTTTTTTTATTTGACTGTGCTTCCACAGATTCCCAGCAAACATTATTTTTTTACATACTTCCAATCTTCCAAAATCCAAAAATTTGAAAGCCCCAAACAAACATTTATGTAAGGGTCAGGTAAGATATTGTATACCTAGATCAAAATAAAATAGCAAATCAACTTTATATATTATCTTAGTTAATGTAATGCATGCTTCTATGACAGATAATTTCTTCATTTCAGTAATTTTAAAAAGAAATTTATTTCATAGGCATACAACATTTCAAGGCTTCTGCACCTAAACAAGCACCTTTCTTTCATATCATGCTTCTGGAATCCAGTTTTCTTGCTGTAGATTTGTCAAGCCCTATAGTTACCAGCTGATGGAATGGGTTAGAGTATATGGAGAAGGAACATTGATTCCTAAAACTTTTATTTTGGAAGAAATGCTCTTTAGTGCCTTGTATTCTATGGCTGAAAACTAACTGCATAACCAGACTACATGCATGAAAGAATAAGAATATAGTCTATGATTGGATCAGCCCTTTTGAGACATGTGTCTGTATTATTAAGGAATGAGCACAGATTTTTGGTGGATAGCAAGTTCTGCTGTTTTGGTGGATAACAGGTTCTGTTGTTAAATTATGCAGTCAACTACTTAAAATGTTATATTCTAACAGTCATATCAAGAGTTACATTTTTACAAGCTATAATTTAATATTATATTTGATTTTCTGTTGGTGGTGGTTGTTTAAATAAATGCAAAAAGTAGCTTTTTCCCCATTTTAGTTCAATTAAAATTATAAATGAGATCTCTTTCTATATATATAATTGTTATATATGTTTATATAAATATATTATATATTGTAAATAATATTTCTCTAATTGAATATTCCATTTGATTGTATTTGTAAATCTATCTCTACAGGATCCCAGGAAACTTTCTTTTGGGTGCAGCAACTGCACATTTTACCAGTTCGTCTAGCAAAGTAGTATGCACTTAAAGACTTGAACACTGCATGCAGATACATCAATAGCATATATTCTGACATGTTAATAGCACTAATACTAAGTTATCTGGGTTTTTTTAACGATAGTATTTTTTATAATTTTTATTTCTTGGTGGGTTGGGATTTAGATTTCTTATTTTCCTGTTCATTTTTATTTTTACTTTTGTTGTCCTCAAGGAACATAATCATCCTCTACATTCCTGGATGGAAAATAAACAGCATATGTATATTTACCATTTTTCTGCCCTGCTCCTCTGGCCAGAATCTAAACAGAAGATTAGCAGTAAGCAAACAGGGCAAACAGTAAGCAAGAAGAGAGATGAGAACAGGAGAATCAAGCATTATTTAATTATAGCAGGCTTCCAGCCTGAAGCAGCATGATACAAATTTGCATATCTAAAATTTAATTTAAAGAAAGCACCTACAAGTGAGCATGTAACATATGATTCTATTTATATAACATTTTTTAAAAAGTCAAAAAAAAATCCATGGTCTTGGAAGTTAATATAGTGATTGTAGTGGGATGAATGGTGGCTCTCCAAAAGATATGTCCATGTTCTAATTCCTGGAACCTGTGAATGTGACCTTAATTTGAAACAGGGTCCTTTCAGGTGTAATTAATTTAAGGATCTAAAAATGAGGTTATCCTTAATTATCTGGGTGAGCCACAAATTCAATGGCAAGTATCCCTATAAAACACACAAAGGAAAATGACATGCAAAGATGGAAGTAGAGATTAGAGTTCTGTAGCTACAAGGAAAGGAATTCCTGGGGCCACCAAGCTGCAAGTGGCAAGCAAAGATTCTCCCCTAATCTTCTAAGAAAGTATGACCCTGCCAATACCTTGATTTCAGCCTTCTGGCTTCCAAATGTCTTCAATTTATCATAACTCAATGGCCTGTACATTTATGAGTGATAAGAGTTTCTACTGGTATACTTTAATAGTTTATCAAAAAACAGCACCAATTAATTTGGTAATAAAGAGCAGAGGAATTGCATTAGATGAGGGAAGCTCATCATTTCCTTTAACATTTATCTACCCACATTTTAAAGAAAATTGGCTATAGCACATAGGATCCTATTACAGAAGATTTTAAAATTAATACAGTGCTATATATGGGATAAATTAAAACTGAGTATATGAAATATACGTTTTTCTCCTTTCTGGCATCTAATATTTTTATTACACTTCAATCTTCAGAATCAGCTTGCAATAGCTATTTTCAGCAAAGTTTTGATATAAAAAGGACTGAGTCAATTCAATTTCCCAATAAAAATCTCTAAATTCATTCTAAGCCATACTAAGGTATCTAACTTTGATCAATCAATAACTTATTGTATCGTTTCCTGATTATATTAATGTAAATTTCACTTGAAATCTCAAGGGTAGGACTGAACTTTCACATAAAGGACTTATGCTTTAATACTTCTGGTGAATAGGGTCATTTCTAATCTGAGACAGAGAATCCCTTTGCACATTAAGACAAACAAGAATAGAACAATTTTGGCTTTATGGAAATATTTTCTTTTCTGTTTCTTACAGAATAAACACACTACATGTACAATATTTTTAAATTTGAGGACATATAAAATTTTGAGGCTTGGTATCCTAAAGCATCTTTAACTTGGTATTGCCAATGTATGTCATGGAAAGCAGTTGTTTCGCATTATTTCATCTTTATGACTAGTCTATGCCAAATTATAAAGTGATGACGATGATAATGATAACTCAATTTTATGTGAATTATAAAAAATATATCCCTCTTTCCTTGGCAATCTGAAGAAAAATCCTCCAAATTAATAATTCTTTTTTACAAATTTGAAGGAACAGGAAACATTTTTATTTTATAGAAAGAGGAACTACTTTACAGAATGGCTTTTCCTCCTCCTCATCTGCCCTCTGCACCTTCATCAACATACAAAACTTCAAGCTCCTCAAGGACACAGATCTTTCCTGATTCATGGTAGTAGTTTTGATTCCTATTACTGTGGTATTTACATTACAGATAATCAATTTGTTTTTTACTTATTAGCTAAATTATTTAAGTCAGAAATTATCACGAAATGTGGGCTTAGATAACTGAATTAAAATTAATTATATGTCTTAAAACATAGACTTGTTATATGAATAGGCAATTTCACTCTTAGGAATATGCCTAAGAAAAATGAAAACATATGTTCAAACAAAAAATCTTACACAAATGTTCATAGAAGCATTATTTATAATAGTTAAAAAATGGACATAACCCAGATGTCCATCAACTAATGAATGAATAAACAAATATAGTATAGTCATGCAATGGAATATTACCCAGCCATGCAAGTAGCAATCACTGGGTGTCGGGCAGGAGGGAGAGGGAAGGAAGGGAAGGGAAATTCACACCTAATGGGTGCGGTACACACTGGTGGGGGATGAGCACGTTTGTAGCTATGACTCAGTCGGCACACAGGCAATGTATGTAACCTCAACGTTTGTATCCCATAATATTCTGGAATAAAAAAAAGTAAAAAAAAATAAAAATCATAAATCACACACACAAAAATAAAGTACTGATACATGCTAGAATGTGGATAAACCTTGAAAACATTGCACTAAGTGGAACAAGCCAGACACAAAATGCCACATATTGTATAATCCAATTGATATGAAATATTCAGAATAGAAAAATTCATAGAGAGACAGAAGGTAGATTAAAGTCTGTCAAGGGTTTGGGTGGAGGTGGATATTGGAAGTGACTTATAATGGGTATAAGTTTTCTTTTTGGGGTCAAGAAAATGTTCTGGAATTAGAAAATGATAATGGATATATAACAGTGTGAGTATACTCAAAACCACTTCAAAACTAAATTTTATGCTATGTCAATTTTATCTCAATAAAGATGTTATTTTTTTAAAAATAGATTTTAAAGAAAACCTCTCTAGGAGAGAAAAATTGGTGACTTTTGTATATGAGAAGCTATACTTTTCAGTGTAGCTTAGAATTCTTATGCCTGTGTATATCCTTGAATTTTGTCTTTTTACTCTTCCAACATCATCATGAACATCACTGTGGTGATCTTCAGCATCATAAATCCAACATGCTGAGCCAGTGCTAGCTTTCATGGAAGTTTGCTACTCGGGATATGAATTAACTAATTTATTCCTGAGAACCTTCATTTGAGGTAGATTGCCTTATAATAAGAATACTTTATACCAGAAAATTGCAGTTTTGAGTGGTTAAGCCATACAAGGTCATCCAGATAGTTCGTAGAGGAGCCAATACTCAAATCCAAGTGAATTGGATACTAGAACATGAGTTCTGAAAACTCTTCTTATATTGTCTACAGGGTAAATTAAATAACATGGAATATGGAAGGCCCACAAACACAAACATCTGTGTAGTCTATGATTTTTTAAGATTTAATTTAAAAATTTATCTTTTTCTTTAAATGCATTTTTATTCTTCAGAAACACAATATTAGCTTTCTTGTCCCATTTGTATTCAATATATTTTCACAAGTAATTATCAATAAAAATGCTGTTGTTTTTACAAATATTAGACTGTTTAAACAGCATGTCTCCAACATTTAGACCAATTTAATACTACCATTCCATTGTAAGTGAGAATCATAGACAAGTGTCTCTGAGTTTCAGAAATAAATAAGGGTTATTATTTCTGGTTTTAATCAGCAGTGTCAGTGGCAGTGTGAAAAATGCAACTTCTAATTCAGTAAAAAGTCATCACTCTATCCCTTGCAGGCAGCAAACAGCAGAAAAAGTAATTAAAGATTGCTAAAAATAGTTTTAAGATGATTCCTCTAACTCAGTTCAATAGAACAATGAATACACTTAACTTTGGTTTTTGTCTTATTATAGAAATAATTTCTTTTATAAAGAGTATAGTTTAAAAAAACAAGTCAAGAAGTGTGTGATCTCTCCAAGAATAACAAGTCAGTTTTCCCTAAGTTCTTTTGGCATGTTGAATAATTGTCTTCTCCAATTTAATATCCATTAAAGAGTTATATCTAAAGTATATAATACATAGACATGATTCTCAAAAATACTAAAGTTTGGTGATTTTCTTGGCAGTCAAAGAAGAAAGACAGTACCATCTTTGCAACTTGGAAGAATTTCCCTTAAGTATATTCAAATTACAGCAGGATGGGCAGGTTGGAGAGTAAGCCATGACTCTGAATCAGAATGTAAAAGCAGATTTGATATCTATGGAACCTAATTACTATAATGTTACCTATGTGTGACTTTCTAGCATGTTTATCTTTCTAATTTAAAAATTTCATTTCATTTGATCAATGCCATTTTTATATTATTGCAATGTGATTATTGATATGTCTGTACATACCTACTTAGATACCTTTCTGATTATTTTCGAAGGCCAAACTCCTAAAGCAGGGAAATGCAGAATTGTTGAATCAAATAATATGAAATATTGTAAAGCTTTTGAGACAGATTGCTAAATTGTTTTAAAAGTCAATGCTAGTTTAAATTCTCTTATGCAATGTGTAAGAATTCCCGTTCTATTACAATATTGCTAAAATTTGGTGTTAATGTTAGCCAATTAGATGCGTGACAAATATCCCTTATTATCCTCGTCATGGCTATTCATTTGAGTTCTATAGAACCGTAGTTTACATTTATTGAACTATTATGTTTTCTTTTGTGTGAGAATTGCTTCTATTATTTCATTAACTGACTTGATATTTCATTGTTTCTCTTTTTTCCTTTCTTTTTTTGGCAACATGCTATAATGTAAGGACATATACCTTGGTGTTAGAGAGTTATTGGTTCAAATCCCAGCTCAGTTAATTAATAGATGTCATTCAACATAAAACATGACAAAACATAAAACTAAAATCTCTGCTATCCCCGTCAGGGAATGGGGTTTATAGATACAACATAAGGGTGGTAATAGAAATCAATAAAGCATTATATCTCGGCAGTTATAGATGCTTCATAGCGTATAAAAACAAAGTGTTTATGCATACAAATACATGTTTGTCTTTAATAATATTAAAGGAAGTTTATCTGTTTATATTTAACATTGGGAGATAAGACGTGTTTTGATGGATCAGGATAAAGAGAAGGTAAGAATGGAAGGTCTTAAATGACCCTTCTCAACCGCAAATTCCCTTAGACTGATGTGAAGCACCTAAAGCTAAAGGAATTAGTCAGTCATGACAGAACAGTTCCAGAGGTTCTTTGTGAAACTGGGCATAAGTAGAATTGCTTTGGGGCATTAGTAACATGTGCCTCATTATGTGTAGGAAATACTTTTCCATGACTCTGCATGGAACATAGCAATTCACTAGGCTAGGCTAAAGAAATGTGGAACCAATCAGAAATTCTAAGTGTAGTGCAAATTTGAGATTCTCATAATGGGCTTTGGTAGTCATAAAATTCATCCAGTGTGTGGTTGAAAGTAGATATGGATAAATAGCCATGAATTGATGACTGCAGTTTGTAAAGTGCAGTTTTGACCCTTTGGAGACTCTCATAAACAACCACAAAATGAGAGTCAGAGTTCTGCTCTTATATTGAAGAACTGTAGAGCTAGCAGACATTTAGGTTACAAAATTTTTTTTAAATGAAATTCTATAGGCACTGTCTTTTCCATTACATGTTGTTATACTTTCTCCATTTGAGTCTAATAGAAATATTCAACTATAATTCAATATATCTATAGCTTTAGTAGTACATGTTAAATATTTGATCTATTTGGGTTTATTTTATAAAGAGAGAAAACATAAACAGCAGTTTAAAACCCAAGCAAAAAGAACCCTCCATCCTTATGTGGAAACGGCATCTGATGTCAGCAGGATCAATGTAAAAAAGCAGGATGATTAGCAGTGGGACCAAGCAGATTTGGCATTGTCCTGGGTGGCTGATGATATGTTGAAGAGACAGGGGAAAGTCTTATCAAGATGGTTACTCGTAGTAGCTTCCTGTTTCTGGTCCTACCCATGTTCATTTTAGCCAAGACAACATGTTCTGCTCATCCAGGCTTTGAAGCTACATCTATAATTAGGGTCTGAAACAGTAAAGTTATTGATGGAGCAATTATGACAAGCCGATATTTCTCTGTCAAACTTTTTCCTCTCATAATGTTTCTCGTCTTATTTAGTGAATACTTTATCTTTGATTCCTCTCACTCTTTTCAAGTTGCACGTTCAATCCATCAGCAAATATTGTTGGTACTCTCTTCAAAATATACAAAAATCTGACCACTTCTTACCACTTCCAAAGTTAACACCTTGCTCTGTAGCTACTGTAATAATCTTCCCAAGGTCTCCCTCTTAGGCTTTTATTCCCTGACATTTTACCCAACACAAACTACTGGAGTCTTCCTTTCATGATGCTCTGGCCCTCCAATGACTTAATTCACAAAGAATTAAATATAAATTCTTTAAACAACCTAGAAATCCTTCCAAGATCTGAACCGTGGTTGCCTCTTGGTCTTCGTCTTTGATTCTGGTCCCACAATTCTCCCTCTTGTCAGCGGCACTGGCATCCTTGCTGTTCCCAACATGACTAGGTATGTTCCAGCCTAATGGCCTTTGCTCTTGCTAGCTATGTACCTGGAAAGCTTTCTTCTGATACCTGGATAGCTTGACTGCTCTAAGATCCTGACCAAATTTTACCTTCTCAATGAAATCTTCCCTTTCTATATGATTTAAAACGGTATGCTCATCTTTAGTCCCAAGACTCTCCAGTCCGCACAACTGCTTCATTTTATTTCATGATAATTTTATTTCATAATAATTTTATTTAAATCACTTTTTTTCTGAATCATCTGCATGATTCTAACATAATATAAGTTGCTTATGGACTAGTATTTTGCTTATTTTTTCTATGTGCATTTAAAATTTATATATATATATTTTTTTTTTTTTTTTTTTTGAGATAGTCTCCCTGTGTCACCCAGGCTAGAGTGCAGTGGTGTCATCAGAGCTCTTTGAAACCTCAAACTCCTGGGCTCAAGCCATCCTCCTGCCTTATCCTCTTGAGTAGCTGGGACTGCAGGCGCAGGCCACCTCGCCTGGTTAATTTTTTCTATTTTTAGTGGAGACGGGGTCTCACTGTGTTGCTCAGGCTGGTCTTGAACTCCTGACCTCAAGCACTCTTCCCACCTCGGCCTCCCAGAGTGCTAGGATTACAGGCATAAGCCACTGTGCCAGGCCAAAATTAATAAATATTTTGAATCAATGTATAAATATTTTTATGTATTTTAAGTTTTAATCCAAGCCTAAGGTCTTATATCCAAAGTTATAAATTACCTTTCATGTTATAATTATAAATGAGGCCTTGTTTCATGTATGTACAAATATATTATTTTAATCTTCAGTTCTGACATTTAGTGTTTTTTTTTTTGTAATGATCACCATGGCAATGTTATATTTCAGTGTAAAATATATTTCAAAGTAAATGAAAAAGTGAGTGATATTATTAAAGGACACTTCTTTCTGCTTTGATAACATAGGTAACAAAGATTAAAGTATGATAATGTGTGTTCCTCAATTAATTATGAGAAAAGAAATCAGAAATTGTATAAGAAATAATAAAATAAAAACATATTAACTGAATTAAATGGAAATTGTCAAGACAAGCTAGGTTATGTTGTAGAAACAAACACATACCACAACTTAGTGGTGTAAAACAATAACGTTATACTTCTCATTTTTGTTATATGTTCATCATGATGCTCATGGGAGGCGCATGAGATGAAGCAGTCACCATCTGAACTTTTGACAGTCACTGTGGCAGAGGGAAGAGGAAACTGGAGAAGGATGTAGTCCAACTTAAAGCTCATGTCACAACATGTCATAGATGGCTAACACTCACATTTCACTGCCAGAGTAAGTAACGTGGCCACATCTAACCTCAGTGGGTGGGACAGTGTCATCCTGTCATGTGGCCAGATGGAGAAGGATTGCACTGCTTGTGGTCAGTGCTAATAATTACAAAAAAGCATATTTTTAAAAAATGAATAAACTACTTAACTTATTTATAATTTAGAAGATGGATTCAAAACTACGTCATTATTTTCATTAGACTTCTCTATCTGCTTGGTAATACTTATTATCAAATAAGATTTTATCAACATATGTTATTATATCAGTTAATTATATTGGTTGCTTCTAAATGAAAGTGGGACCAAGAAAATCACTGCATTGACAATGTACTATAGTTTAAAGAGTATGCCTTGTTATTTTTAAAGGCAATAGGCAGCTAGTTCAAGGACTGGAATGATTTGTTTAAAACAAGCTGTTATATATATATATATATATGAAAATACGCTTTGTTGTAATTATTAGCGCTGACCATAAGCAGTCCAACCCCTCTCCTTCTGGCCGCATGACAGGATGACACTGTCCCACCCACTTGACGTTAGATGTGGCCACATTACTTACTCTGCCAATGAAATGTGAATGTTAGCTGTCTGACACGTTGAGACATATTAGATGATTAGATTAGATTACATGAGACTGATGATAGTTAGATGGATAGATAGGTAGATAAAGAAATAGATGTGGAAGACATACATAGGTATATAATATAGATATGAAATACTCTATGTAATATATTAAAATTTATGTACAAAGATAGTCCTATTATGTCATATTTATTGAATTTTGATATCATACTTTACAATATTACTTGACAAAGTTTATGGAGTAGCCACTTTCAATAACTACTTTTGCTTGAAAATTCAAAAATATAATACTATACTTGGTTTAAATTTTATGTAATATGTAAAATAATATATATTTTTGGGGGGTGGGATTCTTGAGTTACAGTTGCTCTTTTACTTTATTTTATTTTAAGACAAAGTCTTGCTCTGTTGCCTGGGCTAGTGTGCAGTGGCGTCATAGCTCACTGTAACCTCAAACTCTGGGGCTCAAATGATCCTCCTGCCTCAGCCTCCAGAGTAGCTAGGACTATAGGTGCATACCACCATGCCCAGCTAATTTTTCCATTTTTTGTAGGGACAGGGTACACTACTTGCCCAGGCCGGTCTCAAACTCCTGATCTCAAGCAATCCTCCTGCCTCAGTCTCCCAAAGTGCTGGGATTACATGTGAGAGCCACTGCACCTGGCCGAGTTACAGTTCTTTCATGATGAGGAAGGCAACAGAAGCTACTATGCTTTTTTATGAAAAACTTCCTGTTGCTTGTAATTGAAATGATATAGTAGTTCAAATTTTGACATATTTTAATTTAGTATGTTAGAGTGTATGATACTTTTCTGCTCTGATTTTCCATGTCTATTACACATGTCATCATGTTGATTAATAACCAGTTCAGAGAAAATATACAGCATATGATGAGAATCTATTTTAACAAAGCATTTGCCCATAACTTAAAATCATATACAGGGACATTTTATTAGTGATGATTTAATTTTTTTAAAAAGAATGAAGCACTAAGGGTAGTGAATGAGGAAAAAAGTGGTAAATAATTTAATATAATATAAACTATATGCCATATTATAGAGCAACTCAAGGTTCTACATAGGAATAGAGTGAATGTGAGATGTGGGGGCAGTGCCAGCACTTAGGAAGATGGGATTTAGAGAAAGGGAAAGAATGAATTGAAGTTTATAGAATTGTAAAAGAACATTACAGGTGGAGAGAGAAGTATGTGCAAATGAGTGAAGTTGTGAAAAACTATTGCCATTTTAACTCCTAATGTAAAGGGCTGACCAATTTCAGAGAAGACAGGTTGAGGAATCTGTACCTGAAGATCTATTTGTTACATGAATTCAGCCAACTTTTGGGGGCTCTGCTCAGCTCAGGAGGAGTCTCCTATTTCTGAGAACTCTCTCTCTGGTGACACACGTGTGCTCCTCAATAGCTGGATTTGTACTGTGCATCCCTGGTCTCTGGGTTAGTTGAAGGAACCAGTGGTGTTTGATATACCCAAGCTAACATGTTCACGTTCTCTCTTGACTAGGGGTTAGAGGTGGGGAAAATATATTGCCAATCTCTGAGATCTTTCTTCCTGTTTACAAGAATTCAGAAAGAAAACATAAATCCATGTTATACAAGAGAAGATAAAGGGAAAAAAAAAAAAAAGGAAAAGGAGGTATGGTAAATTCTCAAAGCTTTTTGGCACCTAGTCACTATCTTTTCCTGAGACTCACTGTACACTGGGCCAGTTTACTCAAGATGGTTTATTTTAAAAATATAACTTAAAAGTTGTAATAAAGGACATGGAAAAGAGAATTTTATCCAAAAATAAAAAAAATCCTAGATAATTTTAAGATCTCTGTATAAGTTAAGGAAAAGTCTTACTTTCTCTAAAAATGTATATTTGTGTCTGGAGGAAGCATTATTTTCAATGATGTCTACAAATTAATACAGAGTTAAGCACTCTGTATTCAGACACCATGACAGATTTATGATATTTCCCTAAGAGTTAATTTTATTTAACTCAATGGGCTAAACTTTCTTAATTTATTTTCTCTTTTTCATATTTTGAGATATTAATTTAAAAAGTTAAACCACATTTAAACTATTGAGAGATAAATTACATGTATACACTAGAGTAGGAGGAAAAAAATAAAATCTAACAGCCAAAAAATGTGGATTTTTCAACAATGCCCAATATCAGAGTTTAGGAAAGAATGACCTGGATCTACAAAGAAGAAATAAGATGATATAAAAAAAGTGATATAACACACTATGCACACATATCCAATTTTTTAAAATTTAGTACATCGTAAGTTATTATGAAACAAAACAGAAAAGAATTGCACTGTATGGTGTCTATATTAAATATCTTGAAGTAAAAACCACTGGATATCAACAGATAAGAACAAACCACCACATTTAAAACAATAATAAAAAATAGGGAAATTCTCCCTGGAGTGAAGTAATTTTATTAAAAATGCTTATGTCATAATTTTAATATATTTCAATATCTTGGCCGGTTTTCCAAGTGGGTTCCTTTATGTCATTCCTTTGCAGAATGAAGCAATAACATTTCTATTTCCTCTATCTGGGATTTATAGATAATGATTTCTCAGTCCAATATTCTTCTTTCTACAAAATAACTCATTAACTCAAGGTATTCAGGCTATCAATTTCTTTGAGATTAAAAACCATAACTCATTTGGGTTTCAGTTTTCCGTTATATATATATATATGCAATTTGAATTTTATCTTTAGTCACGCTGGAATTCCTTCCATTTTTCAAATACGTTGCGTATGTCTCACTACCAGGCCTTTCCATGGAGGTCTCTTCTCCCGGCTTCTTTTTATCACAAGCTTCACTCATCATCATTCCTGTGTTGGTGTCCCTGAGGTTTGTGCATAACTTCTTTCTCTCTTCCTACTCAGCTTGCTTAGAAGACCTCATGCAGTCACTTGGCTGTACAACTGTATGATATTGAACCCCCAACTTAAATTTGTTGCCTGCCCTCTTGTGAAATCCAGTCCATGGTGCCACAATTTGAATTGTCACTTGAATATCTCCCAAGTATCTCCAACTCAACATGTTCAACTCTCCGCTTATCATCTTTCCTCATAAACCTGTATTTCTTTTTGTTTTTCATATCCTAGTTTATGTTAGAAAAAACTTCCTGGGTTTCGTCTTTTAATTCCCTCTTTATTTTGTCATTTACCTCAACAAATTATCAAGAAATTGATTTAATTTCTTCTTATCTCTCAAACATGACCACTTCTCTTCATATCTACTGCCTTATGTCCTCTATTACCATTTCTAATTATATCACTACCCCTCAATATTAGCAAAATTTCAGATAAATGATCTTTCTCAGAGGTATAAATTATTAATTGACTTAAACTTAAGAAAATGAAATTATGAAATTAACTTAAAAGATATAGGTGGTTTTACCATATCTATTTACATCCTGCTATGAAAGGTTAGCATTAGACTATCAAATGTCTTCTACCCTCTTTAATTTTAGCTCTCAGTTTTCGTTATTGATATTAATTTTATATTATCAGAGGTTATAACACTACATTAAGTTCTATAACAACTATTTGTGTGTACTTATAAAATTGATTCAATGCGAACATTAAATCTACTTCAAGGTAGAAGTAAATTTATAACTCAGATTTTGTTCTGAACCTGTGCTGAATAGTTCAATGAACACCTCTTTCCAAACAAAAAATGATCCAGATGTAACAATAGTATTAAATTTTTGAGGGTCTATCTGTAGATATTATCTTTTAAAATTCTTGTTTTACATTTTATGCTCCAAGAATGTTGAAGAAACTGTTTCCCTTTCTTATTTTTGCTGATAAATCTGAGTGCTAGTTGTCATGACATTCTTTTCAAAATTTTGAAGTTCAATGACTTCACTTGAATAAGTCTTAGTATGAATAATTCTGTATCACTTTTCTTCACTCTTTGGTATCATATGTAATTATTTTCTTTCTTACTTTAGGGATACTTTTACTATTTCATTAATAGGTTTCTATTATCATTAATTTATTGGGATCTATTCTTTTATAATACCGGGTATTTGAATGTCTTCTCTAATTCTCTTTTATAGATTTAACTTTCATTTTAATAACTCTATATTACTTTAAAAATTATATATTTTTTATGACTTATTCAAAACTTTCCACCATATTCCTGATTGTATTTTCAATAATTATTCACAATAAATTCCTTTTTTTAAAATATAGATTTCATCTTTGTAAGAACAGAATGGAAATATTAGAACATTTAAGAGCCTGCTAGAAAAAGAGAAGCACACAAAAGTGAGTGAAAATAATTTAGGAAAGGCAGGAAAACTAAACAAATATGGTGTCAAGAAAGCCAAGATCAGAGAATATTTCAAGAAAGAATGAGTAGTCAACACTTGTAAATGTGATGGAGAAGATAGTCAATACAAATTGCTTCATGTAATAAAAGTATGCCTAGGAAATGAAAGGTCAAGAGAGACAATAGCATGGAATATGAAACTATACTATTTTTGCTAATTTCAGTCATCAATAAATCACACTGACTACACTTTAGGTTACTCAAAAATTGCATAATTAAATTACCCTTTGCAATTCTGTTTATTTAAAAAGAATTTCATAAAAGAATTAAGTTACATAAAAATGTGCATCAGGATTGTAGAAGTAGAACATAGTTAAAATAAAGCTATATCTGAAACAAATAATTAAAAATTTTCAAAGGGGAAGCAACATATTGAACAAAAACTTTAGATTTGTATGAAAACAAATCTTAGACATATTTTTTAAGTGGTATGTGAGCATACAGAAACAAGAGCTTATCAGTAAAATGAAGTTTGCTGTCCTTATGAGATGTCATATAAACATACTTTGAGACAGAAAATTCTCAAAATAAGTCAACAAGATGATAATATTGTTTAAAAATTAGTTGATTCTATATTTAATATATTTAATTTGAGCATGGAAACTATCAGTTTTAATTCTGACATGTAAAAAGCTTAAATATAGTCCACTCAATCATTATAAAGAGAAAAAGCTAAAGAAACTGCAAATCAATGACTTTTTTTGGACCCATCAGAGAATTGAAATCACAGGAGAAACTGCCACCTTGTATTCTGTAGAGACTGGAAAATCCATAGAATCACAACCAAGATCAGATTACCACAAGTACAGCTACCGGAACAATAAGGTGGTAAGTACTCTTAAATGATAATTTTGATCATTTTGTGGAGGCTGAGTGTGGACTAACTTAAAAGTGAATAACTCCTTACGCTCAGTCTTGGGAGCAGGCACATTTTCAAAGTGTTTTGCTTACAGGAATCCCTGAAGTTTCTCATAGCAAAGACCAAAAGTAAATAAATAAATAAATAAAAATTCCCTCATGTTTCTGACTTGGAGAGGAGAAAAGTAAATATTTTTAAATACATGCAGAGATTTATCCATAACAAAGGCCTAAGAAAAATATTTTGCCAGAGCTTATCTGACTACAGGAAGGGAAGTAACCCAATTTAAGCCCCCTCTAGACTTTCTTTATCACCTAAGTGGAAAGGGTAGCTAAGAAACACTTCTGAAACTCATTGCTCAGTGACATAGTCCCAATAAAAAACTGAGATTCAATTATCAGATTATAGAATGCTTCCTTCTACCACGTCTTATAACCTCCTCAACAGGGAACCAGTAAAATCACAGTGGGTTATAGGTGAAAGACCTGAAAGATGGACCTTATTTAAAAAAGAATTTGTAGGAGAAACCTAAGACAACAGGGGAAACAAAAACACCACCAGAGGACTCTATCTACAACTTCTGAAATCTACAATCACAACAAACAATAAACACAGCCCAAGTCCTAGAAAATTAACAGAAAACTACACTGAAGATTCAATTAATTAGTCCCTGTTACCTAATTTATCATGCCCAACATTCAAAACAAAAATTACAAGATATGAGAAAAGGCAATAGAATACACAGTTTGAAGAGGCAAAGCAAACACCAGAACAAGACACAGATGTAACACAGGTTTTAGAATTATAAGACAGGGAATTAAAGTATCTGTGAACAATGTATTAAGAACTGTAATAGAAAAAGTAGATGATAGAAGAACAGATGTGTAGTGTAGGCATAGAGATGAAAACTTTAAGAAAGAAACAAAAGGATATACTGGAAATCAAAAATGCCTAAGAGAGAGAATATTTCTGGTGGGAGCATCTGTAGACTGGTCACAACAAAAGAAAGAATCAGAGAGATTGAAAACAGGTCAATGGAAACTTACCCAAAGTCAAAAACAAAGGTAAAAATAATAATTTAAAAAAGAAAGGAATATCCAAGATCCATGGCAAAAATCCCAAAAGTTTAACATAAGTATAATTGGAGTACCAGAAAGATAAGATAAAAATTTCCAAGAATTTTTCAAAGTTAATGACAGACACCAAAACATAAAATGAGTAAGCTCAGAAAACATCAATCAGGATAATAACAGCAAGAAATCTACTCTCAGTAGTATCATATACAAAGTCCAGGAAACCAAAGACAGAACATCTTGAAGAAGCTCAGAGGTGGGGAAACACCTTAAATATAGAGAAACAAAGTTAAGAATTACACCAAGCTTGTCATCAGAAACCATACAAACAAGAACAGGGTGGGTTGAAATATTTAGTCTTAAAAGAAAAAAGAAATCACTAACCTAGAATTCTATATTTAGCAAAATTATTCTTCAAATGTGAAAGATAAATAGAGGGTCTTCATCACTAGCAGGCAGTTCTGAAAGCAATATTAAAAGAAGTTCTTCAGAGAAAGAAAATGCTAGAGGCTAGAAACATGGATCAATATAAAGATAGGAAAAGTGTAGGGGAAAAAATAAATGAAGGGAAAATAAAATTTTTATATTTTTCCTTCTTGATTGATCTCATTAACTATTTGAAGTAACTTTAGCAATGTATTGGGTCTGTTATAGCAGATGGATAATTCAAATGAATGACAGCAGAGTTCTAAGAGATAGGAAGGAAGAATTGGAGATACTTTGTTGTAATGACCTGAACCATCCAGAAAGTGGGATAGTGTCATTCAGTGGACTTAGGCTAGGTGCAGTGCATACTATAGTCCCCCCCTTATCCATAGTTCTGCTTTCAGTGGTTTCAATTACCACATCAACCACAGTCTGAAAATATTACATGGAAAATTGCAGAAGTAAACTTTCATAAGTTTTAAATTGTGTGCCATTCTGAGTAGCATGATGAAATCTTGCACCATTTTTCTTCATGCTGCCCTGGATGTGAATCAATCATTTGTCTATGGCATCCACACTGCCTACTCTACTCGCACGTTAGTCGCTTAGTAGCTGGCTGGGTTATCATTCAACCGTGCCTGTCTTTCAGCGCTTGTGTTCAAGTAACCTTTATTTTACTTAATAATAGTACCAAAGCACAAGAGTAGTGATGCTGGAATATTGTTATAATTATTTTATTTTATTATTAGTTTTTGTTATTATTCTCTTACTATGCCTAATTTATAAATTAAGCTTTATCATCAGTATGTACGTATAGGAACAAACATGGTTTGTATAAAATTCAGTACTATCCATGGTTTGAGGCATCCACTGGGAGTCTTGGAATGTATCCCCCATGGATAAAGTGGGACTACTATATTAAAAACTCTAGGGCACACACGAAACAAAAATAAATATAAAATAAATACAATTGATATACTAGGACAGGAAAGAAAATGGAATCACATATAATGTGATTTATGGTGGAATCACATATAATGTGATTTATGGTAAAATCACATAAAGGATTTTTTATGGTGTTTTAATTGTACTTCTTGCATAGCTTTTATATTGCTTACTTTGTGTATTATAATGCACATATATAACTTATAAAAGTCTACTAGTGTCAATAGTTTTACCACTTTGAGTGAATTGTGGAAACTTCATTTCTATTTAGGTCCCTTAACCTTTCCCAATTTTAAATGTTGTTGTCTTGAGTATCAGATCGTGTTTTAATGTTGATTTAAATAATAAAATATAAATTTTAAAACCCCTAGTAAAATAATTTATTGTATGTGCCCATATTTTCATTCTTTACCTTATTCTTTTTTCCCTCTTGATGTTCCAGGACTTTTATTTTTTATATACTTTGTTGGAAGTGCTTCCTTTAGCCAATCTTTTAGAGTAGTTTTTCTAGAAACAAATTATTTCAATTTTCCTTTTTCTGAGAATGTATATTCCTTTCATCAGTTTCATTGAGTATAGAGATTGCTGGTGAGAGTTTTTTTCTTTGTGCACTGGAAAATTCTTGTAACTCTTCTTTCTGGCTCCATGGTTTTCAATGAGAAATCCATTGTATTCATATTGGTATTTTCCTATTTGGTAAGCTATCGTTTCTCTTTTCAGATTTAGTTTTCAAAATTTATTTATGATTTATTTGGGTTACTCTGTTTAGGGTTCACTTAACTTTTGGATCTTGGGGTTTTTTTCATGAAATTTGTAACCTTTTTCAGCCATTATTTCCTTAAAAATTCTTTCAGCTCTACTCACTTCCTCCTCTCTTTGGGGCTCTGATGATACAAATGTTGGGTCTTATACTATTGCCCCACAGATCCATGATACGTCATTTTTCCCCCCTTTGTGCTATTTTCTCTCTATCGTTCAGATTTGGTGAATTATATTGATTTGTTCTCAAGTTCACTGATTCTATCTGCTATTTTCTCCACTTTATTGAACCCATCCTGTGAATTTCATATTTATGTTATTGCATTTTCCAGTCCCATACTTTCTCTATGGCTTCCTCTATTCACTAATTGTTAGTAGGACCCAACTGATCCCTCTTGGTGGTGGTGTCAGGCTTTCCTACTGTCATCAGAGTGAGTCTTGTCTCACCAGGAAGAAATGAGCCTGCCTGTGCTGTCTTATGTTGGTAGGTTGGGGGTTAGGAAACGTCAGGTGCAGGTCATTTTTTTCTGTTGAGTGAGGGGGCATAAGCTGTTTTGTCACTGTTTTCTCTTCCAATCTTGGGTTCCCAAACATTTTTGCTTTCTTCCCCCATGATTCAGAGTTTTTCTTTGATTGCCTCTTACGTTACTTCCAAAGTTTGTAGTTACACTTAACCTGGAGAGGAAGGAAGAAATGGGTCTGACCTCCTTGTTCCCATTCATTTACATCTTCTTTAATTACTCTTCTCAACACATTGTATAATAGATTTTGTTTCTAAGTCTTGCTCTTTTTTTATTTAATGTATTACTAAGTATTTTATTCTTTTTTATGCAACATGTAAGAAATTTTTCAAAGTTTCATTTTGGAAATACTTATTTCTACTACACAGAAATATAATAGTGTTTTGTATATTAATCCTGTATACTGCAAATTTGCTCAACATGATTATTAGTTCTAGTAGAGACTTTTTTTTTATTGAAGGGGGTGATTCCTTAGAATTTTCTAGACAGGAATATGCCATAGAGAAAATTTTACTTGTACTTTTCTAATACAGATGCTTATAATCTAGCTGATTATTCCAGCTAGAACCTCCAGTACAGTGTTAAATAGAAGCAGCAGGAGCAGACATCTTTGCCTTGTGTCATCTTAGAGGGAAAGTATCCAGTCTTTCTCCATTATACATGATGTTAGATTTATGTTTTTCATAGAAGTCCTTTATAAGTTTGAGGAAGTGCGCTTTAATTCTTAATTTGTTAACAGTTTCTAAAATGAATGGGTTTTGGATTTTATCAAATGCATTGTTCTGCTTTGTTGAGATAATAAACGTGGTTTTTTTGTGATTTATTCTATTAATAAGGAATATTAAAATGATTGATTTTTGAATGTTAAAGGAGCATTGCATTTCTGGGATAAATCCCATTTGGTGCTCTACCCTTTCTTAATACATCGCTGATTCTGTTTGCTAATATTGTGGCAAGAAATTTGCGTATGTTTTTAGATATCTTTTTTCTTGTGATGTCTTTGCCTAACTTTGTTATCAGGATAACACTGGTTTCTTAGAATGAGATGAAAAATGTTGCCTCATCCTCTATTTTTGAGTAGATTGGTGGAAGATTCTATTTTGAAGGCTTGGTATTATTTGTTTTTTAATGAGAGTGGACTTTTATTTGTGGGAGGATTTTTAAGTGCAAATTCAATTTATTTCTTATATTTCTACTCAAATTTTCATTTATTTTTTCTTATGTCAATTTTGGTAAGCTGTGTTTTTCTAGGAATTTGTCCATTTCATCTAGGATAAAAATTTATTGACACATAGTTGTTTATAGTATTCTCTTAAAATCTTTTCTTTTCTCTAATGTCAGCGCTGATGTCTCCTCATTCATTCCAGCTTTGGGTAACTTGGGCCTTCTCTCTCTTTCATCTCTGTCCTGGCTCTCTCCTCTCTTTTCCCACTCACTCACTCACACATACATTTTTTTTTCTATTTTTCTAAGATTTGTTCTATGTCTGATCTTTTTAAATAACCAACTTTTGGTTCCATTGGTTTTCTCTATTGGCTTGGTGTTTCCTAGTTCATTGTTCTCCATCAGATTTGGTGGGTAATAAATATTGCAGTTCTTTTCATTCTTCTGTTTGCATTGGCTTTAGTTTGCTCCTATATTTCTAGTCTTGGGTTATTTTTGTTTGTTTGTTTTTAGTTTGTAAGTGGAGGCTCAGGTTGTTGATTTGAGGTTTTTTTTATTTTCTATTATAGATTTTAAAATTTAATTTTTTCTGTCTGATCTGTTTTAACTGAATTCCGTAATCTTGATATGCTGTTATTTTTGGTTTTCATTCAGTTCAAAACACTTTTTAATTTTCTTTTGATTTTTTTCTTGTCCCATTATTTACTTGACATTGAATTGTTTAATTTATACGTATTTTCAGATGTCTGAGTTTCCAAATTTCCTTTTATTGATTTTAAATTTAATTCTTTCATGTGATTTCACAAATTTTGCTGGGAAGTAAAAGTTTCGTTTGATTTCAATGTTTTTAAAATTTATTAAAACTATTTTTATGCCTTATTATTTGTTCTATCCTCGAGAAAACTCCATTCACACTTTAAAAAATACATTTTCTGCTGCTATTGGATGAAGTATTCAAAAGATGCAAGATGTTTTCTATATCTTTTATATTCTTGTGGGTTTTCAAACTAGTTATTACAATCATAATTGTTAGTGGGGTATTGATTTTTCTCCTTAAAAAGGAACAAATTATTGATGGACTCAAATACCTGGATGTATCTTTAAGTGAAAAAAGCTAAACAAAAAAAAAGAGTATACATTAAATGGTTCCATTTATACAAATTCTACAAAACAAAACTAATTTGTAGTGTCAAAAAGCATATCAGTGTCACCTGGGGATGGTAGTGGAGGGGGAGTGGATTACAAAGGGCACAAGAAAACTTTTGGGTGACATGTAAATATTTGTTATCTTTATTTTATTAGTTGTTTCCTAGGTGTACTCCTATGTTGAAACTGATCAAACTGTCCACTTTAACCATGTGAGTTTAATGTGCGTCTGTTGTACTTAAATACATTTAGAAAAATGCAATGTGATAACTATAAATTTACTGTGCTTTTATTAACAACATAATTCACAGATAATATGTAAGTTTAGAAAATTAGAAGCACTTAACTGATGTTGATAGCATGGGTTTTTATAATGCTCCTTGCAGAAGAGGACATGTGTTAAAAGAATATTAAGTTACAAATAAGAATCAGCCAAGTGGAACTCAGTGGAGGTGAAAAGAATTTTAGAAAGTATATACCAAACAGGGAGATTTTAGAAAGTATGGAGTTCAGAACAACGCCAGTATGTCTTTGTAGTAGGAGTGAGTAGTGCCTATAGACAGAAAAAGAGATAAGGATGAAACAGCCAAAATCAAATCATACAGACATGGGAGTAAGGCAAATAAAGAGTTCATATTATTATTATTACTAGAGAGTTATCACCTAGTTTTATTCAGAAGAGTGGCATGATGAGAATTGCCTTTCAGAGAGTTTATTCTGGTAGTATTTTCCCGCATGCGTTAGAATTTGTCTGGAATGTACTCCAAGTGTGTAGTTAAATTGCCATTTTAGATGTGTTACTTCAAAGTTAGTTCAAAGTTAGGCAAGAAAATAATAAAAGGATGTCAAAAAGAGGTATAAAATCAAAGGTATCAGAATATTTAGAAAGTCACATAAATGTAAATTAATGACTGCTTGAATTTGTCAAGAAAAATAATGATGTTTAGGTTTGGGGAAAAAAAGCAAAGAAGAAGAGAGCTTTTTTGGTGAACTAATCATGGCTGAAATTACAATGTATCTGGAAATTGTTTTAGGTATTTTAGAAAAAAAATGTTGATGGGAGATTGTTTAAACATAATTGACACAGCATTCAAACGTAGTAAAGATTAGAGACATTTATATAATGATACAGGTAAAAAGTTATTTCTTGAAACATTGCCAAAAAATAGGAAACCACCTATTATCCTCCAAAATATTTGAATTAATAGATTCTAGGAAACCCATACTTTATGTAATTATGTAGCATTTTACATATGCATTTGAAAGATATTAATACTGGATTGTTTGATGAAAAACTCAAGTAGTAGACAGATATAAAGTTGTACCAAAATTTTGGGGAAAAAAATTCATAAGAAAACATACATCTGAGTCAACTAGTGAAAAGGATTCAGAAGGAAAAATAATTAACTCTTAAATTGGTTATAGTGAAGGTAAATATTAGGTGAAATTAGGGCAGGAGCTGTGGGAAGGACATTCAAAAATGTACCATATTATTATTGTTTCATTTCAAAATATTAAGGGTGTACAAATATTTTTGTCACACGAATACCTTGTACAAGGCTTAAGTTTGGGCTTTGGGTGTGCCCATCACCATCATAGTGTTCATTGTACCCAATAGGTAAGTTTTTACCCGTTACCCTCTCCCACCTTCCCCTCATCTTGGTTTCCAATGTTCCCTTGGAGTTTTGGTAATTTTATGGAGTTTATATTTGTTTTAAGATTTTCATATAAAATAATTTAAAAATAAAAAGGGAGCATATTTTTATAAATTAACTCTCAAATGTTTTTACATATTATTACATAAAAAATAATTAGCAAAACAGCACCAATGTCATATTTCCAAAAATGTAATAATTGGTTTGTTTGTTTAGTTCTAATATTATGGCTCTTGATGCTAGCATTACAGTGCTTATATATGTCTGTCTCTGTCCATGAAAAAGAGGTTAAGAAACATAAAATTTTCTTTAAACATTAGCAAAATCAATCCACAAATAGTCTATTGTTTTGAATGTTGAATCTTGAATAAAGGACATAAAATAAGATATATTTTGTTACAATGCTAATCATTTGCAGAGGAAAAGAAAAGAAACCATTTTTGTGCAATTTTGTTATAAATATAAACTCCATTGAAACCAACCTAAGTGAGTGTAAACAGAATACTGGCAAAAAACAGACACAATGGAATAAGGGAAGATCATGGATTAATAAACAAAATGAAAAGGGACTGGTATTCATTTATCTAGGTAATGGTATTGGTTAAATTTCCTCAAGTGAAACAGTTTGCTCTTTCCACTATAAGGCCTTGAAGACATGGTTAGAAACAACAAGAAAACTTACCCTTGAGTAACATCTAAGTAGAATTTCTTCTGACCATATAATAATGTTCTATGCTAATTCCTTTGTGCTTATTCCTGCATTTAATCCAAACAAGATCTTCTATTATTCTAGACTGTGCTAGCTTTTCATTCAACATATTGTAATCTGTTGACTTAATAATGCTTATTTAATAGTTTGTGTATTTTAAATCTACATATTCTTCCAAGTATCTACAGTCTATTTTGGAGTACAGGTTATGTAGCAAATTTTTTTTTAATATTCAAAACCTTTGTTTAAAGGTCCAAATACCAAGCTTGTGGTGAAGGACATGTTTTCTCTTTAGTGGCCTTTAAACTCCAGCCAAAACCATCCCCCAAGAGTGAGTCCTTTGTGCTTCCAAATAATCCTGATCATAGTTTGTAACATCATCATTTCTGTTTCTTGAACATAGTGTCGAATTCGAAACATGGCTGACAAGAACCTAATATTGTCTTTGCTATTCCCACAGTTGATTTTCTTATTATGGAAGACATGAAATTTTCTCTTCACAATTCCATCTGAGAATAAATCTTAATTCCCACTCTATAACCAATGATGCCACAAGAGATTTCAGCACAGGCCACTGTGGTTTTGCAAGTGATGGCAATTTCACATATACAGGTAAGAAGCCTTGTACTAAAAATTAGCAATTGCAGCTCGTCATTTTGAAAATACAAGGCAAAAATCTAAGAAAGCTTCCCCATTGTGCCAATAAAAAAGCATCAACAGCCACCATGAAGTACCTGGACTTCATGTTGGCTCATGGGGCACCTGGGTGGTAATTCTGAGTCTAGGTTATATGACAGCAATTCCCTTTCCCTCTAATGAGCTTCATTTTAGGAGACATGGTTGAGGAAGATCCCTGGTCTTTATTCCTGCTAAACATTTCAACTGTACCATCTTAAATCATTGGGCAACATCCAGTGACTTTAAAATCCAAGCTGAAAGGGAGCAGAATCTTCATAATTCTCTTCCTTGAAGGATCCCAGACCTCTATGAAAATGATCCTTTTCTTTCACAACCATCCTTCAGCTCTAAAAACACAAGATGTTTGAGGAGTAGCACATTTTGCCATAACAAAAAAGAATGTTTTGTAGGAAAATAAAGTGAAACAAAGAATGGCAAAAAGAAGAATTCAAGACAAAAAATGCCCCTGTTGAATGGGTGACAAACTTTTCTTATATGTAAATGATTCAGTAGTTCTTTCAATTAATTCTTATTAAAGTACAGAATTATCTGAGCCATGGTGAATTTCTCTCTCCATTATAGAGAGAAAGTAGCTGTGAACTTTTGTGTTGGACAAACATATAAATGCATGCACACATCCATAAACACACATATAAATATATACATAAATATCTATGTATCCCCCACTTGTAAGACTCCCTTATTTAAACAAGTTCAATAGAACTCATAGCTCTTAGAATATGGGAATACAGAAAAAGTCCACAAATTATATTTTTTATTAAGAAAAGAAACTACAACATATCAGACTAAAAATGTGTAGATAATAATATTGTGGGAAGAACTTATAAAACTCAAAAAGTGTACTGACCCTTAAACAATGCAGGAGTTGGAGCACCAACTCTGCCTCCTCCCCCACACTCCCAGGCAAAAATTTGCATATGACCTTTGGCTCCCCAAAGACTTAACTACTCATAGTCTACTGTTGACTGGAAGCCTTACTGATAACATAAACAGTCAACTAGCATTTTTTTTGTATGTTATATGTTTTATATATTGTATTATTACAATAAAGTAAGCTAGAGAAAAGATAATGTTATTGAGAAAATGATAAGGAAAATATATTACTACTCATTAAGTGAAAGTGAATTATCATAAAATTCTTCATGCTCCTTTTCACATTGAGTAGGCTGAGGAAGAGGAAGAGGAGGGATGGGTCTTGTTGTCTCAGGGGTGAAAGAGGTAGAAGTGGTGGAGGAGGTGGAAGAAGTGGAGGAGGTAGAAGGGGAGACAGGAAAGGCAGGCACAATTGATGTAACTTTAAAAAAATCTGTGACTCAGTGGACCCATGCAGTTCAAACCTGTGTTGTTCAAGGGTCAACTGCATATATAAATTTTTCTGATGTAAAATTGCATAAATGTGTGCAGAGCAAACAAGATGAGTGTGTGCAAAATGATGGTACTAAATCAAAGTAATTATTTGTGTCTCATAGGTCTCTATCATCCAAATCCCAGTCTTGCTTAAATTATATTGATAGACAGATGACTGACTAAAGCCAGACTAAAATATGAATAATTTTAATCAGTGTTAGAGAATGTATTGATTAATTGCCAAGGATGATTGGTCCTGATTTATAGTATTAAGAAACAGTAAAATGTAAACAATTATGATTATTTGTAGACTTGGAAGTAAACCTTTTTCTGTATCTAAAATTAGTAAGCTCTTAATAATAGAAGTATTTTATATCAATTTACCATTTCTCTGCAGTGGTACCAGAATTTACTCAATACCAGAAGATTTTTGCCAATTGAGAGAGTTTGAAGTAAGGTAATAAAAAGTGTTCAGGAAGTATATTTTCATATACTAAAGATGAGAATATAGCTCTTTGCTTTCAAATATTTTAATCATTTTTATAGGTAGCTCCTGTTTTTCTAGGGACTTTTGTGTCTCTGGATCTCTGGAAAACTAATGAAGATCAAGCAGATGATATTAAGCTAAAAGAGATGTAAGTCATACCTAAGAATTAACTTGCCTGTCTATTTGGCAGAATCATACAGGTGTGGTGTAGGTCATTTTGCCTGAATTACCTCTAGAAATTTATCTCTGCTTCCTGTTTTTCTTTGTTAGAGAACACTGGCCAAATTGTATTGTTCATGACTGGGAAGGTAGCCCATAATTTTTAATAGATTATCTCATGACATTACAATTATGAGAATAGTTCTAGTGAAATAAACTACTGTTGTTAAATTATCAATTTCAAGAATTTTTTTCCCAATTATCATCCTAGAGAGAAAGAAAAGAAGGCAATACAAATCCTTTGAACACAATATGGGGCAAGGAAAATTTATGAAAAGTGTATTTTATCCAAAAATCCTGTGGAGTGAAAGAATATTTCAAGGTTTCTAATTTCTCTAACTGTATAATATTAATATTTTAGAAAGAATTTGTTATTGTTTAGCCTCCCCCAAATAAGAATTTTAAAAAGATATACCTAATATGTTTTATTGATTTGTTATGAGAGTCAAAGAATATATCAAAATGAGACTGACTCAAAAATAAATTAATGGAAAATGAAAGACAAAAGGAGGAATATGAGAAAATAAAATAAAGTGCTTATAGTAAGCTAAAGGGTATTTATAAAGTTATTCCACAAAGGATAAATCATACATGTCAGAAGAAAAGAACTAATGATAAAAGTAATATCCTACTTTAGAGACTGGAAGAAAATCTGTTTAAATTGTTAAGTTAAATTTTATACTGACCTTTTACTAAGTACAGTTTTTATATCACTAATAAGTTTACCAATGCTGTAAACATGTGTTATACCATTTTTTTTCCATTTTTTGCATTATTTCTTTTTGAATTATTTGTGAAGGTATTGACACTTTTTTTTGTAACTACTAAATTGATTTAAGAAATCTCTAGTCATATAAAAGACATCATTACATTTTGCAGGGCATATTAACCTACATAATGGATTATCAGAAGTTGTTTGCATATGAATTTGTTTATACAAATGAGTTCCTTTATGAATTCTTACCTTAATATTATGTTTAATAATGCCAGAGAATGCATACTTTGTTATATTTGCTTTTAGTACATTAAATATCAAAAGTTCATAAACAAAATTTAACCTTCTCATATATGTAGAAATAAACTTAATATTTATTTATAATTTCAAACTATACTTTTGCAGAAATGCTGATACAGTTTTCTTCACATATCAGTAATAATTTTTTTGAGAAATTATTATGTATAACTTTATTTTCCATTAATTAAGGCCCTTTTACAATTGAAATTCACAATAGCCTGGAGAATATAAGACATTTGAACTGTGCTTAAAATATTAATTGCTTTGTGTAGAATCAGGAGTCCTAATCTGTAGGCTTAACTCTTTTTGTTCTACTGTCTAAATATTATAAGTAGCTTAATTTCTCTGTCACTTTCCTTAAGCTTTAAAAAGAATGACACTAGAATATTTGATGCAAGTTGTATCTATGATTATATGGTGTTGATAAATAGAGGAATATGATGGTGATTTTTCCTAAATAGAAATTAAAAACATATTCTAGATTTAGTATTCATCTTGAAATGCATTTTTTATTTGAAGGGCACATTAATTATGTTCAATTTCTCCAGGTTGTTAACAACATTATATAATTGAAGGTTATAACAATATTAACAATTGCTTTAACTGCTTATTTTAAAATAATATTCTTTTCAATGTGCAATAACATTACAACATTATCATTATCAAGAAAATAATCTATCTAATTTTATCACACTAATACAAGTACTGTAATGCAAGCATGTGCTACATAAAATATTTTGGTCAACAAGAAACCACATATACCACAGTGATCCCATAAGATTATAATATTGTATTTTTACTCTACCTTTTCTATGTTTAGATATGTTTAGATACACAAATGCTTGCCACTGTGTTACATACTGCCTACAGTATTCTGTACAGTAACATGCTGTATGGGTTTGTAGCTGCAGAGCAATAGGCTATACCATTTGTTGTTGTGTAAGTAAACTCTATGATGTTCACACAATGATATAATCTCCTAATGGCACATTTCTCAGTACATATCCCACTTGTTAAGTGATTTATGACTGTAATAATCCTGTATGCTCATCCAATATAAATGTACACACTTTTTAATTGAAGGAGGCTGACACACTCAAGTAATTATTAGGGAAGATGTGAAAGCAGTGGAACTCTTTTCACTGTTCTACTGATAATGGATGTGTAAAATGATACACTTTTTATATTTTAAAAAATTTATTGTATATAATTAAGGTATATGTGATGTTTTGATATAGATAGATAGAGACATAGACAGATACGTAGTTAAAGGGTTACTGTGGTCCAGCAAATGAACATATCCAACATCCTACACTGTGTGTGTGTGTGTGTGTGTGTGTGTAGTGAGAGCACCTAAAATCTCCTCTTTATCAAAACTCCTGAATTCAATATGACATTATTAATCAGAATCCTCATGTTATACACTAGATCTCTAGATTTGTTCATCCTACATATCTGCTATTTTGTATGCTTTGCCCTATGTCCCCCCTCATTTCCACCCACTGGACCCTGGTGCCCCTGGTAACCACTGTCTTTGAATTCCATGTGTAAGTGAGATCATGCAGTCATTATTTTGTGTGCCTGGCTTATTTAACTTAGTCAGAGTCCTCCAGTTTCACCCATGTTGTGGTAAATGGCAGGATTTTTAGGTAAGGATAAGGAGGAAGGGGAACAGATGCTCTGTCTAGGGGGTTTCCATTGAGGAGCAAATGGCACTAGGAGATGCTTTGTCTACAATAGAAGGAACAAATTAACCAGAAGGGGGGCTTCCAAGAAAGAACAGATGACATGGAAAGGGGGCTTCCAAGGACGGAACAGATGTTTAGTCTATGATAGGGGGTCTCGAGGGACTGATCAATGAGAAAGAAGTAGAAAGGCCACAAAGTGGAGATATGAACAAGGCCACAAAAGAAGGTCTTTGGAGCATGCGTACAAGTAAGGTGATGGTATCCTCAAGTGACCTACCTCATTAACAGTAAAAATCACACCCACCAGTGCCATACCGGTTTACAAATACCATGGCAACCCCCGGAAATTGCCTTACAAGGTTAAAAATGGGGAAGGTTCCCAGTTCCGGGAATTATCCACCCCTTTTCAAAAAAAAAATCATGAATATTCCATCCCCTACTTAACATAAAATTAGGGAATCAGCATAAAAGGGAAAATCTTGTTAAACTCAGGGTCTCCTCCACTTGTGGGGGTTGACGCATTCCTTCTCCCGAATGTACTGTGCTTTAATAAACTTTGGCACTTTGCTTGCTTGCATTTGCTTGGTCTGCTCATTTGCTTCCTTGGCTCTGTACCAGTAACCATTCTTCTGTACTGGGAACCAAGAGACAGGGAACAAGGGCCTGACATCTGGTCCCCTTACCTGACAGGATCTCCTATATGAAGGCTGAATAATATTTCTTTGCATACACAAGGTCTCTCTGGAAAGTACCCAGCCATGTAATATGAAAAATAGAGACATTTACTGAAGAAGATACCAGATATAAGAAACATTGTACACAGGACAATGATGCATCATTCCCCTTCAAAGTAGGAACCTTGGGCTTTCACACAGCTCTCCCAGTGTCTCTTAACCTAACCTTTACATGTTCAACATTAGTAGGTGTTCTGCTTGTTGCAGGTCTTCCAGAATATGGATCATTTTTAACAGAATTCTCGACCATCTTTGAAGCGTTTGTGCAACACTTTTATTTGTACTACACTCATTGCATCATCCCAGAAAGCCTTCTCAATCATCCAAATAATTTCCATGGAGGAATGTTCAAGCTTAACACAAAATTTGATGCAAATTCATTGCTCTACTCACTCAGTCATTTTGAATGTGACGACCACACAGTACACATGCTCACTCAATGGTGTCTAACCAATGGTGACTAATACAGTGAAGTCGTCATTGCTCATGCATGCGCATCACAGTCCACTCTCCTTGGCTACCAGGTGACATCACTGCACACAAACCATTCTTGTTATATTAACAATGCTGGATACTTTCCAGACAGACCTCATATGTACCACAGTTTCTTTATCCATTTGTCAGTTGGCAAACACTTAGCTTATAGCTGTAATCTTGGCTATTGTGAATAATGATGCAGTAAACGTGGGAGTGCAGATATCTTTATGAGGCAGTGATTTCTTTTCCATTGGGTATATACCCAGAGGAGGGATTGCTGGGTAATATGGTAGTTTTATTTTTAACTTCTTTAGGAACTTCCATATTGTTTTCTACAGTGGCTACACCAGTCTACATTCCCATCAACAGTGTATGAGCGTTCCCTTTTCTCCACACTCCCACCAACACTTGTTATTGCTTTTCAATAACAGCCATTCTAGCAGGTGTGAGGTGATATCTCATTGTGGTTTTGATTCGCACTTTCTTGGTGATTAGTTCTGTTGGACACCTTTTCATATACCTGTTGGCCATTTTTATGTCTTCTTTGTACAAAGGTCTATTCAAATCCTTTGCCCATTTTTTAATCAGATTATTTGTTTTTCTGCTATTGAGTAGTATGAGTTCTTTATATATTTTGTATACTATATAATATCATTTTCAGAAGAAGACTATTTATTAATTTAATTTTTAATTATAATTTTTATTCCTAAAATTAGATAAATAAATACATTATAACATGAACAAAATGCACCCAACACCCCCCCACATGTACAAATACATACACACACATACATATTGAAGACTTTACAAAAAGTCATACATTCCAGGTGATATAATAACTCGAAAAGTGCCATAAAAGGAGGAAAAATAATGTCATGTTTAGTTAATCAGAGAACTGTTCTTAAAGAAGAAGGAACTAAAAAATCTGAGTCTTGGAGAATCAATAGAATTTTGAAAGCCAGTGAAAAAAATAAACAACAATAACAGGTACCCTCAATAGTGTGTTACAGGATATAAGGGTGATATCTCCAGGAAACTGGGATCATTCGGTTTGGCTTGTGGCTTGAGTGCAAGCATGTTCTTGCCATTTGTTGCCGATATTGAGAGGTTTCATGGTGCATTTATGACAAGGATCAATAGAGCCCTTGTTGAAAGAGTAACTAAGTGGAGGCGTTTGTGTAGGCTGTAGCAGATTTCTTATGCATCACAGTCAAAGAAACTGATGAAACAATACAAACAAACAACAACACTTTTCTGAGATCTCAGTTTCCATAAAAGGTATTTTCTCTAAGCACACTGTAGGCCTTTGACTTCCCCCTTATTTGTTTCCCTTCTGGAGGAGTGGAATAATTTATCAAATTGTTTAGTTTGGAAAGAAAAACTGGACACTCATAGTGCACCCTGAGTTTTTATTTTAACCTCTCTTGGTAGTTGTTACCCTCATAAACTACCAGTTAGTTGCTCCATCACGACTATATTAGAAATGCAGGTCTCCTGCCTACAAGTGGACAGTAAATAAGTCAAATTCTGTGGTTTTATTCTGAATTTGTGGTTCCAAATTACTTAAAGCTATCCAGGATCTTAGCTCATATTTCTTTGCAAATTTGTAGTGCTAACCCTCTAAATTTTCCCCCAATTACAGCATCCACTATACATGAATGTTTAAAAATCATTTAATTCGTGCATAGCTGCCCTACATTTCTCATGTTATTAACATTTGTTTGAAATCCTTCTTCTCTACTGATGTATGCATAATGATGTACTCATCTACATGTACCTGATGTTACCTAAGAAACATATTTCCAATATCCAGCCTGCCAAGATTTTTTATGCCTTGAATTCCTTCTGTATGTCTTACTTATGCCACAAATCCTGATTTGGGTTACAAATAATCTTGCATTTTTATGCAAGAAATTACTTAATGTGCACATTTTTCTCTCTCCCAAGCTGATGAAAAATGTTCTTAAGCTATATTATATATTATGCTATATTGGTAAATATAAATTCATAGGAAGTATTCATTATACATATTGCGTAATTTTAGTGACTAAAAATGGAAAAAATATATGTAGATAAACATGGAAGTGATTACATATTTTTGAAAAAAATGCTTCAAGTGAATATTTATTTGGAATATTTTATCCCTAATATTATTGTTTCACCAGTATTTAAGCTTATATTATTTAGAAGTAAAAATAGATAACCTTACAAAGTTTTTGTTATTGTTAATATCTTATCCATATTCAAAGTACTACAGTAATAAAATTTGGAAGCATAACAAAAAGTATCAATGTGTAAATATTCTTACTTTATTGCTCTTTTAAAAGTCCTCTAATCAAGTCCCTCAAACGTTTATAATGTTTTCCCTTAAATAAAAAGAGTATTTATTATTGGATAGGAGAGACCCATGTCTTTGCCATGGTTCTTTCTGGGCCTTTGACTTCCCCTTTATTTATTTCCTTTTCAAAGGCGTGGGAAAATTTTTCTAAGTGTTAAGTTTGAAAAGAAAAACTGGACATTCATAGCACACCCTCGCTTTTTATCATAACTATGAATTATAATAAAAATACCACATAAGAAAACCAGGCCTTATGTTTTCTGTTTAAGATGTAGAAATCTAAAAATAGTATCAATGTTAGCCTCACAACTGGAAAAATCTTGGTACCTACTCAGATAAAAACTTTTCCTGCAACCATCTTAGAGCTGAAAATACAGGTCTACCAACTTGACTGAACTCTAAGGGAGGATAGACAGACACCTCCAGAGAGAGATGAGACACAAACACTGAATCACCTGTGGCAGAGTATGCAAGAAACATAAGGCCTCTATACCTGTGGATAAGAATGACTGATTTTCAATAAATTATAAATATTGAGTGTGAGCTATCTTGAGAGTATAGATCCCAGGAAGCAACAGATATCAGAGAAGTTTGCATCTGTGTGTGAGTTTTCTCTACCAATATCTTCCAGACAATCACAAGAAAGTTTAGGAGCAGGTTAAGAAATATTGAAAGCATTTCTTGTGGTATAGGACTGGAAGAAAGGCAGAGAGGCCCCCTTAAATTGTTCTCCTATATAGGAAAAAAGTCTTAAGCTGGTGGAGAAACGTAAGCAAAATATTGCTTTCAGGGCACAAATGAGGTACATTGAGTCTGGGAGAGGCAAAACAAACAAACAAACAAACAAACAAAACCCTCTATAACTTGCATATGGTTATAAAACCATCCTGGACTCTACTATTAGAGATCTTCTACTGCTGAAAGTAGAGTAAGATCACTAAAAATACCCAACCCTAAGATCTGAGGACACATATCTTACCTAAAACTAAAATGGGAATAACAACAACAAAAAATCCCTGCCTCTACCACAAGGCTAGAAAGCACCTACTACTAAGTAATAGTCTATAAATAGGAGATTAATAAGACACTTTCTGGTGTAAGAAGACAGAAAATCTTGAAGCTGACATTGGAGCAGGCTTACAATCATAAGCACAAGATAACGTCTAAGAATTAGAAACAAGTGGAGGACTAAGAGTAACCAGAGTGACATAAAACAAAAACAGAAACAATAAAACAAATTCAGCTCAAGAACTGACTAGATTGATTCATCTGCCCATGCTAGAGACCTAGGTGAGGAAGAAGCATGCCCATTTCCAAGCATAATTCCAAGTGCCTTCAATCTCTATTGTCTACACAATGTGCAGCTTTTAACCAAGATTTTTGAGACACACAGCCAACAAGGAAATATAAGCCATCATTATAGAAAAAGTAATCAATAGACTAGACTCCACAAAAGACTAGATGTTGACACCATCTGGCAGAAAGCTTAAAAAGAAACTATGCTAAATATAATAAAGGTAAATAGAGATGAAGAATGCATTTGGTGGGAAGTAAGCCAATGACAGATTCAGTGAACTTGACCATAGAACAATGGAGGAAGTAGGGGGAAGAAAGTACAGAGCACCCAAAAACTGGAACATTATTAAATGGCTAATATATTTGTAATTAAAATCCCAGGAGGAAACTGTAAAAAGAATAAGAAATATTTGAAGAAACAGCGCTGAGAATTAAAAACTAACAAACAGGGAAATATGTCAAACCACAGATCCAAGAAGCTCAGAGATTTCTAAAAGATGTATGTACTAACACAAATATACCCCGCACGCATACGCCTAGACCCATCATATTAAAACTGCTAAATACCAAAGATAAGGAGAAAATCCTGAAGGCAGGTAGAGAATAAGACATATTATGTACAAAAGAAATTTTTAAAAACCTGAATAATTACAATAAACTTAAACTGGTCATCAGAAACTATGCAAACCAGAATAAAAACCAAAAACTCAACCTAAAATTTTCTACCTAATGAAAATATCTTTTAAATTTAACAGGAAATAAAGCTTTTTCCATGTAAACAGAAAATGTAGAATTCATTAGAGTAACTATATTAAAATAAATTTTAAAAGATGTCCTTCAGAGAGACTGCATGTGAGAGTAGACATATCCTTGGATCTGTACAAATAAATGATTTCTGGAAATAATTAAGATGAAGATAAATGAAACAGACATTTTGTTTGCTCTTTAATACCTTTAAAATATAATTGGCTCTATAATATATAATTGGCTTTAAATACTTTTTGATGTATTATATAGTATATATAGTGTATTATGGTTTACAGTATATATAAAATCAAAGCTGAATGTTAATTATCAGTTACCTCCTCTAACTTGTTTTTATTCAGTCATAACTCAACCAGAACTATATTTTGTGGATCATCCCATGTCAATATGAAAATAGTTTCCTTATTTTATTTTGTTTCCAGTTTCATAGGCTCTGTACTGCATCTGCAGTCAGATTTATCTAAACTCATATTTATGGAGTTTTAGGTTGATTATATTTTTTCTGCTAAAAATAATGAAATAAATGAACCATGTGATAAATCCTTAGTATATTTTTAGGATAAATTTGTAGGAATGGTACTGCTGTTATGAAGGATATGCGTAACATTACATTTTGATAATATTTGTCCAATTGTTCTTCCTAGTGTTTGGGATAGTTATATTTCTAGCAATATATAAATATTAATTCCCACACTCTTACTAACACAACGTGCTATATATTTTTATAATTACCAATCTGATAAATGAAAAAGAAGTCATCTTTTAAAAATTCATAAGTAATCCCATGCTAAAGTCATAATTGTTTCAATATTTACCTTTTTTAATCTCTCCTCACTCTAGCTAAGGTATCCACTTGTGTGTCATGCTCAACTGAGGCCTCATAAAAAACTATTGCAAAGCCCCACAACCCAACTGAGTAAGAATAATTGTTCAACAATGATTAACACATTTCAATTTTTTAGTTTGAATTCATTTATTGTAAAGAATATATAGAAATAAAAGTCACAACAATTGTTCTGTGGGAAAAAGTAATTATTTTGCTCCTGTGAAGGTGCTAGGAGCTTACTTTCCACTAGTTGCATTTAAGGTGGTTTCCGGCTTTAGTTCTCAGTGGTTTTATCATTATTTTTCATTCTATAATATTTTTGTTTTTATATTTTCTAATTATTTCCACAAATATTCAATATTGCATTTTAATTCCTTGGACATTTTAAGCCATTTTATTCCTAGGTATTTATGCAAAAGAAATAAAAGTATATGTCTATAGAAAGATAGCTTGATTTGTAACAGGCAAAATATTGAAATAACCCAAATGGCCATGAAGGAGTAAAGAATAAAGAAATTTTGGAATATCTATATAGTGGAATATTACTCAACTATACAAAGTAATGGACTATTGATACATCCACACAGTTAATCAATCTCAAAATAACTATGTTGAATTAAAAAAGCCAGGCAAAAATCAATATATACTGTAAGTTTCTAATTATACAAAATTTAGGAAGTTCTATAGGTATGGGCTGGAGGGATTACAAAGTGGTACTAGGAAATATTTGTGGTGTGGTAGTTATGTTTATTTTCTTGATTGTGGTCATGGTTCCACTCGTATATACCTACATCAGAGTCATCAAATTGTACACTTAACGTATCTGTAGTCTTTTGTATGTCAATTACATTTCAAAAAATATGGTAAACATTTAAGAAAATAAAAGTATCTGTACTGTTGGTATGAAATATTGAGATTTTAAATACTGATTTTAGAAATAATGTCTGATATTAAAAATTCTATAGATGTTTAATAGTCATATGTTATTATTTTACCAGTTCTTTGTAACAAATATTTATTTTACGTGTTGTAGTTTCTATTTCTTCTTTCTATTGAAGATCAGTGAACCTTCAAAGAGTAAAGATTCATATTTATAAAATGCAATTTTTTCAGAGAGATATAAAACATATGGCTCATTTGTTTGTTAATAATAGGATCACCAAATACCATCTCTTCTTTTGACAAATAAAAAACAAAATGAAGGCTCATTTCAATTGAATACTGTGGCCAATTAGGTGGAAAGAAGATAGTCTAGAAAACTATGAAGTGGAAAGAGAGACAGTTAAAAGTGGGAGGAAAAAGTTATGATCATGAGAGCAAAAATGGATGGAAAGTAAGAGCTAGACTTGCAAATGTGTATACAAACACATCCGTGCATATACACCAACACAATTTTATACAGCCTTCTAAAGAAAAGAAATACACAAAATTAAACAGACACACAATGCTTCACCAAAATGTGCAAATGACAAAAAAATAGAAAGGTGTTTGATCTCTCCTTTGTTACCCATTGAGATTCTGGAGCTAAACATTTTTAAAGTCATGTTTTGTTATCACAACTGCAGGTATGGGGATTATAATTATAATTTTTTTCCCTGTGAACCACAAAGATTTTCCTCTCCTTATGTCTATGTCATTTGGCAAACAGCAAGTTAGCATTTAACTTAAAGTTTAGAGAATCTAACATCCAGTCATTGTACAGAGAATAAAAGTTATAGCTTAAAATATTCAAATTTTCTCTCTACAGCACTGCTTTTACTCCTATCTTTTGTGTGTATACTCATGCATATGTATTTGTTTGTTTTTTTTTTTTAGAGAGAAATAAAGTAAAAAAAAATTCAGTGCTACAGAGAAAAGAGACTTTAAGAATTAATACATGAAGCTTTTCCAGGTAATGTTCACGCCACTTCAAATCAGAAATGGTATTTCACTTCTTAAAGTCACCAATCTGTATTTTAAATAATACATTTTAAACAGTAAATAGAAAAATTTGCACAGATGACTTTCATTGATGTTCTCCTTAAAATATCAGATTTAAAGATTTTCTATCAAAGCAAGAGTTTATAATATTCTTTCTTCCCATCTTGAAAGTCCTCTCCTAATCAATGAATATGAAAAACAATGCAGTTTTAAATTGAAATGCAGTGCCATCTCCTCTACAAATTATTTTGCCATCAAGTTCATATAAAAAATACTCTCATTTTTTGACCTTTATTCTGATCCCGATAACTCTTACATTATGATACATGCCTTTGTGTGTCTTTGACTCATTGTACCATGAGCTCCTTCAAAGCAGGGGCTGGCAACATGCAGCCTATCACACAAGGCAAGGGGAAAATTTTGATGAAAGAATGCATGAATGAATAAATGAATGAATAAATTAAGTTCCCTCAAGTCACTTACACTGTTTTTTCTAAAGGATAATTTTTTGTTTTACCTAAAATAGTTATTATGAATCACTGTATCTGAACATAAAGCATTCAGTTTTATAAAATTAATACCAGAAAATAAATACTTTTACCAAGAAATTTTTTTTCTCAAGTGAGATTTTTGAGAAGAGATATTCTAAATTGCTTTAGATAGGAGTTTATACTCAGATGTTCAGCTAAATTTGTTTGTTTATAAAATCAAAATTCAGAAATTTCACCTTTTATTAATATTTTGAGTAGACCCATGGATAGAATTTGGCTTTATATTGTCCCTTGCCTAATTCCAATTGAAAAAATTTATACATGTTTGGATGTATGTGTGTGTGTATGTTTGTGCATATATTTGTATATATGTACATATACATAATGTATTTCATATTTGCACATGTGCATTCATAGTATCTATTTTATATTTCATATCAAATATAATATATTGTAAGATATATTCTAATGATAATATACTTTATGTTATACTATATTGTATTACATTATATTTAAGTACATATACATATATGTAAAATTCAAATAGGCTAAAGAATACAGAATGTAGTAACACAAACACTTCTAACTATTACAACAATGTTATTGTTCTCTCATTGTATATTATTATTGTAGAATATTCTAATAGAACTAATTTCTTGAGTGCCTTAAAATAATTAAAAGGTATATTCTCTTTACTATTGGCGGGCTGGAGGTTATGCATCAAATTTATGTTTTATTTCTTGTAAAAGAATCTAAACAACAATCTAGAGGTAATCAAGCACAATGAATAAGAAAAATTGAAGTGTACTTGAATGAAAGAGAAATCACGAGCCTTACATCAAGGTCTTTAATTCTGAATTAATTTAAGAATCATACGTCAGTTTTCGTATTGCTATGACTAGGTAATAATGGTCATTAGCTGCTATTCTTAGTGTGTATATATTAATAATTCTTATTTCCCTCTGGAGACTTTACCCTTTCAGGATGAATTTTGGCAAAGATTATGCAGTAACTACAATCCATTTTCATAATTCCAAGCTGAAATTTTAATATTAGAAATGAATGTATTCATCATGAGTTCTGTTCCATCAGCATGGTTCCTGGTAGAAGTAATTGGGAGGCCCTGAGTTAGAACTGTTATTAGGTTTCACCTCTGCCTTTATGTGTATTTAAGCTTATCTGTACAGGCTGTTAATTTAATAAGAATTAGTATGATTCCAATCTGCATCAATAAAATAAACACTCTTAAGATATCTGCTTCATTATCTCAATTTATTTTAATATTCAATATAATACAATTAAATATAACATAATTTCAAATATAATTTTAAATTCATATGAATTTTATTGCATGTGAATCCATTTACTAAAACTAATTCCAAAGGAAATTTCCTAAAGACCCAAATTTTGAAGGACTAAGAATGGTTCCAATAACATTGCTGCCTCTAAGAAAAATGGCTAGTAGAAGAATTCTAAAAGTAGGATAGGGAAGGAAAAAATATGATAATTCAAAAAAAATCTTCTAAATCTAAAATTGCATAATTTACTATATATATAATTTAAAAATGAATTTCTTTCATTTAAATATGAAAGAAATAAAGATGGCCAGTTTACAATTCTAAACCTGACAATTAGATTATAGTCATATGGCCCATAACGATGTTTTGGCCAATGATGGACTGCATATACTATGGTGGTCCCATAAGACTGTAATACTTTATTTTTACTGTACCTTTTCTATTTTTAAATATGTTTACATACACAAATACTTACCATTGTGTTACGATTGCCTACAGTATTCAGTACAGTAACATGCTGTACAGGTTTGTATGGGCTATACTACATAGCCTAGGTGAGTGGTAAGCTACACTATTCCGTTGCTATTCAAAAAGTAGAAAGCTGACCGGTAGCATTGTTATCACTGTAAGCTTTTAAGAAAAAAAGAACCTTAAAGTCCATCATTCCACATCTGCATTTACCATAGATCTACAGGTAATTCCTATGCACATTGTGGTTTGTGAAATACTGCTTTAACCAACAGTCTTGTGCTGTACAGCATTACTGGCTCTTTGAGTAAGTCACACACTCACCATGCTCCAATAAAAACATGGAACTAAGCTGTGTAGTAGATGGTGCCTTTTTAGTCACCTGACCAGGTCTTTGCTCATTGACTCTCCAACTCTATGTTGTGTGAAAAAAAAAGGAAATCGAGACTTCATTCAAAAGCATGTTTCCAATAGAAGGAACACTCTGACCTCAGGATCTGTAAATGACTGAAAATTAAACAGAAAAAGGCTTTTATTTAAATAGAGACATTAATGCTAGCAAGAACTTTTTGAGTAGGAGGGCAAGTAGTGGGAATGAGCAGACAGCATGGTCAGCATGTTTTAACAACAAATATTTCCTTGGTCTGCTAGATTTTAGAATGAGCTTTTCGGGGAGATGTCCTGTACGTTATTGCTTTACTGCTTGCTCAAGCTTAGAGGCAGGCCAACCTCTAGGGGTATTTAGGGAGGAGAGAAGCCTGACTAAAATTTGGTCAAGCTGAAGTTTATAGAGTAATAATAGACAGTTGTAAGCACTTGGTCATGTGCGTATGTTTTTGCTGTATAATAAGCCACCCCAAACTTAATGTCTTTAAAAAACTTAGTTAGTTAGCTAATGATACACCTGGGTTGTGTTTTGTTTTTGTTTTTGCTTTTTTCCTGATCTGGACTGGTCTGTCTGGGCTGATCCCAGACATTTCATTCATCTATCTTCGCCCATTGCATAGATTAGACTCAGTCCTTGTAAGTAAAAGGGGATGTTTAACTTTGTCTAACTGTTCAGGCCATTTTGCTTGCAAATATCATGAAGAAAGTGTACCATGTTTAGCTCCTGTTGAAATGAGATGGAAACAAACAAGTTTCACAGATTTTTTTTTTAACCTGTGCATGCAGATGCAAAAATAAAAGCAGACACTCTTCCCCTGCTTCTAGGAAAACCAGACACAAAGTATAGGAACTGAAGCCTATCTTCATTTAACTCACTAGACCAAGTACCTCCCTACAAAAGATTTGGTCCTATTTCTACAAGTGCCAACTATAAAATTGGCATCTGCCTTCCGTCATATAAATTTCTTATAACTTTGGTGTTGTTTGCTGTTGTTGCTTTTCTGGTTTATAATTATCATGGATATGTTCTGTGTATTCAGAAGTTAAGTTAAAACTGTATGACTCTTAAATCTAAGATCATTTCCCAAAGCACTTTCCTCCAATTTGTTATGTTTCTTAATAAATGCAAATGAAGTAATTATCTAGTTAAATTTTGACTGGGTATTATTCATTTGAGAAATTGTTGTTTTATCTTGCAAAGGAAGCATTTTTTTCACCTTTGGTACTTTACAATAAACTCACTCTGATCTAAATTGATTGCTGTGGGATTATCTTGGAGTCATTAAAATTTGCTGTATTGACATTCACTAATGTCTTTAATTAGCAATTTATAATTCCAGTGTTTGTCATTAAATATGAACAGATATGATTTATTATATCACTATAGCTGTTTATTCAGTTTTGTTTGGATATCCATTGAGTATATTAAATACTTATTTGACATGCTTTGTGCTATATTCAAGCTATTAATGTTTATAAAATATTCAGATTAGCCTGTCTGCCTTTATAATAAAGATATGGTTGAGATTCTGAACTTCTCTGAACCTAGATTAAAATTACGGGATATATTTTTATTTTGTTTTATTACTTTAAAATAATATTAAAAATATTGAATTTGTCATGAATTTGAAAGACCTCCCCACATACAATGCAAGAATGTCTGACTCTTTGGAAATTCGTATTTTTCACATGCCAGACATTTTGGAATCCATGTACACATTGTAATGTTTTTCTCAACTGACTTGGCACCTTCTCTTTTTGGACAATGTCTTATTCATAGTCTTCTAAATTCCGGCAAGGAAAAAGCCTGAAAAAGGAGGAGCCGGGCACAAAAGTATAAAGGCTAAAAATCATCAGTATGAATAGACCAAAGAATATCATTAGGCTAATGGGGTAAGAATGCCTTTTATCCCTCCACACCTTCCTTCTTTTGAGGCAATGAAATAAAATTAGAGGTCATACACTTTGGATTAGAACAGGTTTAGATTGGTATCTCCACATGATCCACCCCTCCTAGCTACTACCTTGGTCATGTTCCCTCTGTAAACCAGCTTTGTTCTTACTAAACAGGCAAAACAAGTTTATTGCATAGGATTGTTGTGAGAAGTAGACAAAATAAGGCCCATAAAGTAATATGGTTATGTTCAGATAGTAATCATTATATTAGATTTCCTTCCTTACATTCTACATATGCTTTCCAGCAAGAATGGCAAGATGTTCTGCACCTCTTTGAAATACCAGAATTTCATTAAAAGGGGAAAATTTCTCTATTCTTTCACAAATGGATTTTACATTAAGTCCTGAACACTCCGGTATATGGTTATAGGGCTTTCCAAAATAAGGGAGCTTTCACAGGACGTCATTTTGTTTACCACTCAGCTATAAGTTTAGTTTGAGTTTTTAAAACTCATTTTTTATGGATAAATGTAACCTGGAAACCCTCACAACTATAAGATGAAACTAGAAGACCACACTGGTGAAGCTGCAGTCTTTATAACCCTCTAGCATCTCAGGTCCATTTTTAACTAGGGCTCATTCCTGTTGTGTCTCTTCTGCTTGGAACATTATTTTAGAAGATATTTGCTCTGCTGCCTCCTTGTCATCATTTATGGTTTTATCTTCCTGACAACACTAGCTAAAGGAGAAATCTCTTATCAGATATTCTCAGTCACATCTCCTTAGATTCTTGTTCTTAGCACTCAGAACAAGAAATTACCTTATTTATTTATGTATGGATGATTAATATCTGTATTTAAAATATGTAAATCCCTTTAGGCCAAAACTCTAATTTTTTGGTTACCTCTATATCTTCAGTGTACAGAATAGCATGTAATATATAATCTTCACTTAATATGAGTTAATATGTGTTAACTGATGAGAAGGTGAGAGAATTTTAGTTTTCAATTTTTTTACTTCTTTATATTTCTATGGTTTTTTGTTTTTTTTTTTATGTTTTTTTTTTACTATCTATGAACTATTGACAGTTCCAGATGGATCTGGATACAATTCATCTTGGAACATGAATAGGCAATTGATTGTGACTTATTTGTGTCTAATGATGAAAAGATTTCTTACCATACTAGACATACGGAAGGTACCTGAATGGTGTAAAGGGTCCAGTTTTAAATGAGGGATAACATGAAACAGCTTCAGATACCATCCACTTGAAATGCTAAAAGAAAAGAATATTTTAAGGTAAATTTTAATGTACAGAATAGGAAGACTATTTTGAAAGTTTAAAAATTAAGGATCAGGTGTTTCAGAAAATCCACCTTTATTTGCATGTAACAAAGATTCTTTTCTCGACCAAATTTTACTCAGGTTCCTGAACCTTCTCTTAGGCTCATTTGTACACTTGCTTGTAAAATTCGGTTTTAGCAAAACCCCTGCTAAATCAGTTTAGCAAGAACTTCTCACCCTCAGTATTTGATCACCCTCAATATCTGATAGGATTTCTCATCCTTCCCCAGATAATGTCTGATCACACTGGCATATCTTCAGCAAGAATTCTGTTAGATAGGTTTAGCCTGAATTCCCTTTACTCTTGATGTTACCTCTTAATAATTTTTCATCCACAGGTCCCAATCCTGTTCCTTGGCTACAAATTCCCACTTGTCCATGCTAGTTGAGCCTGATCTCTTTCACCCGCTGCAAAATACCATTGTGTAGTCTGTATACCTATAGCAATGGTCCTGATTAAAGTCTGCCTCACTGTACTTTACCAAGTAACATTGAATAATTTTTTTCTTTAACACACGATAAAGCATCTATATTCAAACTTAAATTTTACACCTATAGCTTTGGATATTAAGTGGCTTGATACTTTGGAAAAGGAACTCCTCCAGCTATTTTAGTTTTCCTCTACCATCACGTTTCATCTTCTTACTGCTTAGTTTTGAGCTCAAAATGTGATACAGGCTCTTCCTGTATGAATATTAGAGGATCTAATAATTATAGTTTAATAAAATGAAAGTCAAGGGTGAGATTCATCAACTAGAGAAATGTAGATTTTTTTCATGCAATTTAATAACATCAGATGGACACTATAATCATTTTCCATATAAAGGATCAAAAACAGCTTAACTGGGCTTTTGCAGGTAGTTGAAAATATGCTCATACAGGTCATATGGAAGTATGGAAATACTATTTAAATTAAATTTTATTATTCATTTTGTATATAGAAAAATTAGATTGGCTATTTGACATTTAGTATCTAACTTTTCTAGAGTTGGACAGAAACATTGAAATAGAGGACAGAAAGAGACATTCAGGTCACTTAAATACTCTTAGGACTGGCAATATCCAATCTTGTGAAGAATAGTTATTAATACTACAATTAGAGGCCCTTCAGATAAAAATGTTAACATTCCACAAAATTTCACAAATGTAATTTTACCTATACGTATGGAGTATTATTGAGGTAACTTCTGAGCACATATAATTTTTGAGAAATGAAGAATCAAATGTGGCTATTCTAGTTGTAGTCCTTAGTAGGAGAAATTGATTTTCCATTAACCTGATTAGTGCAAGGCATGCACAATCAGATTATTAAAATGAAACAGATACTAAGAACTTTAGAAGAAAATGTACTTCTAGTTGAATTTGAAATTAGATGGTGTGATAAAAGTAGAAAAGGGAAAATCACTAGAATCACAATGAGTTAACTGAACATTTAGTGCTAGTTTGACCACATAGGACCGATTTGATTTTGAGAAAGTGAGAATACCTCATTGAACCTCATTTTCTCGCCTATAAAATGATGAGTACTGCTTTCACCTAAACAGTATAAGGATTAATATTCATAAGATTATAGATGATCATTCTGCTATTCAATATATAATTTTCAACAATTTACTGGAGGTCTTATCTAGTGAAATAAGGCATAAGAATAAATAAAAAATATAAAGGTTGGGAAAAATCAAGACTTTCATGGTTTGCAGATAACATTTGTGTAAATATGAAATTCAACAAACTATTAGTAAATAAGTGAATTAATTACATATTTATGTGTAAATAAGTGAATTAAGGTTGGTATATACCAAGTTAATATATAAAAATAACTTTTTATAACAACCAGCAATAATGTAAAGGTGTATTTGTATGTAATTTAGAAGGGGAAGAAAAATTAAAATATCAGCAATATATCTAGTGAAAGATGTACAAAACATCTATACTAAAATAGTAAAAGCATTCTTGAAAATTTCAATAAATTGAGGTATGCAATGATGATTACGATACTCAATATTTTAAATATATTAATTCACTTCAAATTAAATTATAGATTAAATGGAATATCTCTCAAAATACCAGCAGATTTTTTTGTGTAGAATTGCACAAGTTGATTCTAACATTTATAATGACATATAAAATATCAAGAATAGCCATAGCAATTTTGAGGAACAAAGTTTAAGGACTTTCACAATCAGAAGTCAGAAATTCTTAAAACCTAAAATTCATAAGACAGGGATGTATTGGTCAAATAGTATATAGTATATATAACACATTCATGGAAGAAATTAAACACTCAAAAAATCTGCCAGCTCTGTAAGGTTCTCCTGCAGTTATAACATCAAATATTGTGTAGTAAAAAAAGGAACTAGATATTAATATTATGATGGAAATTTCTCCAAAAGATTTTATTAAATATAAAATAACAATTTGAACAGTTTGAAGATTCACATAATGCATATTGAGCTAGTACAAAGGATTGGATTGTGAAATAAAACTTACATGTATTAAGGATCTTACCCAATATTAGTAATAATTTTAAGACTGCAAAATAACAAGCAGATTTCTTCTCAAGTCTTTTCCTCTCCTCATGGAACATAAACTTTCTGGCCCAGAGTAGATGAAGTCTCTAATGAGTACATGAATTACCTTATGCATCAAGAAGCATCTAAGTTATGAAATATTTGTATTTTATATACTCTAAGAGTTATATAGCTTACTTGCCATTCAGCAAGGATGTAATCTTCATAAATCTGTAGACCGAGGATTCGCTTACAATCAACAATCATAAAGCAGGGGAGTGATGCTAAGAGTATTTCCTAGATATGGACTGCCCTCCTAAAAATTGCCATAATCCTCTTTATAGTTAGATCAATTATTAACGTGCTTACATGGAGATTTATCAGGCTCCTCTCTTTCTTTTCTCAGGGACAAACATCAGTATTTGGGAGAATGGACCACACAACAGTTGCTTTGGTTTCTTCATACATACCTGTATACATATATATGCTACATATGTGTATTTTTTACAAATAGAATTTCTCTGGAAGGTACCTTGAAAAATAACAACTGTGGTAGCTTCTGTGGAAAGTAAATTGTGAACTAACTATTGGCATATGAAGGAGATATTCTTTTTCAGTATATATTTTCTTACCTTGTGGCTTTTGTACCATGCATATTCATAAATATTTAGAAAATAATGTAATTTTTAGATTTTAAAAGTGTTCTTCTTGAAAATTAAATCAAAACAAGACAAAATAAAAAGTTATTTGAGCAGCTGAGTTCATAGTAGCCATATATGCATTACGTATTGTGACAGTAGTAGAGTTCTGCTTAGATCTACCTTTAAAAGGGAATTTATTCAGCTTCAAGAAATGCAAATAGTGGACTGCCTCCAGCTGCATGTTTTGAGCATCTGCCTCAGCTTTCCAAGATAGCTCTCTGCTAATGATTGACTAGGGCAAGAATTCCAGTGCCTGGCTCTTCCAGCTGAATGTGGGACTTTTCAAGAAAGGCCATCTGTACTCTCGGATGCCCAACTGAGTTTATGAACAGCCAAATCCTGTGTCACAGTTGGTGGATCTCCTTGTCTCATTCTCTTATCTCCTCACTTTCCTTTTAGGTTCCAGATGGATATTGCAGTCGGAAGTCTTTTCCTGCCTAATTCTTATCACTTTTTCTTTTGTTTCTCACAACAAAATGCCAGTATTCTGCTTCCTAGGGAGCCAAATTAACACGCCTAGTACCAGGAGTGGTTCAAGGATGCAGCTGGTATGAAGTGGTTTTGCGACTGGATCTCTCACCACCTGAGCGGTAATGAGGACCTAACCCTGTAAGGTATGTGGGGCATGGGGAGTCCCTGGTAAAAGTTTGTGGTCCAATTTCTGAAATTTCACCTGGGGAGATTTGATAATTTTCCAGTGGAGAAGAACACCCAGGCTGTTATAATTATGTAGTTATGTGAAAAGCAGAGTGTGCAGAATAATATAAAGGAGAATGAGATTTGTTGGTCATTGTTAAATTTATTTCATCAATGCCCTAGAGAGTGATAGTGTAAGGCTGGGGGCAGTTCACCACCAATCGGCAAGTAAATGTAAAGTTCAAGGGTCTCTTTGGTACCTTGCAAAGAGACCTTATTTTTTTGCAATAAAAGAGAAAATAAATTCTGAAAATCAAGCCCAGAATTCATTAGTTGGAATTCCTGGACTTCATCAGCCCAAGCAACTCTTTTATCCCAAGCTCAGTGCCCTTGTTGAGAAATGTGGACCTTTCACACTTAAGCTAGGGACATATGGAAAGAAGCCCCTGGAGACCAAAACTATTACAATCCTTCTAACCCCATTAGAAAAGGATCATATAGAGACCAGGTAATTAATGGAGTCATGACTAAAGTCATCATTAGACCAGGTCGTCTGGGTTTCCAAATGTATACTTGAGAGAGACACTTGGCAATTGTAGGACTTCACACATTTGCTTTTTGATTATGGAGAAGTTATTGTAGCAGAAAAGATAAAGGAGAAGTCCCTGAAACTGACATTTCCTTCTCAGTCAACAACCAATGTAGTAAATCATGAATAATATTGCAATGTGGATTGAGTGGTGAGGATTAGTGCAATATTTAGGGATTTTAGGAATTCAAGAATGGTAATGCTTATTGTATCTCCATTTTATTCAACATTCTGGCCACTGAAGAAAAAGGGTCCTAAAATATTACTCAGATGTTACCACAAGATCAACAAATTTGTATCCTGGATAGCAGCTGCCGAGAAGGAGGTGGTACATTTGCTAGAGTAGATTAATATGGTTTCAAGATTTAAAGGCATTTTCTGCCCAATTCTGTTTTTCTCCCTTCCTTTTATCTTTATGCTATAATATACTGCTGGCATTCCTAACTTCATTTTAGCATCTTCTACCTGAAAGTCTCAACTAGTACAATTGCCAAACATGATGATAGTCAAAGAATGCCTAACACAATACGTCTTAAGCATAAGAATAGAATTTTTACCTGTGTAACACTGTTGTAGCCCAAAATTATGATAATATATTCTTATTAGCATACATAAGAATTTTCATCTTTAAAGGTTTGACACCAAATATCTGAGACTACTGTGTCCAATAATGTCCTTCTCCATAAAGTTGAATGCTGTTCCTTATGTTTGATAGTTACAGCTCTTGGCTTACTGTATTGAGGATTCCCAGGAGATATTCATGAGACTTAGGTGAAAATGCTGTGAATCAGTGTAAGGGGGTGACCTGAGGTTGTTTTAAGTTGCTATCTTTGTGCTAATTTATTTATGAAGCAATAGAAAACTAATATACTCCAGAAAAACTATATAATTAATAATGTCTATAAGTGCTTATGCAGTGGTCATCTTTCTGCCTTTCTGGATGTATAAAACTAGGATGGTTCAACATTTAATATTCCTGTTGACTTAACTGTGGGTAGGTATCTGTATCTAGAGAAATATATTTTTGTACATTGGTAAATATTTAATATGTTATCTACTTCATTTTCCCTTCACTAATCCTACTCTTCTTTATTGGAAATTTAATTTTGTGAGAGATACTTTAATGTGGTTTTATTTATTTGTTTTTCACCCATTGGCATCTTGTATTTAATATATTCTAACAGTATCATACAGGCTTCTTTAGTTATAAAAATTCAGAGAGATTTTATTATTCAGCATTCAGTATTCCAGCAGAGAACATTTAGTGTCATTAAGCATGCTACTTATAAACTCATTATTTCCTCTGGATTATACATTTCATGCAGAGGGGTAACAGAAAAAATTATTTGTAAATTTTTTGTGAAAAATTCCAAAAATAATGTAAAAAATCCTGCTAAGTTCTGAGGCTGTTAGAATTTTATAGAGAATTCAAAAATAACTTTATTTTTAAAAATATTGCTAAGTAATAATTTCAAGACTAAATATTACTTTTCTTAATTAACATTTTTGTTGGCTACTAAACACAAATTTAAGAAAGATCACAGTGTGCTGAAAAGAATGTCTGATCTACTCCATGTCCACTATAGAAAAATTGCACACGATTAGGGAGCAGAGTAGGGGAAGTGAAACCAATACATTTACAAACAACAGAAAGGCTCTTTTTGAGAATTAGAAGTACTACCTACAAAGATGACTGTCTCACAATGTAGTGAATCCCTGGAAATATTGAATTTGAAGTGAGCTAGCTATCACGTAAAGAGATCATAGAATACATTGTATTGCTTTTGGTAGGCTAGAATTAATATATTTATGAGCTTATAACTTTTAGTGTATGGCTGTCTTGAGAACTATATGATTCAAGGAATCTCCAGTGGATGGGTATTAAGACAGCTCTGCAAATAGGCATTTTACAAGTAAGAAAATGATGTAGTGAAGGTTAGGGGGAGAAGCCCTCCTATCAACCCATTCTAAGAATCACCACCGTATATACCGGTGTATGTAAACAACCACTTGCATTTTTGATACTGGAACAACAGAAGATGAATAAAAACTCTTTATAACTAGTCAAGAATCTGAATAAATAAAGCATTTTTCTGCAAAAAACACTCCAGAGTCAGCCTTAGGCAGTCTATGGCACAGATATCAGTCTTTAAAAAATGTCTTGGGAAAAATTGGTAGCTCAAATTCTATCCTCCATAATTTGCCATGACAACTGATGGTGAAATGTGACTTCTGCTTACATTTCATTGACCAGATATGGATACAGGGTTTTGTAAAAGAGCTGGGAATTATAAGGAAGAAAATGAAATAATACATAAACTATCGTCATGCTATCAAAACTAACATCATAAAACATGGCCACTTAAAACATTTTAAATAAAGAAAAATAATAAATCACGTTAACTGAAAACAAATTCTTAGAATGGGACCTGAAGGGCAGTTTTTACACAGTAGAGTAAATCTGAAAATCCACTTCTCCATAAAAGCAATGAGAATGCTGGGAGAGAAAAAAAAAAAAAAAAAAAATGTGAGAATCAATGTATGCAGAATTCTGGAAATATAAGCTTGCAACAACTTAAAGAGTGTTTATTCAAGAAAAATCATTGAATTTGGGTAAGAACGGTCAGTTTTGTGGTACTTTAACTTGCCCTAATTCTATCCTCTCCTACCCAGAATTACAACATTCTTGTAAAGCAACAACCTCGCTAGTCTGATAGCTCTAAAGTCCAGCAAACTGACAGCCACTGGAGCAATCAATAGGTTTGGATATCCAAACCCACCCCAAACCCTAGCGAATTGTTATCATTCAGTCTGTCTAACAGCTCCCTGAGAAGCTCCATTCTGTGAGTTTTTCTATAGTTGACCTAACACAGGTCTCACCCTGTGCAAACAGCCCTATCCTCAGGGAATTTTTCCAAACAAACCATGGCAAATGTTCAACAACACGTATCCCTGAGGTAGTGATAACAGCTGAGACAAACAAAAATCTGGTCAAGAAACTTAAGAGGAAAAAACAGGGAATGACTTGTTCATGGGACCCTTTGAAAACCACTCGTATATTCCTTGTATTCTGGAAGGCCACATGCATGTACAAAGCTATGTGCATCCTCAGAACCGTGCACATATTTGGGAAAGACTTGTGAAGGCCCTCGTATCTGGCCGCTGGCAGACCTTAGGACTATAGTCAAATAGAAGGTGAAAATTAAGGTAGAGTGAAAAAACTGCCTGCCAGTGTTTTTAAAACATGCTCAAACATGCACACTCATGCACACACACACACACACACACACATGCACACATCTTTGGCAAAGGCTGAAAGATTAATTGGTTTGAGTAATTTAAGGGAATCTCTTTAGGTGACCACTAAGTGAACCAAGCAGAGACCAGTGGCTGCAGAATTAGTCCAGGAAAATCTATAAATGAACAAATAACAACAAACAATAAAAAGGAACTCTGAAGATATGGGGGGGTTGGAGGTGGTTTCCAAAGTTTCCACATTTAAAATGTCAAGTAGACATACAAAGAGATAGAACAACAAAGCCTAAGGAGGGGGAGAAAATCAAATCTGATTTCTAGAGTCTCTACATTTTATTATTTAAAATATTGTTTTTTAAACAACGGTGAACTAATACCTCATGTATTATCCTGGATGGAACTGGAGCCCATTCTTCAAAGTGAAATGTCACAAGAATGGAAAAACCAGTACCACATGTACTCACCATTAAATTGAGACTAATTGACCAACACTGATGTACACATATGTAAGTAACATTCATCGGGTGTCAGGCAGGGGAGAATGGGGAGGAGCGGATGGGTAAATTCACACCCAATGTATGCAGTGCACACTTTCTTGGGGATGGACATGCTTGTAGCTCTGACTCAGGGGGCTCAAAGACAATATATGTAACCAAAGTGTTTGTCCCCAGTAATATTCTGAAACAAAAAATAATAATAAAATAAAATAAAATAAAATTGTTTTTTAAAAATTAAGAGAGATGAAAGGAGACATAAAGTATAATTCATATACACAGGGCAAATATACAGTCAATAGAAATTGTTTCTGAGGAAGCCTAGAACATCAATAAATATATTTTTAAAATAACCAAGTAGAAATTTTAGAGGTGAAGATATAAAAATTAAAATGAAAAACTCATTAGAATGTCTAAACAGCATTTTTGAATATGCAGACTAAAAATCATATTCAGATTACCCAGTCTGTGGAATAGACTTAAAGGAAGAATAGAGAAAGATGAGCTGGATGTCAGAGACATGTAGGACACCATCAAGTTAACAGCATTTCATGATAGGATTCCTAGACAAAAAGAGTCATAAAGAAACAGAAAGAATATTTGGAAAAAATAATGGCTCAAACTTCCTAAATTTAAAGAAAACTATTGATAGGCACATCCAAAAATTTCAACACAAAGTAGGATAAACTCAAAGAAAGCTATGCTGAGATTCTTATCCAAACTATCAACATCCAAAAACAAAAAGAAAACCTTGGAAACATCAAGAGAGATCTACTTATTACATTAAAGGGATTTTCAACAAGATTACCAGCTTACTTGTCATTGGAAACAATGAAGGACAGGAGGCCAGTGGATGGAATATTCAAGGATTAAAATTAAAAAAAAACAACAACTGTCTAGAATTCTATATCTAGCAAAATTATATTTTAAAAACTAAAGATAAATTACAATATTACCAAACATAAGCTAAGTAAGTTTATTGCTAGTAGACTTGGCTTATAAAAAATAGTAAAAAAAAAAAAAGTCCTATGTCTGAAATAAAAGGACATTAAAAGTAATTCAAATCCACACAAAAAAGTAAAGAGCAGTAATAAAGATAACTACATAGGTACCTAAAAAAAGGGAGCATAAATGTATTTTTTATTGTGATAAAATACACATAACATAAAATTCACCATTTTAACCATTTTAAAGTGTATAATTTAGTGGCATTTGGAACATTCATAGTACTGTTCAATCACTAGTACTATATAGTTCCATAACATTTCATATCTGAAAAGAAAATCTGCATCCATTAAGCTTTTACTTCTTATTCCTCTCCCTAGCCCCTGACAACCAGGAATCTGTTTTCTGCCTCTAAAATTAGCCTATTCTTGATATTTTATTAATATATAAATGGTATCACACAACATATGGTATTTTGTGTCCAGCTGCTTTCACTTAGCATAATTTTTTAGCTTGTTCTTTATGTCTTATTTGATTTTATACATTTTTTCTTTTTTATTTCAGAATATTATGTGTTTTTAAGATTCTTCCATGTTGCAGCATGTATCCATGTGTCATTCTTTTTTGTTGTTAGAAATGTCTAAACAGCATTTTTGAATTTGTGTTTTTCTTTGTAACTTTGTAACTTTTTTTCCTCTATTTTATTTTTAAAAATAAATAACTATAAAACATTTTTGATGGACTTATGATATATAAAGATGTAATTTGTATGGCAATAAAAGTTTCAAGAAGAGAAAGAAATGGAGCTATATTAGGATACAATTTTTGCATATTATTGAAATTGCATACATATTAATATGAATCATATTTTTAAGATATTTGTAATTTGTGCAACCATTAAGAAAAAATCAGAAAAACATAGTAAGACAAGCAAAAAGAGAATTCAAATTATACTGTAAAGATATATCCTTTTGTATTAGTAGTTACATGAAATGTAATTAGACTAAAAACTACAGTGAAAGGTAAAAATTGGGAGAAAGGATAAAGAAACAAAATCCAATCACAATCTATCTGCAAGAGATGCACTTTTGATTCAAAGCTATAAATAGGTTAAAAATAAAAACATCTAAAAAGACATACCACGTAAACACTACCTTAAAAAGAGCTGGAGAGACTATAAATATATCTGGCAAAATAGACTTTATGACAAAATTGTTACTAGAATCAAATATTTTATAATGATAAAATGAACAATCTATCAGAACATGGCAATTATAAGCATAGTTGCACCTAACAAGACAGCCCTAAAATATATAAAGTAAAAACTAAAAAAATGACGGGAATAATATATAATTTAAAAATAATAGTATGAGATTTCATTACTCTACTTTTAAAAATAAGTACATGTAGGCAGAAGATCAAGATAGAAATGGAACATGTGAAAAATACTATAAACCATCTAGACCTAACCAACATCTATAGAATACTCCAAAATAAATCAGCAGAATACACATTCTCCTCAAGTGCAAATTAAGCATTTGCCAGGATAGATCATATTTTAAGACATAAAACAACACATAATAAATGTAAAATGATTGAAATCATACAGATTATGTTTTCTGACTGTCAGGTCAGCGATCTTGTTTTTGGTTCTTCATGTGCTCTTGGCCAAAAAATGACCAGACACACCAAAAGCAATGCAAGCATGAAATGAAGTTTATTGAAGAAGGGCAAGATAGGTTTACATAGTAAGAACAAGATATAGGTTCACAGAGCAAGATACATTTGCAACAGACAATGAAAGGACCCCCTGTTATTAAAAAAGGGCCTTGGCTATGGTCTGGGCTCTTGTTTTATAATGTCTAGGTTGGGCCTTCCTCATGGTTCAAACATCATCATTGAACCACCTTGATGGACAGTTGGGAGTTATATAACCTGAGTCTTACTATGCATGTGGATTTCCCAGGAGCCTCTTTGAAACCCCATTTTGGGAGTGATCTGCAATGTAGATTTAAGTAAGTGACATGATAATTAGCCTTAGGTTGTTTTAGGTTACCTTCTAGACCCTATTGTACCTGAAGAAATCCAGGATTGGTTGGTCCGTGGGCTAGGGAATCTTCTGCACTCTTTGCAGTTGGTGCACTATGTTCTGATTGGCAGATTGACAGGGCATTCTCTCCTCTCCCAGGTGTGGCAATTGTTTAGGGTACCCACTTTCATCTCCAGGAGGGGCTGGAGATCACTCGTTGTCTACCTAACATGACCACAAATGAACTGAATTTAGAAATCAATAACATTAATTAATTAGAAATTAGAAATATAATAATATTTTAAAGTCAGAGTGTGTGGAAACTAAATCATACCTTCTTAAATCATGAATGGTCAAAGAAGAAATCACAAGGGAAATCAGAAAAAATAAGTTTGAGATGGAAAAAAAATTGTGGTATATCAAAACTTATAGGATGCAGCTAAAGCGGTGATTAGAGGAAATTTATAGCTACAAATACCTATATCGAAAAAGTAAATAATAACTAATAAGCATAACATCCCACCTTAAGAAAAAAATTTAAAAGTTATACTCAAAATAAGCAGAAGGAAGGACATCATAAAGTCTAGCAGTTATAATAATTATAATAATAATAATTAAATAGAAAAACAACAATGAGAAAACTCAATAAAACAAAAAATTTGCTTCTATGAAAAGATCAACAAAATTTTGCAAAATTTTATCTGGACTGATAGAGAGAGAACTAATAAAATAAGGAATAAAAGAAAGGACATCATTAGTTACTATTAAACTATCAGAACTAATAAATGAGATCAACAAATTTATAGGATAGATTATCAGTATATAAAATTTATTTGCATCCTTATACCCTAGTAATAAGTTCTCTAAAATTAAATTAAGAAAAAAATCTATTTACAATAGAATCAACATAACAAAATATGTAGAAATAAAATTAACAAAAAGGGTTATAAGACTTGTACAATGAAAAATGTGCAAGTTGAAAACAATTAAATGACCCAAATAAATGAAAGATAACCCCATGTGTAAGATCAGAATATTTAATATTGTCTTAAAGCAATATTTTTCAGGTTCATTGCAATCCCTATCAAAATTCCAGTTGGATATTTTTGCAGAAACTGACAAGCTGATGCCCAAATTTTATGGAAATGCAGTGGATCTAGAATAGCCAAAGCAATCTGTAAGAGAAGAACGAAGTGGGAGTACACATACTTCCCAAATTCAAAACTTATTACAATGCTATAGTATTCAAGACACTGTGGTACCTTAATAGGGATAGAATTATATATCAGTGAAATACAACTGATACATAATTCTGTATTAAGAGTTCAAAAATAAATCATTGTACTTATAGTCAATTGATTTTTGACAAGATTGCCATGACAATTCCATGGAGGAATAATCCTTTCAACAAATGGCACTAGATCAACTGGATTTTGACATGCAAAAGAATGAAGGTAAAACCTTCACGCCATGTTAAAAAAAATTAACTTTATGTTCCTCACATAAATGTAAGTGATAAAGCTATAAACACTTAGAAGAAAACATGAGTAAATACTCATAATATTGGTTAAAATATTTTTAAAATATGATATATAGTACACAAGTGACAAACAAAAATAATAGATTGGACCTTATAAAATTGAAAAACTTTTGTTTCAAAGAACACCATCAAGAAAGTGAAACAAGACATTAGCATGATGGCTGCCTAAAGTTGCCTTGTGACTGTTCTCTTCAAAGAAAGGGTTAAAACAACAAATAAGCAACTATATTGCAACTCAAATGACTGAGGAAGCATGATGAAGAGTGCCAGAGGAGCAACAAAATCACTGTAGAGCATGGAAGCCCAGGACAGCATCATAGAAGAATGGGTCATTCTGCCTCTGCCACACAGTCTCTCCTGCCAGGATCTGTTCTAAGCTGGAGCTGGGCGGGGGGGGGAGGAAGTTCTTATGAGGAAAAGGTAAGCTGGAGACCTCAGAAGTTATGAACAACACAATAGAAAGCAGCAGTCATTGCTACAAGAGGGTCCCTCAGCCCTCACAGGCCGTGGAGAGTTGCTGAGAGTCTGTGTGGCTGCATTGCCTCAGAGAAGGACCCTTCAAGTCTCATGATCTATGCTGCTATGGCACAGTGCCATCTTGCAACCAGACCCACAGTTAGAGTATTGTGCCCTGGGGCCAGTTGCAACCAACTTCCTCCATCATTGAGGCCCTGCTGTCATTGAACTACACCCACATGAGTGCCTACAACACCTTTACCCCCACTGCCCAAAGGTGAAGTCTGAAGAAACAACTAAGAAATATGAACCCACAGGGAACTTTATTCCCCAGGAAGACAGATGAACTTGCACAATGAGGAAGGCCCATGCAACTGCTCAGCCTGTGTACATTCAACCCAGAGATGACAGCCACCTGGAAGTGGCCCCACCCTCTTAGAGTCTATCACACAGCCTGCCAGCCCACTGCACTCACATGCACCCAGCCTGATAACCAATCTGGCCCCCTTGTCCCCGGAAAACTGTGCCATTGTTATCACAAACTCCCACAGCCAAAGACACTTAGGCAATTGCAGACATCACAGATGAGGATTACAACTAAAGAATTTGTACAGAGACTATTCTACTCAGTCCGCCCAGAACCAAAACCAAAGCTCCATTCCCAAGTGACATCCTACAGCCCAGCTATAGGAAAAAGCTTCTTTCTACAAAAGCTAACTTATTAAATCAAAAAAGTAATTGTTACATCAGATGCACAAATATCAATGTAGAGAAAAAAAAAACATAAAAAAGGCAAGGAAATTGACACCCCCAAGAAATCCAAAACTCTCCAGTAACAGAATCCCAAAAAAGGATATTGATGAAATGTCTGAAAAGGAATTCAAAATTATGATATTAAGAAACCCAGTGAGGTACACAAAAATACAAACAAACAATTCAATGAAATCAGCAAACAGTTCATGAACTGCATGATAAACTTAACTAAAAGACAGATATCATGAAAAGAACCAGAAATCTTGGAGCTGAAGAATTCAATAAATGAAATAAAAACTACAATTGAGAGTTTCAACAATGATCTAGACCAAATAGAAGAAAGAACTTCTGAACTTGATGACAGATGTTTTGAAATAAACCAGTAAGAGGGTGAAGAAAGAAATAAGAATAAAAAAGAAAGAAGTCCAACAGGACTTATGGGAAACCATTATGCAAACAAATATAAATGTTTTAGAAGTAACAGAGGGCAAAGAAATGGAGAAAGGTGCAGAAAATCTATTTAACAAAATAATAGCTGAAAACTTTTTAAGTCTTAGAGAAATATGGACATCCAGATCTAGCAAGGTCAAAGGTTCCAAATGAGGTTCACCCAGAAATATTTTTTCCAAGGCACATTATAACCAAAATGTCAAAAATCAAAGACAAAGAGACAATTCTTAAATCTGCAAGAGAAAATTTTCAAGTCACATAAAAGGGATCTCCATTAAACTATCAACAGATTTCTCAGCAGCAAATTTTCAGACCAGTCAAGAATGATATATTCAAACTGCTGAAAGAAAATAACTGTCATTCAAGAATACTTCATCCAGCAATGTTATCCTTCAGAAATGAAAAAGAAATAAAAATATTCCCAGATAAGCAAAAACTAAAGGAATTCATCACCACTAGACCAGCCTTACAGGCACTATTTAAAGGAGTGTTACAACTGGAAACAATGAGTGATAATTTCTAAAGCATATGAAAGTATAAAACTTACCTGTGTAGGCAAATTCACAATTATATTCTGAATATGTCAGTATTGTAATTATGGTATGTAAAGCTTTAACTCCTGTAGCACAAAGGTTTAAAAACAGAAAGTTCTAAAGCATCAACAGCTACAATTAGTGGCTAAAGAATACAGGAAGAATAAAGATGTAAATTAAGGCAAACAAAATACAAATTTTGGAGTAGAGGGAAACTTCCTGCAGTATTTTTATGTGACCAAAGTTAAGTTGTTATCAGCTTAAAATAGTCCAGTGTGCATGCAAAATGCTTTATGTTAGTCCCGTGGTAACCACATAGAAAGAAATTATAGTACATCAGATATAAAAAAAGAAAGAGAAAGGAAACACAACTTAACACCAGAGATATAAACAGCATAAGAAAGAAAGAAACAAAGGATCTACAAAACAAAGCAATAAACACCTACATCAAAAAAGAAGAAAAATTTCTAATAACCATATTGTGTCTCTCAAGGGAACAGAAAATCAAGAGCAAACTAAAGCCAAAATTGGTATAAGGAAAGAAATAATAAAGCTCAGAGCTGAAATAAACAAAGTAGGGATAAAAAACAAAACAAAACAAAAAGAAAAAACAAGTCAAAAGATCAACAAAATGAAGAGCTTTTTTGAAAAGATAAAGCTAACAAACATTTATCTAGACTATGAAAAAAAATTAAAAAGAGACAGATAAATAAAATCAGAGATGAAAAAGGAGAAATTACAAGTGATATCACAGAAATACAAAGATCCTGAGACTATTATGGACAACTATACACAAGAAATTTGGGAACCTAAAAGAAATGGATAAATTCCTGGACACATAAAAGATACCAATATTAAATTATGAAGAAATAGAAAATCTGAAAAGATCAGTAATGAGTGAGGAAATTGAACCTGTCATAAAAAGTCTTTCATCAACAAACAAGCAAATAATAAAAAAAAAAAAAAACAGGACCTGATGACTTTAATTCTGAATTCTATCAAACACTGAAAGAAGGACTAATACCAATTCTCCTCAAACTATTCCAAATGAGTGAAAGGAAGAAACACTTGAAAACTTATTTTATAAAGCCAGCATTACCCTGATTTCAAAACCAGACACGGACACAACAAAAAAAGAAAACTATAGGACAATATTCTTGATGAACATAGATGGAAAATTCTTAACAAGATACTAGCAAACTGAATTCAATAGCACATTAAAACAATCATTCATTATGATTAGGTGGGATTCATCCCAGGGATGCATGGATGGCTCACCATACACAAATAAATAAATATGATACACTACATTAACAAAAAGAAAGATAAAAGCCTTAGGATCATTTGAATAGACTCAGAAGAAACATTTGACAAAATTCAATATTCCTTCATGATAAAAATTCTCAAAAATTTAGTATATAAAGTATGTGTCTTAATAAAATAAAGGCCTTATATAACAAACCCAAAGCTAGCATCATTCTGAATAGGCAAAGCTGAAAGCTCTTTCTCTAAGATCAGGAACAAAACAACCTAGCCTACTTTCACCACTCTTACTTAAGATAGTACTGGAAGTCCTAATCAAAGCAATTAGGCAAGAGAAAGAAGGAAAGTGAATCCAAATTTAAAAGAAGGGAAATTGTCCTTCTTCACAGATAACATGATCTTATATATAGTTAAACCTAAAGATTCCACCCAAAATCTCTTAGAACTGATAAACAAATACAGTAAAGTCGTAGGACACAAAATCAACATACAAAAATCAGTAGCATTTCTATACACAAATTCTGAACTAGCTGAAATACAAATCAAGAAATCAATTCTATGTAAAATACTTACAAACGAGACGGTGGATTAGAAGCAGCCAGCACATGCCACTCTCACAAAGAGGATTTAAGGAGATCACCATAAGATCTATCATCTAAGAGAGAGTATTGTGAATCAAAGAGAGATGACAGGAGGCACCCAAAGTAAAGGAGAAGGAGAGGCGATCTGCCCTGCAGTTTGAAGGTACACAGGGAAGACAAGTGCACACATGGGGAAGGCACAAAGGTAAGAATCCCAGAACTCCACACTCCCCCCATAATCATGGCTATACAACATGTGGGAGAGACCCTCCACTGCAGAAGGCCACAGGACTGACATAGGGAGTTATCTGGAGACCGTACGGAGGAATTGCTCCACAGAGAGGGCACAGCAGTGATCCACTGGCTTGTAAACCCTGGGTGCTGTGACTGGCATCCTTTTAAAAGCCTAGACCCAGAGCACTGCCTCTATCCATGGGTCAGACCCATTGCTGCTGCCTCCCCATTGCCACTGACAGTCCGGGGGAGGAGGTGGGAGCAAGGAGGCTGGGCATTCTTGTAAGTTCCACTGGCAGGTGCTGTTCACATCCACTGCAGCTGGGGGATCTGGGAAGTCTGATAATAACTGCAGCTTGTTGATGTGGGCAGAGCTGGGCTCAAGCTGGTGTCCAGCAGTAAAAAGCCACAACCAGAGGATCCAAACAGGACAGTTCTCAAGCCAGAGTGGGCTGACAATCACTGCAAACCAAGAGTGTGGGTGGAGTTGCACTCAATCTGGATCCTAGATGATAAATGTTGCATCCAGAGGATCTGAATTGGGCAGCTCTAAAACCCAGAAGATTGATGATCACCAATGCCTGTGGGCATGGGCAGAGTTGTACTCAATCTGGAGCCTGGCCAACAGACAGAGGATCTGAACAGGCAGCTCTTAAGCCAGAGCAGGCTGACAATCACCACTGCCCACAGGTATGGGTGAGGCTATCCTCAAGCCACAAAGGCCTACAAATGCTGCTGCCTGCAAGTCTAACCTGGACAGCTCTCATGTTGGGGCAAGCTGACAATCTCTGCTACCTCCAGGCATGAGTGGAGCTGTACTTAAGCTAGTGCACAGCTGACAAACACTGCTATCTCTGGATCTGACCAGGAAACACTCAAGCTGGCCCAGGCCATCATTTGCTGCTGCTAGAAGGTGCGAGTAGGATTACACTCAAGACACATGGGGTAACAAATGCTGCTACCTGTGGATCTGAGCAAGACAGCTCTAAGGTCAGCGTGGGCAGACAATTGCTGCCACCCATGGGTGTGGGTGAGGCTGCACTCAAGCTGGTGCAAGCTGATAAAAGCTACTGCTTGCAACTTTGAGTGGAGCAGCTCTTAAGCTGGCTAGGGCTGACAATCACTGCTGCTGACAGAACTAGGTGGGATATTCACTAACTGTGCAACAACATGGGGACTGCCAGTGACAATCACAGGGGAACAGTGAGACAAGAGACACAAGATAGCAACTGAAATGCTCACAGTACATCTGCCATCTTGGGCCAGGTCAATCATCCAGAGTAGGACACAAGTGCACCATCCAAGGACCTCTCTTTCTTTGCACTAAGTAGGAGAGTGTCCAGCTGAGAAGCACAATAGGTCTCCATTAATTTCCCTAACCTACAGGAAATTGTCAAAATATCAGAGATGGAATTCAGAATTTGAATGGCAAATAAGATGAAGGGGATTGAAGAGAAAGTTGAAAACCAACACAAAGAAGCCAAAAAAGTTTCAGAACATGAATGAAAAACTCACTAAAGAGATAGACAACATAAGAAAAGATACAACAAAACTTACAGAAATGAAAGAGTCATTTAGGGAAATTCAAAATACAGCAGAAAGCCTCAACAACAGACTAGACAAAGAAGAAAGAATTTCAGAGTCTGAAGGCAAGGCTTTTGAAATAACCCAGTCAATCAAAGATGCAGAATAAAGAACAAAGAAGAATGAACAATCACCCAGAGAAGTAGGAGACTATGCAAACCTGGGCAATAGAAGAATTTTAGGCATCTCTGAGGGAGAATAAAAAAAAGCAAAAAGCATGGAAAACCTATTAAAGGGCATTATTGAGGAAAACTTCCTTGGTATCACCAGAGATTCTTATATCCATATACAAGATGGTCATTGAACACTGGAAAGATTCATAGCAAATAAGAATCTCCAAGACATATAGTCATCAACCTGGCCAAAGTCAAAATGAACAAGAAAATTCTACAAGCTGCAAGATGAAAGCAACATAAACATACAAAGGAAAACACATTGGGCTAACAGCAGACTTCTCAACAGAGACCTTACAAACCAGAAGAGATTGGGGCCCCATTTTTAGTGATCTTAAACAGAACTACCAGTCAAGAATTTTGTATCCTGCAAAGCTAAGTTTCACAATTGACGGAGAAATAAAATGTTTTCCACACAAGCAAACACTGAGGGAATTTGTCATGACCAGACCTGCCTTGCAGGAAATACTCATAACTGCATTATAAACCAATCAGCACAATAGGTACCCACCAGTGTGAAATCACTCAAAAAGGCTAAAGCTCACAGCTCTTATGAAATAATAGCACAAGAGGGAAAACAAAGCAATAAGGTACTACCCAAAATGATGAACAGAACAGCATCCCACATATCAATTCTATCACTCAGAATAACAGTCTGATGCCCCACTCAAAAGACACAGACTCATTGAATGGATGAAAAAAACACAACCCAATTATCTGCTGTCCCCAGGAAACACATCTAAACCACAAGGATGCACACAGGCTCAAGGTGAAAGGATGGAAAAAAATGTTCCACTCAAACAGAAACCAAAGAGAGCAGGTATATCCATTCTCATATAAGAAAAAATTGACTTGAAGTCAACAATGGGAAAGGGAGACAAAGATGGTCATTATATATATAAAATGGTAAACAGAGCAATTCAACAAGATGACATAACAATCCTAAATATATATGACCCTAACACAGGAGCTCCCAGATATATAAAGCAAATTCTACTAGAACCAAGCAAAGAAACAAATAGTAGCATCATAATTGCTGGGGATTTCAATGCCTCTCTCTCAGAGCTGGAAAAATCACTGAAGCAGAAAATAAATAAAGAAACCCTGGACATAAACGGGACTCTAGAACAAATGGAGCTAACAGACATATACAAAACATTCTACCCCCAAACTACTGAATATACATTCTTCTCATCAGCACATGGGAAATTCTCCAAGATTAATAATCTCTTAGGCCAAAAAACATGTCTTAGCAATTTCAAAAATATCAAAATCATACCATGTATCTTCTCAGACAACAGTGGAATAAAACTAGAAATCAATTCCAAGTGAAACACTCAAATCTACATAAAATCATGAAAATTAAACAACCTTCTGGTGAAAGATTATTGTGTCAAAAATGCGATTAAGATGGAAATCAAAAGATTCCTCAAACTGAATGACAAAGGGGACAGAAGCTTTCAAAATCTATGAGATACAGGCAAAGCAGTCCTAATGGGAAAATTTATAGTATTAAGTGCTTATATCAAAATTACAGAAAGATCACAAGTTAACAACCTAATGTCAAATCTCAAGGAACTAGAAAAAGAAGAGCAAACCAAATCCAAAGCCAGCAGAAGAAAAGAAATAACAAACCTCGGAGTATCATTAAATGCAATAGAAATAAACAAACAAACAAACAACAAAAACAAAACAAAAAAACACAAAGGTGCAATGAAACAAAAGGTGGATCTTTGAGAAGATAAACAAAATCAATAGATCTCTAGCCAAATTAACCCTCAATATAAGAGAAAGGACTCAAATAAGCTCAATCAGAAATGATAAAGGAGACATTACAACTGATACCACAGAGATACAAAACATCATCCATGAATATTACCAAAACCTCTATGCACACAAACCAGAAAATGTAGAGGAAATGGATAAATTCCTCAAAATACACCATATGCCAAGCCTGAATCAAGAAGATATAGAAATCCTGAACAGACCTAATATGAGTAGCAAGATTGAAGCAATGATAAAAGATCTCCCAATTTTAAGAAAAGCCCCAGCTCAGATGGATTCACAGCTGGATTCTACCAGACCTACAAAAAAGAACTGGTACCTATACTATGTAAATTATTCCATAGCATCAAGAGGAAGGAAATCCTCCCTAACACATTCTATGAAGCCAGTGCCACCTTGATACCAAAGCCAGGAAAGGACACAACAAAAAAAGAGAAAACTACAGACCATTATCCCTTATGAACACTGATGCAAAAAAACCTCAACAAAATACTAGCAAACTGAATTTAAGAAAACATCAACAAGATAATTCGCTATGATCAAGTGGATTTCATCCCAGAGGTGCACAGATGGCTTAACATACACAAATTAATAAATGTTATTCACTACATAAACAGAAGTAAAAACAAAGACCATATGATCATTTTAATATATGCAGAAAAAGTATTTGATAAAATCCAGCAATTTTTCATGATACAAATCCTCAATAAATTAGGCATAGAAGGAACATACCTCAAAATAATAAAAGCCATTTATGACAAATCCCCAGACAATATCATACTTATGGGAAAAAGTTGAAAGTACTCCTTATAAGAACTGGAATGACACAAGTGTCCCCACCATTACCAATTCTATTCATCATAGTACTGGAAATCCTAGTCAGAACAATCAGGCAAGAGAAAGAAATAAAGTGTATCCAAATCAGGAAAAGGGGGATCAAACTATCCCTGTTTGCTGACAATATGATCTTGTATCTAGAAAACCCTAAAGACTCCATCAAAAGACTCCTAGAATTGATAAATAAATTCAGCAAAGTCTCAGGTCACAAAATCAATGTACAAAAATCAGTAGCAATTCTATACAACAACGTCAAACTGAGTAGCAAATCAAAGACTCAATATCATTCACAATAGCTACAAAGAAAATAAAATACATAGGAATATACTTAACCAAGGAGGTGAAAGATCTATACAAGGAGAACTATAAAACATCTATAAAAGAATTCATAGATTATACAAATAAGTGGAAAAACATCCCATGCTCGTGGATTAGAAGAATCAACATTGTTAAAATGTCCGTACTGTACAAAGTGATTCACAGATTCAATGCAATATCCATCAAAATACTAACATCATATATCACAGATCTAGAAGAAATAATTCTATGCTTCATTTGGAACCAAAAATAGCCCAAATAGCCAAAGCAATCATAAGAAAAGAATAAATCTGGAGGCATCACATCATCTCACTTAAAATAATACTGCAATGCTATAGTAACCAAAACATCATAGTCCTGGTATAAAAGTAGAGACATAGACCAACAGAACAGAATAGAGAACCCACATATGAAATCATGTACCTACAACCAAGTGATTTTTGACAAAGCAGACTACAATATACACTAAGGAAAGGAATTCATATTTAATAAATGGTGCTGGGAAAACTAGATGGGCACATGCAGAAGAAGGAAACAGGACCCCTATCTTTTGCCATATACAAAAATTAATTCAACAGGGGTAAAATATTTAAAGGTAAGTCATGAAACCACAAAAATTATAGAAGAAAATGTAGGGCAAACTCTTCTAGACATTAGCCTAGGCAGAGGATTTATTACTAAGACCCCGAAGGCAACAACATATACAAATAATGGAACTTAATTAAATTAAAAAGCTTCTGTACAGCAAAGGAAATAATGAACAGAAAGTTAATAGACAACCTACAGAATGGGAGAAAATATTCGCACACTACACATCCAATAAAGGGCTAATACCAAGAATCTACAAAAAACTCAAACCAATCAGCAAGAAAAAAAACCCCAAATAACCCCCTTAAATAGTGAACAAAAGACGTGAATAGAAGTTTTTCAAAAGAAGATAGACAAATGGCCAAGAAATATACGAAAAAATGCCCAACATCACTAATCATCAGAGAAATGCAAATTAAAACCAAAATGAGATACCGTCTGACCCCTGTCAGAATGGCCATTATTAAAAAGTCAAAAAAAAAAAAAAAAGCTGACATGGATGCAGAAGATGGGAACGCTTTTACACTGGGACTGCAGGTTAGTGCAGACTCTATGGAAAACAGTATAGAGATTACTCAAGGAAATAAATGTAGACTTAACATTTGATCCAGCAATCCCTGTGCTGGGTATCTACCCAAAGGAAAAGAAGTCATTTTATCAAAAAGATGCCTGCCCTCAAATGTTTATTGCAGCACAAGTCACAATTGCAAAGATGTAGAATCTACCTAAGTAACCATAAATTGATGAGTGGATAAAGAAAATATGAGATATATATATATATATATATATATATATATACACACACACCATGGAGTACTACTCAGCTATAAAATGGAATGAAATAATGTCTTTTGCAACAATTTCTATAGAACTGGAGACCATTATCCTAAGTGAAGTATCTTAGGAATGGAAAAAGAAACACCACATGTATTCTCTAATAATTGGGAGCTAAATGATGGGCACACATGGGCACAAAAATATGTAAAGGACATTGGAGGATGAGAGGGAGTGAGGGGTAAAAACTTAGTTATCGGGTATAATGAACACTATTCTGGTGATGGGCACACTAAAGGCCCCAACTTAAGCCTTATGCAAGGTATCCATGTAACAGAAACATCTTTAAACCCTTAATATTTTGAAATTAAAAAATAATAAAATAGCTACAAAAAATAAGATACCTAGGAATAAACTGAAACAAAAAGAAAGATTTCTATATTGATAACTATAAAACATTGATGAAAGAAATTGAAAGGGGCACAAATAAATAGGTAGATATCCCATATTTATGGATTAGAAGAATTAATGTTTTCAAAATGGCCATACTACCCAAAGCAATCTATAGATTCAATTCAATCCTTATTAAAATACCAAGGACAGTCTTAACCAAATAAAAAAAATCTGAAAATTCATATGGAACTAGAAAGACCCCAGTACTAAAAGCAATAGTAAGGAAAAAGAACAAAGCCGGAGGCATCACACTACCTGACTTCAAAATATACTACAAAGCTATAGTAATCTAAACAGCATGGTACTGGCATAAAAACAGATAATAGACCACAGAGAACCCAGAAATAAATTAATGCACAAACTCCAAACTTATTTTAGACAAAGGTGCTAAGAACACACACTGGCAAAAAGACAGTCTTTTCAATAAATGGTACCGGAAAAAATGGATATTTACATGCAGAAAATTGAGACTAGATCCCCACCTCTCATCATAAACAAAAATTAACTCAAAATAGATTACAGACAAACATAATATCCAAACTCTGAACCTAGAAGAAAATACAGGTGAAATGCTTTAATATACCAGGGTGGCCAAAGACTTTTTAAATATGTCTTCAAAAGCACAGATAACAAGAACAAAAATACACAAATGGAATTACATCAAACTCAAAAGTTTTTGCACAACAAAGGAAATAATTGTCAGACTGAAGAAGCAACCTATAGAATGGAAAATATATTTGCAAACTATGCTCCTGACAAGGGATTAATATCTAGAATATATAAGAATCTTAGCCGCAACCCCTACCCTCCCAAAATATCCCAATTACAAAATGAGCAAAAGACCTTAATAGACATTTCTTAGAAGAAGAAATACAAATGGCCAACATGTGCATGAAAAAAATTCTTGGCAACACCAATCATCAGGGGAATTCTTATCAACACACAATGAGATACCAACTCACTCCAGCTAGAATGTGTATTATCAAAAAGACAAAAGAAAGCATTGACTAGGATATAGAGCAAAGGGAACCCTTACACACTGTTGATGAGGTTGTAAATTAGCACAGCCACTTTGAAAACAGTATGGAGGTTCCTCAACATATTAAAAATAGAACTACCATATGATCCATCAATTCCACTGCTAGGTATATATCCAAGGGAGATGAAATCAGTATGTCAAAGAGATATCACAGAAAGACAAATACCACAGGATCTCACACACGTGTAATATAATAAAAAGATAGTTGATATTATAGAAGCAGAGAGTAGATCAGTGCTTACCAGGAACTGGGAAGATGGGGCGAGGTTGGTTAGTGCATACAAAGTTACAATTAGATCAGAGAAATAAGTTCTGGTGTTCTGTTGCAAGGTAGGGTGATGATCCTTAAAGGTAATATAGTGTGTGTTACAAAATAGCTAGAAGAGAGGTCTTTAAATGTTCTCACCACAAAAAGTTGATAAATGCATGAGGTGATGGATTTGCTAAATACTCTGGTTTGATCATCACACAACATATATGTACCAAAACATCAAATTGTACCATGTAAATATGTACAATTATAATGTATAAATAAAAATATAATAATAAATGGTGGAATATCTGTAATAATAACACAACAATAAAAAATTAAAAAGACAACTCACAGAATGAGGGGAAATATTTCATTTCCAAATCATGTATATAAGAGTATTGTATCCAGCATATATAAAAATCTCTTACAGCTAAAAAGACAAATAACCACATTTGAACAAACAGGCAAACCATTATAACACATATTTTTTAAAAGAATATATACAAGTGGACATGCAACAATGATCATCATTAGAGGTTAGGAAAATGTAAATCAAAACTACGATAAGACAGAGCTTTGCACCAGCTAGGATAAATAGAATCAAAAAAGCAAATGATGTGTGTTGGCAAGGATGTGAAAAATCAGACTCTCCTATGGTGCTCATGGGAATGTAAAATGGTACAACAACTTTGTAAAACAATTTGCTGTTCCTCAAAAAGTTAAACATGGTATTATATAATCCAAAAAGTCTATTCCTGGGTACATACTCAAGATAATTAAAAAAATTATGCCCACAAAAATAGTTGCACACAAATGCTCGTATCAGTGTTATTAATGGTAGCAAATATTGGAAACACTCCAAGCATACATGAACTGTTGAATGGATCAGAAAAATATGGTACATCCATGTAATACAATATTAGTCAGCAATAAAAAGGAATAAAGTTATGATACATTCTACGACATGAACAAACCTTGAAAACATTATGCTGAATTAAAGAAGCCAAACAAAAAGTCACATATTTTTTGAATCCATTTATGTGAAATGTCAAAATAGGCGAAGTATGTTAGTGTTTTCCAGGGGATACAGACAGCAAGGGATGTGTGATGACAGCTGATGGACATGGGATTTCTCCGCAGTGTAATGAAAATATTCAGGAATTAGTGGTGACTGTTACACACCACCATAAGTATACTAAAAAAGATTGTATAGTACATTATAAAACATAAATTTTTGGTATGTGAATTATATCTCAATAAAGATTTTGTAAAATAAAAATGGAACACAGCGCTGGAAATGTGTCTGAATAGACAGAAATTTGAACTCAAATTAGATAGAGCATCTTCCAATTGTGAATTGTGGTGCAATAAACATTCAAGTGCAGGTGTCTTTTTGATAAAATGACTTCTTTTCATTTTGGTAGATACTCAGTAGTGGGATTGCTGGATCAAATGGTAGGTCTACTTTTAGATCTTTGAGGAATCTCCATACTGTTTTCCATAGAGGTTGTACTAATTTGCATTCCCACCAACAGTGTACAAGCATTCCTTTCTCTCTGCATCCATGCCAGCATCTATTATTTTTGGACTTTTTAATAAAAGCCATTCTAACAGGGGTAACATGATATCTCATTGTGGTTTTAATTTGCATTTCCCTGATGATTAGTGATGTTGAGAATTTTTTCATATGTTTATTGGCCATTTGTTTATCTTCTTTTGAAAAACTTCCGTTCATGTTTTTTGCCTACTTTTTAATGGGTTTTTTTGATTTTTTTGTTGATTTGCTTGAGTTCTTTATAGATTCTGGTTATTATGCCTTTATCAGATATATAGTTTATGAACATTTTCTCCCATTATTTATGTTGTCTATTTGTTCTGTTGATTGTTTCCTTAGCTGTGCAGAAGCTTTTTAGTTTAATCAAATCCCATTTATTTATTTTTGTTGTTACCGTGATTACCACTGGGGTCTTGTTTGTAAATTCTTTACCTAGGCTGATATCTAGAAGAGTTTTCCATACATTTTCCACTAGAATTCTCATGGCTTCATGCTTTACGTTTAAGTCTTTTATACATCTTGGGTTAATTTTTGTGAGTGGTGAGAGATAGGGGTCTTCTTTCATTTTTCTGCATGTGGCTATCAAGTTTTCCCAGGATCAGTTATTGAATAGGGCTTCTTTTCCCCAGTGTGCATTGTTTTCTGCTTTGTCAAAGATCAGTTGGATGTAGGTAGATGGTTTTATATCTGGGTTTTCTATTCTGTTCCATTGGTCTATGTCTCTATTTTGTACCAATACCATGCTGTTTTGGTTACTATAGCCTTGTAATATAGTTTGAAGTCTGGCAATGCAATGCCTCCAGATTTGCTCTTTTTGCTTAAGATTTATTTAGCTATATTTTCTTTGTAGCTATTGTGAATGGTAGCCTTTGATTTGAGTCTCGGCTTGATTGTTATTGGTATATAGAAATGCTACTGATTTATGTACATTGATTTTGTGATCTAAGACTTCGCTGAATTTATTTATCAATTCCAGGAGTCTCTTGGTAGAGTCTTTGGGTTTTCTAGGTACAAGATCATGTTGTCAGTGAAGAGCGATAGTTTTACTTTATCTTTCCTGATTTGGGAAAGATTTGCTGATTTGCTGTTCCTCAAAAAGTTAAACATGGTATTATATAACCATTATTATAACCTCATACCCTTTGTTTCTTTCTCTTGCCTGATTGCTCTGGCTAGGAATTCCAGCACTATGTTGAATAGGAGTGGTGACAGGATCTGTATCTGAATGTTTATTGCAGCACAACTCACATTTGCAAAGATATGGAATCCACCCAAGAGACCATCATTTCATGAGTGGATTAATAAAATGCAGCATATGTATACCATGGAGTACTACTGAGCCATAAAAAAGGATAAATTAATGCATTTTGCAACAATTTGGATGGATCTGGAGACTATTCTCCTAAGTGAAGTGTCTCAAGAATGGAAAAACAAACACCATATGTACTCATTATTAAATTGGAATTAATTGATGAGCACACATGTGGACAGAGTGAAGTTAAACTAAGTGGAAATCAAGCAGAGTTCAGGGGGAGAAAGGGAGGGCCAAAAACCTACCTAATGCATACAATGAACACTATTTTGGTGACAGGCACACCAATAGTCATGACTTAAGCATTACAAAAATAATCCATGTAACCAAACACATTTATAACTCCTTAATATTTTGAAATAAATGGAAAATAAATAAAAGAAAGAACATTTTCCAAGAAAAATTTTTAATTCACAATTTAATTTATGGGTTATGCTTAATAAAACCTTAACATGCAACAAAATGCCCTCTGTTTATTACACATTTTGTAAATATGGATATTTAATGTTTGCACTGCTATAACAAAATACGTCAAACTTTGTAATTTATAAAGAACAGAAATTTATTTCTTATAGTTTTTGAGGCTCAGACATCCAAGATCAAGGTGCTGGCACTGGTGTCTGGTGAGGGCCACCCTCTACTTCTGATATGGCACCTTGTTGCTGTGTTCTTACATGGTGGAATGTGGAAGGCAAGAGAATGTTCCCTTGAACCTCTAGCCCGTTCATAAAGGTGCTAATGTCTCTCATGAGGGCAAAGCCCTCATGACTTAGTCACCTTCCAGAGACCACACTTCTTAATACTGTTGCATTGTGGATTAAGTCTCAACATGAATTTTGTAAGGGACACCATCATTCAAGCCTTAACAATGGATAGTTTCAAATCACTGTGGGCAGAACATCAGTGTGTTTCTGCAACTGACAGGAGTACAATTCTTTCTGTGTTTCACCATCAGAGAAAGTTACACTTTTGCAATAATGTACTGTGTTTCTATGGTGCATGATTTAACAAAAGACATTGATTTCAATCTATAAGACAAAATACTTGTTTTCTATTAGGCAACATATCCATGTGTTCAGAAAGCAGAATAAGATGATTGTTGAAATAATTCTAGGTAGTGAATTTAGAGTGCTTAAAGTTTGGGGAACAATTTCTTCAAACCAGACATTGTCATTTGATTATCAAATGGGTGCATTTTCACTAATTTCAATTCTTTTATTTGTATAGAGGAAGTAAATAGGTATTCCAAGATTAGTATTGTCTTTTTCTTTAATTAGCTATTTTATACTAACTATAATGCTTTTTGCTTTGGAACAATTCAGAAAATGACTAGGGTTGCATTTTCCAGGGATGTTTTTACTCTCTTTGTCTTATTGTTTCTTCTTTGAAGTATGAAAAGGCTAGTGTATGCTTACATTAGTGGTTAAAAAAAAACACCCTTTCAAATATACCATAAACAACTGCATACATCTTGTTTACAGCTATCCTATTTCCAGAAGTACTTCACTTCAATAAAGCATTTACTAGTTTTATATAGAAACATCTTTTCTACTAAATGCAGTTTATTCTGCTAAAGATAATTTTTACAATTCTAATAAATTTTAATTTATTTCATTTTTGAATAAGCATTTTTATCTATTTCATAACATATATATTCACATATACATATGAGGGCTGTCTGGAAAGTATACAGCCATTGTTAATACAATAAGAACGGTTTGCACGACATTGATGTAACCTGGCAGCTAAGGAGAATGGACTGTAATGCCCATGTGTTGATTAATGACGACTTCACTGTACTAGTCAGTGGGGTACTAGAGGCCGTTGAGTGAGCATGTTTACTGTGTGGCCATTGCATTCAAAATGACTGAGCGAGTAGAGCAACCAAACTGCATCAAATTTTGCATTAAGCTTGAACATTCCACCGTGGAAACTACTTGGATGCTTCAGAAGGCTTTTGGGGGACAATGCAATGAATGCAGCGCAAATAAAAGTGTGGCACAAGTGCTTAGAAGATGGTCAAGAATCTGTTGAAAGTGATCCACGTTCTGGAAGGCCTGCAACAAGTAGAACACCTGAGAATGTTGAGCGTGTATGGGTTAGGTTAAGAGACACTGGGAGAACTGTGTGAGGTCCCAAGGTGCCTATTTTGAAGGGGAGCAAGGCATCATTGTCTTATGTACAATGTTTCTTGTATTTTGTATCTTCTTCAATAAATGTCTCTATTTTTCATATTACATGGCTGGATACTTTCCAGACAGACCTCATCTATACGTTTTCATTCCAAATCATTTTAAAGCCATTCTCTCGGGTATCCATTTTTATTCTTAACTTTATTTCATGTACTTTGGCAGAATGATCCCTACTGATTCAAATGAAAGAACTGATCACTCTTCTTTCATACTGCCTATAGTCATTCTTATTGTCACATATTTACATATGTATGGTTTTATAAAAAATGAATTAAATTCAAAAAGGAAGAATGTGCAATCTCTGATTGATGAGAGTTTTGTTTTCCATAACCATTACATTTCCCTGTGAATAGTTGCTTACTTCTACCCTTTTGTTTAGAGAGGAATGCCATTTCCAATTTCCGGTTATCATGAGGAGAGATTTCCCCTGTTTACTTCTGCACTATTGCTGTGACTTGTATTCCTCTTCACTACCGTTGTTTGAGTTTACTGCTTGGGGAGCGATTTATAATAGTGACTGGTTCTAAATTGGAAGTAGCTAACATCTTGGGATTGGACATTTCATATATTTGCCACTTCACTCCTTCCTCCTGCACTGATCCAGTGAGAAAGAGAGTAGCCTGGGCAAGTGTGTCTTCTCATTAAATGCAACATTTTCCTCAGGTGTGTGGTTGTAAAACCTGAACTTTAGGGAAGTTATCTGGGAAGTGAGCAGATTTAGCCAGCTGTTGTACCAGCTGAGATGTCCCACATGGTTGTTCACTAATACTGTTGATATTTTGGTGTTTCATTTTCTGACTCTGCTGTTGTTTCACAATTTGATCAGAAACCTTAGTAGGAAAAATGAATGTGATTTATTTGGCTTCTTCAAAACACTCAAAGCTCCCTTGGTTATTTAAATTGAATTTATGATCATATATATAACTGCTAACATTTATGTATAAATGTATTTGGGCAGCAGCTCTATTCAGCTATAATATCTCCATGAACTACTGAATTACTAATCTCCTTTTAAATTATTCTACTAACTCATTTCATCTATTTTACAAGCTCAGCCCACATTAGTTGAACATAGCTTCTCTTTCCTGTCCTCAGTTCAACTCACATACCATATATTTGATGAGTTAATATATATATTTTAAAATCTGTGACTGACATAAGAAATTACATAAACAGCTTCGAATGGATGAACGAATAGATGCATGCTTGTTGACTGAGTTTGCACAGTCTCAGTGGCACATTGCAACCTCTACAAACAACTCAAAGCTTCCTGTCTTTCCACTCCCAGGCAAAGAGTTGTATCAATCTGCAATAGAGTCAAGATCAACGTCACAGTTTGTCCTTAGTTCTAGGAGAAGAACCCTGTAGCTTTAAAGAGTCTTGCATCCAAAAACTGTGGCTTATTGGGAGTTCTATTGGACTTTTTATTTGAATTCCTTTACAATTATGACTTCATTTTTCATTTTCTTCTGTTTCTTTTTCTTTTCTTTTCTTTTTATTTATTTTGCTACATGTATGTATTACATTGTGGTTAGCGCCTTACAGTGCATACATTACTGAAACAACACACATTGTATCCACCAAACAACCTCCCATCATCCACCCACATCCACGCTTCCCCCACTAAGTCTCCATTGTCAATCATTCTATACTCTGCTTCCATGTATACACATTATTTAGCTTCTAGTTATAAATGAGAACATGAGATATTTGTCTTTCTGCATCTGAGTTGTTTCATTTAAGATAATGGCCTCCAGTTCCATCCATGTTGCCTCAAAAGACATGATTTCATTGTTTTCCTGATGATTAGTGATGTTGAACATTTTTTCTATGCATTTTGACCGTTTGTCTTCTTTTGAAACATGTCTACTCACGTTTTTAGCCCACTTTTCAATGGATTTATTTGTTTTTTGTTGTTGTTGTTGAGTTCCTTGTAAATTCTGGATATTAGTCCCCTGTCAGATGTAGAGCTTGCAAATATTTTATCCCATTCCACAAGTTGTCTGTTCACTCTGTTGATTATTCCTTTTGCTGTGCAGAAACTTTGCAGTTTAATTAAGTGGCATTTATCCATTTTTGTTTTTGTTGCCTGTGCTTTGAAGTATTTGTCATGAATTCTTTGCCTAGATCAATGTCCACAAAAGTTTTCCTTAGGTTTTCTTCTGGTATTTTTATAGTTTCAGGTCTTCCATTCAAGTCTTTAGTTCATCTTGAGTTGATTTTTGTTATGGTGAGATATTACAGTTTCATTGTTCTGCATATGGCTATCCAATTTTCCCGGCACCACTTGTTGAACAGGATGTCCTTTCCCCAGTGTATGTTCTTGTTGATTTGTCAAAGATTTAGTTGGCTGTAAATATGTGGATTTTTTCTGGGTTATCTGTTCTGTTCTATTGATCTACGTGTGCATTTTTATATCAGTACCATGCTGTTTTGGTGACTATATCCTTGTAGTATAATTTGAAGTCAGCCAAAGTGACACCTCCAGCTTTGTTCTTTGTGCTCAAAATTGCTTTGGATATTCAGGACCTTTTTTGATTCTATATGAACTTTAGAACCATTTTTTTCTAACTCTGTGAAAAAATGATGTTAGTATTTTTGTGGAGATTGCAATTAACCTATAAATTGATTTTGGCAGTATGGTCATTTTAACAATATTGATTCTTCCAATCCACAAGCATGGGATGTTTGTCCACTTATTTGTATCATAAACAATTTCTTTCATCAGTGTTTTGTAGTTTTCTTTGTAGAGATCTTTCACCTCATTGGTTAATTGTATTCCTAGGTACTGTATTTGTTTGTAGCTATTGTAAATGGGACTGCCTTCTTTATTTGGTTCTCACCTAGATCATGATTAGTGTGTAGAGATGTTACTAATTTTTGTATATTGATTTTATAGCCTTAAACTTTACTGAATTCATTTATCATCTCTAATAGTTTTTGGGTAAACTCTTTAGGGTTTTCTAGATATAAAATCATATCATCAACAAAAATTGATAATTTGACTTCCTCTTTTCCAATTTGGAAGCCTTTTATTTTTTCTCTTGCCTGAATACTCTGGTGAGGACTTCTGGTACTATGTCAAATAAGAGTGGTTAAAGTGGGCATCCTTGTCTTGTTCCAGTTCTTAGAGGGAATGCATTCAACTTTTCCCATTAAGTATAGTGTTGGCTGTGGGTTTGTCATATATGGCTTTTATCATTTTGATGTATGTTCTTTAAATGCTTAGTTTGTTGAGAATTTTTATCATGAGGGGATGCTGAATTTTATCTAATGCTTTCTCTGCATCTATTGTGATGATCGTATGGTTTTTGTTTTTAATTCTATGTGATGTATCACATTTATTGATTTGCTATTGTTGAACCATCTTTGCATCCCTGGTATAAAATCCACTTGGTCATGGTGTATTATCTTTTTGATGTGCTGTTGGATTTGATTTGCTAGTATTTTTTGAGGATATTTGCATCTGTATTTAACAGAGGTACTGGCCTTCAGTTTCCATTTTTTGTTGTATCCTTGGTATTAGGGGTGTTACTGGCTTCATAAAATGAGTCAGGGAGAATTCCTTCCTCCTTGATTTTTAGAACAGTTTCAAGATGATTAGTATTAGTTCTTTTTTTTTTTTATGTTTGGTAGAATTTGGCTGTGAATCCATCTGGTCCTGGGCTTTTTTGTTCTTGTTATTTGGAAATTTTTTTATCACTTCATTTTTCAAAATCTCCTCTTTGATGTTATCTCCTTCCGTGTGTGTGTCTGTGTGGTGTGCATGTGTGTGTGTGTGTGTGTACGTGAATGTGAATGCATGAATATGTATGTTTACAGGAACAGTAAAGGATGTTTTATCAAGGAACACATTTTTCCATGGTGTCCTATAAACTTCACAATTTTTGCAAAAATTAGAGTTAAAACTTGACATTTAAAATACTTGGAAATAACATTAAGTAAGAAGGTGAAATATTTATACACTAAAAACTACAAAATATTAATGAAAGAAATTGAAAATAAACAAGCAAATATTAAATATAAATACACAGTGTGTTTATGGACTAGAAGACTTAACATTGTTAAGGTATCCATACTCCTCAAAGCAATTTCCAGATTCATTGCAATCCCTATCAAAATCTCAATGACATAATTTTACAGAAATATGTACAAACATACAATTTATATGGGATCAGAAGGGACCTCACATAGCCAAAACAATCTTGAGAAAGAAGAACAAAGCTGAAGATATCATACTTCCTGATTTCAAAATAGACTGCAAAACTATGGTAATTAATACAGTATGGCACTAGCATAGAGATAGGCATAATGACCAATGTAACACAATAGAGAGCCCAGAAATAAATCAATGCCTATATGGTTAACTCATCTTTGACAAGAGTGTGAAGAATACACCTTGGAGAAAGGAGAGTCTCTTCAATAAATGGTGTTGAGAGAACTGTATATCCACATACAAAAGAATGAAATTGAATACTTATCTTATACCATACAACTCACAATGAATTCAAGACTTACATTTAAGACCTAAAACTATAAAACTCCTAGAAGAAAATGTAGAAAGCAAGCTTGATGACATTGGTCTCTGCAATGATTTTTTTGGATGAAACCATAAGAATTCTAGAAGAAAATGTTGGAAAAACTCTTATGGACATTGGCCTAGGCAAAGAATTTATGAAAAAGACCCCAAAAGCTATCACAGCTACAACAAAAAATAAATAAATGGGACCCGACCAAATTAAAAAGCTTCTGCACAGCCAAGTAAACAATCATTAGAGTGAATAGACAACCTACAGAATGGGAGAAAATATTTGCATGCTATATACCTGATAAAGGGGAAATAACTAGAATCTATAAAGAACTTATGCCAATCAGCAAGAAAAAAAATCAAACAACCCCATTAAAAAGTGGGCAAAGGACATGGACAGAAACTTTTCAAAAGAAGATAGACTAATGGCCAAGAAACATATGAAGAAATGCTCAACATCTGTAATCATCAGGGAAGTGAAAATCAAAACCACAATGAGATATTATGTAACCCCAGAGAGAACAGCTTTTATCAAAAAGTCCCAAAACAACAAATGTTGGCATGAATGTGGAAAGAGAGGAACACTCATACACTGCTGGTGGGACTGCAAACTAGTACAACCTCTATGGAAACTAGTATGGAGATACCTCAAAGAGCTAAAAGTAGAATTACTGTTTGATTCAGCAATCCCATTACTGGTATTTACCCAAAGAAAAAAAAGACATTCTATAAAAAAGATATCTGCACTCGAATGTTTATAGCAGCACAATTCACAATTGCAGAGATGTGGAAACAACCCAAGTGCTCATCAATACATGAATGGATTAATAAAATGTGATATATGTATACCATGGAGTACTCAGCCATTAAAAAAAATGGTGAACTAATACGTCTTGTATTAACCTGGATGGAACTGGAGTCCATTCTTCTAAGTGAAGTATCATAAGAATGGAAAAACTAACACCACATATACTCACCACTAAATTGGTACTAAACGATCAACACTTATGTGCACATAACGGAAGTAACATTCATTGGAGATTGGGCAGGTGGGAGGGGAGGGGGATGGGTATATTCACATCTAATGGGTGTGGTGTGTGCTGTCTGAGAGGTGGGCACACACGTAGCTCTGACTCAGGCGGTGCAAAGGCAATTTATGTGACCAACGCAATTGTACCCCTGTAATATTCTGAAAAAAAAAATATATATGTTAAAAAAAAGTAAAAAAAATAAACCAAAGCCTAGGCAACAAAAGAAAAAATAGGAAAGTGGGTCTAAGTCAAACTCAAAAGCTACTGCACAACAAACGAAACAATCCATGGAGAGAAAAGGCAGCCTGTGGAATGGGAGAAAATATTTGAAAACTATATATCAGATAAGGGTTAATTTCCAAAATTTCCTGCAACTCAATAGAAAAAAAAAAACAAAAAACCAAAACCAAAACCCAGAAAATGATTGAGGTGATTAAAAATTGGGCTAAAGACGTCAATAGGTATTTCTTCAAAGCAGCCATACCAATGGCCAACAGGTTTATGGAAAAATGCTCAATGTAACTAATCATCAGGGAAATGCAAAGCAAAATCACAATGAAATATCTCTCTACATCCATCAGGATGGCTATCATCAAAAAATATTTTAAAAAGGCAAGAAGTGTTGGCCAGAATGTGGATAAATTGGAACCCTTGTATATTGTTGGTGGGGATGAAAAATGGTATAGACACTTTGGGGAACAGTATGGAGGCTCGTCAAAAAATTAAAAATAAAACTATCAAATGATCCAGCAATTCTACTTGTGGGTATTTATTCAAAAGAACTGAAATCAGGTCATTGAAAAGGTATAACCACATTTATGTCCATGACAGCACTATGCACAATATCCAAGATGTGGAGACAACCGAAATATCCATTGATACATAAATGAATAAGGAAACTGTGGTTTATATATGCAGTGGAATATTATTCAGCCTTAAAAAAAGAAGAAAATCTTACACTATGTGAAAACATGAATGGATTTTAAGACATTATGTTAAGTGAAATAAGCCAGTCACAGAGGGACAAATATTACTTGATTTCACTTATATGAGGTATCAACAATAGGTGATCTCGTAAAATTAGAGAGTACAATGGTATTTGACACGGGCTGGAGGTAAGGGGGAGTGGAGAATTGCTCATCAATGGGCCTAAAATCTCCATTATGTGAGATAATGTTTTAGAAATCTGCTGTACAACATTGTGCCTATAGTTAAACCATAATGTATGGTGCACTTAAAAATTTGTTAAGAGGATAAATCTCATGTTAAATGTTTTTACCATAATATATACATTTTTAAATTAACAAAATAAAAAGATAGTTCCGAGTCATTAAATGGTGGTCTAAGAAACGTCTCATAGGCAATAAGGATGCAAGTAAATAATAAAGAGGAAATTATTTTTAAATTACATGGATTGTTATGAATTTTTAATTTTTTCCTTTTGAAAGATTAAAGAAGATATTTGTAATTTCAGATCTACGTAGCCACTATAGATATGCCTTTGGACTCTCATACTTTTTAACAGCTCTAAATAAAAAGCATCAAAAGAACAGCAAAGATAAACAGACACTGTTAGAAAAACCCTTACATTGGTCACCTTCCATCTTCTTACACCCAGCCTGACCTCTGTTCCCCTCCTACATCCCTGAATGTGAGAGATCAAGAGTTGAGGAATTAGTCTGTGGATCTCGTCCATATTTAGGGAAATTTAAAAGTCAAATAGACCAATGATGAAATTAAATGTAAATTTCAAGATGGCTTTCACAGTCTGTGGGATTCAAGTAAGTTGGGTGACAGATGTTATCCTTAACTCACCGTGGAGCAGGTTCACTGTGAACTGGTTACTAACTTGTCTGAATCCATTGAGACAGAACACCCACACATTCGACAAGCTACATAAAGTGGGTTTATTATTTACAGATGGGCAGCAAGGGACAGCAGAAGCCTAAGATTCATTGTAAGCCCGTCCCCTAAGGCTCAGGAAAGCTTCTTGGGGCAGATGGAGTCTCAACTGTGCATGCCCCAGTTGCACCACAACTGAGGGATACCAGAAAGCAGGCTGCCTTAGATTTTAAACCCCAGGGGCAACAGGACTGCTGGGCTAAAATGAAGGACAGTCTGTTTTTAAGGGAGATCAGAACAGAGCCTGGGTTCTTCTGGCCAGTAAATGTTGCATTCATTGAACATTCTAAAGTTATTTTTGAGAATTACAATTGAAAAATTGGGAAGTAATGAGTCAGTTCAAGATCACTGGGAAAACTGTCCTGCACTTATCCATTATTTGGCAGTGATTTGTCTGTCCATTTCTTTCTTTCTTTTTTTAATTCAATTCAGCAAGCATTTATTATCTATGATGTGCAAGATAGTACATTAAGCATATCAAAATTCTCTCCCAGTTGATTCATTTAAGATATGTTTATTGAGTACCTACAATTGTGTAGTACACGTTCTACAAGTAGCTGAGGATAGAAGGCATCATCACTCCTTTGAAGGAATGCAAATCTAAGAGGAAAGAAGTGTATAATAGGTTTTTATGTTGTATGGACATGACTGCCCATGTAACTAATTCTTAATTGAAAAACAGATTGGCAACCTCATTATGTACAGAGAATACATTAACAAAACATATAAAATAGTGGAAAGACCAGGGAATGTAGCCTGAAGTTGAACATCTGCCACATACTAGTGAAATAATTATTGATAAGTCAGTATTTCTATTAGGAGCCTGCATATCCCCACCTATAAAGTTGAGGTACAGTGTTGTTGTAAATAACTAGCATATTAAGATCCATAGAGGTTGTGATGAATTTGTTGTTTTAAATAGTTGGAAAGGTAACACAATTTCAGCAGTTATGAAACAGGAAACTGGCAGATATTGCTTTCGGTACTGCTTTTGTCTGTCCATTTCTAATACAAAAGCCTGTTAGAAAACATTCTTTAGCAAAAACCAACCACCTTACACTGTTGTTAAATTCCTAATCACTGCTCTTAACAACATATATGTATATATTCATAAGAATATTTTTCTCAATATTTGTATGATTTTTTTATTGTTCCTATGCTGAGTGAGCTCCTTTGTGCTTCAGATAAAAATAAATGAGGTTTGTGTTTATGTAAAAACAAACAAACAAACCTTGACAGTGTGGGATAGTACTTAATCATACGTCTATTTCAATTCCTAACTATGCTGATAGAGTACTGAGAATGTTAGTGATTTTTGAGTATATCTGTTATTGTATTCTTTAATTGAAAAATATTAATGATAACTTTACATATTCATTGGGTACCTAGTGATGTTTTGATACATATAATGTAGGGTGATTAGATCAGGGTAATGAGTGTATCTATCATCTCAAATATTTATCATTTCTTTGTGTTGGGAACATTCAATATACTCCTAGCTATATGAAATGGTATAATATATTATTGTTAACTACAGTTACCCTAGAGTGGTATACAACACTAGATCTTATTTCTCATATCTAGCTGTAATTTTTCATCTTTTAATAAATCTCTCCCTATCCCTCCCTTCTCCCTACCTTTCCCAGCCTTTAGTATCTTCTATTCTACTTTTTACTTCCATGAGATCAGTATTTTTTAGCTTCCACATATGAGGGAAAACATGTTGTGTTTAATTTTCTTTTCCTGGCTTATTTCATTTAACATAATGTTCTCCAATTCAATCTATGTTGCCACCAATGACAAGATTTCATTCTTTTTTGGTGCTGAATATTATTCCATTGTGCATATATATCACATTTTCTTTATCCATTCATCTGTTGTTGGAAAACTAGGTAGATTCCATATCTTGGCTACTGTGTATAGTGGTGCAATAAACATGGGGTTGCAGATGTCTCTCAGATATAATGATTTTATTTCCTTTGGATAAATTTTCAGTAGTGGGATTATTGGATCATCTGGTAGCTCTATTTGTAGTTTTCTGAGGAACCTCCATACTGTTCTCATAGTGGCTGTACTAATTTTCATTCCCACCAATAGCGTATGAGAGATCCACTTTTTCATATCCACTTTAGGATTTATTGTTTTTTTGTCTTTTTGATAATTGCCATCCTAACTGGGGTGACATGATACCTCATTGTGGTTTTGATCTGCATTTCTCTGATTATTAGTAATGTTGAACATTTTTTCATATATTTGTTGGCCATTTGTATGTCTTTTATTGAGAAATGTCTGTTCAGATCATTTGCTCAATTTTTATTCAGATTGTTTGTTTGCTGTTGAGATGTTTCATCCTTGTATATTTTGCACATTAATCCCCTACCAGGTGAATAATTTGCACATCTTTTCACCAATTCTGAAAGTTGTCTTTTCACTGTGTTGATTTTTTTTCCTTTGGTTTGTAGAAGCTTTTTAATTTGTTAAAATCCCATTTGTTTATTTTTGCTTTTTTTGCCTATGCTTTTGAGGTCTTATACTACAAAGCTGTTGTAGTAACAAAAATAGCATGGTTCTGGCATAAAAACAGACACATAGACAAATGGAACAGAATAGATAAATGATAAATTAATCCACATGTATACAGACAATTGGTTTTTGACAAAAGTGCCATGAACACTCATTGGTAAAAGGACAGTCTCTTCAATAAATGGTGCTGGGAAAACTGGCTATCCATATGCAGAAGAATGAAACTAGACCCTTACCTCTCACACTATACAAAAATCAACTGAAAATGGATCAAAGACCTAAATATAAACCTGAAATGATAAAACTACTAGAAAAAAATTAGGGATTTTGAATATATCTTATAAGATACTACAACTATAAATATTTATACAATTTATAGTTTCTGTATTTACTTTATGATCTTTCTACCTGGACTAAGACAAAAAATTTGATACCTTATTTGTTATTTAAGTTGAGATACATCAAAACCAACATTACACCCAGAAACTTCATGTTGAGCAAATAGATGCCATGCCTATTTCTTCTTCCTATAAATCTTGTTGGCGGCTTATGGCAGCAGGAGCCTACTCCACTATCTAGTTCCCTATTGAACCAGTTTTGCCTTAGGTAATTACTAAAATCTATACAATTAATATATTTTGCAACTCCTGAAAATGATTTTAAATTTATGTTATTATTTCAAGTAAAATAAAATATTTTCATAGGTAGATGAAGAGATGAGTAGACAATCTACTGCCAAATATTAACCTCTCTCCCAGATTTATTGTTTCAAACTATATTTGATATTTGAGATATATTTATCAGCAAATAGATCATTTCTACTGACTTTTCTTAAATTTTAACAAGTAATTTTGTTATCTATTAAATTTCAGCATCTCTGTAGTCTTTGAGTATATCTAGTAAAGGATTAGTATTTGCACATTAATGTATGTTTGTTTGTTTATTTATTTATATATTTATTGGTCTCAGAGCAGTAAATTTTCATCCCAGTGGCTCTTGCATTATTTTTCTCTTCAAAATATACGGCTAAACAGAAGCACATCATTAGTAACAATTGCCTCAGCAAGGAAATAATCCTTATTGGCAGGGAGAGAAAACTATTGTTTTCAGCAAATACATGCTGTTTGCAAAGCACCCCATGGATTCAATTTTCTCATCAATTCAAAATGGAATACTAACATGCTTCCTAAGGATAGGGAGGTGGGATGAATGCAGAGCCTTACTTAGCATTTGGAACAAAACTGTGAGAAAACTTCTGAAATTGACATGTTTAAAGTCTGTCATAGAGGAAAAATAGAAGCCCTAAGTCCTATTTAGGGTTAAGAGAGGTGGAGATTTACCAAAATTTAGGCTGTAATTTCCATCATTTGCACTGACCCTCTCCAAAAATATGTATGGGAAACTAGTAAAGTATTCACATTACTATATATATGCAAAAAATTATAAAGGTAAAATATTTGTATTTATTTTCCATATCACTTTCTTAATTGTGTATATATTTCTCCATGAAAAAATGATAGGATAAAAGTAGACAGAACATGGCAGAAGAGAAGAGTAATGAGCAGGGAGCTCAAATTGGAAACCGTGTAGCAGGTATTGAGAAGGTATAGTGATCGATAATATCACAGTAAAATAAGAAGTAATAGAGAATTAGTGTTGACAAAACCCATTTTTTGGTAGTATAAGAGTTAAAACTTGAAGAAATAATAGTCAAGTATCTTTGATAATTAAATAAAAACATACATTGACAGTTGAAAGGAACACAATGGATTAAAACAAAACAAACAAACAAAATGCTTCCACATTATTGACATTAACATTAACAATGTTAAAGACGAAAGGGTAAGCTTATAGAAAGACAAAAAACAGGACTAGAAAGGAGTAAAATGTAGATTAGCATAAAAAATGAAAGAAAACCTTCTGTGCAATACACAATTAGATATATCTAGTATCTTGACAATATACATATAATATAGCATAATATATAATACCTTGATAATGCCAAGAATTTAGAATGCAATACATTTACTTATAATTTTATATTGGTTAGCCTTATTAAATATGATGATAAATAAATGTACTTCTGTATTTTCAGATATGTAATTCTCTCTAAAAGAACTTATGGAAGACATACTCAGACCAAAAGATAAATCCAAGGGGAATCAATGAGATGTACTTCATCAATTAGCTACTATTGAGTAGCAAACCATACCAAAACAGCAGCTTAAAACAACAATCATTTATTATTTCTCATAATTATATGAGTTACTTTGTAATTCTGTTGATTTGAGCCAAAGTTGGTTGATCTAGGTCTATACATTTGAGGGTGCACTAACAATAGGTTAGTTAAAGTTGGTTTGTACTGAGACTACTGAAATCTGCTCTGTGTTTTCATTTAACCTCCAGGGTTCATGGTGGTGACAGGCCTCCAAAGAACATCAGTAAACTGAAAGAATATTTGAAGCCTAAGCTCAAATTCTGCCACATTTATTGGCCAATACAAGTCAAATATCATCCCATGATCAAAAGGTGGAGAAATAGACTCTACCCTTGTTTGGAGAAGGTGCAAAGTCACAATGCAAAGAGAATTAATGCAGGGAGGGATGAAGGCTTGCTGCCATTTTTTGTAATCAACAATACGTGGTAAGCTAGAGTTACTAAAAACATTAGTAAGTTAAGATTGTCTTCTTATAATCGTCTCCCACTGATTCTAGGGCTACCTTCTGGACCTACGCAGAAAGCATCTACTATAGGCTGAATTGTATGCCCCCCAAACTCATATGTTGAAGCCCTAACATCCTTGTGATGGTATTTGGAGATGGGACTTTTGGGGATTAATTAGGATCAGATGAGGTCATGAGGGTGGGGCCCTTGTGATGAGATTAGTTCTCTAATAAGAGGAAAAATAGACGGCAATGTTCTCTCCGTGAACATTCATCAAGGGAAAGCCATGTGAGAACATAGGGAGAAGTCAGCTCTCTGCAACCCAATGCGAGAGCCGTCACCACCAGACCATGACCCTGTTGGCACTTTGATCTTGGACTTCCAATCTTCAAAACTGTGAGAAGAGAAAAGAAAAGACCAGTTTCTTAAGCTCCCCACTCTATGGTACTTTGTTATGGCAGCCCTAACAGACTAAGATAACATCTCTTTTGAATGGCTTTAAAATATTTAAACCAGCTCTCATTCTCTACCACAATTCTCTCATCCATACTAAGCCAAGAAGCCTCAGATATTTACAGACCTTTTGAGATATTGATTTTAAAATGTTGACACTCCAAAGGGGTTATATCCATGCCTTCAGCAAACTCTGCAATGCACCGATACTCTATTGGTAAAAATATTCGTGAACTTTAATGTACAAACTCATAGATATATGAAGGTCCATTGCTGATTAGTGAATATTCGTATTTATGTTGTTGATTCAACAACTTGTTTTTGTATTTTTTAAAGAACAGATTTATAGGATACAATTCATGTATCATAAGATTCACTGTTTTAAAATGTACAATTCAGTGGTTTTGATTATATGTACAGAATTGTATAAACATTAAATCTACCTAATTTTAGAAATTTTTCATCATCACAAGAAGAAACTAGCACTCATTTCCTCATTTGCCCTGGCTCCCAGCTTGTGGGAATCACAAATATATTTCTGTCTTTATGGATTTGCTTATTCTGGACCTTTCAAGTAAGTGGATTCATACAATATGTTGTCTATTTTGTCTTGTTTATTTCACTTACCATGATGTATTCAAGGCTCATCCATGTTGTAGCATGTGTTAGTACTTTATTCTTTTTATTGTTAAATAATATTTCCATTGAATAAGTATTGCAGTTTCAATGTTCAATTTCACATATTGGACATATGTGAATATAAATATATTAATAATAAGGAAGCTAAACATATTCACTACATAACCCAGAGTTTCCTTATGCTTCTTCATAATCCGTCCTTATCATTCCTTCCTCAAATCCCCACCCACATCAACCCAGGCAATCATGGATTTACTTTTTATCACTATAGATCACTTTCCTTTTCCTAGATCTTTATAGAAATGGAATCATATAGGATGGACTATTTTGTCTATTTTTTTAACTCAGCATAGCATTATTTATATTTATATATTATTATTTTAGCATTCATACATGTTGTACCTATTATTGTAATGCATAGAACTATTCATTGTTGTTGTTTAATAATGGTACAATTTATGTATAAACCACAATTTATTTATCCATTCACCTATTTATGGATATATGGATAAGTTCAGTTTGGCTTCTGTTTCCTGAAATGACATACATATTTTCATATCTGTAGCCATCGTCCTAGTTTTAATGTTCTTTTCCTTCTTTGTCTGTCCCTAACCCAATCCATCTTCCAAAACTCTAATGTTTTAATTCTGATTAAAAACTTTTGATGGCACTAAACTAGAAACATTATCACCACTAGTAAATAACTAAACACTCTGTGGTTTACACACAGTGGAATAATACCTCAAAGTGGAATATCACTCCACAGTAAAAAATGTATTATCGACTGATACATGTAATAAGGATGACTCTATAAATAATTTACTAAGTAAAATAAATCAGACTCAAAAAGCTACATACTCTATGAGTCCATTTATATGAAAGTCAGGGAAAGACAAAATTGTGAGACAGAAATCAGAGAAGAGGTAGCCACAGAGTAGAAATGAGAAGGGAGAATTGATTATAAGTGGCATAAAGGAATATTTTTAGAGGTGATTGAAATAGTCTCTATCTTGATTGTGGTGGTGTCTTGAAGTATGCATTTTTTCCAAAAGTTATAGAACTGTACACCTTTAAAAGTGAAATTTACTGTATGTAAATTATGTCTAACTAAACCTGACTAATGTCACATTTCTAAGTAGCAAATGTAAGCACTTAGGAAATACTTTTTAAAAAGTTACCATTTACCATAACATCAGGAAATACCAAGGCCCTACAAATAAATGTAATCAAGGATGTACAAGACTTCTGCACAGGAAAGTATAAATTATTGACACATTATAGATATCTTAAACAAATGGAGATATATATCACATTCCCCCCTTGGAAACTCAATATTCTGAAGGTGTTAATCATCACTACACAACCACTAAGAATCTCATTAGATCATTTTTCATAATTTTATAAACAAGTTCTAAAATATATATATGAAAAATACCCAACACTCTATAAAAATAAGCAACAGACAATTTATCAAATAACAAGATTTATAAATCTAAAAAATGTAATAATGTATGATATTGAATAAAGGATAGACAAAGAGACCAAACAAATAAAATGAATGCCACTAAAGCTAATCCACATATTGATGAAAGCATGGTTTATAATGGAGAAAGTACTGCAGAACAGTATGGAAAGAATTCTATTTCCAAAAGCTGTGCTCAAATAAGTAGACACATATATAGAAAACCATGTATATATAGTGTATTTGTATATGTGTATATATACATATATATAATATGTTATATTACGTGTGTGTGCATATAAATATGGAAGAAAAAAACAATAAAAGTTGGATGTTAACATAGGAAAGTACCTAACTGATGATATTTGGGTAACAAAATATTTTTTAATAACAAAAAATACCAAATATATAAAAGATGATGTTAAATGGAAAACATGTTTAACAAAAGATAGCAAATAAATTTAAAAAATTATGTCACATATAAAACTTGTTTAGTAAAGAACAAAAGGCTACATGAGAAGAAACAAACAAACTCCTATAAATCAATAAGGAAAAAGATAAACTACCCAATAGAAAAATAGGCAAGAGAATTGTATGTACAATTTTATAAAAGAAGAAATCCATATGGGCAATAAGTCTATGTAAAGGGTTAAACTTTATCAACTAGGAAAATGCAAATTCACACCATAATAGGATCTCTACTTCTTGCTGTGATGGAATAGTTTGTATTAAATTAATCCTCCCACTGAAAATAATTAGGAAAGCTCAATTACATACCAAAATAAACAAAAAACAATAGATAAGGCAGTGGGAGAGTAACAAAGACAACCAGAATTTTATGTGTTAGGAGCCAAGAGAAAGGGGGAAGAAACTATTAATACATTGGTCCTAACTTCATAGCCTATGATATTTGCCAATTCCAATTTTGGAATTCATTAACTGAACAAAGAACAGAGGCCTAGATTTTGTGATGGTGCAATGACAAGGAAAGTAAAAAATTAAAATTAAGTGCTATACAGAAAGTGAAGACTTGATGGGCTCGCGTCCCAGAAAAAAGGGTATGGAAATTGATGGTATGACATCAGACTGCAGAGGTTTGGGCATAAGGAAACTGAAAATCTTAAAATATTGTAGAGTACAAGATATTTAGCACAGGAGAATTGACACAGAGGAAAATATTTTCTTATTGTGGGATATTTACATTTATTTTATAACACTTGCTTCCAGTACAATACAAATAATTTCTAGTTTATACACAACTTGTAATGAAAACCGATTTACTTACTTAATATCATTTATCTGTATTTTCTTTCTAAAAATTTAAGATGAAAGCAACAGCTATACTTCATGTGTTAAAATAATAAAAAAGAAAATACTAAGGATTAAATAAATAGCAGCAACCTATCAAACAGTCAGAATTTCTCACACACACGCTCACAAAACAGACACCACATTGGATAATATGTCAATATAAATTTAGAAATGCATTCATTACCACTCTTTTAATTAGTGTATATTAATGCAGGCCTGTTGGGAGATACATATTACTGTTACAAAAATAGCATTAAATATGGTAAAATATTTCAAAGAGTATGAGGTGGAATATGATGAATAATAAATGAAAAGATTTTTGTTTCTGGTAATGTAGACTAGGTTATTTGAACTGACATTCAAGCCAAGGAAACAAAAATAGCAGAACAAAAGTAATAATACAGGATGACTGAACCTGGAACATTGTATTGCTCTTTATGGAAAGAAAGAGCTCAAAAATGTTGGGAATATAATAGTAGGTAACAGAAACCAGATTGAAGAAACTTCTACTTTACAAATTCAGGACAATTTGAGCTGGAAAATGAATAATGACCTTAATGCTCCATGCATTGTGGAATACAATTATTATGTGTCCATACTGATACAAATGAATAAATAAAAACAAATATTTGATTGCATATATAAATAAATAAGAATAAAAAGGTATTGTTTACTAGAATGCCAACTAATAAATGTTGAATGATAGAAGGTCAGACAATCATCACTTTACAACACCCATATATCATTCATTTATTCAGGGAGCTATGTTATAAAATCTACCATGTGAAACTTTGAAAGGCAAAAATATTTAAATGGAATTAAAATATCTTCTTACAGACCTCTTATTAAGTAACATTTAAGCATTATTTAAGTAACATTTTTGCTAAGAAGAAATAACCTAAAATTAATCATGAAGACTCATTCTATTTAAATAAATGTGAAGACATTCGACCAAATGTCTTACTCAGTAATCTTTGTCTCAAATTTATATAAATGTCATAGAGACAAAGAATAGATGAAACACCCCAGTACTCCTGGAGGTATGGTAGGATGGATTAAAGACTTGATTACTGAAAGAATGGGGAGCCTCTTGCATTATGTCATACTACCAAAAGGTGAATCCTAGCTAAAACGCTTTTCAGACATAGATGGACCTTGCAGAGGATGAAGCACCTATTTGAATTGTTTAAATTCCAGAAATTGGATGGAGGTGATCTTAAATTGCTTGTGAAGTTATGCCATGGAAATTAAAAATGCAAATCTTCTGGGGATAGATTTTCTAAGACCTCATATATTGTAATATTCAATTATGGACTTTTTTTCCATTTATTTTTTATTTGTATTATATATATATTCACAGGGTACAAGTGTAATTTTGCTATGTTGATATATTACATTGTAGTGAAGTCAGGTCCTTCAGTGCATCTATCACTGGAGTATCACACATTGTACCCATCCAACCTCCCATCATCCACCCCCTTCCATTGCTACCCCTCTGAGTCTCCATTGTCCATCATTCCACACTCTGCTTCCAGGTGTACACATTATTTAGCTCCCACTTATAAATAAGAACATGAGTTATTTGTCTTTCTGTGCCTGAGTTATTTCACCTAAGATAATGGCTTCCAGTTCCATCCATGTTGCTGTAAAAGACACAATTTCATTCTTTTTTATGGTTGAATAGTTCCATTGTGTTTATATATAATATTTTCTTTATTAAATCCTCCATTGATGGACACTTAGATTGATTCCATACCTTTGTTACTGCAAATAGTGCTGTGATAAACATATGAGTGCAGGTATTTTTGTAATATATTGATTTCTTTTCCTTTGGGTATGTACCTTATAGTGGGATTACTCAATTATATGGTAGTTCTATTTTTAGTTCTTTCAGAACTCTCCATACTGTTTTCCAAAGAAGTTGCACTTATTTACATTACCACCAACAGTGTATAAGAGTTCCAATTTCTCTGCATCCTCTTCAACATCTGCTATTTTCTTTGTCTTTTTAATAGTAGTCATTCTCATGGGTGGAAGATATCTCATTGCAGTTTTAATTTGCAATTCTCTGATGATTAGTGACATTGAACACTGTTTCCTATGCTTTTTGGCCATTTGTTTGCCGTCTTCTGAAAAATGTCTGTTCATGTCCTTAGCCTATTTTTGAATGGGGTTATTTATTTTTGTTGTTATTGTTTAGTTGTTTGAGTTCCTTGTAAATTCTGAATATTAGCCCCCTGTCAGCTGTATAGTTTGCGAATATTTTCTCCCACAGGTTGTATGTACAGTCTGTTGATTATTTCTTTTCCTGTGCCAAAGCTCTTTAGTTTAATTAAGTCCTATTTGTCTATTTTTGTTTTTGTTGCTTGTGCTTTTGAGGTCTTAGTCATGAATTTGCCTAGACCAATATCCAGAAGAGTTTTCCCTAGGTTTTCTTGTAGTATTTTTATAGTTTCAGGTATTACATTTAAGCCTTTAATCCACCTTGAGCTGATTTTTGCATATGGTGAAATATAGGAATCCAGTTTTATTTTTCTGCATATGACAATCCAATTTTCCCAGCACCAATTATTGAAGAGAGTGTCCTTTCTCCAGTGTATGTTCTTGTCACCATTGTCAAAGATTAGTTGACTATAAGTATGTGACTTTATTTCTGGTTTCTCTAAGAATTGTAAACATGTGATAATTCTCTATATATACATTTCTTGTTTGTTTAAATATCAATTAATTGTCAATCTTATTTGCTCTGAATCCTCATTCAAATGTCACACCTTATTATAATCAGCAATATTATATGGTAAATCCCAGATATACTATAAATTTATTCATAAATATTTCATTGTATATTTCTAAATGATATAAACTATATGTTTAAACAGAACCACACATCTATTATCTCACTTAAAAATAAATAATGCTCCCTTAGTATAATCAAATATCCAGTGATTCTTAAATTTCCAATTCTCTTATAAATATCATACATTTGTAGTAAAGTTTTTTTAACATTTGCATTTTTATCAAGGTAGGTTCTACATTTTACAATTTAAATGCAGAATACAGTGTTTGGAACAAATAAAAGAAGCAAGAAAACAACAAAACAAGAATGCATAAGTGAAATACAAGAGAAGCAACAGGCAATATAGACACATAAAGTTCCAGATATTGAAGTTATCAAATTATAATAATTTTATTTAGTATTTCCAAGAAGATAGAAAACATGACTCAGAATTTTAGTAGAGAACTGAAAAATATGAAAGGAAAAGTCAAATTTAAAAATCTTAATTAAAGTCACAGTAACAAATTAACTCCATGTATAAATTTAAGAGTAAATTATAAAATATAAAGAAAAAATTGGTAAACCACAATATATATCAGACAAAAATATTAGAAAAAGAATAGTAAGGGACACAGTAAGGAAATATGGAGAAAAGGCTTAGAGATAGTAAGGATACACTGTGAAAGTTTAATGTAATTATCAGTGATTTCTTAACATGAATGAAGAGAGATAATGGAGCTTACAAGCTTGACTTGACTATTTGAGAGTCAAAACCCAAGAATTGCCTAAAAGTGATGAAACACATCAATTCATAAATCCAAAAGGTACTGTAAACAGAAAGAAGGAAAAACAAAAAGAAAATTACACCAAACATATCAGGAAAAAACTGCTGAAAAAAAACACTATAATGACAAGAGCACAAAGAAAGGAAATTTTAAAGTAAGAACATTTAGGATAATATATGCTTTTACAACAACTCCAATAAACAAGCAGAAATTCAAATGGTATATTTGAAGGATTGACAACTTAGATTTTTTACCCCATAATTATCAACTCACTCAATAAAGCAACTTACAGGCCTTTTAGTTTGATGTAATTTTCCCTCAGATCTAGGCTACCTTCAAAGTCTTCTGAATTCTGGAAATTCTAATACTTCATACTTGAACATATATCACTGAATATTTTAATACCATTAATAATTATTATAAAGAAAATTTCTCTCCTCCTCTCCTTTTCTCAAGGTTAACCAAATGCAAAGTGACACTGTGATCTTGACATTGTCTAATTCTCAATGGAGTCCTCTAGACCTTTATTATTAAATTATCCCATGCTATTTTAAGGTATGAATTTGATGTTTCTTCAAGTTCAATAAATGTTATTTGAGCCCAAAGCAGGTTTAGGTGATTCGTTAATTATGGCCTCACTTAATTGTCCTTGGGTAAATCACCATAGATTCAGCCATAGGGGTGGCTTCTACCATGAGGCTAGCAGGAATGGGATTTTGTAAAGAAATTCCTCTGGAGAAAAATATTGTTATGAACTATATTTATTGGAGCTTGTGTCTTACTCTCCATTCTCCATGTAAAATAATATGTTTTATCATTTCCAATTAGGCCAGATTGACTCTTGTTATATATCAAGTCTCCTGGTAGTCTCTCTCATGTGTTTCACAATTAAGACTCTTGGATTGCACATAGTAGTCTGTTTAAAAAATGGAATTAATATGTAAAATTAATATTCAGACACTTTATAACACATTCCTCCCCCCATTTATTTTCATCTTCATCCTCAAGAGATGGTATTTTAGTGGTTTTTAGAATGCTCCTAAACAAAATTCTACAGTATGAGCAATAGAGAGATTTAAGAAAAGGGGCATACAAAGAGATAAAGAGCTGGAGCCTGAAGTCAATAGGCTAGGAGTATCTCCCAAAACATAAAATCTTGCCAGATTTTACAATAAGATAGTTAGGGATCAGGGAGTTCCTGGAAAATTCCCTTGGATTTTTTGACTGTCAAGAGCTGTGTGTAAATGTGTATGTGTGTGTGTGTGTGTGCATGAACACACACATATTCCTGCCCCTGCTCCTGTGGCTACCACTCCTCTGATTGGCAAGCACTTTTAAAAAATTATTATGGGTACAGAATAGTTGTATATATTTATAGGGTACATGTGATGTTTTGATACAGGCATACAATGTGTAATAATCAAATCAGGATACTGGGGAATCTATGACTTTGACAATTTATCATTTCTTTGTGTTAGGAACATTAAAATTCCACTTTTTAGTTATTTTTAAGTATACAATAACTTGTTGTTGACTATAGTCACTTTGTTGTGCTATCAAATATCATTCATTCTAACTATCTACCTATATTTTTGCACTCATTAACCATCCTACTTTATTTCCAACTACCTGCTACCTTTCACAGCCTCTGATAGCCATCGTTCTACTCTCTGTCTCCATTTGATCAATTATTTAATAATTAACTCACACATATGAGAACATGTGAGATTTATATTTCTGTGCTTGGCTTATTTAACTTAACATTATGTTCTCCAGTTCCATCCATATTGTTGCAAATGACAGGATTTCATTCTTTTTTTATGCTGGATAACATTCCATTGTGTATATGTATCCCATTTTCTTTATCTATTCATAAATTGACGGACACTTAGGCTGATTCCAAATCTTGGCTATTGTGAACAGTGTTGCACTAAACATGGAAGTGCAGATATCTTTTCAATATACTTATTTTCTTTCTTTTGAATATATACCTAGTGGTGGGATTGCTAGGTCATATGGTAGTGCTATTTTTAGTTTTTTGAGAAACCTCCATACTGTCCTTCATAGTGGTAGCACTAATTTACATTCCCACCAACTGTGCACAAGGCTTCCCCTTTCTCAACATCCTCACCAGCTTAAGTTATTGCCTGTCTTTTGGATAAAAGCCATTTTTAAGAGGGGTGAGATAATATTTCATTGTAGTTTTTATTTGCATTCCTCTGATGACTAATAATGTTGAACATTTTTTCATATACATGTTGGCCATTTGTATGTCTTCTTTTAAGAAATGTCAATTCAGATCTTTTACCCATTTTTAAAATTTTATTTTTTGACTTTTTATTGAATTATTTGAGCTCACATAATATGGGTATTAATCCCTTGTCAGATGGGCAGTTTGCAAATATCTTCTCCAATTTTGTGGGTTTTCTTTTCACTTTGTTGATTTTTCCTTACGAAGGTACTTTCTTGTGTGGATAGTTCAATTTGATGTTCCTGAGGAGTGATGATTGCTGGAGGGTTCTATTCAGCCATCTTGCTCTGTCTCCTCCTGACAACTTAGATTTTTATAACCAGCAAGAACTTGCTTCGTGTTGAAAATTAAATAGAATCATTTTCAAGGATATACATAATGACTTCATCACCAGCACAACTGCCCAAAGGAAATAATAATGCTCTGTTTAGGCAAATGGAAATGTTCTCATGTTTAAGTCAGAAATGCAGGAAAGGGTAAATGTGACAAATCAATAATACATTTCATAAGGAGATTATAAGAAAAAAAAGCTATAGTATTAAATGGCACAAAAGCTAAATAGAGGTAAAATATATAATCTGTGAGAAAAAGTTAAAACATTCGATAAATGATAACATTTCAAAATAAAATATACATTCCATAATCATTAGGCTAACTAACCAACTAAAGAAAGAAAGAAAAATAATAAAATAATTAATAGTTGAGAAAATAAAATAATTAAATGCTTAATCAATCCAAAATTTTCAATTAAAGAAAGCATACCATTGAATATGTGACACAAAATACACAATAAGATGTATCATTTAAAATCCATTATATTAGTAGATGCAACAATAGAAAAAAAAGAAAAAAATGAAACGATATACAGGATGTGGAATGGATAAAATAACAAATGTAAATGTATTCTGTTTACAAAAGATATACCTAAAACATAAAGATGAGGGAAAATTAAAGATATGTAATAGAAAATGATATTCTATGTAAATATTAACTAGATAAAATTTATTCTAAAACTAATTATTTTAGAAAAAGTGGACTTCAAATGAAAAAGCAGTTAATAAATACAGAGATCATTATTCAGAGGGACAATGCCAAATTTAAATGCGTTAAGCAATATTACTTTGAAATTAAAAAAAATTAAAATAATAAGGAGAGTTGATCAGCCTGTAATAAAAGTAGAAAATTCCAAAAATACTTTAATAGCATCTGATAGAATATGAAAATAGATGAGTAATTATTGATCTACAAAAGCCAATCAATTATATACAGCTTTTATAGTTACTGAGCTATAACATTGATTTAAAAGACACACATAGAAAACAATGCCCTATTAAATGCACATTTATTTCAAGCACAAAATGTTTACCAAAATTGAGAATATGGTATGCCAATAAGAAGTCTCAATAAATCTCAAATAATTAAAATCATATAGATAATTTTTGCATCATGGAGTATGAAGTCTATAAGTTCAGAAATCAAAAATATAATTACAAATAAACCATGTATGAAAGAAAGAATCATAATGAAAATGTTAAAATTATGTTGAAATGAATGAAAATTTTAATGCCATTTCTTCATATTTATGAAATCTAGGAAAAGTCATGTTAAGAAAAAATTTCTTTTAATTCCATTTATTAGGAAATAAAGTCTGAAAAAGCAATAATTACAGGATACATTTCAAAGAGATACGAAATAAAATAGAAATTAAATGCAAAGAGAGCATAAAAGCAGAAGTAATAATCACAGGGTAGAAATTTACAAAATAGAAAACAAGTATATAATACAACTATATAAATCTTTATAGTCATAGATTTAATAAACCCCTGTTAAGAGTGGAAGAAAAAGATAAGAGATAGGGTAAGCAACTAATATTACAGAAATACTGGTTTATGGAATTCAGAAATAATATGATAAAAAGACTTTAACATTATTTAACTTTGAATTTGATAATTATGCCTAAAAATCCTTAGCACTTATAATAACTAATGATGAAATATTGGAATCATTTTCTCTCTAATCTGGCAAGAGATGAAGAGATCTATTTACAAAGAATTCATTCAACATTGTACTGGAACTCCTAGCTGGTGTAATAAAGCAAAAGATAAAAATAGATATAAGGATTAGAAAGAGAGAAATGAATTTGTTATAAATTTCAGAGTATATAGAAATTCCAAAGTAACTTGTAATTTATTCTTATAATTGGAGGTTATTATTAGAATTGTTATTATAATTAACTGTAAAGTAATAAAGTTATGAGATATGTAACTCATATGCAGAAAATTATAGTATTTCTGTATAGTAGAAGTAATACTCAAAAATAAACACATAAAATATCATTTATACTTACCATTTAAAGGAACCCTGAAATATAAAACTCTAAGTAGTAATAATAGCAAAAGGTATGAAGAATTTTAAATAGAGAAATTTTACATACAGAAAGCATCATTGAAATAAATTAAAAATCAGTTAAAAAATGAAGGGGTATGATATGTACATTAACTGGAAAGTTTAATATTGTAAACATTTCCATATATTCAATTAAATACTGATCAAAAACCAAACAGGGTGCTTGTTTGTTTGCTTTGTTTTGTGGGCAATGATGATTGTACAATTTATACGGAAATGCAATGGCTCAAGTAGAGCAATCTTAAAGAAGAAAAACATGATTAGACTTACATTTTAAAAATATTAATCCTACTTATGAATACAGAAAAATCAACCAATACTGTATTGGAAAAGGAGAGAGAATCCATATTGATAACCCAGAAATAGACTAATGCATACAAGTACACTTTATAAATAAAATATTTGCATGGCATAGCTGAAAAAGTGTCATTTCCATCAAACTACCTGCCATATTTTGGTATTCATATAGTGAAAAAAAGTTCTCTTTTTAAATTTCAGAATATTATGGGGGTACACATGTTTTGGTTACATAATTTGCTTTTTTACAGTTTGAGTCAAAGTCATAATTGTGCCCTTCACCCAGATAGTATGTATTGTACCTGTTAGGTGTGAATTTACCCATCCCCTCTTCTTCCTTCCCACCTGCTTGATTTCCGTTGAGTTTTACTTCCATATGTGCACATAAGTGTTGATTGATTAGTTCCAATTTAGTATCGAGTACATGTGGTGTTTGTTTTTCCATTCTTGTGACACTTCACTTAGATGAATGGTCTCCAGTTCCATCATCCAGGTTGTTACAAAAGATACTAGAATATCACTTTTTTTGTGGCTGAATAGTACTTCATGGTATACATATACCACATTTTATTAATTATGTCATGTATTGGTGGGCACTTGGGTTGTTTCCACATCTTTGCAGTTGTGAATTATGCTGCAACACATTTGAGTGCAAGTGTCTTTTTTTTTACAAAATGTCTTTTTTCCTTTGGGTAAATACCTAATAGTGGGATTGTTGGGTCAAATAGTAGGTCTACTTTTAGTTCTTTGAGGTATCTCCATACTACTTTCCACAGGGGATGTACTAGTTTGCAGTTCCACCCACAGTATATAAGAGGACCTTTCTCTCTGCATCCACACCAGCATCTATTGTTTAGGGACTTTTTGATAAGCCATTCTCACTGGAGTTAGGTGATATCTCATTGTGGTTTTGATTTTCATTACCCTGATGATAAGAGATGCTGAGCATTTTTTCATGTGTTTCTTGGCCATTAGTCTATCTTCATTTGAAAAGTTTCTCTTTGTGTCTTTTGCCCACTTTTAATGGGATTGTTCGGTATTTTTTCTTGCTGATTTGCTTGAGTACTTTGTAAATTCTGGTTGTCAGCCCTTTATCAGATGTATAGCATGTGAATATTTTCTCCCCTTCTGTAGGTTGTCTATTCGCCCTAGTAATAGTTTCCTTGGCTATGGAGAAGCTTGTTAATTTGATCAGGTACCATTTATTTATTTTTGTTGTTTCTGTGATTGCTTTTAGGATCCTCTTCATAAATTTTTTGCCTAGGCTGATATCTATAAGGGTTTTCCCAACATTTGCTTCTAGAAGTGTTATAGTTTCATGACTTAGGTTTAAGTCTGTTATCCATGATAAATACATTTTTCTGAGTATCGAGAGGTGCAGATCCTGTTTCAATCTTCTCCATGTGGCTATCCAATTTTCCCAGCTCCATTTATTTAATACGGATTCTCTTCCCCAGTGCATGTTTTTGTCTGTTTTGTCAAAGATCAGATGGCAACATGAGGATGGTTTCATATCTGGGTTCTCTGTTCTGATCCATAGATCTATGTCTCTGTTCTCGGGCCAACACCATGCTGTCTTGGTTACTATAGCCTTGTGGTATAGCTTTAAGTCTGGTAAAATGATGTCTCCCAATTTGTCCTTATTGTGTACAGTTTCATTGGCTATTTGGGGTCTTTTATGGTTTCATATGAAGTATAGAACTATTTTTTCTAGACCTGCAAGAAATGACATTAATATTTTAATGGGGATTACATTGAATCTGTAAATCACTTTTGGCAGTATAGACATTTTAACAATGTTGGTTCTTTGAAAAGATATACAAAATTGCCAGGCCTCTTGCTAGATTAACCAGAAACAGAAAAGAAAGAACTCTAATAAGCTCAATCAGAAATGAAAAAGGAAAAATCACAACTGATATCACAGAAATACAAAATATCATGTATAAATACTATAAAAATCTCTATGCTCATAAACTTGAAACATGAAGGAAATAGACAAATTCTTGGAAACACACAGCCTCCCTGGGCTCAATCCCAAAAAAAAAATAGACCAATATCTAATAAATTGAAACAGCAAGAAAAATCTTCCAACAAAAAAAAGTCCCAGACCAGAAAGTTTCACACCCAAATTTTATCAAACCTACAAAGAAGAACTGGTACCTATACTGCAGAAATCACTTCATAACATTGAGAAGGAATATATCCTCCCCAACTCGTTCTATGAAGCCAATATCACCTTGATGCCAAAGCCAGGAAAGGACACAATAAAAAAAGAAAACTACAGACCAATATCCCTTATGAATATAGATGCAAAAATTCTCAATAAAATACTACCAAATTGAATTAAACTGCACATCAAAAAAATAATTCACCCAAGAGGGCTTCATCCAAGAGATGCAAGGATGTTTCAATATATGCAAATTTACAAATGTAATTCACCACGAAAATAGAAGCAAAATCAAAGACTATATGATCCTCTCAATGGATGCAGAAAAAACATTTGACAAAATTCAGCACTCTTTTATGATAAGTATGCTTAACAAAATAGGCATAGAATGTACATACCTCAAAATTATATGTGCCATATATGACAAATTCACAGCCAACATCATACTGAGTGGTGAAAAATTGAAAGCATTCACGCTTAGAACTGGAACTAGACAAGGTTGCCCACTGTCACCACTCCTATTCAACATAATGCTGGAAGTCCTAGCCAGAGCAAACAGACAAGAGAAGGAAGTCGAGGGTATCCAAATGGGGAAAGGAGAGGTCAAACTATGGCTCTTTGCTGATGATATGATCTTGTATCTAGAAAACCCCAAAGATTCAACCAAGAGACTCCTGGAATTGATAAATAAATTCAGCAAAGTCTCAGGTTACAAAATCAATGTACACAAATCAGTAGCTTTCATATACGGCAATAACAATCAAACAGAATCAAATCAAAGACTCAATACTTTTCACAATAGCAACAGCAAAAAAAAATACCTAGGAATATATTTAACTAAGGTGGTGAAAGACCTCTATAGGGAGAACTATGAAACACTGAGGAAGGAAATTGCAGAGGATGTAAATAGATGGAAAAACATGTCATGCTCATGGATCGGCAGACTCAACATTGTTAAAAAATAATTCTTATCCATCTACATGTTTCACATGTAAAAATCAGTGCTGGTTGTTTTTAGAAATGAATATAATTAATCACAAAGTCTTCTAGAATTTCATAATTAATCACAAAGTCTTCTAGAATTTCATATTGTAGAATATCTTCAATACACACACACATTGCTTTCTTTACATTGTGGGCAGGATAATATTTTGTCATGGTTGGGCAGTCCAAGCACTGAAGCACATTTAGCAGCATCTATGGCCTGTAACCACTTCATGCCACTAACATCTCCCAGTTACAATAATAAAAATAGTCTACAGTCTTTGACATATATCCCCTACATGACAAAACCAGCCACAATTAAGAACAATTGAACCACATTAACATTAGTCATTAATATTTATTAAAATTAATCACTAATATTTATTAAAAGACATCATAATGTGAGTGAAAGTGCAATTCATAGGGAGAGGAGCTCTTCTCAACATATCTAACTGATAAAGGCCTTTATACAAAATATATTAAAAATTAAATAGGGAATCGAGAACACAATAGTACAATAGGATTTGAAATCTAAGTGTACAATGAATATCAAAATAGTTATTGTCAAATAAAATACAGAAAGAACTTCAGTGTGATTTTATCAGAAAAAAATTAAAATATTTAAAAGTAACTAGACTGTCCATGTCAAATGTTGCCAAAAACATTTAGCTGTTGGCTGGAGTCTGGTTAGTGAGTTATTTGTTATTACCTAGTACAATTAACTATATGTTCTGTATGATTCCATTTATAAGAAATTCAAAAAAATCAGGCAATACTGTAGTGTTGTCTTTAGGAATGCATTTCTAGGTATAAAAATCAAGAAATAAATTACTGTAAAAACCAAGCCAATAGTTAACTTTGGGGTGAAGGGTAGAGGCCAAGAACGGGCAAAAGTACTAGCCAGGGCCTTATGTTCTAGAAAGTTCTACTTTCTGACCTGAGTTCTCCTTACACAGTAACCAATTATTTGCTATGTTATTGAGCTCTACAGTTTTTGTTCAATCTTTGTGTGTATATAGCTTTAACATGTAAAAGGATAAAAATAAAGTAATTATTGCTTTGACAGTCATCCCATTCTGCAAAGGTAATCATTGTAACCAAATTCTGAATTATCTTTCCAGATATGGTGCACACTTATGCCTATATACATATTTACATACTTTTATAACAGCATACACACTGTCTTGCATTTTTTTCATACAATTTACCTTAGTTATGATTCTACTTTGGCATGTATACAATTCCATCAGTCTTTTCAAAGGAAGTGTGTATTGCATCGTATATAAACATGATGCTTAAAACAATATGCTATAATAGTCTACCACAGCAAGGCAAGAAATTAAGTTTTGGGTTACCTATGTTACAATAGGTATACTACATGCAGATGTAGATTAAAATCTACCTATCATTTCTCTTTTAAGGACATTTTTCATAACCTTGAAAAATAAACAATAAAATTATGGAGGAAAAAGATATTTTTAAAAAATCTCCACCTGCCAGACAAACAAGATACTGTTTCCAGGCTGTCGGGAATATCAAGGTAAAATGCCAGGGAATTTTAACTGAGTATAATCAGTCAAATAGCTAGTTTCTAACTTTGATGAGGGAGAAATTTAGATAAATTCTGACAATTCAGTTTTATTTCTTTTGTTCTCAATATGTTAAAAACAAACACATACATTAAGCCCTTAAATTTAGTTGCTAACTTCACAAAAAATCACAGACATAGTGAGATAATATGAATTTACTCTCCCTTGCATCTGCTTCTACATTTGATATAGTAGATTCTCTCTATAGATATATTCTTTTGGAAAATGTCTGGAGAACTGCATAATTAATTATTAATATAACTTTTTGAAAATAAATTTTTATGTCCTTTCTGGGAAAAATCATTTAGCAAGTTTGATGCAGACTAGTAGGAAGTACATAAAACCTGAAAATAACTATATTGTTTTCTCAAAATTCTCTTTAGGAAGATACACCATCAGCCTTCCAAAATGTATTCAATTTTATTTGCCAATATTGAACCTCAATCTATATGATGCTGAACACCTTCAAACAGCCACTTACATTGCTTAAGGTGATGAAACATTTGTTGCCTAAAATATTCTTAACTACTTCATTATAAGGCTTGTTTATTTTGCCACATAAGTTTTGGGGAAAATGGGATATGATAACAATTTCCAAAAGTACTTTCTGACAAAGATTTGGAATTCTAATTTTTTTTCTTCTTCTTCTACTAAGGATGTTTGCATCATGTCATTGGAAAAATTCCTCTCTTAATTTCTAAGCCCTAATTATTGATGTTCCACTATCAATATTGCTTAAGGTGTTGGTGCTTGTATGGCTGCTGTTATTATTCCCCAATGAATTAGTGGTTACTGAGCAATATCCAAAGTTGTCTACAATGTAAATTCCTTATCTCTGCAATGCTAGTGTTTCTCCTGAGAATCCACTCTCCATACATTTGTCTAATGAAGATACTTTTACCAATACAGTAGTCCCCACTTATCCACAATTTCACTTTCCACGATTTCAGGTACCTAAGGTCAAAAATGGCCCGAAAATATTATTGAAAAATTACAGATATGAACAATTTCCTAAATTTTAAATTGTTTTCTATTCAGAGTAGTACGATGAACTTTTACTCCATCCTGCTCCATCCCCTTATCATCACAAAAAGAGATGATTACAATACAATAAAGTATTTTGAAAGAGAGAGAGACAGAGCAAGAGAGACTATGTTCACATAACTTTTATTAGAGTATATTTTTATAATTGTTCTACTTTATCATTAGTTGTTTTTGTTAGTCTCTTACTGTGCCTAATTTATAAATTAAATTTTATCATAAGTATATGTAGGAAAAAACAAAGTGTATATGGGATTTGGTACTATCCATGCTTTTAGTCGTCCACTGGGGGGTCTTAGACTATATCCCCTGTAAATAAGGGGAACTCCTGTATAGTCATCTTCCAACAGGCAGTCTTGGCACTGCTGATGTTGCCTGCTAAGGTAAATTCCATTGTTGTGGGTGGTTTTGGGGAGGGCAGATAATATGGACTGTCATCACTGTCAATGTTTTTGCTATTAATGCAGCTGATGCTGTTATTAACATTATCATGGTCTGGTTTTGTTTCTTTATATTTTTATTTTGCTACAATCCAAATTTATTTGGAAATCTTTTAGGCACAAGAGACAGAATACAACTCAAATGCCTAGACAAAGATAATTCATTTCTCATACACATGCAGGATGGGTTGAGTAGTAAAAAGCACAGAGAAGGGCAAGAATCCTGGTGCCATCAAGTACAATAGAAAGCAGATGTTTAAAAGTCATCAGGCCTTTTTCTTTGTCTCAGGTTTTAAATTTTCTGTTGGTTGTGGCCTCCTAATTTATCACTGCACTAGTTTTCTTTATAGAATGGAGTATCCCTGCTTATACTTTCTGAAATATATATATTTAAACTCTAACCTCTCTTTTATGCCTCAAGTTAAAATCTTATAAAGTGTACTCATTGCCTCTTTATCAACTGAAAACAATTTCCCATCTCTCCTTTAATAAATAATGGCTCCATTGGATCCAATGTGTCAGTGTTTCCAGTGCTGGACAAATAATCCAATATGTCCCAAAATATCTAAATCTAAGTCCTAGGAGTGAGCACGTAGGGACAATCTGAGTGCTAGAATTCATGCTGAACTCAAAATTATATTTCTTGCTTACCCTATCACAGTCTTTAAACTGAATTCTACCCTTCTTATGGACCTTTTCCTAGTAGTTTCCTTAGTTTTTCCAAAAAGCCTATGACAGCCCACATATTTGGTGTTCAGATAGGCACATTCATATACAAATCTTAGGATAAATATGGCTTAAAAAGAAGATAGATATAAACCCAATGTATCAAATCTTCCTAGTTTGCATTTGTTTCCGTTATGTCTAACATCTTTAAATATAATTCTTCATGTCTCTGTTCCTTTCTCTCTTCTCTCATTCTATGTGTTCATTCAGGAAAACAAGTTTCATGTTAGTAGATTTTCTTATAAAAGCTTAAGACTTAAAAGTTTATATTTCCAACTTGAGTGTACACCTAATTGATCAGTTTTAACTTGGACATATTATAAAAGTTATGTCTGATTGTTAGTTTCCCATTACTCTAATTATGTTTATGTAAAAAAACAAAAAAAGGTGATTTTGATACCCCTTATATATGAAAACATTCATTTTGTTTATAGGAACAGAATGAAAATATTACATAGAAATAAAATATTTCAGTAGTTTATACCAAAATCACTTGGGAGGTGAAGTGTAACGTAAGGTTGCTAGAGCTCGTAAGACACGGTAGAACAGTGAAAAAATAGAGGTAAAAAATATTAATGTTATAAGGGTAGCCAAAAGTAGGACTTGGTCAATGTAGTCCTCTACTAACAGAACTTGGAATGGGGCAGAAAGTTCAGTAATGGGCCTTGGTATAGACGTTTGTGCAGATTAGGAAACACTGTCTCCAAGAACAGTAACAGCGACAATAACAGCAGCAACATGGGCATATTATTGGGAGGATTAGAGAAGAACAGCCGAAAACTGAAAAAAAGGAAAAAAAAAAAGGTTGCAGATGTTCCCTTGGAGGAAAGAAATGACACTGGGAGATAGGAAATTTTTATTTTTTGCTTATATATTCTTTAATTAGAAAATATTATTTTATGAATACACATGTTAGATAATGGTAGAAAAAAGACATTCCATGTAAGAATGGTTTATTCTCAATATTCTGAATATTAGAATTGGGGTGGATAAAAAACTTAAAAACAACAAGCATTTGCACTGTATTATCATCTCTATAGAAGTTGCTGTCATGTTAGCTGAGAAGAGCTGCAGGCCATGGACTTATGAGAGTTACTTGATGATAAAATTATGAAGAGATTGAATAACCCTATACAGAATTGTGAAACATGGCAGTTTGAAGTCTAAGAGGAAAAGAGAAAACAGTGTTACTTGGCCAACTAATACCTTTTCCCCCTTCTTCCATGTTTTCTGAATGCCAATTTGGTTTCAAAGAGTAATATGCCCTGCTAAATAACTGGAATTCCCAGCCATCTTGCCCCTTGGGGCTGGTGATCTGTCACAATTCTATAGAAAGTGGTATAAGCTGAAGTTGTTGAAAGGGACTTTTTGTTCTCCTTCCTTCGTCCTGCCCTAATATAAAAATATAATAACAATGCACTACTTATTTGACTAATATGCACATTTTAACAATATAATTTTTATAGTAAGCTTAAAACTATGAAGGTAAGAGTCATACCAAAAACACAGCAAAACAGAAAGCTGAGAGGCTGGGATTTTAATGAAACCATGACCCACTATATCCTGCACTTCTTAACACTATCCTTCTTACATGGCAGATAAAATTTATCATGTATAACACATCATACAGGTGTAATTAATTTTATTGCACTTCATGTTATTGCCCTTCACAGATATTGCCTTTTTTCACAAATGGAATGTTTGTGGCAGCCCTGCATCTTGCAAGTCTATCCAGGCCATTTTTTCCCAATAGCATGTGCTCACTTCATGTCTCTCTGTCATATATTGTTAATTATCACAATATTTCAAATGTTATTATTATTAAATCTAGTATGATTATCTGAGATCAATGATCTTTGATTTTACTATTGTAATTGTTTTAGAGCACCACAAACCACACTCATATAAGACAACAAACTTAATCAATAAATGTTGTATGTGTTATGACTGCTCCACTGACCAGCCATTTCCCCTCTCTCTCCTTCTCCTTGGGCCTCCTTATTCTGTGACACACAATAATATTAAAATTAGGCCAATTAATAACTCCACAATGGCCTCTAAGTATACATGTGAAAGGAAGAGTTGCACATCTCTCAAAAGCTAGAAGTGATTAAGCTCTGTGAGGAAGGCATGTCAAAAGCCAACACTGGCTGAAAGATAGGCCTCTTATGCCAGTTAGCCAAGTTGTGAATGCAAAAGAAAAGTTCTTGAAGGAAATTAAGAGTCTATGGCAGTGAACATACAAATGATAAGAAAGTGAAACAGCCTTACTGCTGATATGGAGAGAGTTTGAGTAGTCTGGATAGAAGATCAAATGAACCACAAAATTCAATAAGCCAAAACCTAATCCAGAGCAAGGCCCCAGTTCTCTTTAATTCTGTGGAGGCTAAGAAAGGTAAGGAAGCTATAGGGAAAAAAATCATGAAGCTAGCAGAGGTTGGTTCACAAAGTTTAAGGGAAGAAGACATCTCCATAACACAAAAGTGCAAAGTAAAGCAGCAAGTGCTGATATAGAAGCAGAAGCAAGTTATCTAGAAGATCTAGTTAAAATCATTGATAAAGGTGGCTGTACTTCATAACAGATTTTCAGTGTGGATGAAACATCCTTATATTAGAAGAAGATACCATCTACAACTTTCATAACTAGAGAAGAAAAGTCAATGCTTGCTTTCAAAGCTTCAAAGGACAGTTTAATTCTCTGGCTTCCTAACCCTAATGTGGATGGTGACTTTAAGTTGAAGCCAATGCTCGTTTTCCATTTTGAAAATCCTAGGGCTCTTAAGAATTATGTTAGATCTATGTACTCACTTCATGTCTCCCTAGAAATGGAATAACAAAGCCTAGATGACAACACATCTGTTTGTAGCAGCTACTTTACTGAATATTTTAAGGCCACTGTTGAGACCCACTGATCAGAAAAAAACAATTCATTTCAAAATATTACTGGTCATTGACAATGCACTTGCTTACCCAAGAGCTGTGATGGAAATATGCAAAGAGATGTTGTTTTCATGCATGCTAACATAACATCCATTCTGCAGCCCATGGATCAAGGAGTAATTTTGAATTTCATATCTTATTTTAGAAATACATTCTGTAAACCTATAGCTGCCATAGATAGTGATTCCTCTAATGGATAGGGGCAACCTTCTGGAAAGGATTCACTATCCTAGATGTCATTGATACTATTTGTGATTCATGGAAGGAAGTCAATATATTGACATTAACAGGAGTTGAAAGAAGTTGATTCCAACCATCATGGATGGCATTGAGGGGTTCAAGACTTCAGTGGAGGAAGTTACTGCAGAAGTGGTGGAAATAACAAGAGAACTAGAATTAGAAGTGGAGCTAGATGTGACTAATTGCTGCAATCTCATGATAAAACTTGAACAGATGAAGAGTTGCTTCTTATGGATAAGCAAAGAAAGTGGATTCCTGAGATGGAATCTACTTTTTGTGACAATGATGTTAACATTGGTGAAAGGACAACAAAGGATTTAGAATATAAAGTAAACTTAATTGATAAAGCAGCAGCAGGTTTTGAGAGGGTTTAATTGACTATAACTTTGAAAGAAGTCCTACTTATAAGTGGGAGCTAAATAATGTGCAAACATGGACATAGAGTGTGGACTGATAGACATTGGAGACTGGGAAGGGGGGTGGTGGTAGAATAAATTACTTAATGCATACCATGTAGATCATTTGTGTGATGGATATGCTAAAAGCCCAGGCTTCACCACTACACAATATATTCATGTAAAAACATTGCACTTGTACCCCTTAAATTTATATAACTAAAAATAAAAAAATAAGTAAATATTTGTTGAAATGCAAAAAAAAATGCTATCAAAAAACATGTCATGCTAAAGAGAAATCTTTCTTATGGAAAGAGCCAATTGATGTGGCAAATTTTGTTTCTTTATTTTAAGAAATTGGCACTTTCACACCAACCTTCAGCAGCTACCACCCTGATCAGTCAGCAGCCACGAACATTGGGGTAAGACCCTTCATCAACAGAATGATTACAACTCTCTGAAGGTTCAGAGATGATTATTAACATTATTTAGCAATAAAGTGTTTTTTAATTAAGTTACGTGCATTGTCTTTGTAAACAATGCTATTGCACACTGAATACTTTACAGTATAGTGTAAATATAACTTTTATAAGCACTGTGAAACCAAAAAAATCATGTGACCAGCTTTATTGCAGTATTTGTTTTATTGTGGTGATCTAGAACTGAACCTGCAATATCTTTGAGATATTCCTGTATTTTGGGTACTCTCTAGTATTCAGCAAATATAATTCCTAAATGATAAGGTAAACCTCAAGGCTTTACTGGAGTTTGACCTATCAGGTTTTGGACTTAGTTGGGACACATCATTTTTTTTCCTATTTCTCTTCTTTTATTTTTGGAATGGAAATCTTTATCTTATGCCTCTTCCACCATTGTATTTTGGAAGTACATAATTGTTTGGCTTCACAGGTTCACAGCTGGAGAGGAATTTTGCCTGAGAATAAATTGTACCCCAAATTTCACCTGTCTCTGATTTACATGATAAGTAGATGAGACTTTGGACTTTATACTAGAATTGAGGCTGGAATGAGTTAAGACTTTTGGGTTTGTTGGAATGGAATGAATACATTTTGCATGTGAGCGCATGAATTTTGGAGAAACTGGGGCAGAATTCTATGGACTGAATGTTTGTGTCCCCCCTAATTTAATATGTTGAAATCCTAACCCTCAATGTTATGGTATTAGGATGTGGGGCCTTTGGTAGGTGATTAGGTCATGAGGACAGAGGCCTTAAGAGCAGAGTTAGCATTTTTATAAAAAGGAAGAGATCTCACCCACTCTTTCCCCCATGGGTATATACAACCAGCTGATGGTCTGCTACCTGCAAAAGGGCCCTCACCAGAATCTACTCATGCTTGCACCCTGATCTTGGACTTCCAGCCTCTAGAACTGTATGAAATAAATTTCTGTTTTTTATAAGGTACTCAATCTATGGTACTTTGTTATAGCAGCCCAAACTGCCTAAGATACTCCTCTAAACCTTAATCCATACCACATTCCTTCTGACTCTTATGGGCTTCAGTTACATTGACAGGTTACCAAACATGGCAAATTTGTTATTGCACTGTGGTTTGCCAATGCTGTTTTATTTTACCTTAAAAAAATCATTTCCACAGCATATGCAGCTATTAAAATAATCTAGTTCATATATCAAATTACTTCTCTGATATGTCTCATCATATTTTTATTCTTTTTAAAATTTGATTTTAATTAATGGATAGTAATAATATATATTTACATATTGTATATATTTAAGGAGTACAATGTGATGTTTTGCTATATTTTTACATTGTGAAGTGACTAAATCAAGCTAATTAACATGTCCATAATCTCACATATTTACCTTTTTTTGTGGTGAGAACATTTAAAATCTACTCTTTTAGCAATCTAAAAAATTCAAACTTATAAAAGTAGAGAGTAGAATGCTGGTTACAAGGGGCTGGAAGTGAGGGATGGGGAGTGGGGAGATGTCAATCAAATGGAACAGAGTTTCAGTTAGACAGAAAGGAAGATGTTTGAGAGATTCATTGTACAGCATGGTGCTTATAGTTAAAAATAATTTAGTGTATAGTCCAGATTTTCTATTTCAAATAGATATGTGTGTGTGTGTATGTGTGTGTGTGTGTATATATATACACACACATATATATATATATGAAACTGGGGAGTTCTTAAGACACAACCTACCAAATAGTAGATTTTCAATAAATAGTTTTAGACTATATAAATTCTTACAGTTTTCCCTGATCTCTAGATTTTTTTTTCTTTAACCTTATCTTAGTAATTGCCAATTCTCTCTTTAGGCAAGTTAAATAGTTAAAACAATAAGAACCATAACTAAACCAACAAAATAACAAAATTTGTTTTTTTTAAAATTTAAATGGCATGTTCTATTTTGTTCTAAGACTGGACTGTCTCAGAGATAAAGAAGACTTAATTATTTTATATAGTATTCCTTTGAGAAATCTTGAGCTTTGTTCAAAAAAGACATATTTCAATTTTTTTGCCTGTATTTTATCACTCCATAGAGCCTAGATAGAGTTCTTGAGTTCTCACTTATTCCTCATGGGTCTAATTCCATTACATTTTAGGACTGTGTCAATTAATTTTCTTTTCTCAGATAATAAATTTACACTCCTATTTCTCTTCTGAGCAGTTAGACATTTTCAGTATGAAACATTCCATTAAAATGAAATGACAAATTGCCCCATAGCACACAAATTTTCAAAGAATGTTTGGTCTGATAATATAGTTCTTAGGAGTTTCTTTCCAAAGTAATACATGTACACAAAAGACATTATTAATTTTGTGCATTTACAAACTACACATAATTTAAAAGTGATGTCATTGTTCTACAAATATATCTAGGTTTCAAAGTGATTGATTAAATTCTGCTTAAAATTTTGCACAGAAGTACAGTATATAATCACGTTTTATATTCCTCTGTGCAGGATGTAGTTTTCTAAATCATACTCCATTGTCATGAGCATGTTCATCTTCCATCCAGAACACACTGACTGAAAATAAGATCAAGTCTGCACATTTTGGGATATAAATTTTTGAGATTACTGCAGTTGCTACTATGTATATCTCTTATACTTGAGCCTCTCAATCTTGCTGTTTTTATCACTTTTGTGCCTGCAAGATTTATGTATCTGTATACTTTGTTTATATTCAGCAGCTAAGTATTTTTTGTCCTGTTATCATGACTTAACCTGTAATTTATTTTAAAAGTACAAATAAGGTTTTAAAACATAATTATAGTGTAATCTCTTTAAATTTTGCTGCATCATAACCCATAATGAGAAAAATCAAAATTAAAAGTGCACACACACACACGCACACAAACACACATTCTCCAAATATATAAACTTAGGTAGCATGTTATATTAGATTCATCACTAACTATTTGAAAATGTAATTTGATTGTAATGCAAGATTACTTGCAGGTTATTTACTTACAGGTATACTTACAATTCTCACACTTTTTAAAAGTCATTCAATGTGTTAGTTTCCTTTAATTTCTAATGATTATATTAGAAATATCTGGCCTTTCTCCTTTCAAAGGTGGTTATTATAATCAACTGAACCAATGTATGCAAAGGCAGACAATATATTTTAAAGCTTTTAAATGTTAGTTTTTTTATTATTATATTCTAAAAAAATTCTATATTGTCTAATTTTTATAGCTAATTGTTTAACATAAAATCATACAAATGGTAGAGGTTTTGATGTTCATATTTTTTACAAAACTGATCAAACCATATTTTCAAAATGTAACATACTGTAACATTACAACAATCCTCTCTAATTGTGTAGACACTAACCTTTGTTTTCATTTTCTTCACTTGTAAATTGAAACTGTTGATCTACAGGATTTCTAGGGTTTCTTCCAGCTTTCCTCTTTGTATTATCCTAATTAATTATGAAATATGTGGAATTGGGAACACTTCAAATTACTCAGACCCAAACTTGGAAAAAATAATTTTATATATTTAAAAGTGGAGAGAACAAAAATGGGAGAAACTGTCAAAAAATAAAACTATGTTAGAGGAAAGAAACTGAATGAACTTTGGGAAAGAGCTAAGTAGTGTAGAGGTTGAATGGATGAGGGTTCAAATGAGAACAACACAGACTGGCATGAAGAAATCAGGTTAATCATCCAACACAAAGTCTGCAGAAGAGCTGTAAATGTCAATGTGGGCATTATCCAAGGTGCCATGAGAATCATAGAAAGGCAAATCATGGTAAGGATGCAGCCATGTGATTAACTTTTCCATCTGACTTCAAGCTGCTTAAATTTTACCTTCCCGCACATAAAAAAAAATCTTTTTCTTACTACTTTATTCCTTCCAGAAAATAATATGTGTAATATCTTATATTCTATGGTTTGAATGTGTCCCATTCAAATGGGACACATTCATGCAGGAGATGCCACAAAATGCAGGAGATGCCAATGTGATATTCCACAAAAATGCAGGAGATGCCAATGTGATATAAATATTTCCTTCAAAAGGTCATTAGGTCATGGGGGTTCCTTCCTGCTGGATAGGGCTAGGTGCCCTCATAAAAAGGGCTTGAAAGAGGGAGTTTGACCTCTCTCTTGCCCTTTTACTTGCTGCTACGTGAGACTGCAGCAGATTGTCCTCACCAGATGCCAGTGCCTTGATCTTGGATCTTTCCAGTCACCAGACCTGTGAGAAAATAAATTTCTATTTTTTTAAATACCCAGACTCAGGTATTTTGTTATAGCAACACAAAACAGACTAAACTAAAATAAAAATTATTAGGCAAATTAATGATTATTATTTATCAGGTACAGTCTTATTTATAGAATCTTAAGATAGACAATTGCTTAAAATTTATTTGAATTATGAAATAATTCAAATAAATGTAGATTTATGAATATTTTATACTTCCTAAAATTCTAACCACAATAATAATCTAAAAACCACCACAATTGCTCCCATAATATTTCATAATTATACCAGATGATTTGAGAAATTTCCCTAAATATTAGGATTCAAGTCCTTCTTTTCATTCAATGAAACTATTGTTCTAAAAAGCCTTTAAAGGCATAAGGCATAACATTTCAAAAAATTTCACATTTGTTAATTTATAACATATGTTTTAAAAACTCCAAAATGAACTTTAAAGTTCTATGGGGGTGGGGATACCCCCTTGATTCCAGGAAATAATATGATCCTGAATGAGAGAATATAGGGAAAAGAACATCAAATGAATTACTTCAACTATGTATAGTGAAACTGTACTCAAGACAAACAGCACTGAATTTATACTAGAATTTATATTTTTCAAAATCCACGTCTTGAATTTTGAAAAAAGAGGTTGAATAAAATCCAAGAGTAATCATTGCTTCCATGTTTCATAAAGAAAAAAGAAAAGCCCAAAAAATCATTTATTATCTTTGATAACCATAGAATAAATCCAATAAACCAACAGACATGATTCTTCATTCTGGGTACACATTGGTTTTGATCTATGTCTCTATCATCACTTTATCTCTTTAAGACTGAATAAGGGGGTTAAGGCTAAAGTGAACATCCGAGTGTACATTCGCTCTCAAGTATCTCTAAGTAAAATCTGGCGGTGCTGGTAAAACAGGGAAGACTCTATCTAGGAAACAGTCCAGAAGTCTTACGAAGGCCTGCCATATATAAATATGAACTCTCTAACAGTGAGACATTCTTCTCAAACTCCTGGCTACAAGTGGTTCTCCCACCTTGGCCTCCCAAAATGCTGGGATTACAGGTGTGAACCACCACATCTAGCCAAAGTAATACACTCTTGTATAGATCTTGAAAAGTTTTCAAGCTCAATTAAGTGATGGACTATTTCCCTAACATTTTTTTTCCCACTCAATTCAAATTTACTGGGCATATATTTACATGCCAGATACTGGTTTAGGCTCTTACAACACATCAGTGAATAACACAGACAGAAATTCATGCAGCTTACATTCTGGACAGTGGTTGGTTCAGCTGCCTGTTTAGACTTTTTTGTAATTTCAAAGTACTATGGGAGTACAAATGTTTTTGGTTACATGGACTGCTTTTGTAATGCTTGAGTCAGAGTTAAAAGTGTGCACATCACCCAGATAGTGTTCATTGTACAGGGTAGGTAGGTTTTTGCCCATCCCCTCTTCTTCCCTTCCCCCTGCTTGATTTTGATTGAGTTTTACTTCCCTCTATGCACACGTGTGCTCATCAGTTAGTTGCAATTTAATAGTGAGAAATTGCGCTGTTTGTTTTTCCATTCTTTAGATACTTCACTTAGGATAATGGTCTCTAGTTCCATCCAAATTGTTGCAAAAGGCATTAAGTCATCCTTCTTCATGGCTGAGTAGTATTCCATGGTGTACATATGCCACATTTTGTTAATGCACACATGAATTGATGAGCATTTGGTTTGATTCCACATCTTTGCAACTGTGAATTTTGCTGCAATAAACATTCAAGTGAAGGTGTCTTTTTGGCAAAATGGCTTCTTTTCTTTTGAGCAAATACCTAGTAGTGAGATTGCTGGATCAAATCGTAGGTCACCCATTAGTTCTTTGAGGAATCTCCATACTGTTTTCCATGGAGGTTGTATTAATTTGCAGTCACACCAACAGTGTATAAGTGTTACTTTCTCTCTGCATCCAGGCCAGCATCCAGTGTTTTTAGACTTTTTAAGAAAAGCCATTCTGACAGGTGTATGGTGAAATCTCACTGTGGTTTTGATTTGAATTTCCCTGATGATTAGTGAGGCTGAGCATTTTTTCATATTTTAATTGGCTATTTGGCTCTTCTTTTGAGAAGCTTCTCTTCATGTCTTTCAAGTCTTTTACCCACTTTTTAATGGGGTTGTTTGATTTTTTCTTGCTAATTTGCTTGAATTCTTTGTAGATTATGGTTATTAACCCTTTATCAGATGAATAGCTTGCAAATATTTTCTCCTATTCTGTAGGTTGTTTATTTGCTCCTGTTGATTATTTCCTTGGCTGTACAGAAGCTTTTTAATTTAACCAAGTCCCATTTATTCATTTTTGTCTTTGCTGTGATCACCATTGGGGTCTTCTTCATAAATTATTTGCTAGGTCAATATCTAGAAGAATTTTTCCAACATTTTCTTCTAGAATTCTTATGGTTTCATGACTTACATTTAAGTCCTTTATCTATCTTGATTTAATTTTTGTGAGCAGTGAAAGATATGGATCCTGCTTTGTTCTGCATGTGGCTATCCTATTTTCCCAGCACCATTTATTGAATAGGGTTTTTTACCCCAGTGTATATTTTTGTCTGCTGTGTCAAAGATCAGTTGGCTATATGTGCATGGTTTTATATTTGGGTCCTCCGTTCTGTTCCATTGGTCCATCTGTTTATATTTGTGCCAATACCATGCTGTTTTGTTACTCTAGCCTTGTAGTAAAATTTGAAGTCTGGTAATGTGATGCCTCCAGGTTTGTTCCTTTTGCTTCAGATTGCTTTGGCTATTCAGGCTCTTTTCTAGTTCCAAACAAAGTGAAGAATTATTGTTTCTAGATTTGTGAAATATGACATTGGAATTTTGGTAGGGATTGCATTTAATCTGTAAGTTACTTTGGGTAGTAGGGATATTTTTAAAATGTTGATTCTACCATTCCATGAGCATGATATGCCTTTTCATTTGTTTGTATCATCTGTGACTTCTTTTCTCAGTGTTTCCTAGCTCTCTCTGTAGAGATCATTCACCTCGTTGGTTAGGTATATTGCTAGGTATTTTATTTTCTTTGTAGCAATTGTGAATGGTTTTCAGTCTTTGATTTGACTCTCAGCTTGAGTGTTATTGGTGTATAGGGATGCTTCTGATATGTGTACATTGATTTTGTAACCTGAGACTTTGCTGAATTTATTTATCAATTCCAGGAGTCTCTTAGTGGAATCTTTGGGGTTTTCTAGATATGAGATCATATAGTCTGCAGAAAGCAATAGTTTGACCTCCTCTTTCCCAATTTGGATACCATTAATTTCTTTTTCTTGCTTGATTGTTCTGGCTATGACTTCCAGCACTATGTTGAATAGAAGTAGTGACAGTGGACATCCTTTTCTTGTTCCAGTTCTTAGTAGGAATGCTTTCTACTTTTCCCCATTTAGTATGATGCTGGCAATGAGTTTAATCATGTATGGCTTTTATAATTTTGAGATTTATTTCTTCTATGTCAAGTTTGTTGAAACACATCTAACCCACAACGACTCATACAGACTCAAGATGAAGGGATGGAAAAAATATTCCATGCAAATGGAAACCAAAAGAAAGCAGGTGTAGCCATTCTCATATCAGATAAATCAACAGTAGTAAAGAAAGACAAAAATGGTCATTATATAATGGTAAAAGGAGCAATTCAACCAGAAGACATAAAAATCCTAAATATTTTATACACCTAACACAAGAGTGCCCAGATTCATACAGCAAACCCTACCAGATCCAAGCAAAGAAATAAACAGCAACATTGTAATTTCCAAGGACTTCAACACCCCACTGACAGAACTGGACAGATCATCCAAGCAGAAAATAAATAAAGAAATACTGGACTTATATGGGACCCTAGAACAAATGGGCCTAACAGACATTTAAAGAACATGTTACCCAAAAACTAGTGAATATACATTCTTCTCCTCAGCACATGGAACATTCTCCAAGATTGGCCATATTTTAGATCACAAAACATGGCTCAACAAATTCAAAAAAATAGACATCATACCATGTATTGTTTCAGACCACAGTGGAATAAGACTGGAAATCAACTCCAGGAGAAACTTTCAATTCTACACAAAGTCATGGAAATTAAACCTGCTCCTGACTGATTATTGAATCAATAATCAAATTAAGATGGAAATTTAAAAATTCCTTTAACTCAATGACAAAGGGGACACAAGCTTTCAAAATTTATGGGAGACAGCAAAAGCTGTTCTAAGGGGAAAATTCATAGCCTTAAATGCCTACATCAAAAAGACAGAAAGATCACAAATTAACAATCTAATGATACATTTCAAGGAACTATAAAAGGAGGAGCAAACCAAACCCAAAGCCAACAGAAGAAAAGAAATAGCTAAGGTCAGAGTAGAACCTAGTGGAATGGACAACAAAAACAACAACAAAAAATACAAAGTATCAATGAAACAAAAAGTTGGTTCTTTGAAAAGATAAACAAATTTGACAGACCTCTTGCTAGATTGACCAGATAGAAGAGAATGGATCCAAATAAGCTCAGTCAGGAATAAAGAATGCTATGAAAATCTCCATGCACATGAACTCGAAAATGTAGAGGAAATAGGCAAACTTCTGGAAACACGCAACCTCCCAATAATCAATCAAGAAGAAATAGGACTCCTGAAAAGACCAATAATGAGTAACAAGATTGAAGCAGCAATAAAAAATCTTCCAACAAAACAAGCCCTGGACCAGATAGATTCACAGCCAAATTTTATCAGGCCTACAAAGAAGAGTTGGTACCCATTCTGCAGAAATTATTCCATAACATCCAGGAGGGAATCCTCTGCAACTCATTCTATAAAGCCAGTATCACCTCGATACCAAAGCCAGAAAAGGACACAACAAAATAAGGAAACTACAGACCAATATCCCTTATGAATATAGATGTAAAAATCCGCAATAAAATATTAGCAAACTGAATTAAACAGCACATCAAAAAAAGGTAATAATCCACCATGACCAAGCAGGAACAGGCTTCATCCCAGTGATGTAACGATGGTTCAACATACATAAATCAATAAATGTGATTCACGACATAAACAGAGGCAAAAACAAAGATCTTATGATCATCTTAGTAGATGCAGAAAAAGTATTTCCCTGACATTTTAAGGAAGCATTGCATAGTTTTTTGCTGCTTATTGGTATTTCATGATGAATTTCCATGCCAATTAACTGAGGAGAACTTGGAAATAGCTATTCCCAAGAATGGCTTATTATTCTTTGAAAGATGTGGTAACTAACAGTTCATCTTTTTGATGCACATTTGATAATAAAAATAAAAATTAGGAAAATATAAATTGCCAAACAATGCCTTAAGTATAAGCAAGTATTAATAATTTCAGACATGCATTCAAAGGTCTCAAAATGTTTTAAAACATTTATACTCTGAAAAGCTTAGGAAATTAGAAAGCTACCATATATGAAATCTATATATTTTTAATAAATTCAACAAATATTTTTAACCTAGTGTTTGTGGTATAGTATATTATCTCTATAACTGATGATTACATATTCTATAAAAGAAGACATATGCTTTATGACCCTCTGATATATTCTGTTTTAATATGTTCCATGACCCATTTTTTCCCTTGCCATCACACTTTTGATTGGGTTTTGCTTGTGGGAGGAATGAGAGAGAGGTTGAGGTGTTTCTCTCACATCTTTCCCCACTTCAAGCCCATTTCCTGCTATTTACTGCATTCTTCCACAAGTACCCTTTCTGCACAGCCGTCCACCTCAATGCCTTTAATTTTTCACTGGGCTTTACTAACACTATCGTTTTTCCTTTTCCTCTCATGTGTAGGGAGCCTTCCTTTGACTGTTTCTTCCTGGTGCCTCAACATCCTTTGGCTGTTGCCTTAATCCTGCTCATATCTCTATAAAAAATCTATTCATTAAATTCTCACCATGATCCAAGGTGATTCTGCCTTGTGTCTATTTCCAGGACCATAATAAATATTACACAGTCCAAAAATATTTGCCAAGATTAGAGTTGGACAAATTACACTGAATATTAAGTGTTTTCTAAGAAGAGAGCAATTTTATTTTATATAATACAGGAGATGAAGTGTTATTCATTAAAGAAGTGACATATCTACTGGGCTTTGGCACCTGGATTGGACTTCAACAGCTATATGCGATTAATTTAACTTCTTCAGGATGCTAATATCTGATTACTGATTTAACTTAATATCTCTTGAATAGAGCATTAGAATTTTTCAGTATGCTTAAATTGAATTAAGTGATGTAGGCATAAATACATGTAGTCACTACAAGACGACAAATAGACCATTTTCAATGCTCCAGCAAAGTCTAACTGTGTCCTTTCCCAGCCATAAACTCCTCATGATATAACTTGTACTTCTTCTCAGTATAAATTCAATCCCATCTCTTTGTGATAATCTTTTTCTTCCAATTTTTTAATAATTTCATTATCTACTTTTCCATCCAGGTATATGGTTTAGTTTTGTTTGGTATTGGATTTGGAAACTCATGGTATATACTGCTGAATTCTTTCTCAACATTAGGTTTTTGAAATTCATCCATGTTTTTCTGTAGTTTATTCATTTTTTGTTGATGTATTATTCCATTGTGAGTAGTCTTAAGTTATCAGTGTTATTGTTAATAGTTATGTTTCCCCCCACTTTTTGTCATAATTAGCAGTTTGATTACAAATACCCCTATGCGTGTACTTAGGTAGATGTAAAACCAAATGTGCAATTGCTCATTTGGAGGGCATGCAGATTTTTAAATTTATGGCTGTTCAATAAATTAGTTGCATTGACTCATAGGATGATATTCCATGTCATCACCAGGACCAGGTATTGTCAGACATTTTCAATGTTTGCAAACTGATCAAATATGGTATTTGATCATATTGTATTGCTTTTTCTTTTTTTGCTCAGTACAGTTCTGTTTTTCTAAATAGTCCACGTGTTCTCGAAAAAGACTGCATAGAGCACTTCTTGGGTGCACTGTGAGATATAAGTCTTCACAATTTTTTCTGACTCATATGTGATTCAAATATAAATTAGGTAAATAAAGAAAACTCTTTGTTCATACAGAAGGACATCAGAAAAGCCATCAATGTACAATGAAAAGAAAAAAGGCAGTTAAAAAGTCATTAGCCAATAATGTCCAATTTTATCAATAGCAAAAAGCTGAAACATTCACCTAAATTATATATATGTATGTATATTTTTCTAAGGAATGTTCTTTATTTCAAACAATAAGTGAATATTTTAAAATGTGACATCTAAAATTTAAATTTAAATTTTAGGTTCAACAAGAGAGAAAAATATATCTGTCCTTAAACTTTTTAAATACAAATTCCCTGTCAAATATACTTGCAATTATAATGCATATTAATAATTAAGATTTGTTTACAGTGGGCCACACCTGTGTTCAAGATTTTGGCTTGGTGATTATTCTCTATTCTGGAAATTTAGTTTGCAGCATTAGTAAAATAGAAACAAGTTAAGCTATTTAGAAAATATAAAATGTGTTTGCTAATGTTGCCATATTTCATAACATAGGTCTTATTTCTCAATAAATACAATATATCTCATTAACACAACCTTATGGCTGCAGGTATGAACTAATGTGTATGGCCCTGATGATAAAACTGCACAAAACATGTTTTATTAACACATTTCTTTCTTATTCACATTTAACCGAGATGGTACCTTCTGCCAAACAGTCTCCCCAATATACAAGTTTAAGTAACTGTGGCTCTTCATACAGGATAGCTTGGCTGACCTAGTGGGAACTCTTGGCCTGGCATCCCAGCGTCATTCATTATCATACCAAGAACGGAACCCAAGGTCCTAGAGCTTTTTGCTCAATCCTCAAACAACCATTAATTAGGTACCATGTGAGCTCCTGACTTTGTGCTAGCCCTGTCCTACACTTGTGACCAGAATAGACAAAGGGCTTGTTCTACTTGGGAGTTTAGAGCTAAAAAATAAATTTATATTGCATGATATCACGTTAGTGATAATTGATGAATAGTGAAATCAGGTGAAATGACACTGACATATGTATTGGTTGATCAGGAAGTCACTGCTAAAGAAGAAATATCTTTTAGCAATGTATTTCCAACAAATGGAGCACTAAGTATGAAGGTCATGTGTCAGGGCAAGCAAGATGTGACATGGGACAGAGTAATTCAGGCAGAGGGTGGTGGTAGGAGGGGAACCCACTGAATACCTAGGGGGCAGATTAGATCTTTGGCTTTTATTATAAAAGTAAAGAGAATACTTGAGAGAATTTCAAGTGGAGAAATGAGACTAGTATTATCTGAATTGTATTGTAAAAGAAGATTTCCGTTGCCTTGTAGAGAAGAGATCAAAGAAAGGATAGATAATGGCAGCAGACAGATGCAATTAAGAAGGTAGTTTAGTAGTTCATGTAAAAGATAATAGTTGGATTTGCAGTATATTTGAAGTAAAGTAGAATAGATTATCTAATAGTTTGGAATGGTATATAAAAAAGCTGGTGATAACTCCATGTTTTGAAGCCTTAGAAATTGGATTAATAATGGCACAAATTACTAAATGGAAAAATCACTGGAATAGAAGCAGGATTGGCAGGATACACCTCAAGAATTCTGTATTACTTGTTAAGTTTGAGATGTCTATTTGACATTCAAGGCAGTTGCAAATGAATCCAGTGTTCAGGGAAGAGATATCAGCTAGAGATATAAATTTTAGTCTTGTGCCCATATCTTAGCCACAAGAGAGGATTTTATGAACTGCTGGTGAGAGTGTAAATCAGTACAATCAATGTAGAGAAAAAAAGAAGTACTTATACTATGCCATCCTATAGTAACTCCCAACCCCCACCACCTAGAGCAGAGACTGTGTGAATAATTTGGGAATGTATCATGGAACAAGAATGAGAAACAGGATAAGTATTACAGGGAGAGAGAGAGAGTCAAATCTAAGATACATTATCAATTTAGGTGATATGAAATTCTAGGACCATTCACTGAAGTGAACAATAGGGGGAAATATTTATCCATAAGCTTTAGGAGTTCCATTTGTCAAGTGTTGCCCCATGGGTGCAAACTTCCCAATATATCTAGGTGGTGCACTTATGAGTACCAAAAGATCCCCACAGCAACCCATACATCATCTGAGCAGTCCCAAGGCAGAAAGTGAAGTCTTACTGGGGTTTGAGGACACATTTTATCAGTCCCATTTTTATGAAGCTGACCAAAGTCTACATAAGACTGGGAACCAAGGCCATGACTGAGATAGTAGGTGAAGACAAGAATATTTGCAGTGGTGTAGGAGGCATCCAGTATACCCTATGATGTTGAAATTACATGCCAAAGTTTATATCCTAGAGAAACTCTGACCCATATATACAATATATGTTCATAGCATCTATTTTGTGAAATAACAAAAATCTCAAAAAAGCTAAATAACAATATATTGAACAATGGATAGCTGTATTTGGATATTTTTCAATAATGCAAAATTAAAAAGCATTTAAAATGATGGATGAGAGTTATGTGCATCAACAAGGATGACTAGCATAAATATTATATGAAACAAAATAAAACAGGAGGTAGATGGACATACAGTTTTAACTTTTAAAAATATATGATCATAATCAAATTGTCTATGGATACTTGCACATAAGGCTAAATTATAAATAATTATGCATATATGTTCAATTGCCACATTTTGAGTCATTGTTTCCTCTATAAGGAGAGAAAGGAATCTGATCAAAGTTTATAGGGGCTTCCAATTGAATTGACACTATTATTTCCTACTGAGTGGTTGATACATGAGGATTTTTTTTGTTGTTATGACTTTCATATGTATTGACAATAAAGTAAATAACTAACCTTTGGTGTGAAACCTATATATCTCTGATATGCAAAATATCACAAGAATAATGACTGTTAGGGAATGAGGCTTTAGTTCTAATGTTTGGGTCATCCCCCTCAGTGTTCTCCAGTGCTTCTTAGACTATTTTGGTTAGTTCTGTCTTAATGCTTTAAAACTAAAGAATTCTTTCAAACAGTGGTTTGGTCTTTTGAAAAAGGGAAGATTTACTTCCATATGTGCACCTAAGTATTGATGGATTAGTTCCAATTTAGTAGTTAGTACATGTGGTGTTTTTTTTTTTTTCCATTCTTGTGATACTTCACTTAGAAGAATGGTCTCCAGTTCTATCTAGGTTGTTACAAAAGATATTAGATCACCTTTTGTTTATATGGCTGAGTAGTGCTCCATGGTATACATATACTACATTTTATTAATCCACTGATATATTGGTGGGCACTTGGGTTGATTCCACATCTTTGTGATTATGAATTGTGCTGCTATAAACATTCGAGTGCAAGAGTCATTTTAATAAAATGACTTTTTTTTCCTTTGGGTAAATATCCAGTAGTGGATTGCTAGATCAAATGGTAGGTCTACTTTTGCTTCCTTGAGGTATCTACATACCACTTCCCGTAGAGGTTGTACTAGTTTGCAGTCCCACCAACATTGTATAAGTTCCTTTCTGTCCACATCAAAAGCAAATTATGTAACCAAAATGTGTGTACCCCCGTAATATTCTGAAATTAAAAAAAAGAAAAAGGAAAGATTTGTAAACAAAATGAAAACGAGAGAGTAGAAGTGTATGGCAGAAATCAAGAAAAGGAAATCATTCTCTTGGATAAGTACACCCTGTAGTTTCGTTTCAAGAGAATCAACTCCTAGAAATGTAACCATATATTTAAATTGCTGGATCATTACCTATATGCAGCATAATGAAAATCTCCCCTCACTAGAAGGCCTTGTGTAGGTCGTTATACATTACTATGTACAGTTATCTACACAAGCACTGAGATAGGGTATGTGAATAACTAATTTATTTCCTTGCTTACTGAGAATATTCTTTGCAGCAAGACACTAGAGAAACAATTAAGAGGACAGGCATGGGCTATATTTTTATAGAATCTAGCAAAGAGGAGACAGTTTAAAATAACCCCAGAAAGTAAATAAGTATTCAAATTTTAATAAGAACTATCAACACACAAACAGGAAACTACAGGGAATAATGGGCTGAAGGCAAGGAGGCCTAATTTATAAAAGGGTTTCCCTGAGAAGCAATATTTAATCAGAGACTTAGAGGATGAGGAGTTAGCCATTATGAAGGGGCAGATGAAGAAAATTTCAGACCAAAGAAACAGCATCTGCAGATTTTAAGTAGGAAAGCCTTCAGAAAGCTTTGAACTCAATCTGTGTTGCTGGAAAAACGTGAACAATGGGTGGCATGACCTGGAATGAGGTAGGTAGATAAGCAAAGACTAAAATCACACAACTTTTATGATAAAAATTAGAATTGCACATTTAATTTTGATTGTATTGAGAAGATAGATATTTTCAGGCTAGAATGAGAAAATATTTTTTTTTAATTTTGTTTGTTCTTAACAAATCATTCTCACTGTAGTCCATAATAAATTGGAGAGGCAATGGTAGACGATAAAACACGTGGTTAGAAGCTGTTGCAAATACTTAAACTTCAAAAAGAATTTTGTGGTAAGTTCAAATCCTCTGGTTAAGAAAAGTTCATTACTAAATGCTGTTAGTTCTCAGAAGAAAGATAAATTCATATGACACAAATTTTACTCCTTGGGTTAGAGAGCGTCATAAGGATGCTGTCCAGATTTCTGACATTTAATCACATCTTGTTTTACGATCTTCATTTTTATTTTATCCTCACTATTTCTAGCAAAAAGTCAGTGAAAATTCTTACATTTAATAAAAATCATTTATTGGCTGTCCAGCAATGTGCTAAATATTGTTTAGACATTGTCTCAATATTACTCTTGGCAGTATTCTGAGGCAGACAATATTTTCAATATAGCAGTAATAAGGAAACTGAGGGATGGAGAGTTTAAACAAGTCATGATAGCATAATTGTAAATGGTGAAGACAGGATGTGAATCCTAATATCTGTGACTCTAAATTCCATGCTTTTTTTACCATTATATTAATATTTATTATATAACCTCCCTGATGTGTGAATCTACCATTCATAATTCATTCCTCTAACAAGAATTTATTGCCAGATAATGTTCTAGGCTTTTGTTATACATCACTGAAAAAGGTGACAGAAATTTCTGTCCTTATGGAACTAATTTTCTAGTGACTATACGATAAGCAAAAAAGTAAAATGTACAGTATGTTAAACCGTGCTAAGTTCTATGGCAAAAAATTAAGAATGCGGAGTGTGTACAGAGTACAGATAGATAGAAATTTGAATATAATGTCCATATAAAACCTCACTGAGAAGATGGTGTCTGACCAAAAACATGAAGACCTGGGGCAAACCATATCTATTGCCATGTTCAGTAATAGCAAAGAGGCTACAGTAGCATAAATTGAATGAGAAAAATACATAATGAAGGAGGGAACTTCATAGAGGAATTGAGCAGTCCACATAGTGTAGGGTCTATAAAACATTGTACAAGATCTGGCTTTTACAATGAATAAAAGAATCAATTGGAGAGTTTTACACAGAAGAGGGTCATAATCTGATTTATGTCTTGAAGTTATTATGCAAGTTGCTGTTTTGAGAATGTGCTGACGGGTGCCTAATGCAGAATCAGGATACCTGTTTTCAGGCCATTGCAATAACCCGAGCATAAATGATGGTGGCTAGCTCCAGGATGCTAGTAGGGAAAGTAACAAAAAAAGATCAGAATCGAGGTGCATTTTCAACATGCGGTCAATACGGTCTGAGGTATGAGAGAAAAATGATTCTATGATTTTTGTATTGAGCAACCTTGCTGACTTGATATTTAAATTCAATCCTAATTTTAAATCATATCAGAATTTCAATAAAATATGGTCAAAGGGGAAAAAATGGCTTCCAATCTCCTGTAATCAGAGTTCCCTTCCATTGTTTTAAAATGTTATCAATAGAGAAAACTATATGTAAATTGGGGAGACAACTATCCACAGTCTAGTCTAATTATCAGATCTATTGACTTAAATGTAATATGGCAGTAACGTTGAAAGAAAAATAGTATGGAATTCTGAAAGCCAGGATCTTAGATTTATTCACTCCACAAAAATAAATTGTTAATATTTATAAAGTGAGAAAATATGATAAATGCTTTTACTTGCATTATCTCATCCTCTCACCAAATCTTACACAGTCAACATTATTTTTATTTGTACACATGTAAAAAAATCATGAAACTTGGGGTTTAAGAAACATTTGTTATGAGATAGCTAATACTTGGCAGAGCCAGGATTAAACCCAGGTTTAACTGAAAGCAAGTCTCTTTCCATTGTACCAACTAATATTGCCCATTGAAACAAGCCATCTAAATTTGTTGGAATTCAGTTTTCTGATGTTTTAAACTAAGAGTCCAGTTCTAAATCAAGTTAACCTTTGAATATTTCACTTATGCTTAGTATATAAATGATTCTAAAATGTGAATTCATCTCAAATAACTTCATTCTTACAGTGAGCATACAAAGTTTAAAAGATATCTGGTATAATGTTAAAATGAAGTATCCATTTTGTCAGAAAGCGAAAGGAACTACTCTTAGAGTATTTCTAATGAGTATACAGAGGAAAAGTATTTTGCCTCATTTAATTTTGTAAAATCTCTCTCTAGTACATAATTCAAATTCTTTTTTTTTTTTTTTGTCCACAGGAATAATGAGTCAGGTACATATTAATTCATGTCGTAGTGCAAGAATAGGTAATAATAAAACAGTGGCATTTTCCAAATTGCCAGTATAAAGAATTGTCAGAAGAACATGGGTATTATCCTCAGATTCTCCAAGGGGTTAACCTTTATGTTATCTGTTAAATATGAATTATGTATTAGCTTCTCATATTTCATATATAAAACTTTGTGCCTTGGTCCTGTTCCTCAGGATGACCTTGATGTAATCAGAGATAATAGTGTTCTTTACCAAAGACATTAATCAATAAGTTTATAATATGAAGCACTATGAATATTTAATAGCTTCAGTTTGAATAATTCAAATCTTGTATTACTAAAAAATAAAGTCAATTGAGTGACTGAGATTTCTATATCCCCACAATTCCTATTCTATTTCTATTTACTATTCTATTTACTATTTGAGAGGCACGGAACTGTATATGTGGGTGACATTATGTATCCTTTGTTTAATTTCCTTGTATATATAATTTTCATTTGTTTTTAGCTCCTTTTCCAAAGATAACCAACTTTTTTGTGAATTAATATTTCAAACAAGAGTTCACATGGAAAGCCATAGACTTAATTCATTGAAAAATATTCCCTTAATCACATACCTTAAAAATTTAATAGGAGAAAACATCAAAGAACTATTTCAAAATGAAAATACAGAATCATAAATGACAACAAAATTGCATTGAAGTCTTAAAAAGGGAAATGAAAACTATAATAACTATTGCAGGTAATACAGAAATCCAGTGTGTAACTTACCTATGAAAAAGCACTGTAAAATTTCATTAAAATCTAATGTCAATGTGAACTATGTAGGAAACCTATTAATAAATTGAAATATAATATAGTATGTATGTACATGTATGCATATTTTCATTCTAAGCCATATGTAGCTTTGCATTTTGAAAATGTTAAAAAGTTATCAGGATTAGTCAATTCTGATTTTTTTAAAAAGCAAATTGCCTTTGCTCATGGTAGAGAATAAATGTCAGCTATAGAATGGATTTATGTATAACCACACAAAAATCTTACTCCTTCAATAATACATTTCAACTTTTAAAGTAAAAACTTAATTACATCAGGAATCTGTATGTGTTGTAGGAATGTGAATATACAAGACATAATCATAGTTCAGTAAAATAAGTTTTATTTGCATATAAAAATTGATGGTGTTTATGAAGATGCTCTGAGAGTACAAATTATATGTGAAGAGCCAATTGCACATATACCCATTAATTCTTTAAAGCTCACTAATATAGATATTAGTACTAATTTATTTTATTAATATACATACCAAAATTTAATTGTCAAAAAACTGGAAATGACCACCTATATACATTACTCTTTCGAAATGCATTTTTACCTCATGAAATTGTAATTTTCTTTTCTCTTTCTCTCTACTAGATTGTATGTTTTATCGGAACAGCACTATTTCTTGTTTATGTTAGTAGATTTGCTTGCCTATATTGGAGCTTGACTTTGAAATAAACCATATATAACAGCATTGTTGTATATGTATTTGTTGCAGTAAATTTAATATTGTATATTTTAGTTTTCAGCAAGGAGAACTTGTGACAGGCAGAAAACTGTAAGCCTTTCGTAACTGGTGTTAGAAACATAAGTAAAGAAGATGAAAATTAAAATAATAAGGGATAGCATTTTCAGTATAGAACCACCGTGCTTTCCAGGAGAATGAGTTGAAAGTGCTCACTCCACGTTTTTCAGTAACGTGCATTTCAAGTGAGCACGCAGAGGCTACAAGATGTACTTCTCGGTTCAGCATGACTTGAACCCTGAGCAGTTCATCATTTGTTAAGAAGAAGAGAGTGGAATGAGGGGGGAAGGGGAGACAGAGAGAGATCAGAGTGTGTGCGTGTTTCACGTGCATGTGAAACAGAACAGATCAGAAACAATTTCTTCCAACTCCTCACTCCTGTTCTATTTCTACTAATAAAGAGCAAACCTAGACAGAATAGACTGTTGTGTCATTTTTTTTCTTATTTTGTGATACATGGAAAAATTCAAGGTGGAAAAGTAAATGAAAATATCCATGTGGATGGAAAGACACATGCTAATCTCTACAACATTGTTTTTATAGAGTGAAGACAAAAATCAGATACTTGCTTCCAATAATGAGAATCAATAAAGACGAAACTGAGACTTTGTAATGAGTACTGATCTAAATGCTCACCTGAGGATGTATCTCTTTGTGGCAGGGTTTTGGAAATGGGCTATATTGTTTGGATCATAACTGGTGTGTATTGCCATAAACAAGAGGACTTCAAGCCAGCTCCATGCGGTCGAAAATTATTTTATTTATTACTAAGAGAAATGTCTAAGACAAGTGTTGTGGTAAAAACGGATTTATTGCCTCTGCTATTCACTTGTGTTATTTCACCATATATTACCGTTGATGTATATTATCCATTCTTCACAGCAATGGCTTTGCCGTGGTAAATTAAATATCTCGTTGTCCTCCTCTGTCCATTTTATATTACAATGTTTCTGAGCAGACTTTTATAGTTCTCCCACAAAATTATGTCAGGTCTTTAAATAAAAACATAGTTAAGGCAAAAATCTTAGAATCAACTTAAAATCCTTTTTTATTTTATAGCTTGGGTTTTTAAGTAAAATATGCTGTCTTCTATTTTTTACAAGAAAACATATATGTAATATATTAATGATATTATCTAAAGCTCATTTTGTTTTGAATAAAAGCACAACTGGACGAAAAACAATGTAAAATAAACATTGGAACAAAAACAAAAGTACACTAAGAAAAATAATCTTTATTTTACATTTTTCGTTCTAGTATTTTGATCATTATTATATTATATGGTATTTTATATTAGATACTATTGATCACTTTCTAAGTCTTGATATTTTTTGTGGGTAATAAAGAATTTTTATTTTATTGGGAAATTATCTTAACATGTAAGATTGTGGATGATAGTGAAGAGTTAATAGATACAGTATATTCTCAGATAAATGTGAAATAAACAAGATATACAATAGAAAGGTAAATATATTATTTAATATATTTAAATCCATTATCATAAGGTACAGGGACATATAATTTATCATGATTAAAAATATATGAGGATAAATATTCTTATCACAGAATTCTGATATCCAGAAATTAGGTGACAATTTATATATATACATTTTTTTCTTTGACATTTTAAGAGTAAAGAGTTTACCTTTGTTTCCCAGCATTTCCCATCATTTTTGTTAGGTACTTGATGATATTTAAAGTTGTATACATGATGCATAGCACTAAATTAAAAAAGTAAAAAGAAGCTTACTGTTCTATCGGTAGGGGAATAAATTAATGCATTATGATGTAGTCATACAAGAGAAATAATGACAGCTACACAAATCAGAACGAATAACTCTAGAAATGAATGTTGCGTTAGCAAAAGAAAGAGAAGAAAGAGGAGTATTGTCCTATGAGCCTTTGGCAACTTGTACATTTATTTGTGAGCAGAAAAGATACTTTTGGCAACTATTATAAAATATTAATACCTGATAAGTCTAGATGAACAGTGCTACGTCATTTTATGTAGTTTTATGCCTGATTAAAATGTTACATTATTGATTTCTCTAAAAAATTGACAATTTCATATTTCAAGGTTTGCTTTGGAAATTTTCAGACTAATTTGAATTTTAAAGACTATCTTAATGGCTTGGCAGTATGAAAAAGATTTCAAACAAAAAGATTTCAGGCAAACCATAGATATTCCAAGATACATTCTGCACCAATGGCATTTCCTTCCATGTGTGCAGAGATTCTTGGTTATGTATGTCTATCTCTATTGGTAATTTATAAAATCATTCTAAATTGAGTGAAGTATCCATGCACAATGTATAATTCTTCCATATAACATTATTTTAAAATATTTTTACTTGAAATGTGGTATATGTATAAAACTGCACAGATTATAAGTGTGTAGTTCAATTAATTTTCACATAGTATGGGCACTTAAGTAACTCCTACTCAGGTCCCGGAAGAGTACATCAAATGCCTATTCTCTCCCTGCCTCATCCTTATTTTTAACAGCACAGAATAGTGTTGTTGTTGTTGCTACTGATGTGTGAGTATGGGGGAGGTGAAGATGTGTGTTTATGTGTTTGCATATAAGTGTGTGTGAGTGTGTGTGTGTGCATGTCTTCTGTAGCCCAACTTTATATTGAGGAGATTGATTGGGGATTCTGCTTGTAGCAATAGCTCATTCATTTGCATTGATTTATAGATTTCTATTTATGAACATATCACAGTTGATTTATTCATTATGTTGTCGATGGACATTTGGCTTGTTTCTAGTTTAGAGCAAGTATAGATAATACTGCTGTGTGCATTTTGCTGTTTTCTCTTTATGAACAAAAGTATGCATTTCTGTTTGCCACATCCAATTAAGTAGAACTGTTAAGTCATGTGTATCTACAATAGATAATGTCAATTTTTCATTTTTGCCTATCACATTCTACCTCCAGAAGCAATATATGAATTATTATCCATCCTATTAATTTTAGCAACCTGGTAGGTATGTAGTGTTTCCTCATCCTGATCTTTTTTCTCATGGTGATCATGACTTGAATTTTCCTTATGATTAATAGGAATCTCTTCACACATTTACTGGCAATTTGGATATCCTTCTTATTGAAGTGCTTCATCAAGCATCTTATCCATTGCTTATGGAGTTCCCTTTCTTTCCTTGTTGATTTGCAGAAATTTATATATTTTTCTGGATATGATCCTTTGTTAGTTATATGTTTGACAAATACAATTTTCCAGTTTGTGGCTTAAATGTTTATATTCTGTTAACTATTACATATATGACACACATCTACTATTATATATATAAATACTATATATGTGTGTGTGCAAGTAATTGACAGAGCACTAATTGCATAGACCAACCTTTCTGTACTGTCAAATATCAAATGTTCATATATGTGTGAGTCTGTGTCTGTGGAACCAGTGACGGTTATGAGCAGCTAAGACAACTTTCCTGCTGCCAAAACAGGACTGGCCCGACCTTCAGTGTGGGCAGCTGAACCTGCTTTCCTCAGGCCTAAGGGATGACACTCCTGCCAGCCTTCTGGCGGGCTGGCTGTGGACTAGTGTCACTTGCTTTTCTGTTTGGGTTCTGTGCCTCTGCCCTCCCCGACCTACTTGTGTTCTGTGCAAGAGTTCTTCATGTTGGACAAATGTGTACGCTGAACCTGCCACTTGAGGTGCACCATTTCTACACGCCATCCCATTTTACAGGTGAGGAGACTGGGGCTTGAAGATGCAAAGTGACTTATTCAGCATCCGGTGGGTGATCTGACAACTCCCCAGAAAAGGCTTCTGACACAGTAGAGCACAGCCTGGGTGGGGGGTGATCAATCCTTTCAGCTACCCCCACCCCAACCCCAGCATGGGCCTATGAGCAAAGTAAAGGGTCTAAGATGGGTGTGTTCTATCTGAGCCTGGGGAGGTCTCTGAAGGCAAAGTGGGAACCTGTCCCAGCTGTTCTCTTCTGGGGGGAGGGGAAAAAGCACTGGCAGGAGCCCCCAGACCCTCTTAGCCCTCTAGCTCTCAAGTATGCCCTCTTGGTGCCTACCTTGTCATAAAGAGCTGGGAGAGGCTGCAGGATGTGGGGAAGGAGGACACAACCTCAGGACAAGAAGTGTGAGACCTGGGGTCAGCAGCCCTTTCCTTCCTCAGAAATGAGCCACCTCAGTTTACAGATCTCAGCCCCCAGAACCACCCACCTGTTTATTTATTCAACAAACCCTGACAGCTAGTATTTATTGGATATTTGCACCATGCCAAGCATTTTACTTGGATTATCTCATTTGTTTCTCACAGCCAGTACTTATTGTTTGCTCTTCTGTGCTAGGCACTGTGCTCCGGGGCAGGGGGACTGCACCTGTTGCCTGCCCTGGTGGAGCTTATAATCCGGTGGGTGAGGCTGACCCACACCCACCCCAAATGCCAGTGGGGCCAGGACAAGAGTATACATGGAGGCCTCATACCATATGTCTAGACATTTAAAAGTTATAAATCAAGCTAGCAAGTATTATATAAAATGTGTTCTATTCTAATCTAACTCTAAACTGTTCCATTGCCTTATTTGCTTATCCTCAGTTCAAAATAAGTTTTCCTGTTTTATTTTCCAATAAATGTGACAGCCCAAATTTTTAATTCTTTTTAATTATTGCCTTTGCTTTATTTACCCTTTATATTTTATATATCTGTTACAATATTCCCCAAAATAACCCAGCAGTTATTTTGTTTGTGATGATACTGAATGTTTAGAACAATCTTAGCAGATTTATCACTTGATATTGAATCAATCATTTCAGGAATATAACATTGTCTTCCATTTATTTAGGTCTTTTTAAACGTGCAGCAATAAGCTTTATAGTCATTATTGAAGAGTACTTTTACATGTAATATGGATATATTTATTTTTTCTTGATGTCACTGTTAATGATATAACTTTTTCCCTTATGGTTTATTTATGGTATATAAACATTCAATTGATTTTTGCACATTGGCCTTATATTCAAGAAATTTGATAATCCCACTTTGTAATTTGAATGGTATATCAGTATACTATCTGAATTTTCATCAATATTATATTTATGAATAATGATAATTTTATGGGTTACATTCAATTTTTGCCTTATTCTACTTTCCATGAGTTCTAAAAAGAAATCTAGTAGAGATAGTGAGAACAGGCTTCCTGCCATCATCCTTTGTTCAGAGAGAAAGCTTTAAAAACTTTTTTTTCACGTTAGTGTGATTTTTTTTTGCTGGATCCTGTAAATATCTTCTTATGGTTACAGAAATTCTCTTCTGTTAATATATATTTTTTTATTAAGAAGGGGAAATAAATTATCTAATGATTTTACAATCGCATATATTTTCTCCTAATTCAGTCATCATGGTAAAATTATACCGATAAAGTTTTGAATTTCATAGGATCCTTTCATTCATGAATGAAGTGCAATGTGTTCATGATACATTGTCCTTCACGTATATTATTCAAACTATTAGACTTGGAAATTCATCGTACATGTTTATGAGAGAGATTATCCTATAGTTAGCAAGTTTTTCTTCCTTTTCCTGATTTTGGCAGAGTTTGCATAAGATTCATGTATATTTTTCATTAATTTTTTTAGAGAATTCACTAGGTAAAGACATTGGGTTTTCTTGTGGGAAGTTATTTAATAACTTGTTCAATTTTTTCAATAGATATAGGCCTGTATAAAACCTCTATTATTTTTTATGATTTTCAGTGAGTTGGGGTTTTTTTCCCCAGAATTTTTAACTTACTGACATACCTAACTCAAAATTTGCTTATCTTGTTATATATTCAAAGGTTTCAATTCAAATATAACAAAACTGAGATAGCAATAAAGCAGAGCCATGTCCAAGCCTGATCCTCGAAAATCCTTCTTTATCCATTTCTTTAAAAATCCTCCACAGTGAGTTTTGTTTTTTCTCTGTGCCATCATATTTATACTTCTTATCATTTAAGTATGCTTCAACACATATGTAAATGTTCACATAAGCCCAGTTATATGGTCAGCATTATTTCTGGGTTATCAAGGCAAATCACTAATAATTCATATATATTTTGATGTATGTTTTTGACTTCTGCTTTTAACTAAACTAACATTTTGACAGAAAAATACTAAAATAATTATGTCTTCATGGCAAAAATATTTTAAATTTTAAAAGTATTTTAAATGTTATTGTGTCAGCTCATCATGCCGCAGCTCTTTGCTTGCATGTTGAGGAAAATGTGGAACAAAATATAGATAGCGTCTGTACCAAAGAGAAATCCTAAGGAATAGTAACAGGAACAGAGTTAAAGGATATGCAGGTTGTTTCCAGAGGTTCTAATGTCCCCTCTAAATACTAATAATTGGACAAAACTGGCATCATTGTTTTTCCAGTATTAAAAAGAGAAAAAGGTAATTCAAAATTTAAATATAGGAACTTATAAGGTAACCAGGTCCTGTTATGATTCACTACTAAAGGGTCTGTATCAAGAGGCATAATTATGTGAGTCAAAATGCTAACTTAATTTCCCTCCCCCATGTCAAAGCAATTCCAACAGGGAATAATGGTCACAGATATTTTCTATTGACATTTATTTTTATTCTGGGCAATCATTTGCTTATAGAGACACACACCATTAACAATCATTTGGATTATAACATAAATAATAGCAAAGTGAAAATTCAGTGGCTTTATTCAGAATATGGAAACAGCAAATAATTTGGTAATATTAAGGAAACCATAAAATGCACCCAGGTCTCTCCACACTTAGAGGTTCCATCAGTGTATCTAACTGCTCTGCATCATGCCAATTTCAGCCTTACTCAGTCCATAGGAGGTGTTTTAAAATAGTATCAATTGGTTAAATGTGCTGACTGGTGTTATCAATGCATTTTTTTCCCTCTGGAAGCTCATAACATTGGAAGCATTTCTGCAGAGCCTATACAAAGTCACAAACAAAGTCACTGGGCTGGAGCTTGTCACCCAATAATAGACTCAGTCATTTATGAGTTCCCACTTTATGGCATTACTGAAATGCTTTCACCTGAACCATTACTGAGCAACCTGAATCGTGGGGATAAATCTGCCACTGTGTTCTGCATATAATGACAGATCATCTAAGGGTGAAAGAGTCTCAGCGGGAAGAGAGCAACTTCTATCACACACCTCCCTTCTCCCTATGTATATGCATGGCTTGGGAGGATGAAACTCTGCTTTCTTACAGTGTTATTTATTGGAAGCCGTTACTCCATTGCATTTATCACTCACAATTTGACAATTCCTCCTACAATGTAGTTGCTGCAGTGAACACACATTCTTTTCTGTGGAAATTGCTATCAGGGAAGGAGAGTTCATTTTCTTCATGCTGATTCTCAATTTGAGCATCTATATGCCAAGCATTCTGTTGGCATTTTGCGCTCATTATTTCATTTAGTTCTCATGGCAGCCCTACTGAATAGGCATTGTTATCTCCTTTTTAAAAATGTCCAGGTCACAAAGCCAGGTCACAAAGTGGTGTAATAATATTAAATCCTGCACATCCCTAATTCCAAACCCTCTGTCCTTTAAATGGACTATGATGTCTCCACATATTTGTGCACTGCATCCTTTTGGCATTTAAAAAAAATTGTGAAATAGACATACAACTGCTCTATGTAACTTAGATGTACAATTAATTAATGATAAAACAAACCAGCTTAATATCTTGGAAGCGCTCGTTTGTCCCTGTAGGCTTTATCCACCCAGTAATAACAAATTATCGTGAAGTATATGCTATTAAAACTCTTGCTTTTTTTTAAGGTTTTACCATCCAACATTAAAATATGCATATGTATGTATAATATACATATATTATATATAAAATATACATATTATATATATTTTTGCCTGCATTTTCAATTTATATAAATGAAATTATTCTATATTCTTTTTGGCCTTGCTATTCTTAGTCAACTTTATGCTTTTGAGATTCCTCCAATTTGATGCTTGCAGCTGCAATCTATTCCACTGTTGATGGACACCTAGGTGATTTCCAGTATTTTGCTACTATGAAAATTTTGATTTCATGTCTGCTGAAGCACATGTGCAAGATTGTCCCTACGGTAAATACCAAGTAGTGAGATTGCTGAGTCATAAAATATGCACATGTCAACACTACTAAGCAAAGCCAAATTATTTTCTAAGTGGCTGCATCAATTTGCAGTAAGACAAGCAGTTATTAAGCAGTTAATGAAAGTGTCCCTTGCACCATATCTTTGCCAATAACTGGTTTTGTGCAACTTTGGAATGTTTACCAAATCCGTCACTGCCGTTTTGATATACATTTCTCTGCTTTCTAACATTCCTTTATTATTCATGTTTCATCTTTTGTGAAATCCCCGCATGCATTTTCACCACTTTAAAATTTTAGTAGTGGCCTTTTTGTTACTGACACCTACATGCACACACACACATATTCACTAACTCACTCACATATTACATATGTTCCCTCTCGATACTCATTCTTTGTGAGCTACATTTGTGGAAAATATCATCTTCCACTTTGTCTAATCATTCATGGTGTCTATAGACGAACAGAAGTTCTTAAATTTACTGAATTAATTTATGATTTCTTTCCTTTTCATAGTTTGTGAATCTTGTTTAAGAAATTATTCATGATCCAAGGCCATAAAGTCATTTATCTTATATACTCTTCTAAAAAGGTATAGATTTCCCTTTCACATTTATGGCAACGGTACATTTAAGACCAAGTGTTGTTTATAGTGTGAGATAAGTATGCACCTTTTTTTCATTTAGTAATAACTATTTCCCAATGCCATTGATTTACTACTCTATCTTATCTCCAAGAATGTGCAATCTTTCATAAATTAGATGACTATATATGCAGGAGCATATATCTGTTTGGTTTGTGATTTCAATTATATTAGATACACATATCAGTTTATATTAGATATGCACATCAGTGTGGAGAGCATAGTCACCTTTGCAATGTTTAGTCTCCTTGTCTGTAAAAATAATATTTCTATAAATTTTTTGGCCATTCAAATATTTTAAATAAGGTTTCAATTTTCCAATAAAGACCATTTTGTTATATTTGATATAATGTTTATGTATTTTTCTAGTATATGGCATCTTGTGGCAATTTTGTTTATACATTCACATTATATGGCTAAAAAGTTTCTTCTTCCTAATTTACTAAGACTTTGTAATCATGACATGATATGTAATTGTTTGGTCACTTTTTCTGCATGTATTGTCACAACTATACAGTTTCCTTTTTTTAATTTGTTAATGTGTAAAGTCATACTGATCAATTTTCTGTTGTATTAATCTATAATTTCAGAGACAAAATAGATGATTCATTACATACTATATTATATTTTAAAATATACTCTTGTCTTTACCTTTTTTGTTTTTATTCCTTTTCATTTTAAAGGAGCTTAACATTTTCTTGTTTGTTTCTTAAAATTTCGACAAGAATATGTGTAAAACTGGGCTAATCTCTCCAAGAAAGTTTAGTAAAAAAATCTATTTTATACCCATCTGGAATTGGTATATATTTTGTGTATTGTGTGAAAAAATCAAAAGTTAATGATTCAATTTCTCTATAGTTAAATGCCTATTCAGATTTTCCACTTTTTAAAGCTCATCAAATTAAATTATTCAGGGTATTTATCCACTTAACATGAGTTTTCAAAACTATTGGAATGAAAATTTTCAATTTTAATATTTAATATTTTAAAATGTTAAGATCCTAATTTTGTATTTTTATCACATTATATTCCTAAATAATACATTTATATATTCTTTTTTAATCTTTATTCATCTTTCCAAAATCATCTATTTCTTTCAAATATAGCCCAAATACTCCTAACCCAATATAACACTTTAAAATAATTGAAATATCTCAAATATTTAAAATTTCTCAAAATAATAGGTATAAGAAAAAAGTCTTGAGAAAGTAATATTTATAAAACTCTGGGTTCATATTTAAATAATAAAATAGAAAAACATAATTATAAACTTCAGTCTTTTCTTGTTGAATGACATAATTGCATAAACAAAAGTTCATTCTTTTAAAGATTGAGATATAATATATATAGACAGTAAATATTAAAGATTTGGTTTGTAATGGGGAACACTTCTGTTTCTTTTGCTGGTAAATGATGTTATCAATAAATTTTGTTTTAGAGTGGTACTCTATTTGAAGGCCTACCATTATTTTTCTAAAATATGATAAGGAGGGATTCTTATGAACCATGCTTTAATTTTAATCAATAGACTTTGAGGGATAAACTCAGAAACAGTAATCTGATGATCCAGCTCTCCAAAGCAATCCTCCAAGCAGCAGAAAGTTGTAACAGTGGCAATAGGGTAATATTTACTGATGGAAAGTGTGATGCTTATTATACAGCAAGTAATTTCATACCAAATATAAGAGTAACAAATGTTATAATGACAGATATACCTTTCTTTTTTTTTATAATGCTTTTCTATCATGTGCCCCATGGTACAAATTTTAAACTCTTTTTGAAGAAGGAAGAGGCACATGATTTCCATTTTTCTTAAGTATGATTTTATCAGTATTCTTGCAGGAAAGAGTTACTGTATGATGGTAGGTAATTCATTGTGGCATATTAATAAATTCAGAAAATCATTTTCTTCTTCTGAAAAGTATGAATGCTTTGAAATTTTAAAAATATTAGTAGAATAGTGATGAGAGAGTGAAGATTGAATCACTCTGAAATCATAGGAACAGCTATTTGATATTCATATGCAATGGAGTGGATATTTTTGGGTGTTAATGAAATATTTCATCATCTGCAATCCTTAGTTAAAACTTATACCATCCCTTGCCCCAAATCATGGAACATATGAGGAAACTGAATTCATGGAGTTTCTTACCAATACAGTGTTTTTCAATACCCCTTGAATAATATGGATCTTTCCAATAACCCTTCCACTGTGTTTGCTGCCATAGGATAGAAGCAGGATATAGCAAGGAGAAACATGTAAAAGATACGTGTCTTTCTGACCTAGAGAAATTGTGATGAAAAGAGAGTGAAGACATGACAAGCCTGTTCCTATATTCCTGCTACCTCAAAACCAAACCCCAAGGATGTGATTTGGAGTTTTAAGAGAAGCCACAAATGAATGCGGAAGCTTGAAGTTACATGACCAGGAGCAGGACTCAGAGGACATCCTGGAAGACAGTTTCAGAGCAGAGAGATGGTACGTTTGCCAGTGGGAATAGATAACTAAATCAGTCTGAAGCAATACTATTGTATCCATTTGGCCTGTACATTATTCATGGGATCTATTATTGTCTTTATTTTTTGTTTGGGGGACAAGTACCAGGAGCACCAATAAATGGTAAAGGCTGAAAACTCAAGACAAATCAGTCACTATAGATGGAAACTATGATCCACCACAATAAGCTGTAGGCTTTGGTGATAATGGAGTACTTCTTAAATCAGGTGGGATTAATTAAACTCACAGCTCTCCAATCAAGGCCAGATAAGCATGAACCATCTGTATCTGAGAGCAAAGAGAATTTAGTGGCCACAGTGGGGATCTGAGGAGTCCTGTCCCCTACAAAATGTAAGGTGACATAAGCCACAGAGCTGCAACCCCATTTAAAATTAAAGAATTATGTGAAAACAAAATTACAGGTTGAACACTTATGTGGGGACTATTTATCTCATCAAAATAACCAGATACTGTCATAGGGTTAAACTTGTCAATGTAAAAGGCAAAATAATGGCCTCTCAAATATGTCCATGTCCCAATTTCCAGAACAGATGAATATGTTATATTACACCACAGAGGCCAATTGAAGTTGTAGGTAGAATTAAGGTTACTAATCATCTGACCTTAAAGTAGAGAGATTATCCTGCATTATCCAGCTTGACCAGATGTAATCACAATGGTCCTTAAAAGTAGAAGGGGGAGGCAGAAGAAAAAGTCAGAGTAGTATGATGTGGGTAGGACTCATCCCATCATTTTTGCATTTGCCGATGAAAGAGGGGAACTAAGGGCTAAGGAATGTGGGCAGCCTCCAGAAGCTGGCAAAGCCAGTAAGGTGGGAAGCAACGAGGCTCCTCTAAGAGCCTCTAGAAAAGAACACATCCTTATGAACACCTTGGTTTTAGCCTAGGGAAACCTCTAACCTACAAAAAGGTAAGATGATAAATTTGTGTTATTTTAAGCTAGTAAGTTTTTGGTAATTTGTTACAGCAGCAATATAAAGCTAATGCAATGAATCTAAACCAAAATGGTGCATTATGCTTTGTTTCTTTCTTTCCTTTTTTTTCTGTATTCAATGGGGGGGGATTTATGAAAAAAATCACGTATGTTATATAGTAGAGGAATGAAATGTAGTGTGAGTATACTTGCAACTCTGCCAAACAACTTACAAAAATGGGCAGATGACCAAATTGATCTTACCTCTTCTGATAAACCTTTTCCAGGTGCCTAATGTAACCTCTTGAGTTTTCTCTTGTTACTTTTAAAAATGAAATCTATAATTTGTCCTCTTCAAGATACCACTGTATAAATCCCACTTCTCCTGCTATTTTTATATCTAGGTGCTATTTTTCCTTTAAAGCTGAAGATCAATTTATCCAACTGGTTACTCAAACTCAACGTCTCTGATATTGAGAAATTGCATTCTCTTCTAACCTGCTTTGGCAGCTACATGTGCTCTTAATCTTGGTTAATGTCTTCATTATTTACCCAGCTACTGAATTAGAAACTTTGGGGACATCCTTTACTGATAGCTATCTCTCTTTTTCCATGTACATCTGGTGTCCAAGACTCTGAATCTGCCTTTCTTTTTTTCTATCACCTTTTCCACAAGCTTAGATTATATTCTCTTTTCTCACATGGACTGTCATCTAATAGTTGGCCTCTACTACTACTGTTTTTCCCATCCAGACATCTTCATGTTCTTATAAAGCTTGTCTTTCAAAATTCTGCTTTTGATATAAATTTGTTTGGCAGTCATCACTGGGTTTCTGCTGACTACTGGCCACACACAATCGTCACTTCTTGTCTACAAATTACATAATTTTGATCAGCTCATGTTCTACTTATATTTTAACTGCAATGTCTAATAAAGGGCTTAGAAAAATTCATGTGCCAAATAATATGTATAAATAGATAAAAATCAAAAGACCTGAAGCCAGTAATTTTTACAGACATGGATCAGAGAGATGATAAGGTTTGTGTGGATAGTCCACTGCCAAAGGAGGAAGGGAAAAGTAATCTTTTTCTCCTTATCGCCTGCAGATGAAATTGCTCACATTACCATCAGTCTGCTTGGTGATTACATCCAAGCCTTTTTGACAGCCTCAAATTTGATCTCTGCTAGAGGACTGATATGATTAAGAGACCATTGTTAATTAACCTAAGATTAAGGAGATTAAAATTAGTAAGTAAAGGAACACACCTTATGTCCAATGACCTTTCTGTAGCTTTCTTTTGTTCAGTGGATAACTTTTAGCTTTATTATTGAAAGCATTCAGTTATCCCAATCTATGAATACAGACACTGATATGATCTACTGACTAGAAAATAAAACAATCAAAATTCCCATATTGATGTTTAATTAACTCACCTTTAAAAAAAAAGTTTTTCCTGGAGTAAATATAAGTAGGAAAATTAACAACAAAGCAGTTTATCATTTATGTTTCTGTCCTTAACCATTGTATCTCAACTCACTATTCTTAAAAGGCATTTTTTTCCTTCTCTAAAGTTTACTTTTATTATATTGCCATTTGATGTGAGTACTGTTTGTTTCATGTTTGATGATTAGTGTAACTTTCTTTTTAATTATGGCTCACTGCCTTGCATGGAACCTGGTCAAACTGGCACTCACCCAGAAGTTAAATGGATCTGTGTTTATTTCCTTCCAGCTCTTTTTGTAAGGGGCAGAAAAACACAAGAGTATCATAAAATTGTTGGCTTGTTATTACAAAACCTTTCCTTTTATACAGAGGTTATATTTAATAGTATTCCAGAAAGTATTCCATTTTTCATATATTATTTTACTAAACATCAATATTAATATGAAGTATTAAAAAGCTCCTGCTAGTGACGAAAAGCTGAGACTTACAGTAGAAATGTAAGTTTTCAAGGTCACTCTACTTATAGTAAAAGTGAAAAGTTTGCTTCTACTTGAGAAATTTTGAAGTTTCATCCTTGGTTTTGATGAAAACAGAAAAGACTTTTAAATCTATGCTGAAGTCTAGATAGTGTTTTATTTCAGTGAAATAATCTAGTTTGGAGGCCAACACTGAGAGGAAACATATATAGACACTTTAAGCTTCTGTACATTGGGTAAAGCATAGCACCATCTAGTATTCATAGAAAAATCTAATAAAGCAGTTAAGTCAAAGAGCATGGCTTTGAAATTCCAAGTTACTCCTGCATGGTAAGGTGACCCTGCTGCTGAGTGCATGGCTCTGGTTGAACTTTTTACAAACTGATTTTCTCTATTTCTGTCTTAACCTTAGTAAATTATATTAGCTCTTGATTGGAAAGTAGAATAAAATAATAAAACATTTATTTAGCCCCATTATAATCCAAATTGTCTCCCATATGAGGTCAGATGAGGATGTGAAGAATTGCCAACTTTAATGATTCTCTCCTGGCCCAAACCTAGGAAGTAACAGAGGTGATCTTCCAGATTAGCTTTCTTGATTACAAAACAGAGATCTTTTCACTAAGTTATATGGTGCATTGGTTTCCTAGAGCTGACATAACAAATTACCACAAACATGTAGCTTAAACAACAGAAATTCATTTTCTCACAATTATGGGAAATAGTAATCCAAGAACAAGATGTCAGCAGGGTTGGTTTCTCCTGAGGGCCATGAGGAACGTCTATTTTATGCCCCTTTCATATATCCTTCAAGTCTTTTTCCTCGCTTCTGGTGGCTTACTTGGAATCTTTTGTGTTCATTGGCTTCTGCTGCATCACACAGATCTCTGCTTTCATCTTTACATGGCGTTCTCCTTATGAACATGTCTGTCTCTGTGTCCAAATTTTCCCCTTATGAAGAAAACCAGTCATATTAGATTAATGTCATCAAATAAAAATTGCATCAAGCAAGTTGAATAAGCAAAGTAGCCTTTAAACAAAAACTATTACAAGAAGGCTTAAGGTTATTGCAATAGGGGAAAGACTGAACTCAATCCTGCTGAAGCAAATGGCAAGATAGTTTTTAAACCATGGGGAGAGCTAGCGGGAAAGTACTGGAAGGCATTAGGGGGGAGGTTATCTACTGCCATTAGGCCATCTGTGTTTGCTAATTGATGCTTATTGAAGTTAGGTTCCAACACTTCCACAGAGACTGGGACATAGGCACTCTATCTTTCTTGATGATTACATTTTAAAGGGATGGCTCCCAGGTCCTTGAGAAAGATAAAGACCTGGGTTGGAAAAATGACACAAGCTTGGGAGAAGCTTTACAACTGAAAGGAGCAGAGAAAAAATTTACAAGTGTTCTAAAGTACAGGTTCTAAGAAAGGGATTGCAGGGGCCAAGATTCAGGAAGAAGTCTGTCTAGAAGTTTAGTCAAACCGAGACCTTCTAAGTCCTTCTTGGTCAGAGACCATCCTAATGACATCATTTTAATTTGATCCCCAATGTGAAGACCCTGTTTCCAAATATAGTCACATCTGAGGTCCAGATCTTTTTTGGGGAAACACAATTCAACCTACAACACATGGATATGTAATTCACTGACAAATGAAGAAGGAACAAGTGAGTAAAGTGTTTACCTGTCATACTATGACAAAAATAAAACGTATAGAAGAATCATTTATGAAAAACATAAAATGTCAGATATATAATTGTTAGGTTCATCTGTGTGGATGTTCCCTGGTCCCCCGGTTCCCAGTGTCAAGAATGAGTAATGGTACCAAGTTGAGCCAATGATGGAGTGATCACAGACACAGATCAATCATACACAAATGCTGCATTCCGATAGAAATCTTCATTTAATAATTCACATTGCTGAATCTGTTCTTCATAAAATTTAATTATTTATTCTCCGAGAAATAAAATTTTGACTAACACCCATCCCTGCGATAGCCAACACACTTTGGAATGATAAGGCAAATCCACACTGAATACCTCATCATTCAACTTTAGAATGTTACAAAACTGATGATGCCATGTTGCATTTGCGCAAATATAGTTAACGATACTTATAACTTGTTGCAAAGTGTCACTTAAAATTGTAGCTTCAGCACAGAGATTTTGCTGATGTAAGCAAGATACAATGAAAAGAAATGAGAGCATCTGGATCTGTTAATACTTTTTTTTATCTGTGCAAAAAACCCTTCATGTTTTCCTGTAATGGAAGGTGCACTGTCTGTACATACACTCACTAAATTTACCAAATTCAGTCCAACTTCACAACAATTATCTTGAAAGTCGTTGAAGATATCTCTTCCCCGTGTTCTGTTCACAAGAGTGCCCAAAGCAAGTAACTCTTCTTAGAAAGAAAATCTTCGAATGAAGTATAAAACCTGTGTCAAATCAGGTATCAGTTGATTTATCCAAAGTGATTGGATAATATATATTTTCTTTTTGAAGTATTGCATGAAGTTGTTCTCTTAAGTTAAAAGCTAATCCATGCTGCCAATCAGTTATAGTTCTCCTTGAAAGAGGTAGTTGTTTGTACTTTGAATTATTATCAAGTTCTAAGCATACTACAACTTCAACAATGCTTTCTTTCACAATTTCTACATCACTGAATGGCTTCCCTTTTTTCCCTAAGTATATAAGCTACTTCATAAGTTGCTTCAATAGCATTATTTTGAGGTCTTATTGCTGCTTGAAAGAATTGTGTTTGCTTTTTTTTTCCTTCTTCTTTTAATTTCTGTAAAACAACCTTTAGTGCCTCTACCTCTAATTTAAAATATTTGTGGTCCTTATGATTGTTATAAAGCTGATGACCATTGAATTTCTTTAATGTTGATATTGCAGTATCACAAAGCAAGCAAGTCATCTTATCTTTAGCCGAAACAAGATAATATTGCAATTCCCAATACTTATTAATAAAATTGTTTTCTTCCTTCAGCATTCTCTTTGTCTTCTTTGACATGATGGGCTGTTAAGCAGACAGAATTTAAAAATACTGTCAAGGTGTGTACCTATTCACAAATTCCCCTTCAAACAGAAACACAGTGCACCATTGTCAAAAGCTAATAACAGACTGGCGTACTCAACCCCCATAAACTCTCGCCAACCAACCTTGTGCCATAGTGGTGCCAGTCAGGCAGGGGAAGTTAGAACTAAATCATGAGCATAGAAGCCATCAATTTAGCCCTTACGACTTACTAGTGTTCTAATTGTTCCAATCTGGGAGGATTATTTCATTAAAACTCATTTTATTCTTTGATATTTAAATATGTTCATTTTTAAAATAAAATAAAAATATAAAAGATGAAAAAAAATGCATTAATAAAAATAAAAGGATTTTTTCTGTAAAATTTGGATTCAGTCAAAAGGCTGCACTTAAGGACCTGGAAGGCCACATGTGGCCTTAAAGCCACAGGTTCTCCACCCCTGGTCTAACCTCTGAGATATCAAATGCCCATGATTTTTCTCATCTCTCACTGAAATATCTTTCTCATTCTTCCTTGATATGTCCTTTCCCTTTTTAAGACCTCTACCTCTAAATTTTAGCCTGCCCCAAAGTTTAGTCCTTACTTCTTTTCTCTTTTCTCCATTTAAGCCCCTTGTAGCAGCATCTCATCAGTCTACCACATATGTCTCGATACCCCCTCAAGTACCTATCTCCTGCAGAAATCGCCCTCCTGCACTCAAGAATCATATAACTACCTGTCTTGGATGTTAAAAAGGCATCATGAAGTTAACCTGCAAGTATTTCTTTCCAAGCATTTCCTAACTCAGCAAAAGGCACCACCATTTTTCAAGTGGCTCACATCTTAAAACTTATATTTATTTCTGTCTCTTTTCTTTTTCTCACATCTCAGCATAATCTATTAACAAATTCTGTTTAATTGAATTTCAAAATAAATCTTAAATCTGATCCTTTCTTCACACATCATATACTACCACCCTATTCAAGCCAGAATATCTCTCATGTAGGTTTGAGCAATACTCTCTTCCACTCCTGGTTCATTACCATCCATTTTCACACAGCTACTAGAGCACATCTTTAAAAATGCCAATTACACAATGCATTCCTCTCCTGACAATTAGCTTCCCTGGCCTGCCAGCCCACTGGCAATAAAAGCTAATGTCCTTCTCATTGCCACTGTACCCTCCATAATTTGACTTCCCATCTCCTAACAGTCTCCCACTGGTTCATTCTTCTCCAGATGCACTAGCCCTCTTGCTGCTCATTAAACAGGCAAGGCATGCTCTGTCATTAGGGTCTTTGCACTTGTACTTCAAACTTCTGGGAAAGGTCATCTCCAAGACAGCCCCATGTGCTTCTTGTTACTTTTATTCCCATCTTTCTTAAACTTTCACCTCTTCAAAGATATTTTCCCTTATAACCTCACCCTTCTATTGCCTGATGAATGACATTGAATGCTAGTTTTCATTTCCTCAATGTTTGCAATATCCATTGTCCTAAAAAAGAAAGACAGTATGATGGGAGAGAGAAGAGTGCTAAACTAAATTAAAAGCATTGAGTGAATAACAGTAGGATATTGGGACTGCATTCTTGTATTGAGAGCAAATAAACCAGAAGGAGTCAGGACAGACAAGTTTAATAGTTTCCTGGCATACATTTATTCTGTTTAAAGTTATAGTTATTTGACCTCATGCTTTGGGGAAAGAGTTGGCAAAAGTTCCTGGCACATACAGAAGGTTTCAAAAGAATGAATAATAATGATAAAATGTTACTCAATTACTTTTTAAAAAATTAGACCCATAAAAGTTATATTATTTCAGCAGCCTATGGTCATATTAAAAATAGAAGTTATTTATTGAATATATATGTTATATTTAGTTTGAAGTTTGATTTTGGTTTTGTTTGTGGTCATAAACTCAGATTTTAGTTTCTAGGGAAAAGAAAAAAATGCATAACAAACTATTTCTTGTTTATGTTCTACTATACCAGCAGACCCAATTTCCAGAAAACAGGATAATCATAGTCTTGGATAATAGTCCAGAGCAATTCTTCAAATTATCAGTTATTAACTTACAGAATGTTTCCATCTATAGTTCCAATGTTGCCAGCTGGTGAGCCTTCCACACAGTTGTGACCCACTTTAACTAAAACTATAATTAGCAAAGGAAAAGTACATTTTTAAAGAACATTTACATTTAAGGAGAATAAAGGGAGGTTTGTTTAGATAGCATAAGATATAAATGCAACTAAATTTTAGTCTATCTATATATAATGGAATGACGCATACAAAACATACATCAGTTGCATTAGTAAAATGTACTTGAGTATAATTTTATTTATATATTGCCTAAATTTTAAGTTACCATTTTATTTATTTTACTATTAAACACTTAAAATTTTCCCATGAGTAAAAGTAGAACATTCAATGGCCTATTCTCTTCTAATTCTCTTTCTGCTATTCATTGCATGTTAGTAATTCTTCTCAAGTTTTTTAGACACACCTATTGATAACTGTCTTAATTTTATTAATATTTGAATTATTTTTGAATAAGACTTATTTTTACATTTGAAAATCTTGCTGATGACATTTATTTTTTCTGTATTTATTTGTTTACTTTATATATTTTCTGGGATATTACAAAATCAATTTTCTGATACAAGGTTACTGATTTTTTGAACTTGTATAACATATTTAGATTCTAACTGTCTTTAGACATATGCTTTATTTTATATTTAAAGTTTAAAATGAAAAACAACTTCAATGTCAGACATAATATCAAATATGGAATAAATCTGCTTACACCAAGGAAAAAAATATTAAATACTGTCAATGTTCTACTGGAGCCCAAAAGAACACACACACATACACACACACACACACACAACACATACACAAAGACAAGATAGTCTGTGCCTATTTCTATGTGCTGAGTATTAATGAAGCAACAGATTTTAAAAGTTCAGATTATTCAAAGAAATATTTAATTTCTTTCAGAAATTTAGAAAATGCATTCTACTTTTAGAACCAATATTCTAACATCTGCTCTCCAGGGTAGTTCTTTGACCACACAAAATTTTCAAAATATTTCTATATATTTTTGGAAAAGGTAGTAACACTTTTCTTTGTGTTTGGCACAGAAATATTTTAGTTTCACTAGGTAAGTTTGAAATATGAAATATGAAAGCAAAGATAATAAAGACCTTAGAATGTGAAAATCTGGCAAGTTTATGTCCAAACCTAAGATGTCGATTTTGCTTTGTGTGTGTATACAGTAGTATATTGTAGTATACATAAATTAGAGCCATTTAAGATATTGAAGTAACATGTGCAGTTACCCTTCTGACAAACACATGAGAAATAATTCATAGATAAAATGGACTTACTACAATACTAATGGCATAGTTCATTAGTTGACTATATAATTGGTTCAAATAAGCATGTGCTTAAACACTCAAAATCATAGTGACCACCATTTTACACAGTAAAAACCATCTATTAAACAGCTACATACACGGCACTTTCCAAAACAAATTAAAATTCTGTTTTTCCATTCAGGATCTTACAACTCCAATTATACATCTATTCCCTTTTAATATTCTTTGTAAAGTATCTCCACATCCCTCTCTCTGAGGTGGCTTCAGTGAAGTAGGCTTTGGATTGAGAGAATTATTAATAGGACCTAAAATAAATCTATTAAAATTTCAAATATTTTCCTTGTGAATATATATGTGTATATTTCACTATGTTGTAATATTGTGACTAAAAATATTGGGATGATGATCAAACTTTTTATCTTTCACAGAGGTAGAGGCCAGTGATGGGCTTCAGAGTTACACCACAGCACTTTCCCCCTGACCCCTTCATCATTGCATACTGAAGACTAAAGTGCACTGATGTGTGTATTGCTATGAATCCTCAGCCAAATTCTCACATATTTCAGGAGCTTGGATTTTACCCTTTTGGTATATTTCTCTGGGGTCTACTAGGAAGGGATATCGGATAAAAAATAAATTTTGGCATACCTAGGTCTCCCGCTTAATAATATCTTAATCATGATTCATTTCAATATCACTTCATAGGTCAGAGATAGGGTATGAACTAGGGGTGGGATAAAATTTATAGTGTCCCTTGTGAACTTAATTTTATAAACCTAAAAATCATTATGAAATGACCAGTTCAAAGAAAACTATTCCAAAATGTTCTATCATCCCATTCTGATACTCCCTCCTCTCTTTATTTTGCTGTTAAATAATCTTGGGATGACTACATGATCTCATTGCCTCTTCCTCTTCTCCCTTTTCTAAAGCCTAAACATTGTTTTTCTTTCTAGTGATGCCATTCCTCTATTTAAAAGTCATCAGTTACTCCCCATTTACTACGGAGTGAATTCTAAAACCCTTAGACCTTCAAAGCCATTTGTATGCTGACTCCAGGCTGCCTATTCAGTCATATTCCTTGTTAGGAACTCTCTTCCTCAATTGCACTGAACAACTGTGTGTTCTTTTAGCCCAAATTATGCTTTCCTGGATCTATAGTTCTGCTTCCATTTTCCTACTGAATGACATGCACTACATTTCATTAATTGTGTATCATTAAATGCTATTTACTATGCTGGGCTCATGTCATATGCAATAGCCTATATGAAATTTTTTGTTACCCTAACATGATACAATTTCCTCTTTAATTTCACATAGTGTAATTTCATGTAGTTTTTGCTGTATGACTTATACATCAAATTCTTCTCATGATGGACAGGTTAGGTCACTTGTTCTCTCTTATTAGAAACATGTAAGAATAAAATAGATAGTAGATGGAATGGCTACAGAAGGCAGTATAACATTGCCTGTTGCCTGGGGATTCAGATTTAAAGTATAACTGTGTGCCTTTAGAATCCTTTGGCCGTATATCTTAGGCGATTTAATACATTTTTGTAACAGAGTTTACATCTGTTCATCCAATATCTGACTACTACCTCTTGGATCTTCTTTTTAAATTGTACTTTCTATAATGGTGATCTAAAGCAAAGCGAAACAAATTTTTAAAATATGCAAAAAATAAACCTAAACAAATAATCACATAAAATGTTTTTTCTTCACAATCTGCTATTCATTAACTCTGTCTTAGAAAGCTGTCTCTGTCTCCTAAGCATAAACCTGGGACTCTAATGGGTACTGCTTCTCCAGAAGTCTTGTAAATATTATTGACAGATGATACTGTTATATCAAAAGCATCTTCAATTATGGAGATAAAGTCTATGTCCCTGTCAATTTCCTAATTCTATTTTGTAGACCTTTATAAAGTTTATGTGTCAAGTAACCTTGAGACCCCAAATTTCTATTATTCTATGTGACTTGGCATATAACAATGACCCTCTATGTGTAATATTCTATCCCTCCCACTACTTCTGTCCTTGTATCCACATCATAGCATCTAATCACTTTGTCTCTTTTTCCCCTAACTTTTCAACTATTTTTGGCTTTTATTTCCATTTCTTTAGAGGCTAGTCAATTTCTTTATCTCTAGAAAAGTTTAAATATTGATCAATGTGTTTGTGCTGTCCTGGTACAGACTCCTAGATTCTGTGGCAGTGGTACAAACTGTCAGCATCAGGTCCATAATCTACGGGATGAAGGCTGCATACTGAAAATATCTGTGCTCTTTGCCTACAGGTGTTTTTCTGGCCTGAGAAGAACAATTGGTCCAGGTTCAGGGCAAGCTAGAGTGCTGGAGAGTAAATGCCCTGGAAGATACCCTCATCCAATAACAGTATAGATTTAGTGAATAAATATCACACACTTCTTGTTTCTCAGTTGGGATAACTCTGAGGTATATATTATATATACTGTTAACAGAGTTTCAAGGAGAAACTGACTTTCAGGTGCACACAGTGGTAAGTGGGTTAATACTACACACTTTATTACTTTCTGTTTTCCTTTTCCATTGTCCCTTTCTCACTCTGTTGCCGATACTTTCTTGGATCACTTTCCAAAGGAAAAAATTGCACTCAAATCCTTGTTGTCTCAGGTGTGCTTATGGAATAACCGAAATCGTAGAATTGCTCTTAGGAAGTAAATTCTGAGGATGGGGATCAAATCAGTTGCTGATCAGATGATAATAAAGACCACATTGCCGATAGTAAGTAGGGTACTGAAAAATCTAAGCATGCTGAAGCATTTCAGTTTTTAAGACTCTATAAACTGTATGAACCATGAGAAAGTATTGGTAGAAAGGTATGAACTGGCTTAATAAATATATTAAGCACTTAAAAGATGTGGTTAAATGCTGTGATAAGAATCATGGAGTTGTCTTTTTTTAGTTGTTTTCTTAAATTTCAAAATATTAAGGGGGTGCAAATGATTTTGTTACATGGATATCTTTTGTAAGGCTTAAGTTGGGGCTTTTAGTGTGCCCATGACCTGAATAGTATTCATTGTACCTGAGAAGTAGGTTTTTACACCTCTCCTCCTACACCCTCCCCACTTCTTGATTTCCAATGACCTTTACATCTCTCTATGTCCATGTAGTTCCCAATTATTAGGGAGTACATGTGTTATCTGTTTTTCCATTCCTGAGATACTTCACTTAAGGTGATGGTATCCAGTTCCATCCAAGTTGCTACAAAAGACACTATCGCATTTCTTTTCATGGCTGAGTAGTACTCCATGAGATGCATAGACCACATTTTATTAATCCATTCATGAATTGATGGGCACGTAGGTTGATTCCACATCTTTGTGATTGTGAATTGTGCTGCAATAAACATTCAAGTGCAGGTGTCTTTTTGATAAAATGACTTCTTTTCTTTTGGGTAGATACCCACTAGTATCTACTAGTCAAATAGTAAGTCTACATTATATCCTTGAGGAATCTCCATACTGTTTTCCATAGAGGTTGTACTAATGTGCAGTCCCACCAACAGTGTGTAAGTGTTACTTTCTCTCTGCATCCACCCCAACATCTATTGTTTTTTTGACCAATAATGACCATTCTGACAGGGGTAGGGTGGTATCTCATTGTGGCTTAAATTTGCATTTGATGGGGTTGTCTTGCTTTTGTTAACTTGCATAGAAACCATCAAGGATAAAAGTGATCATCTAATGCCTCCAAACTCTGAAATCAAAACATTACCTGAAAGCAAGAAGGCTTTTGTGGATGTGTTTCAAAGGGCCTGATTCCCTGTAGCTAGTAGGAGCTGATTGTGATGGTCATTGGGTTACAAAATAGTCTGACATTTTATCCCCTGAAAGTCTCCTGTTACACAATCAACATGACAAAGACTTGGACCATGAGATCTAAGATGCAAAATCTGGGTGAGGGATTTTGAGAACTTCAAATTCCAAGATTTCACTAAACTCTGGTTAGGCAGAAGACCTGTCCTACTCCTCATTAGATAATAAAAGTCTCTCATTGCCTAGAGATCATGGAAAGACTTCAGCTTAGGCAGATGCCCTGGAAAAGTATAATAATTCTTTAGCTCATATATTTCCACATTATTTCTATACCAGTAACTGGAGTTAAATATGAGCCAGGACCCACTGGGGTAGAACTTTCCCTGCTGTGGGAAGGAAGAGGTTATCCACAGAAAGATATGCAAGGCTTAGCCATTTAGTATTGGCTACAACTTAGATATTTGGGTCAATCTTGAAGGTGCTGACCACAATGCACAGAATATAAGGCTGGATAAGTTTGTTCATATGGACATAAATAACTTAAAATATTATATACTAGGATCGACAACTGGACCAGGCCTAACTTGTAGGTGGAATAACTACCTGAAGCTTGCAAAATAGTCTTTATAAAAATTGAGGGGTTACTGGAATTGCATTATTAGAATTTATTAGAAATTCAGAGATGCAAGAGTAAATTTATTATCAGTTCCAGAAAAATCTGTCAGCAGATTAAGTACTTCAGGAGGGCACAGAAAACTCTCATTTCATTAAGGTAATATAGATTATCCTAGTCAAGTGTCATTGTTAATATGCAATTCAGTGGTGACTATTCTATGTATGTTGAAGTGAATGTTTGAGGGATGCTGATATGGAAATGAGCAGACGCCAGGTGGTAGTAGTTCATAAAGTTTAGAGGGAAGGTGAGCACACTCAAAAATAACAAGAGAAGAAAGACAACCAGGGTGCCTTGGCCTTGTTGAATAAACAATGCTGTTCCTAGGGGCCAGATAGATGAGGATGTTGCTAGATCTATGAAATCAACAACAGAAATTTCTAGAGTATATGAAAAAAATGTTTATATCAGCTCTATCTTAGTGTCTAGGCATGAGCTAGTTCTCAGATTCAGAACACATCCATTGAAGGGGAGGGTGTGTCCTCTTGAGGAACAAGCCCTCCACCAGCATATTGCAAGGATATTAAGCATCAATTTTCCTAACCCTGCCACAAAGGGACATAAAACCATTTTCTAGAGGAATTTTACACTGCCAAAGATGGAATATCCAATTTTTAAAACTTTATTAGGTAAAGGATCTGAGCTGACACTAATACCAGAGCACCCCATACACTATCATTGCCCCACTGTAAGTGAGGGGGATTATTCAGGCCAGGGCATAAATGGGGTCCTGTCCCAAGTCTGTCTCACAGTAGAATAGACATTTTTTCAGTGGTCGAGTGCATAATCAAGATGAATAAACTTAGCAGCTTAAGTAACACTCATGTTGGTTTCCTATGCTTGAGAGTAAGCCATATTATTTTTAAAAGACCAAAGAGAAGCCCCTGAAACTGTCCCCAGTCCTCTCTTCACAGATAAATAGCAAATTAGAAGCAATACCTCATCCTGAACAGAATAGAAGAGATTAGTGCCATGTTCAAAGACTTAATAAATGCAGAAGTGCCGGTCCTGGTCACATCTCAGTTTAATTCCTTAGTTGAGCTCTGAAAGAAAACAAAAGAAATCAAGGTGGATTTTGGCAGATAAGAGTTGACTACCATAATGTAACCAAACAGGAAGCTGTTCTGCTGCATGTAGTATGATTAATTAGAAAAGTTCAGCACACCTTCTAGTGTATGGTGTACTACTATTGATTTACAAATATGTTCTTTTTAATTCATATTGAGTAGAAGCAGGAGCATTTCACATTCACCTGACATGGAAAGTAGTTCATATTTATGACTGTGCTCCAGGAACATATTACGTCCATAGGATACAAAAAGTCTTTTACTATTAATACATAGACATCCCACAGAGGATCATACTGGTCCTCTCTATTGATGATATGATATGAATAAGACTTGATAATTAGAAGTGGCAAATAGTCTGGATGCCCTCAGAATACACATGTATATGATAAAATGGGGAGATAAACCTTACAGAGATTCAGAAGGCTATAACTTTGGGTGAATTTTTGGGAGTCTAGGGTCTAGGGCATGCTGGAACATCGAAGAAAAGGTCATTGCTCCTTGCATCTTCCACTACAAAGAAAGAACAACAGTTATTAGACCTCTTTAAATTTTGGAAAGAGCTGAGAACATTTTGTAATACAGATTGGATTCTTTCTGCAAGTGACTTGGTTATCTCTCAGTACTGAATGGGGTCCAGAACAAAACAAGGATATGCAGCATGTTCACATTTCAGTATATATGGTCCTGCCTGTTGATTCATTTGAATTAGGAGATCCCATTGTCCCAGAGGAACCTGTCATAGACAGGATGCAGTATAAAGTTTCTCAGTCTTAATAAGAGAGTTTTAATGGTAACTCTAATCACCTAGGGATCTGGGGCAAGGTCATGCCATCCACAATAGAGAATTACACACTGTTTGAAAAGTAGCTTCAGGCCTACTTAACACTTGATAATAGAACTACAAACAAGTATATGACAAGCGATGTCCATCATGAACTCTATAGTCAGACCTAACAAGTCATTGGATTGATTGAAAATTATGCCACTCTTTTTGTTTTACTTAGTTTTGTGTTGCCATAACAAAATGCCTGAAGCTGGACAATTTATAAAGACAAGAGGTTTATTTAGCTTATAGTTCTGCAGGCTAAAACACATAAGAAGCATGGTTCCAGCATCTGCTTGGATTCTGGTGGTGGCCACATGTTAGGTCATAGCATGGTAGAGAAGTTTGAAGGGGAAGTGGACACAAGCCAAGACAGAGGCAAAACCTGAGAGACGTCCTGGCTTGTAACAACCCACTCTCATGGGAACTAATCCATTATTATGAGAATGAATCCAGTCTTGCCAGAACAAAATCTCACTCGCTCACACTACCTTAAGAATGGCACCAAGTCATTCACAAGTGACCTTGCCCTAACCTTCCCGCTAGCCCACCCCCCCATCTGATCATATTAGGAATCAAATTTCAACATGATTTTTGGCAGAGGAGCAGGGGGAAAACAAACCATATCCAATCCAAACCATAGCACCATACTAAAATGGAAATAGTAGATGAACATGGAGAAGGTCCAGGGGATATTGGTAAGTTATATAAATAGATAGTTCAGAACTTACTTCATCTATCTGTCTTGCACTAATGTCTCTCCCTCACTTCTTGTCTGTGGCCTCCTGGAGTTTGCTTCTGATCAGTTGACAGTGGAGGAAAAACATTGACTTAATACATGTATGGTGGGCTTGGTGTGTTGGCATAGACGGAGAGTAGACTGCTACTCTATAGCCTGCGGCAAAGGTGGACATGGAAAACAGTGGTGAAAAGAAATCCTCCCAGAGGGCAAAATTTTTGAATAGCACATCTGAACATCTACTTTGGGCATAGTAAAAATTGTGTTGAAATAAGGTTAACACAGACTCCTGAGCAGTGGTGAATATCTTGGCTGATTAGGCAAGGACCTGGAAAAAGCAAGACTTGAAGACTGGAGAAAAGTGAGATTGGACATATTTTAAATTTTTGAATGTCTCATTGTTGTCATGCAAAGAGCAATAAACAGCCTCAGATGGGCTACTGAAAGCAAGCAAACAAACAAGCATGTTGACTGTCTTATGCAGTGAAGGTCAATCATTTTCTGTCCTAAGCCATCCTGATGGATGCACAACAAACACTCAAAATGGATGAGATATGATGACAGAGATAGGACCAGGAACAACTCTACTTCTGGTACAGTTTGTTGGACCTGTCAGCATTCAAGACCAACACAGTTTCTTTGCAATACTACTAACGTAAGACTCACAAATCGTCTAACATCATAACATCCTACATAATATTACCTCAGACTAAGGGTAAATGAGACATGACAAGGGCACATATCCATAGAATACTATGGCCCTATTACACATGGTATTTCCTAGAGGCTGACATCCCAGTAGAATATTGGAATAAACTTAAAACACATCTAAGGTGCTATGAAGATACCCTGAAAGATCTGAATGCTGTCCTCAGAATGAGGCATCACCTTTGAACTGCTGGCCAGTATATGATTCTGTGACCATGATAGCTAGAATACACGAGTCTGGGAACCAAAGACTAGAGCAGGCATAGCTGCTCCCACCATGATCTACGTTGACCCACTTGGGAAATTTATACTTCCCATCCTTGTAACTGTAAGTTCTACTGGACTGGAGATTCTGATCCCCAGGAGTAGATACTTCTACCAGGAAACAGAGAAAGTTTCTCCTAACCTATGGCTATGGTTACTTCCTGATCACATTTTGAGTACTCACACCATTAGTTGAGCAGTGGTTATTGTTATTAACTCTTATTATCATGAGAAAATATATTTACTTCTATTAATACTTGTTTGCATGAGGGAGGAAAAACTACGTCAAAATCCAGAGATTTATTGGGATGCCTCATGACGCTTCCAAGCCCAGTGATGACATAAAAGGACAGTTGCAGCAACCATGGCCTGACAAAAACATGATAATTCCAAAATATCACAGAGGCAATTGTTATATTGTTAATTATAATATAATAAAATATCTTTGAAAATAAATTTTAGGACAACTAAATGGAATTCATATAATTTCATGCTTTCTCTCAAAACTTTATTCTTTTTGGATTACTTTCCTATATATAGAATTAATGCATGCATATATCTTCATAAAAGAGTGATATAAAATCACAATATGAAAAGTAACATTTTTTTTCTTCTTTTTTACTCTACCATTTTCACTGTTCGTTGCAGGAAAGCTACTTTCAACAATTCCATTTCTAGAGCTTCCAGCAATTACCATTTTATTGTTATATAATTTATTTTCTTAACAAATTGTTGAACTAAATATCTTATTTAAGCTCTATCCATTATATACCATTTAAAAATTATGAAGAATTCAGCTCATAATTGTTTTCATGATTCTATCTACTCATTCTTCTGATAATTGCCTTTAGGACTTTAAATATTTCCCATTATCATCCATTTATTGAATAATCAACCAAAGACATTGTTAACTTTCTTTCTTCTAGGCATACTGAAAAACTTTTCTACCAAGATTCAAGTAAAGTACGTGGAACTATCCAGAAAGAAATTGATTCTTGATTATTTCAATTTTTTTACTTTACTTATCCAAAGGAAATGTTTTGTGCAATCTCTTAAAACAGATTGCATTTTTATAGTTTCTCTCATTTTTTAATGTGTTTTCTCCTTTATAAAAAATTTTTTACCTGTGGTCTGGCATGGTGGCTCACACATGTAATCCCAGCAATTTGGGAGGAAATGATGGGAGGATCGCTTGAGGCTAGGAGTTCAAGACCAGCCTGGGCAACACAGTGAGACCCCATCTCTAAAAAAAAATTTAAAATTAAAAAACTGAGTGTGGTGGTATGCTCCTCTAGTCCTAGCTACACAGGAGGCTGAGGCAGGAGAATCCCTTGAGACCAGGAGTCTGAGCCTACAGTCGGCTATGATCGTGCTACTGCACTTCAGCCTGGGTGACAAAGCGAGACCCTATCTCCAAAAAAAAAAAAAAAAAAAAATTACCCTTGAGCTTGGACTTAAAGAATTTCAGAAATTTTTAATTTTTTCTATGGTATTGAAAGATACAGATTCTTCTTTCTCCATATGTTAGACCCATTCACTGTATTTTTTTTTCCTTTTTTCTCACATATTAATGCACTGAGTGAACATTTGTTTCTATTTTTTAGAGCTTGATGAATGGATAGTTAGATAATGGTAGATAAACAGAGATACAGAGATAAAGAGCTTCTTTAGACTTCTTAAAGAAACTTTTCAAAAGGGAGAGACTAGAGACCATCCATCCCAACAAGCATATGCAATTCACTTGAAATATAATATTTCTATTAATAATATTTCAAATGTAAGGAATGCTCATTTGCTAGAACACAGGAGAATGCTCACACACCAGTGATCAATCTCAGTAGGAAGGAGGTAGTCAAATGCTGATATATTATGTAGATTAAGGTCAAATTGCAAGAACCAGTAAATGCCTTCCCTCTCTTCCCTATCTACTTTTTGAACCTCTTGGGAGAGACAATGAGCCAGTATGTGTATATCCAGCCTGCCTTCAGCTGGATGCTCCTCAGGTTTCTCTGGAACTTGATTTGCTATTCTTTCAGGCAGCCTTCCTGGCCCTTGGGCTCCAGGAATCAAGTCCTCATGACCAGCTTACAGTATTTGCAGTGTTTATCATCCACCTGAGGATCGTCAGCATGTTCTTACACTGTGTGCATCTGGGTTGCATCCCAGACTCCCTGCTCCTCCTTAGACCCCTCCCTTACCTGGCTAGGTGGACACTTGAATTGGGCAGCAGCCACAATCCCCGTGTTTCCAGCAAATAATCTCACAGGAGGTAGGGAGGCAGTAAGGCCTCCCTGGGGCTGATGGCCGCCTTCCTGGGGATCAGAATCTCCTCAAGCTCCAGCTGGGTCCCCTGCCATTGAGGGAGGCATCCCTCCTTGGACCTGTTGGCTGAGTACTATAGCCACCCAGCACCTCTGAGACAGGCCAGGGAAGACTGACCAGATGAGAAGTCAGTCATACCAGCTGCATGGTCTGTGAGTAGTGGTGGACCCAGGTGCTCAGGGTAGATTTCTACAAACCAGTTCAGGCACTTCCAGTGCCTCATAACAGCTATGTTACCAAATCGAGTTGATAAGTATTCCCTCTTGATTTAGAATTGATATGGAAAGACATTTTAATATATTTTCTTTGTGGGAAGATTTATGGCTAAAAATTACATTTCTCTACTAAATATAAGGTTAATCAGATGGTCTATTTCTTTTTGAGTCTATCTTGGTACATTGTTTTTCTAAAGTTGCTGAAATTGTTTCTCAAATTTTATAATTTTTAATAAATTTTATAAGTTTAATAAATTATAAATTTTTACAAATGTTTTCATTAAATATGTTGTTCACTTTATTAACTTAAAGTTGTTTGTAAATTTCCATTATTATTCTTTAAATGTTTAAAGATTTATAATGATGTCCCTCATTCATTCCTCTGTGTGTGTGTGTGTGTGTTTTCACTTCTTTATATAACAGTCTAGCAACCTTATAAGGAGTTTACTAACTTTATTAACCTTTTCAAGGTAACTACCATTTGCTCTTTTTATTTCATTTTTATTTTTGGTCTTCCCTCCCTTCATTCCATTTATGACTATTTTTATTATTATTCCTTCCTTGTATTTGCTGCGGGTTAAATTGCTCTTTTTAAATTTTTCTTAATGCAGAAACATCTATTATTGCTTTTAAACATTTCCTTTTCCTAATGTAGCACTTTTGTGATGAGATTTCTTTTTAAGTGAAACATTAGCCCTGTCCCACAAATTCACATAGGTTGTATTTTCATTATTAAACTTGCAATATTTTCTAATTTCTCTGGTGTTTTATTTTTTGATCCACTGATTATATAGATGTATATTGTTTAATTCCAAATATTTGGTGATTTACTAGATGTAGTATAGTTATTATATGCAATTTAACTAAGTTGTGATCAGAGCACAAACTATAATATTTTAATCCTTTAAAGTATAATAAGTTTTGTTATTTGGCCCTGCAGCTGGTATATTTTTTTGAATATCAGTTTGTACTAGAAAAAAATGTGTATGCCATAACTATTATTTGTAGTGTTCTGTAAATGCCAATTTTGCCATTTTGGTTGATAGTTCTCACATTTTCTATATTCTTATCCATATTCATTTATCATCAATTTTATCAATCATTGAAACAAGTACTTTAAAAATCTTCAACCATTATTTTTAGTTGTTTTACCTTTTCACTCCAACCAATTTGCTTTCAGAAATTTTGAAACACTTTTATTAGGCACACAAATATCCATTATTTTGTTAAGAATGGGAGAAAAAGCTTTATACATACATTGTCCTATAAAATGTTGCCTTATAATGAAAAGCACTTCCCAGATTTGTTGAGTCTATTTGACTTATATGAGATGTGTGTTAAAAGAAAAACTTTAGGAAAATTAAATTAAGCAGAGTTTATTTGAGCAAAGAACAATTCATAAATAGGGCAGCACTCAGAACCAGGGGAGTTTCAGAGAGCTACATCCAGCAAGGTGTGCAGACAGTATTTGCAGACAGAAAAGGAAGTAACATGCAGAAACAGATTGATTGGTTACAACTCTGCATTTGGCTTGTATGAATATCTGATAGTTAGCAAACTGTGGTCAGCTGAGGCAGCTATTTGTTACAAGAATATACTCTTAGTTAGGCTGCAGTTTGCTTGCATTATAAGTTAGGTTGCAGTTTGCTACATAGGGAGACAGCTTTAGGTCAAATTTAATTTAACTTAACATGTGTAAAGTAATATTTAATAAGAAAATTGGAGGCTTATGCATTTTGACAATCCATAGTAAAAATTCATTTTCAAATTTAGTTATTTTTAAAATATTTTTTAGTTTATTTTTTTAAATTGTGTAATTAGTAAGTCTAATTTGTAACTATTTGATAGTAACAAAAATTTTTCTTTAAAATATGTCATCAAAAAAAATTCTGACCTTCATGGTAGTCATAAATTGATACAAATAATTTTGCTTTGGGAAGTAACTTGTGGGGAAAAAATCAATTACAACTCTTTTAATTTCTATGTGCATGACCTTAACCTCATTTATTTGCAGTTCAGATTTCTGATCTGTAAGTTTGGCTTGTTGACAGAATTGAATGAGTTCATACATGTAAATGTATTTTTAAATGGACACTACTTATTAAGATCCTAAACGTCACCTAATAGAATGATATAGCTTTATAAATATAATTATTAGTATTTTATGAATTTTACTCAAGCCTGATATATAGATAGATATGACCAAATAGAGAATGAAGTAGGTCCTGAACTTTCTTTTCTCAGTATCTTAGTTAGCTAATACATATGGAAAATCCAATTTTTATATCTACTCTGTAGAAGAAACAAAGTTTATCTGGTTGCAGTGACCTGATTTAAAACCCAAATGTCCATAAAAAATATAGTGTCACTTAAACTTTGTGGAAAATCTCAGCCTTGTGATTAAGAGCAAATAAATGAAACCATAAGCTTTAATAGATTTTTGAAAGGATTATTTAATCTGTTGCTTTCAAATCTTTATTTCCCAGATACAATGACAAATAAGGCAAAATAAATAAAATTAGCTATGTGAAGGTCTTTAGAGAGTCATTCCTTCTCTGCCAATTCTTATGATCATTCTAATACCAAATAAAAAGAAGAAGGAAAATGTAAAGTAGAAAAAGGTTGACCTCTGAAGCAATAAAAAAAAAAAAATCTTTAAAGGAGACTGAATCAAATTTTAAGAATCCCAATGTTTCCTCTATTTAAAAAAGCTCCATAAAGAAATTAGGAAAAGAACTTCAATAAAATTGAATTTCAAAATCTTAACTCTGTGGGAAGATTCATGTAGATTGAATGAATTCAAACTTCATGTAAGTAGGATGACTATACCAAGGAAGGTATCCTCTGTGTCAGTCTCGACTATAAATCTTCTGTCCATGTCATTGTCAGATTATTGACAAAATTCTTCAGGGAAACATATGGTTGACTGAGTTATAACAATGTTAAATACCACCTGTGTCCCTAATTAGAATGCTTCAGTTTAGTTAATTCTAAATATCAAAATCACTCTCATTACTCTTTACCAGGGCTAAATTAATCACATAATAATGAGTAATATTAAGTTGTCAAAACTGTTTAGAATTCCTGAGGTTAATTGCACATAAAAAGGATCAAATACACTCATCATGGCCCAGTAAAGTACAATTAGATACAGATTACTCTTCTTCCCAAAAATGTATCGCCAGTTCCAGGCCAAATGCCCGGAGCACTCTAGGCATATAGTATTTTTGAATTAGTGTATAAATAAATGACTAAGTGTAGTAGGAATCTTCACCTGTCCAAAAAGCAGTGAAGTCAGAGGATCAGTGAGCAGAATATGTTGATGACAAAATGATTCATATTGTGAAACAAGTGAGTGAATTTTTCACCCCTGCTCCTAGGCTTTGTAATTTGTTTGGAAAGAACAGATCCAGTGGATCCAGTATAGACACTAAAAGCAATGAACAGCCCTTATGGAGCTGAGTGATACTGAGGTGTGTTTCAGTTTAGTTATTATAGCAGTATTTCTCAACCCTGTGCATATGAGAGTAACAATAAAAACAACAATACTAGTGCTCCATCCCAGGCATTTTGATTATTTAATTTTGGGTGTATCCCAGGCATTAGGATTTTTTAAAGCATCTCAGATGATTTGAAAATGTAGCTAATGTAAGAAATAAGATTTAGCCAGATGAAGAAAGAGAATTCCTATCCAGATATAGGAAATAGTATATTTTAAAAAATACAAACACCAACCATTATATAAGTATTGCCGGACCATACTTAGAGGGAGATAGAGGGAGGTGGAGAGTATATACAGATGAAATTGACAAAGAAGAACACAGAGAAATCTGTACCAAACCTCAAGAGGCCAAGATTTTACTGTAGACAACGAGAAGGAATTTTGAGGAAAGGAGAAAAAAGATAGAATCCTAATAAAAGTAGGTGAACGAGAAGTGAATATTTATCTCCTGTCTGGAAGCTAAAGCAAAGAGCATTTTTAAAATTTCAAATATATTTTCTATGTCAAATTCTGAAAACAGATTTGCACAAGCAAATGTTGGATTTGACCATTAATTATCCCACTGATAGCTGGGGAAATGGCATAATGAAGTACAGAAACTGAACATCAGGATGTCAAGAAATACGGATGTGACAGGATATAAATGGAGTAATTTTGGGGAAACTTGAATAAGAAGATAAGGAGAGTTTTAGGACAGTATCTAGAGGGCATTAAAAAAAAAGAAAAAAACTCTGTCTCTACTTTTAAATTTTGATATAAAAGAGAAATGAATATGATTGGAGGGGTGGAATGTTAAAGACATCAGGAAAAAAGATTCACAATATTGAAAAGAAAGGAAGTTATTGATAGAAAAATTTATTAGAATAAATATTAGAAGAGGTTCAAAACCAATAGTTTCAAATGATGTCTTGATTTAGTATCTATGCTTTGAAAAGTTTAAAAAGTCTAAAGAGCTCTTTTTCCCTGTCTCTGTATATCTATTTACAGACATCTATCTATACATTCATCAAGCTCTAAAAAATAAACACATTCACTCAGAGCATTAAATATTTGAGAAAATATGAAAAAAATACAATGAACGGGACTGAACATATGGGGAAAGAAGAAATTGTATCTTCCAACCCATAGAAAAATAAAATTTTCTGAAGTTCTTAAAATCCATGCTCAAGTGTAATTTATTTCTTTTTAAGAGACAGGGTCTCACCCTGTCACCAAGACTGGAGTGCAGTGGCACAATCATAGCTCACTGCAACCTCAAACTCTCTGGATCAAGTGATCCTCCTGCCTCAGCCTCCTGAGTAGTGAGGACTACGGATGCATGTCAACACACCTGGCTAATTTGTTTTTTTTAAGTTTCTGTATATTGAGGTCTTGCTATGCTGTCCAGGCTGGTCTTGAACTCCTCTCAAGTGTTACTCCCAACTTGGCTTTCCAAAGTTCTGGGATTATAGGCGTGAACCACTGCACCCACCTGGATATTCCCACTTTTACATGCCTTTGTGTGTATCTAAAGTTCTTTGCAATTTCATCATGTGGTACATTCATATAACCACCTCGTAATCAAGGTACAGAACTGTTTTGATCCCCACAAATGTCCTGCTTGCTACTTCCTATAGTCACAGCCGTCCTACTCCTCCTCCACTCCCTCGCATCCTGTTCTGTTACTCATCTCTATAATTTTGTCATTTTGAGAATACTACAGAAATGGCATGTAGTATGTAACTTTTCGAGATTGGCTTTTTTCACTCAGTATAATTTCAGATGTTTCTATATTAGGGAATGCATGTTAATGATTATGATTTTGTATTTGTCATGGGATAAAATGATATTAAAATGTCCATCTTCCCAGATTCACTTAATGGCTGGTACGATTTCTGACTTATATTGGCATATTTCTATTCCATAATATCTTAGGAAGTTGTATCTGTAAACACAAATAAGGTAATGTTGGTTAAATATTAAGTAACCACTGCATACTAGAATGTCTTAAGGTAAGTGTTCAAAGGTTACATTTTGTCCAAACATAATGGGGGGTGTCTCTTATCAGATAAAGGTGTTTCAGAAGAATTTCTTCTTTTTTATTTCAATAGATTTAATGGGTTCAAGTGTTTTTTTGTTACATGAATGAATTGTATACTGGTGAAGTTGGCGGTTTTAGTGTACACATCACCTGAATAGTATACATTGAACCCAACAGGTAGTTTTTGATCTTTCATCCTCCTCCTAGCCTCCCCCTTATGACAGTCCAAAGTCCCTTGTATCACTCTGTGTGACTGTGTATACCCATTGTTCAGCTCCCACTTATAAGTGAGTACATGCAGTAATTGTGTTTCCATTCTAAAGATACTTCACTTAGTATTATGCCTTCCAGTTCCACACAAGTTGCTGTGAAAGACATAATTTAATCATTTTTATGGCTAAGTAGTATTTCATGGGAGGGGTGTATACACACACACACACACACACACACACACTACATTTTCTCTATCCACTCATCAGGTGATAGGCACTTATGTTGATTCCAAATCTTTGCAATTGTAAATTGTGTTGCAATAAACATAGAAGTGCATGTGTCTTTTTTATATAATGACTTCTTTTCTTTTGGATAGATACCGAGTAGTGGGATTGCTGGTAGGTCTACTTTTAGTTCTTTGAGGGGTCTCCTTACTGTTTTCCATAGAGGTTGTACTAATAAAAAAGGTAATAGCCTCATGTTTCTTTCACTAAGGTAAAAATCATGTCAGAATTTAACCATTCTTAGTACTGAACAATATTTTATTTAATTTCATTTATCTGTTGATATCCAAAGCATGCATAATTATGTTATTTGCTACTTAAACTGTGATTAACAGAATGTCCACATTGGTATCACAATGGAGTTTAAAATGAAGAATCTTAGCCTCTCTCCCTACAAACTGAATCAGAATTTGCTTTTTAGCAGGATCCCACGTGATATTGAAATTTGAAAAGCAACCCCCTCCAAAAAAAAAGACAACGAAGACATAGTAATCAATACAGCATGGTATTGGCATGAGTGCATTTTATTGTATTTCAACTATATTACAATATATTTAATTTAAACATCTAAATTAAGGATGGTGATATGTTATTACAGTATTGGTTCTCTCCTATATTCTAGCAAATGATCATTCCTTACATTTGAAATATTAGAAATCTTATGTTTCAACTGAATTGCATATGCTTGCTGGGATGGATGGTCTCTGATGTTTCCTTTGAATAACTTTTCCCACTACTATATCATGCTTCTCTAACATAACACTGAAAATGAGTTATATAAAAATGATGGAGAATGTTGCCTTCCTTTCCTTTAACATTTATTACCAGTTCATACCCCTCCATGTATACTCATCCACCAATGACAAACTGTTTGGACAAGAAAATAAATGTTCCTGATGACTGTATGTTACAGAAAACAGGGAGATTTTGAAGAGAGCAAAATATTTCTATAACAGGGGCAACTTGAAGACCTGCTAAAACTGTGGCAAGAGCAATATCCAACTCATTTTTGCCTGGGGCTATAAAGAAACAATTCGCTTTTTAAAGAAAAATATAACATTTTACTGTAACTTTTATGTTGGGTCATGGTAAAATAAAAATAGCCAACCTATCAGATGACAGAAGAAGATTTTTTTCAGGAAAGTACTGAGTCATAAACTTGGTCTAATTTCTGTTCATATTTAACTAATTTTCATGTACATTTGTGGAGTTTATGTCATTTACCTAAACCTTGGGAACTAGTCCCTCACAATCCTAAATGGTGCTGCCACCAGATTGCTAGAGAAAAGCTGTTTTGCCCCAGGTCCCTTCAAACTGTCCTCATTTCTCTACTTCAGGTTCTGACCATCTGGCAGGCTACTTCTAAATAGTGCCAGTGTGTCTGCTGTCACATCCCACATCACCAGGGGTTATCTTGAATAATTGCTCATCCTAAGCAATAATAATACCTCTTGAGGCCAAGAACAAGTTGTTTATATATCTGTACTGCCCCCAGCATTATTTAGGCATTTAAATTGAAAAATTAAATAAGCTTTCTACAGCTAGCTATTAACTACTGCTCAATATACCAGTATCCTCTAGGTATATAGGCCAGAGACTATTAATGTAAACTGTAAGAGACTATCACAGGTTAATTTGTTCTGGTGATCACTGTCCAAGAAAAGTGATTTATCACTTCTGGTGCAGAGATGAATTATGTAGAAATGCTAGGGCATCTTTGCATAACAGGTTTCCCCTTCAAATGCAAAGACTTTGTTTGAGAAATAATATTGTTCATTAATGAGCACAGATTTCATGGGATTTTAAAAGCAAAAATTAGACTGCAAAGAAGAAGCCAGTGTGCCTGAATTTTCTCACCCAGTTCCATTCTGTATAATAAAACAAACCATTAAATTTTATCTTGTCTGACCTTCTAAAAGTTCTATAAATTCAATATTTTATAGAGAATGAAAAGGCATTGTATTAAAACTATGACTTGAGAGAATTTACACTTCAAAGAAGTTTCTTTAAACAAACACTCTTGGAAAATAAATACTGATTTACATTTTTCACGGGGTTTATATGTGAGCAGATGTGTCACGTTTCAGAAACCACTGGCTATAGCAGAGTCTCAGTCCATTTTTTGCCACTATTACAGAATACCTGAACTGGGTAATTTATAATGAACAGAAATTTACTTTTCCACAGTTCTGGAGATTGGGAAGTCCAAGATCAAAATGCTGGCATCTGGTGAGGGTTTTCTTGCTGCATCATCACATGGTGGAAGGTAGAAGAGCAGAGAGCCCACTCCTGAAAGCCCTTTTTATAATGGCTTTAATCCATTCATGAGAGTGGAGCCTTCAAGACCTAAACACCTTACCTTAGGCCCCACCTCCCAATACTGTTGAATTTGGGATTAAATTTCAACATGAGTTTAGGAGGGGACAAACATTCAAACTACAGGAAGCATTAAGTTATCTTACCTAAAAGCTCTGACCCCCTAGGTGGAAATCATACCATGTCACAACAAAAAGAGGGATATGTATGTGCATATGCATACATATATATGTGTGTGTATATATATGAATACATATGTATATGTTTGTTGTGCTTTAAAAGAAACTGTACTTTTATACAATTGAACAATGAATTATTTTCTTTCAAACTATCCTATTTGGTTTTAAACCTGATGGGCTTCAGTACATACTACCCCAAGATACGGCACCTTGGCATTTGAGAAAACAGAAGATGCAAGAAGGTCACTCTCACCTTCCCTGTGCCTCTTCTTCCCTGAGCCAGGTCATGAAACCTAGAAAGAAATCTCTGACCTTCCTCCAAAGCACATCACAAAACCCTCATGTCAGAGGTACCCACCCTACACTTGGAAGAAATTAATGTTCTTATTTCTGAAAATATGAGGACATGGAAAACAAAGAGACCTTGTGAAGTTTCCCCCAGTTTATTACCATTAGATCATATTCCTTTTGTCTAGCCATATGTGTACACAATTCTTTACTTCATAAAACTTAGCATAAAAATACACAGGTTTCCATGTTTCTTTGAGTCTTTATTTCTTAAGGCTCCCAGGTCATGCAAAGCTTATATTAAATAAATTTGTATTCTTTTTTCTTGTTTATCTGTCTTTTATTATAGGGGCCTGAGCCATAAACTTAGCAATGAGTAAGAAAAGAAATCTTTTCCCAAATCTAAACGCTTAAACCTAAACCTAAACCTACAAACCTAAATGTCAATAATTTGCTTCTTGCTTTACATTCAGTTGCAAAATTCATTACCTGTGAAATGAGTTTCAGGCTACAAAGACAGGACTTTCTGTTGCATCTTTCTCTCCCTAACCCCACCCCACCACACACACACACACACATCCAAACCACAAGGTATTCTCTACATGCAGAGCTGACAAAAACTTCTTCAGAGCAGAATCTCCAACTGCTGAATGTGGGTTAATCACAAGTGAGGATGACCATGTGGTTAATGTAAAAATATCTTCCTAATGAGCTAAGAGGAGTGGAAAATTTTACTGTGTATAAAAACTATTAATATATTTTTAACACAAGGAATAATATCTGTAAGTTTGCCCATTTACTTTTCATAAAATATTTTAAATTAGCAATTGAACAATGAAATATTTTTAAAATTTTTGCCAAGTAATTTATATACCATTGGTTGAATTATGGAGGAACAAGAATAATACGTTGAAGCATTAAATTCTTTCTTTTGGAGGTCAATCCTTACTCCTATTAATAGTATACCTGATTTTATAACCCTTCATCAACAATATGATTAAAAGTCTTGGTGATATCATTAGGCAATAAGGTTTTCTGAGCAGCCACATTATCATTATTATGCAGTGACTACATCATCTAATGTGCCAATTCTCTAACAAATTCACCTTGAGTTACTTTTTGTGTAATTAAACACAACTACTGTAATCACTAAAAAAAAAAGTCTAGAATTATCAGGGACTTACTTGACTTATTATTTGTAATGTTATTCAGACCTGATAATAGGAAACACAATAAGTAAAATTTTTGAAAAAAAATTCTTCAACAAGTATTGCATGCATATGCCTGTGGTCAGTTTGATATGTGGAAGTAGAGCTCAGAAAAGTAATCGGAGCTGAAAGTGGGGAGTTGGCCATCATTCACTTGAAATAATAATTCGATCCCTGGAGCCACTATTTTATTTGTTGGATAAAATAGAATAGAGAATTGTGAAATACAGGTATATTGAAGAATATATATTAGATGGTAAAGAAGAAATTAATGAAGAAGTGAGGTAAATAGTTTTTAAAGAAATGGAAGACAGACCAGTCATAAACCTAGGTAGACAAATATCAAGAAAGAAGGTATGGCTCACTGGAGGAATAACTAATATTGCAGGGATAGAATTTGAAAACTCATTATTGTGGGCATCTAAGTTTTTCACAGCTGTTCTTTTATAGAGCATTGTATAAATCCATTCACTAGTGCATGTTAATATTACCTGACCATCTGTCAGCTGGTTAGGCCAAACACAATCCAGATAATCACATTTCTTTAATGGTGCTCTTCGTGAATTTGAAGCTATCAATGTTTTGTAGGCTTTGCTAATCACTCTCCACTATCATTAGACATTATCAGAATAATGTTTTAGAGTAATCATAATACGAATACAAACATTTATATGGTGCTTACTATGTTCATATATGAAACCATACAATCTTCCCCAAAACTCTATGAAGTATATATATTTTCCCACTTTACTGATGAAAAAATTAATGCCAGAAAACCTCAGAACACCTGTATGCTTTGGAAGAGAAATTCAAACCCAAGCAGTCTAGCTGGAGTCCATCTTCTTGACTGACATACTATACTAGAATTTCCTGTTGAACAGACTTCATAGGCATTTGAAACAAATTTATTTCATAAGAGACCAGAAGTGTAGCCTGGCATCAAGGTAACATTTTGCTGATTCTGCAAAAATTTTGAAAAAAATTGCAGGGAAAAAAATCTGTACACTTAGAGATATATTCCTACACCCGATCCTCACAATGAAATTGGAAAATATGGAGCAAGTAAGCAGTATTTCCTGCTTAATTAATTAAAAATTATTTTACATAGACATGTAAAATAACAGCCCACATTATTTTACATTATTTACATACACAACACAAATAGATACCAATATTAAAGTATATGCAATGCGTATATGCATTGATGAGAAATTTCATAAATATATCAATTTTTATAAATATAAGCATGAAATAATTTTAAGGACAAATGAATGAAAAAGAAATATTCATTAATTCATAGTAAAATAAAATATTAAAATATTATAGCTTTATGCAATTTTAATTCCATATTTCCTCAATGTGGAGGAATATCTTCATATTGTAAGATGCACATCTTCACATATATTTATGTGTCTATAACTGAAATACATCTTAAGTTCAATAGTATTTTACAATTGCCACTGATCAGGTGGTAGTCATTATGAAATTAGCTGATACCTTACACATGCGTAAACCTTATTATTTCTGTTAGTGTGACTAGATGCACTGAAGCATTTGAAGTTTCAATCAATAATAATTTAAGGATTATTTGATTAAGAAATAGATTAAGATTAAGAATGTCTCTTCAACATTCATTGTCACCTTTACATGAGGTAAAAATAACAGGACCCTCAAAACTTAAGTAACAGGTATAAATGCGTTGGTAGAAAAATCTCAAAGAAATCATAGAGGAAGTTTTTTAAAGAAATGCTATACCCAACTAACAATATTGATGGCACACAAGAGAGTATTGAATAGAAAAGACAGACTTCAATATCCTTAGGATAAAAATTATTTAGATAAAGTGTTAGATTCTGTAGGTGAAAATATTTTCAGAATACTTTCACATTTTCTTTTCATTAGTGCTTTCCTTTTTACATGTGTACAAGAATAATTATGTGATAGGAATCAATGCTTAAATAAATCTGAATGAGCTCGTTCAGTAAATAAAAAATTTTAAGAAGTCTTATTGATAAGTGAGCACCATGTTGTAGTTAATTGGCAATTTTAATTTTGCTATTTTTAAACTTTCTTAGCCCTAAATAAAATAATCATGTATCTAAACAATGAAAGTATCTAAGATTTGATGTAAAATATAATTTTCTAATTACCTTATATTTTTCTCTCAGGGAATAAAAGGTAAAGGTATTTTTAAATTCACATTGTAAGTATAAATGCAGTAATGAAAAAGCAGGAAGAAAAGAATTCAGAGATTATTATCTTTCACTACAATATGTTTCTAATTATTATTTAAAAACTGTAAAGTTCAAAATGGGCATCATTCATTCTGTATTTTAAATATTCAATTATATTTTAGTATAAGTATAAAATTTTCTTTTACTAATAATATTGTTCTATTTATATTCATCAATTATCAATTCTTCAGGGACATTAGGAGACTACATGTTAAAAATTTTAATTATAGTTATGCCACCAGAAGTGTAATTATAGCTTGCCCACTCAATAACCTGGTGTTTCATTACAACCCTTGCAAATGTTGTTTCAAGAAATTAATACACCTGAATCTCAGGGTCACAGAAAATATATGATTATTATTACAACATAATTTGTATGTTAATGTAATATTAATATAATAATATGAGAACAAATTTATTACAATTTATGGGCACAATTTCAAGAATAAAATGATATTTGAATTATATGAAATAGTTATCTTTTATATGTATGCATACACATGTCTTCAGATATAACATTTTTTATTCAATTTTGCCATTTTAACATTTTCATTATGGTTTTACTGTTTCATATTTAACACAAATTAATTAATGTATATTTTAAAATCACTGTAAAAAACTGCATTTTGCATACAGTTAAAGTTTAATATTAGCCAATAATTTTTATACATACATTTAATTCTAGTTCTAAGTTGAGAATATTGCTTGTAAAAGATATCAATACCACTTGGAAGTCAAGAAAAGACTCAATCTTAAAAGACTGATTAATCTACTAGATAAAGTTGAGAGAATGTTTGGCATCTCTTTTTCTTGAAAATGTTTATTAGTATACCACTGGTATTTTGAGAAAAACATGGGTAGGTATCCTTCTAAAATTTTGAAGGATTTTGAAGGGCAAGACTATAATATCAAGTCAAGCTGAAAGTATTAATAAGTATGTTCCTTGTTTGTATTTCTCCAACAATCTCAGAACTTAACTTTCTTTCTTTTTCATTTTTTAAATTTTCTTTTCAAAGATTATGCAGATATTGGATAAGATATAGCTTTAGGAAGCCACACATCTAGTTATTGATCTTTTGTTTGCAACATGCTTATTTCCAGAGCTGGTGAGGAAAAGAAAATAAAGCTAGTGCTTTGTCTAATGGATTTGGCTCACCAGATTTTGTCTTTTCCGACTGCTATATTCTTGTATGGGTTGACTGTTCTTGAAGTTATGTAAGAAACTGTCAGAAACCAAGAAGAAAAACTTTCCAGAAGCTGTTTTTTCATTGTCATATCCTCTGATGGAAGATTTAGGCAGTACTGCATGTCCCATATCTTCCCTTATTTCTTTGTTTCCCTGTCTTTTGTTCCCTATTTTGTACCTTTTTCTACTGATGAATCCAGTCAACACAATGAAAGCAACATGAATTTGTTTTATTTCAGGTTCCCAGGTTTGCCATTCATTCCAATTCAACAAATAAGTAGGTCAAGATAGTAAAAAGAAATGCCTAATTTTCCTGAAAATGTGTCTTAAGCAATTGTAATACAAAATGCACATTGCAAAGACAATAGGTGGTTGATCCATCAATTTGGACTGTCAGAACTCTTGGAACATAGCATATAAGAGAGTGTTTACATTAGGGTTTTGTTATGGTATCACTGGGGATAAAATATGTGCATAAATGAACATATCAGTGAATATGGATTTATGCATTCTGAAATTCTGTTTAAAGGTGTTAAAAGGTTAAGGGTGTTAAAATTATTTGAATCTATATAAATTATCAATGCCTATTGGTTAAACTTTTGCTTTCAAACATGCAAGGCCCTCAGTGAACCCCTATCTCTCAACTTCTTTTCCAAGCTCACTCCACCTCAGAATTTATGAAATATTTCTTATTTTCAAGATTTGGTTCAAGTGTCACTTCTTTCAGCACATCTTCCTCAAACTAGAATGGATCTATTGTCAATCTTGACATCATATCTGTGAGCTCTTTGAATTCTCCTCTCGTTTTACTCTATACTCTTTTGTCATTAAAAAATAATATATATAGTATATGTTTAAATAATATATATGCCTTTTTCCTGCTATATTCCCTTCAAACTATCCAACACTTAGCAAAATGGTAACTTTTGCCATTTTGTACCCAGTTAATAAAGGTTTATTTATATAGAAAGGGACCAAACTTCACTTAAAATATGGAAAAAAAATTAAAACTGAATATTATTGAAGATAGCTGTATATAGAATTTCACAAAGGAGCTGGAGTTGATACCATTATAAACATTTGAGGAGAGAGAGACAGAGACCCTCCAAATCCACACACTTCTTTGAAAACATTAAGTAATAAAGAAAGCTAGGAGGACAACAAGAGATTATTTCTCTGATTAAATAAATGTTTGTAAAGCCAGTTTTAATTTCCACTAATTTCCATTTCAATTTTACTATATGGCCAGTACATATGCCAGAAGTCTGAGAAGATAATATAGATTATTTAATTGCTTCAGCTATATTTTTTATGGAAAATGTTCAAAAAAAGCAACAAACCAAGAGGAATTGGTAATCCATTATAACCTTCATAGGTTGGCTATTGTCTACTTTATAATCTCAGTTTCAGAGTCTAGTATGGCAGGCATGTATTGTCATGAAAGGGAAACCAGTATACATTTATTATGTTGCCACAGGAATATTTGAATTGGCCGACATGTGGTCATGATATAATAATGCATGCTTTGAACTTGGGAATAATTAAGAGTATATTAGTGAGAATCCCCTTTACTGATGGTGCAGTAAGCCACACACAAGCTACACACAATAGCTCACATCCTAACATTGAAGAAAAAGTCAGTTAATCTATAGAATCATAACTTCCTGGAGCCTATCAGAGAACTGATATTGTAAGAAAAACAAGTAAAATAAATTTTGGAGGATAAAAAGCCCTTTCAGAGATAAATAGGGCACACGAACTGTTTCACTTTGGCAGATGATGAGCCAACAACCTAAGGCTAAGGCTAGAAAAAGGAAAAGAAGAACTAAGCCTGTCTCACTATGAACATTTCATCATACAACAAGCAACACTGACTACTGTTGTGTTAGATGCAAGAGCGCAAGAGAAACTATCCATAGTGCAGGTCTGTTAAGCTTGTTGAAAGCTGAGAGTGGAAAAGGAAGGATGAGAAAAACCCTCTGGATGTCCAGGACTCCACTATGCACAATGTAAAACAGAATTTTAAGATAGTAGTAATCTCTAATTAGTTATAGCCCCCGTCTTAGTCCCACCACAATTGTAATGACTGAGTAGATTGCCTCTGTACTTCACACAAATATCTTGCCAGAGATGTTTATGCATCTTAGTAAGTATAAGCTATATTTTTCTCACACTCAACTATTATTTTTTACACAATTTCTGGCATTCACTCAAAAATAGAAACTCTACTTTGTCACAGATTGGATGGCCACATGGAGAAGACTGAAACAGGATCCACACTTCTCACCTCTCACAAAAATCAGCTCATGATAGATAACAGACTTAAACCTAAGTCAAGAAAACATAATAATTCTAGAAGAAAATGTTGGAAAAACTCTTATAGAACTAGGCCTAGGCAAAGAATTTATGAAGAAGATCCCAAAAGCAATCACAGTGACAGCAATTAATGTACACAAAGCAGTAGTATTTCTATGCTCTAATAAGAGCCACACTGAGAATTCAATCCAGAACTCAATCCCATTTACAATACCTGCTAAAAGAAAAAAAACACCACACCTTGGAATATACCTAACCAAGGAGGTGAAAGATTTCTATAAGGAGAATTACAAAACAGTGATGAAAGAAATCATAGACGACACAAACAAATGGAAAAGCATTCCATGCACATGGACTGGAGGAATCAGTATTGTTAAAATATCCATATTGCCCAAAGTAATCTACAGATTCACTTCAATTCCTATCAAAATACCAACATAATTTTTGGCAGAATTAGAAAAACAATCCTAAAATTCGTACAAAACCAAAAAGAGCACAAATAGCTAAAGCAAGCCTAAGGAAAAAGCACAAAACTGGAGGTATCTCATTACCTGACATCAAATTATAATACAAGGTGATAGTTACCAAAACAGCATAGTACTGTCTAAAAATAGATACATAGATCAATGGAACAGTGCAAAGAACCCAGAAATAAAGTCAAATACCTATAACTAACTGGTCTTCAACAAAGCATATAAAAACATATGCTAGGGAAATGACACCCTACTCAATAAATGGTGCTGGGAAAACTGGATAGCCTCATGTAGAAGAATGAAACTGGATTTCTATTTCTTACCATACACAAAAATTAACTCAAGATGAATTAAAGACTTAAATGTAAAACCTGAAACAATAAAAATATTAGAATAAAACCTAGGAAAAAATATATCCTTGACATTGGCCTAACTAAAGAATTTGTGGCTATGACCCCAAGTGCAAATACAACAAAACAAAAAATAAATAAATGGGACTATTTAACATAAAAAGCTTCTACCCTGCAAAGGAAATAAGCAAGAGTATATAGACAACCTATGGAATGGGAGAACACATTTATAAGCTATATATATCTGACAAAGGACTAATATCCAGAATCTATAAGGAACTCAAACAAATCATCAAGAAGAAAACAAATAAACCCATTAAAAAGTGGCCAGAAGACATGAACAGACATTTTTCAAAAGAGAAACAAACGACCAACAAACATGAAAAAATGTTCAACATCACTAGTCATCATGGAAATGCAAATTGAAACCACAGTGAGGAACCACCTTACACTGTCAGAATGATGATTAATAAAAAGCAAAATACAATATATGATGGCATGTATGAAGTGAAAAGGGAATGTTTATATACTATTGATGGGAATGTAAATTAGTACAACAACTGTGGAAAACAGAATTGAGATTTCTAAAAAAACTAATGTAGATTTGCCATTCTATCTAGCAATTCCACTACTGGGGGTCTACTCAAAAGAAAAGAAGTCATTGTGTAAATATGATACCTGCACTTATGTTTATTGAAGCACAATTCACATTTTAAAGGATATGGAACCAACTCAAATGCCTATCAACTGTTGACTGGATAAAGAAAATGTGTTGTGTGTATACATACTTATATATGTATACACACACGTACACATGATGAAATACTGCTCAGCCATAGAAAGGAATGAAATAAGGTCTTTTGCAGCAACTTGGGTGGAACTGGAGGCCATTATCCTAAGAAATATAACCCAAGAACAAAAGAACAAATTCCACATGTTCTCACTTATAAGTAGGAGCTAAGGAATGGGTATTCATGGAAATAAAGAGTGACATAATAAATACTGGACACTCAGAATGTGGAGGGTAGGAGGGGAGTATGGAATAAAAAATTATCTATTAGCTACAGTGTACACTATTCAGGTGACTGGTATACTAAAACCTAGACTTATCTACTATACAATTTATCTGACAAAAAAAAAAAACATTTGTACCCCCTAAATCTATTAAAATGAAATTAAAACAAAAAATAAAAAAATAAAAATAAATTAATTAAGGGTATTTCTATATGTTACAAATGACAAATGTAAATTAGGATAATAACATTTACAAAACATCAAAACATGACATAACTACAGATAAATTGTAAAAAACATACTCAAGATGTGCATGCTGAAACTTAAAAATATTGTTGAAATATGTTGGTGGAAACTTAAAGAAATGGACAGATACACCACGTTAATAGATTGGGTGACCCAATCTTGTTAACATGCCAATCCTCTCTAAAGTTACTCTAAATTCTATGCAATCCTAACCAAAATTCTAGTTGAAAATTTTGGTCAAAACTTACAAATTGATCCTACAATTTAAATGAATATTCAAAGAATTTCAAATAAATAACCAAAACAATTTGAAAAATAAAGTTGGAGCACACATAACAAGTAATTTGAAAACTTTGTATAAATCTATAGTAGTAAAACAGTGAGTTTTCCACATATGGATAGATATATTGATAAATGGGAAAAACTAGAGAGTCTAGAAATGATCTAAGGTGTATGTTCCATTTTGTTCTTCTGAAAAGGTACAAAGGCATTTCAAGGAGAATGGACAATCTTAAAAGAATGGTGTTGGTCTAATTGGGTATCCACAGATAAAATATTAGATGACCTTTACTTCACATCACATTAGAATTCTTATACTGAAATGAATCATAGGTATAATTCTAAAACCTAAATCTATATGTGATTATTTTCAACATGAAAATGAGTTTTTGAGACACACCCTTTGAATCTCTTGTACACTTTTCTATTGGATTATCTGCCTTTATCTTATTAATGTGTAATTTTTCTTTCCAGATTCTTGAAACAGTGCTACATTGGTTATATCTATTGAAAATGTATTCTGTTCTCTGTTTTCCTTCTCCATATCTTAATGTTGCTATTTAGTGAACAGAACACAATCCAGTTTATCACATTTTCCGTTTGAATTAATCCATTGTTATCAAGCTTAAGAAATGTTTCTCTATTCCAAAGTAATGCATATATTCCTGTATATTACTTCATATGAGCTTTATAGTTTGGCTTTCACATTGAGCTATACATTCCACCAAAATGCTTTTGTGTATAGTGTAAAGTATGACTCAAATATATTTATTTTTATTTCATTCATTTGGTAAAATTCTAATGATTACATTCTCCACATTGCTCTTCTGTTTGATGTTAAATTGTCCATAAAGGTGTGAGTCTGTCACTGAATTTTTTGTTATTACAGTATTTTATCTATTTATTCTTTGCTAATCCTACATTGTATGCATATGGTGTCATTTTAGTTATTCTTCACATACGGGAATACAAGAACCTCGGTGTTTTTTCTCTATTTTTGTAAATTTACTTTGCCATACGATTTTCTATTAGCTTAAGATTCAAAAAGTAACTTTGGGGAATTTTGCTGGAATTTTAGTAAACCTAAAATTTTATTTCTTGAGCCTTGAACAAGACAAACATGTTGTATTCTTCTACTTACTTATGATTTATTTAGTTTCTCCCAAAAATGTTTATAGTTTGTATGTTAGTGTTCACACTAGTTTATATAAACTCCAATGCACTTTACATTTTGATACAACTAAAATGGGCACAGTGTAAATTTAATTTTGAGCTTTTTTACACTAATTGACTGGTATTTTCTATATTGACCATACTTCCAGCAATCTTACAATATTCAATTATTAATTTTGGTGCTGTATGTACACATTTTTTAGATTTGTGACACATAAATTTTGATCATCTGTAGACAATGACATATTTTTTCCTTTTAAATTCTTATAAATATGATTACATTACCTTTACCTACCATATTGCAATTGTTAGGACTTCTATTCTGGAACAATACAAGTGGTTCCTGAGTTACAGACAACCTGACTTACAGTATTCTGCGCTTACAAACGGGCTCCCAAGGCTCCCCATAGGGATAATTTATAATTATATAATTAAATTAATAATTCAAGAGCTAGTTGCTTCCACACATGTAAACAAACCTGCATGGCACAAGCAGTTGATTGGCGCAGCACCTTTATGCTAGCAACAAATCTCGTTGTTTATATGGTCGCTAATGCGCAGCATCATTTTCTTCTTTTTTTTGATTTTGTGAGTCTGTGCTTATCCTTACGACAATGCTGCCAAAGTGAAAGCTCACTGCCCGTCCACATGAGCCTGCAGCAAAGAGAAAGGTGATTACAATGGAAATGAAAGTAGAAATAATTAAGCATTCAGAGAAAGGCCAGATGCCATCATTCACTGGGAAAGCAGTAGGCTTCAGTCACTCAACTATTGGAACAATTTAAAATATAAAATGAGAATAATGCAATATGTGAAAGGCAGTACTCCAATGAAAGCATCAGTTGTTACTAAGCAACATAGTACATTAATTATTGAAATGCAAAGGTTATTATTGTTTTGGTTAGAATATCAAAATGAGCATAACATTCCTATTAGCCTAGTGTTGATTGAAAATTAGGTGAGTGTTAACCTTTAATATTCTTTTTTGAAATTTCTCCTATATGCTATCTAAATTTTTGCATGAGTTTGTTTTTATATTCTATTTTTTTGAATTAAAAGAACAAGCACAGTAATTTCGGTAACATTATTACAGTACAGGGGTATTATTATTATTATTATTACACTGTATTATTATACTACACATGAGCCATTACAATACTGTTATTATTATTATTACCATATATGTACTGTTCATCAGGGATCTGAGTTACATACAAATCTGACCTAAAGGCTTTCTCAGGAATGTATTTCGTCTGTAACCCGATTACCACCTATATTTAAAATTGAACCGATAGCAGGCATCTTTGCAAGTCCCTAACGTCAATGAGAAAAGTATTAGTATTGATTATTAAGTACATTCTTTACTGTATTTTTTGTAATTAACTTTAACAATTAAACTTTGTGTTTACTAATAATTTTTATCATGAATGGATATTAAATTTTATGAAATACTTCTTATTCTGTTAATGAAATAGATTGCATGCACTGATTTTTTTAACATTTAGTCAACTTTGCATTTTGGTATAAATGCAACTTGATCTTGATTTTTTCTAAATATAGATTTTGCTTGCAAATTTTTAACTTATTTGGCCTCTATATTCCTGAGTGTTTCTTTTCTAATAATCTTTCTGTCTGAATTTTATTGTATAGGATATAATGTTAATACATCTTTTAAAAATTCTGCAGTAGATAATATGTACAATTAACATTGTTTCTTCCTATTTTCTTGGATTGATTTTGTTGGGTTTTTAAAATAAATTTATAAGGAAAGATGTTTAACTTAATCCACACACATTTTTTTTTTTTATTTCATGTATGGTAGCTTTTTTTTTTTGCTGTTTTTTCACTGTTAAAATATTAATTCCCTTTGTGTTTTTTTTGACCAGCTTGTTATTTAAACATGTAATTGTTAATTTTCAAATTTTGGGGATTTTCTACTTAGCCTGTATAATTTATTTTCTAATGTCTTTGCCTATGGTAATCTGAAAAATATTATGGGCCTGGCATGGTGGCTCACTCCTGTAATCCTAGCACTCTGGGAGGCCAAGGTGGGAAGATAGCTTGAGTTCAGGAGTTCAAGACCAGCTTCAGCAATAGCGAGATGGGAGACCCCATCTCTACTAAAAATAGAAAAAATTAGCCCACGTGGTAGTACACACCTGTAGTCCCAGCTACTTGGGAGGCTTGAGCTCAGAAGTTTGAGGTTGCTGTGAGCTAGGCTAATGCCACAGCACTCTAGTCTGGGCAACAGAGGAAGACTCTGTCTCAAAAAAAAAAATTATGACTTTTGAAAAATATGTATTCTGCATTTTTGAAGGCAGTGTACTAAATATGAGTTTTAGCTCAATTTTTTAATTGCATTGTTCAGTCCCTTATATATATATATATATATATATATATATATTTGGGGGATACACAGGTAGATTCATTGCCCACTACTCTTTCCAGATCTCTTTTACTATTTTGAAATTTCTACTCAGATTTATGACTTACTTGCTTTGAATATTTTCTGATGAATATTCTTCAAAAACCCTATATGGATGATATATATTCTGAGACATTGTGGGTTCAACATTGTTTTAGTTTTGTTTGATAAATAAATTACATTCTGTTTGGCTATAGAACCCTTAAATAGTAATACATTTTTCTTCAATAACCTATGGGCATTTTTCCAGTATTCTAGTATATATTATTACAAATGAGAAAAAAGGATTATTATTGTTTTTCTTTCCCTTGTGAGTATATTTCATTTCTTCACATTTGTGAATATTGTTAATTTTTTTTTGGATTTTAGTAATTTTGCAGGGTTATGTGCAGGTATATTTTAAACTAATGATGCAAGGAATATACTTAAATATTTCATTCTGGAGCTTAGGCCTTAATTCATCTCAAATATATTTTTTTATTCAAGTATTTCTTCTCTCTTTCTTTTTATTTTATATTTTTGGTCCTCTCATTTGCACACTAGGTAGCCATGTTTCTGTGATTTTTCATGCATGATTTCCAGTTCTTTTTGACTTTGTTTAAATTATGAGAATTTTTTATTCAGTTAATATTCCAGAAAATGAATTAATTTCTCAGAAATGATCATTCCTATTTCAGTTATTTTTTAATTCAAAATTTGGAAATATATTATTTTATACTTTTGGGTTTTGGAGTTTTTTGTTTGTTTGTTCTAAATGTATTTTCTTTCCCTATTTCAAGGTCAATGCATTGACAACCTTAAATTCATCTGCAACCTTAATCACCTTTGCCACGTAACTGAAGGAACTCACAAACTATAAGGATTTGTATGTAGACCTCGAAAGCAGGTTATTGTTCTTTCTACTAAACTTTAATTTTGAAATATATCTAATTTGTGAAAATGCACAAATACATGAACATATACTATATGAACTATATGATAATAACTTTATGTTATGCAATGATATAATTTTATTTTGATAGATTATTTAATTTAATCTCTATTTTATATATATTTCTGTTTTCCCACATTGCCAAAATTGTTCAACTATTTCATTGCAGTATAATGCCAATTTTTTGTGAGTCCTTTCTTATATTATGCTAAAATCTACTTCCTAATTTTTTTGCTTTTATTATTATTTTAAATTGACACATAATAATTGTATATATTTACTGGGGACAGTGTGAAATTTCAATACATGTATACAATATGTAATTGTCAAATCTTGGTCATTAGCATATTAATCACCTCAAAAATGTATCATTTATTTGTGTAGGGAACATCAAAAATATGCTTTTCTAGCAATTTGAAAATATACAATAAACTATTATTAATTACAATGTACAGTGCTATAAAATGCTAGAACTTATTCTTCCTAGCTAACTACAGTTTTGTATCCTTTTACCAACCTATGGCTAACCCCCAACACCCTTCTCAGTATCTAGTAACCACTATTCTACCCTCTACTTCTATGAGATCAAGTCATTTATCTTCCACACATGATTGAGCATATGAAATATTTGTCTTTCTGTGCATGGCCTATTTAATTTTACATGATGGTCTCCATGCTCATCCCTGTTTTCATATATTAAAGGATGCCATTGTATTTTTACGCCTGAATAGCATTCCATTGTGTATATACACCACATTTTCTTTATTCATTCATCTGGTGAGGGAAATTTAGGTGGATTCTACCTCTTGGCTTTTGTGAATAGTTCTGCAATAAACATGGTGATGCAGATATCTCTTTTGCATACTGAGTTCCTTTCCTTTGAATATACAACCAGAATTGGGATTTCTGGATCATATTTTAGTTCCATTTTTAGTTTTTTTGAGGAACCTCCATACAGTTTTCCAATAAGACTGTGCTAATTTACATTTCCACCAACAGTGTATAAGAGTTCCACTTTCTCTGCATCATTGCCAATATTTGTTATTTTTTGACCCTTTGAAAATAACCATTCTAATTGGGTTGAGATAAAATTTCATTGTGGTTTTGATTTGCATTTTCCTGATGATTGGTGATTTTGAGCACTTTTCTCATATAGCTTTTGGCCATTTGTTTGTCTTCCTTTGAGAGATACCTATTCAGGTCATGTGTGTATCTTATAATCAGATCATTTCTTTCTTTGGAGTGGAGCTGTTTGGGGTTTTGTATATTCTGAATATTAATCCTTGTCAAACGAATAGGTTGAAAATATTTTTGCCAATTCCGCTGGTTGTGTCTTCACTATATTGATAGTTTAATCACATTTGTCTAGTTTTTCTTTTGTTGTCTGTGCTTTTGAGATCTTCTCCATGAAATATTTGAACAAACCAATGCCTCAAAGCATTCACCCCATGTTTTCTTCAGTAGTTTTATAGTTTGGGGTGTTACATTTAAGCCTCCAGTCTATTTTGAGTTGATTTTTTTTATATGGTGGGAAATAGGGGTATAGTTTCATTCTTCCACATATAGATATCCAGTTATCCCAGCATAATTTATAAAAAAGATTAACCTTTCCCCGGTGAATGTTCCCAGAGACTTTGTCAGAAATCCAGTTTGCTGTAATAATGCACATTTATTTTTATGTTCTCTATTCTATTCCATTGGGCATACTACTGGTTTTTATGCCAGTACTATGGCATTTTTGTTACTATAGCTTTGTAGTGTATTTTGAATGTGTGATGCCTCCAGCTTTACTCTTTTTGTTCAGGATTGCTTTGACTATCTGGGGTCTTTTGTGGTTCTATATAAATTTTAGGATAGATTTTTATATTTCTGTGAACAATGTCAGTGGTATTTTCATAGAGATTGCATTGAATCTGTACATCACTTTAGGTACTATGGTCATTTTCACAATATTAAGTCTTCTAATCCATGAATATGAGATGTCCTTCCACATTTTTATACCACCTTCAATTTCATTTATCAGAGTATTGTAGTTTTTTCTGGTAGAGATCTTTCACCTGCTTGGTTCAATTTATTTCTAGGTATTTTATTTTTTATACCTGTCTTAATGGGATTGTTTTCTTGAATTCCTTTTTTATTTTTATTTTTTCAGAATATTAGAGGGGTAAAAATGTTTGGGTTACATGAATTGCTTTTGTACATTTTGAGTCAAAGTTATAAGTGTGCCCATCACCCAGATGTGTACATTGTACCCATCAGGTGTGATTTCACCCATCCCTTCCTCCCCCCTCCCACCTCTTTACTTTCTGTTGAGTTTTACTTTCATCTGTGCACATTAGTGCTGATCAGTTAGTGCCAATTTAATAGTGAGTACATGTGGTGTTTGTTTTTCCATTCTTATAATACTTCACTAATATGAATGGTCTCCAGTTCCATCCAAGCTGTTGCAAAGGTATAAATTCTTTTTTTTTTATGGCTGAGTAGTACTTCATGGTATAAATATAACCACATGTTATTAATCCACTCATGAATTGATGGGCTCTTGGGTTGTTTCCACATCTTCACGATTGTGAATTGTGCTGCAATAAACATTCGAGTGCATGTGTCTTTCTGATAAAATGACTTTTTTTCCATTGGCTAAATACCCAATAGTGGGATCACTGGATCAAATGGTAGTTCTACTTTTAGTTCTTTGAGGTATCTCCATACTGTTTTCCATAGAGGTTGTATTAGTTTGCAGTCCTACCAGCAGTGTTTAAATGTTACTTTCTCTCCACATCCACGCCAGCATCTGGAGTTTTAGGACTTTTTGATAAAAGCCATTCTCACTAGAGTTAGGTGATACCTCATTGTGGTTCTGATTTACATTTATCTGATGATTAGTGACATTGAGCATTTTTTCACATGTTTATTGGCCATTAATCTATCTTCTTTTGAAAAGCTTCTCTTCATGTCTTTTGCACACTTTTTAATGGGGTTGTTTGATTTTTTCTTGCTGATTTGCTTGAGTCCTTTGCGTGCTTTTATGATAAAAACTCTTAACAAAATAGGCGTAGATGGAACATACCTCAAAGTTATAAAAGCCATATATGACAAACCCATGGTCAACATCATACTGAATGGGGAAAAGTTGAAAGTATTCTCACTAAGAACTGGAACAAGACAAGGGTGCCCATTGTCACCACTTCTATTTTAGCATAGTGCTGGAAGTCCTGCCCAGAGCAATCAGAGAAGAGAAGGAAATTAAGGGTATCCAAATGGGGAAAGAGGAGGTCAAACTATCACTCTTTGCTGATGATATGACTTTATATCTAGAAAACCCAAAAATTCCACCAGGAGACTCCGGGAATTGATAAATAAATTCAGCAAAGTTTCAGGTTACAAACTCAATGTACACAAATCAGTAGTATTCCTATACACCAATGACAGTCAAGCTGAGGATCAAATCATAGACTCAATATCTTTCACAATAGCTACAAAGGAAATAAAATATCTAGGAATATATTTAACCAAGGAGGTGAAAGGTCTCTACAAAGGGAACTATGAAACACTGAGGAAGGAAAGTGCAGATGATGTAAATAAATGGAAAAATATATCATGCTCATGGATCGGCAGAATCAGCATTGTTAAAATGTCCATACTACCTAAAGCTATTTACAGATTCAATGCAATCTCCATCAAAATACCAATGTCATTTTTCTCAGGTGTAGAAAAAATAATTCTACGTTTTGTTTGTAACCAGAAAAGAGCCAGAATAGCCTAAGCAACCTTAAGCAAAAGGAACATATCTGGAGGCATCACTTTACCAGACTATAAACTATACCACAAGGCTATAGTAACCAAAACAGTGTGGTACTGGCACAAAAATAGAGACATAGACCAATGGAACAGAACAGAGAACCCAGATATTAAAACATACACATATTACCAACTGATCTTTGACAAAGTAGCCAACAATAAACACTGGGGAAAGGAATCCTTATTCAATAAATGGTGCTGGGAAAATTGGACAGCCACATGTAGAAAGTTGAAACAGGATCCATATTTCTCACCACTCATAAAAATTAATCCAAGATGGATAACAGACTTAAATCTAAGACATGAAATCATAAGAATTCTAGAAGAAAATGTTGGAAAAACTCTTCTAAATATTGGTCTAGGTAAAGAATTTATGAAGAAGACCCCAAAGGCAATCACAGTAAGAAAAAAAAAAAAACAGGACTTGATTAAATTAGAAAGCTGCTGCACAGCCAATGAAACAATCAACAGAGCAAACAGACAACCTACAGAGTGGGAGAAAATATTCATATGCTATACATCCGATAAAGTATTTTCTTGATTTCTATTATCACTTGTTTGTTGTTGGTTTGTAGAAACACTATTAATTTTTGTATGTTGATTTTGTATTCTGTAATATTACCTAATTCATTTGTCAGTTCTCAGAGTATTTTTGGTGGAAGTTTTAGAGTAATGTGCTGCTGGATCTGGTTTGCTAATACTTCTTTGAATATTTTTACATCTACATTCACCAGTGAAACCCCAGAATGATGGAGTACAGCTGTTTTATGGACACTGGGCAACAATTTTCTTCTCATGAAAATTGTGACTCAGAAGCTCAGATTCTTAGAGGCTATTTCAGCTCCACAGAAGCAGGGTACTAGACTTGTTTGGGCTTTAGGGCAGGGTGTTTCAGCTCAGCCTTTTCTGTTTTCCCCTCGGATGTAGGGTACTATGTCAGCTGAGCTCTGGGATGCATAGCTGTTCAGCTTAACCAGCGCACCACTTCCCCAGGGGGCAATGCGTTTCTTCAGCTCATGGTCAAGTGGCATGGTTCTTCTGGGTGGCCCAGGCACCATTTCTCTGTTATGTAGGGTGCCAATTTATCTTAGGCACTGGGGTGCATGATTGCTCTGGGCATCCAAGGCAGCATTTCCTGGGAGGCAGAGCACAGCTTCAGCTTAAGCACCAGAGAGGCATGACTGCTCTGAGCAGATAAGGTACTGTTTTCCCAGGAGACAAGGTATCACTTCTGTTCATGAGCAAAGGGGTGTAACTACTCTGGGCAACTAAGGCATCATTTCCCTGGGATGTCCCATGTTGCTTCAGCTCCAGCCCTAGGAGACAGGGTGCAGAAGTGACTGGGAAGGGTTTCTAGAACAGCTCTGTCAAGGCACCATTTCCATGGGAGGTAGTGTGCAGTTTAGCTGGGGCTTCAAGGGGCAGGACACAGGCATGACTGGGAGACGTAGATGGAGTGGTTCTGCCAAAGCACCATTTCCTCAAGAAGAAGGGTTATATATGAGTTATTTGATCATAACTTTATATTATGAAATAATATTATTTTTAAATTGGGTTAAACAGGTATAATGAAGAATATTTTATAATATATTAGTTTATAATTAGTTAGCGTTAATTTATTGAGTGTAAAATATATATTATTATAAAAGTATAGCTAAGCCTAAGGGCTTTTTTTTTTTCAGAATATCAACACACTGTACCCATTAGGTGTGAATTTACCCATCCCCTTCTCCACCCTCCCACCTGCCCAACACCTGATGCATGTTACTTCCATGTGTGCACATAAGTGTTGATCAATAGGCACCAATTTGATAATGATTACATGTGGTGCTTGTTTTTCCATTCTTGTGATACTTCACTTAGGAGAATGGGCTCCAGTTCCATACAGGATAATATAAGAGGTGTTAACTCACCATTGTTTTTTGTGACTGAGTAGTACTACATGGTATATATATATACCACATTTTATTAATCCACTCGTGTATTGATAGGCACTTGGGTTGTTTCCACATCTTTGCAATGGTGAATTGTGCTGCTATAAGTATTCAAGGGCAAATGTCTTATTATAGGATGTCTTCTTTTCCTTCAAATAGATGCCCAGCAGTGGGATTGCTGGATCAAATGGTAGTACCACATTTAGTTCCTTGAGGAATCTCCATATTACTTTCCATAAAGGTTGTACTAGTTTTCAGTCTCAACAGAGGTGTATGAGTGTTCCTATCTTTCTGTATCCACGCCAACATATGTTGTTTTGGGATTTTTTAATAAAAGCCATTCTCACTGGAGTTAAGTGATATCTCATTGTGGTTTTGATTTGCATTTCCCTGATGATTAGGGATGTTTTCATATGTTTCTTGGACATTAGTCTATCTTCTTTGAAAAATTTCTGTTCATGCCCTTTGCCAACATTTTAATGAGGTTGTTTGATTTTTCCTTGCTGATTTTCCTGAGTTCTATATAGATTCTAGTTATCAGCCTTTTATCAGATGTATAGCATGCAAAATTTTTCTCCCATTCTGTAGGTCATCTATTTGCTCCAATGATTGTTTCCTTGGTTGTGCAGAAGTTTTTTAATTAATTCAGGTCCCATTTATTTATTTTTGGTGTTAATGTGATTGCTTTTGGGATCTTCTTCATAAATTCTTTGCCTAGGTCAATGTCTAAATGAGTTTTTCTAACATTTTCTTCTAGAATTGTTATGGTTTCGTGTCTTAGGTTTAAGTCTGTTATCAATCGTGAGTTGATTTTTGTGACAGTTGAGAGCTGCGGTTCCTGTTTCAGTCTTCTACATGTGGCTATCCAATTTTTCCCAGCACCAATTATTGAATAGGGATTCTCTTCCCCAGTGTATGTTTTAGTCTGCTTTGTTGAAAATCAGATGGCTATATGAGGATGGTTTTATGTCTGGGTTCTCAGTCCTGTTCCATTGGTCTATGTTTGTATTCTTGTGCCAGTACCATGCTGTTTTGTTTACTGTAGGCTTATAGTGTAGCTTTAAGTCTGGTAAAGTGATGCCTCCCGATGTGTTATTTTTGCTTGAGGTTGGTCTGGTTCTACAAGGTCTTCTCTGGTTCCATACAAAGTGTAGAATTATTTTTTCTAGATCTGTGAAAAATTATATTCATATTTTAATAGAGATTGTACTGATTCTGTAGATAACTTTGGGTAGTATAGACATTTTAACAATGTTGATTCTGCCTATCCATGAGCATGATATGGTTTTCCATCTGTTTGCATCCTCTGCTATTTCCATCTCTGGTGTTTGGTAGTTCTCCCTGTGGAGGTCCTTTACCTCTTTAGTTAAATATATTCCTAGATATTTTATATTCTTTGTTGCTGTTGTGAAAGGTATTAAGTCTTTAATTTGGTTCTCAGTTTGACTGTTTTTGGCATATATGAATGCTACTGATTTGTATACATTGATTTTGTAACCGGAGACTTTGCTGAACTTAATTATCATTTCCAGCAATCTCTTGGCAGAATCTTTGGGGTTTTCTAGATATACGATCATATCGTCTGCAAGGAGTAATAGTTTGCCCTCTTTTGCTCCCATATAGATGCGCTTGATTTCCTTCTCTTGTCTGATTTCTCTGGCTATGACTTTCATCACTATGTTGTATAGAAGTAGTGATAGAGGGCAACCTTGTCTGGTGCCAGTTCTAAGCGGGAATCCTTTTAATTTTTCCCAATTCTGCATCTATTGAGATGATCCTATGGTCTTTGTTTTTACTTCTATTTATGTGGTGAATTATATTTATAGATTTCCATATGTTGAACCACGCCTGCACATCTGGGATGAAGCCCACTTTGTCATGATGGATTTTCTTATGGATGAACTGCTGAATTCTATTTGCTAGTATTTTATTGAGAATTGTTACATCTATATTCATACGGGATTTTGGTCTGTAGTTTTCTTTTTTTGTTGGGTCTCCTGGCTTTGGTGTCAGGGTGATGTTTGCTTTGTAAAAAGTAATGGGGATGATTCCTTCCTTTTTGATGTTTTGGAATAATTTCTGCAGTATCAGCACCACTTCTTCTTTATAGGTTGGTGGAATTCTGGTGTGAAACCATCTGGTCTGGGACTTCTTTTTAGGAAGGTTTTTATTACTGCTTCAATTTCAGTATATGATATCAGTCTGTCCAGGAATTCTACATCTTCTTGATTGAGCCTAGGGAGGCTGTGTGTTTCTAAGAACTTGTCCATTTCCTCCACATTTTCAAGTTTATGTGCATAGAGATTTTTATAGTATTCAGAGATGATATTTTGTGTTTCTGTGGTATCTGTTGTAATTTCTCCTTTTTCATTCCTTATGGAGCTTATTAGAGTCTTTTCTTTTCTGCTTCTGGTTAATCTAGTGAGAGGCCTGTCAATTTTGTTTATCTTTTCAAAGAACCAACTTTTTCTTTTATTTATCTTCTGTATAGTTTTTTGTTATTGATTTCATTTAGTTCTGCTCTGATCTTGGTTATTTCTTTTCTTCTGCTGGGTTTGGGATTGGTTTGATCATCCTTTTCCAGATCTTTTTGGTGATTTATTAGATTATTGACTTGTGGTGGTTTATTAGATTATTGATTTGTGATCAATAATCAGGTTTGCCTATGATTCTTCTGTTAGGCCTCTTTACATAATCCAACATTTCTTGTAGGCTTTGCTCATTGCTCTTATTTCTCTGCTCTATCTCTGTGACTGTCTTGTTTAATTGAAAGGTGTTCTCTTCAAGCTCTGAGATTCTTTCTTCTGCCTGATATAACCTGGTCTTGAGGCTTTCCACTGTGTTTTGTAATTCCTTGAATGAATTTTTAATTTCCAGAAGTTCTGTTTGATTTTTTTTAAATAATTCAGTTTCTTTAGTGAATTTTTCATTAATTTCCTGCATTGTTTTTGTGGGTTTTTTTTGGTTTTGGTTCCTATTTTATCTTGTATTTCATTAAGCTTTCTTACAATCCATGTTTGAAATTCTTCATCTGTCATTTCTATATTCTGCTTTTGGTTGGTATCCATTGCTGGGAAGCTGGTGTTCCCATTTGGGGGTGACCTATTGCTCTGATTTTTCATATTTCCAGAGTTCTTTTGCTGGTTCCTTCTCATCTGGAATAGGTGTTGCTTCTTACTTTTGGATTTCCTTTTGTTTAGATAGTGACATGTCAAGTTTAATCCATGGGTCAGTAGGTGGTGTTTATGGGTGAGAATCAACCACACCCTCTATAACTGAGTCAGTAAGTGTTGTAACAGGCATGTAAATTGACCTCATTTTCAGTAGTTGGTTGTTGCTGGTGGGAACAAGCTGTGCTGTTGTTTTTGGATCCTTTGACCAGCTCTATTTCCTCAGGAGAAGCCTTCTAATGCCCCAGGTGGTAGGTGGGGCCCTGGTTCTTCTAGGTGAATCCTTTATTCAACACTGCAGCATAGGCAGGTGGGGGAATGAAGCTGGGTGGGGTTAGGTTGGGTAAGCTTTTCCCTTCAGCTCCACAAATGCTGGTAAGGGATATGTAGGTGTTAAAGGTCAGTTCCTCACTTCTGGGCTAAGCTGCCCAGGAGGAGCTGAAGTAGCCCCACTCCACCAGAGCATCTGCTCTCTATCCCCAGAAAACTCCACCAGGGGGACACTCTCCCCAGGGGAATATTGGCAGCTTAAGGAACTCTTGGATCAAGCTGTAATCCCTATTAATGTGAGTGGTGTGGGAGCAACTGCTCCGATTCAGCCTGAGGCACCAGAGGCATTCAGTTGCCATGGGAACCAGCACTTATGCAACCAGGTTCAGTAAAATCCAATATGGCATTTTCTCCAGTGGAGGGACTTGTTCAGCAACCCCCCTCTGGTGGTTCTCTGGGAGAGGGGGGAAGTGGGTACACTCACAGATCCTTGCTATTCTCTGCACCTCCACATCCTCCCAATGGACATGGGCTCTCACTCATGGCCTGACCCTGAAACCCCCATGCCTTCATGCCCTGCCATCTGTGCTGTCAGCAGGTGGACACACCAAGCTCCTGTAGGTGGAAAGATCACAAGCTGAGGCTGCCCTGCTGGCTTGAGCCAGAAACATGTCCCCAGTGTTGAAAGTGGGCCACTCAGCACAGAGAACTCCAGCAGCTGTTGTGGTGGTGGGGGAAGTGGCCACGGTCTCTCTGGACCACTCTTGAGCTGAGGAGAGAGCACTGGTCCACCCTCCTCTCTGCGGTTGTGGTCCCACCACCACTCTCTTCTCTGAACTGCTCTGTTCCAGTCTGGCTCAGTCACTTAGCGCAAGTCCCTTTGGCAGTTGCTATTGTGTGGGTGTGGCCACAGGGCTATGAGTGGTTTGAGCCAAAACTACTTCCTAGGATGCCAAGAGTATAGAAGGTGCAGAGGATGGGGGTGTCCAGAAGCAGGGATGCTGGCTCTCTGGTTCCTTGTGGCACTCCCCCATGTGATGAGAGCCCTGAATCCCACTGTGAACATCTAGGTGGGGACAGGGGAAAAAAATCCCTTATCCTTTCCCTGGTCTCCAGAACTCCCCTGACCTGGTTCATGCTGACTTCTCTCTTCTACCCTTCTCTCTCTCAGCTTTTGAGACTCCACTGGTGGCAGACCCTGTGATCCACTCCTGATCAGCAACCTTCCTCCCTTCCCCTTGGTCCAACCCCTGACTCCTCCACCAGGAAGTTTCGATAAGCCCTGACTCCAGTCGGCCATCTTCAACTCCTTGCAAGCTGTCTAAACTGAAAAGTTTAAATAGCATATTTCTATAATTATAAAACTTCACTGGAGTTGAACATAATAATTCATAATTTTTAGAGTTCCTTATTCCTCTTAAGTGTATAATTTTTTTCCCATTTTTAAATTCAGGACATTGAAAAAATAACATTAAGAAGAAATGCATTAATTGAAAGCCAGCTTAGTCTCAAAAATATGTAACAGTAGTATAATAGTTCACTGTATTTTAAATTTTCTAGGCACATATTGCTGAAAGGCTTTTTGCTACTCAGACAAAGATGATAACTTGTAAAATAAAACACTGTGTGCTTATTTTTTGTTGCTTGACAGTCTCTAATTTATTGTAAGTGATAAGTTGCAAACTGTTAAAACATAGCATCCATATTACGGTCTTTAACAAGTTTACAAAGATATAAAGATAATCCTATTTGGTAATGATGTTGTACTTTCAGTATTTATTAATGAAATGTAATCTAAAAGCCCACTAATTTTATGGTTAACAAATAGCATGTTAAATGCACACATATACACACACACCACAGTTGTTTTCCAGGATTAGCAAATGCAGATAATAAATTGAATAAAAGAATAGTATATATTAAGGTGAATCCAAATTATATTATCCTCAGTATTGCTTTGTAGTTATACTAATTACATCTCTTAATTCTGTTAACAGTAATTTTTTTATTTTAATTCAACTCCCCATACTATTATAATTAAATACTTTTAAAGAATTCTAAACCTAAAGAAGATAAAGACTGATAACATATAATGGAATAAGACAAATATGAAAACGTAATAAGAAAAATATGAAAACTTTCTACTATTTTGTAGTCCTTTCCATTGCTATTTCTCCAAATCCTGGACTTCTTTTAAAGTTTCATGTTGTAAGTTGAGGTAGCCATAAAAGCTGCAGGACATAACAATATACTATTGCCTGAAAATGGCAGTGTGGTGCTTAATTTTAATTTTATGTGTAAACCTGTCTATGCCATTGCACCCAGATATTTGTTCAAACACAAATCCAGATATTGGTATGAATGTGTTTTTTAGGTGAAATTAATATCTAAAACAGTAGAGATTAAGTTAAGCAGATTATCTCCCATAATGTAATGGTGATGGGCATCATCCAATTAGTTGAAGGATTTAAAAGACTGAGATCCCTCTAAGAAGAAGGAATTCTGTCTCCAGACTGCCTTTGGTCTTGATACTACAATATCAACTTTCTTTGTGTCTTCAGCCTGCCTGCCTACTCTGCCAATTTTGCATACATTCTTCTTGTTCACAAATATTCTAGTTCTGATCTGCCCAGGAACTTTGGAGAATTGTACTCCAAATTCTTTTCAAGTTGATCATAGTCATGCAACACTTTATCAAATTAAATTTGAATAAAATCTTTATTCAGTTAAATATGAGAAGAAGTTTAATGGCCAATGCACAATTCACTCAGGCATTATGGAATATATATGCAGACAGATCACATTTCTTCCTGAATCTCTGGGTTCCATCAACCATTGCTGACTTATATTGGGCATGTATCATGATTAAGAAATAATATTTTTGTGCTAAATCACTGAGATTTTTGGTTTGTCTATTACTTTATCATACCTTAGTCCACTCTGAATGCTACAGTTGATGATACTAGTTGAAAATATTGAAGTTAAAATGGCCTCTTTATTTCAGAGAATAGAAGGATCTCATAGTGACAGATATCCATTAGTAAGAATAAATTTCTATGGATAACATTCATTAATGTAGTTACCAAAGAGCCAGTAGAGTCAGGATGGTCAGAATAGTCTGGTCAAGAGCTATTTGTTGGCTCTTAATTGACCATAGAGCCTCTGAAACCAAAAGTTATGAAAGACAATTAAGTTTTAGTTAGGCTTGTGTAACTCTGTCAAATCTCCAGCTACTTCAATATATCTATGGCTTCTAAGCCAATTCCCAGGCTTATATAAATTAGCAGACCTAAATCAATTAAGAAAATGGCAGTTTTGATATAGCTGAAGAAGAACCACAGAAAACACTATAAATAAATATACTGAGATTATTTGTCTTTGGCATTAAAATGGAATCTGGGCAATTATCAAAGTCATTGGATATGGGAAAAAATATTAATACTTTGAGGAAATATTAGACTTCAGTCTAAGCTCTTAAACATTCTTGTGAATGAAAGGCAAGCTTTAGCTTATGAGTAAGTATGAAACCTTATGGGAATTAGGTGGTAATTACAGTTTTGACCCATACGCCTAAAAGTATGTCCAAGTAGATTACAAATATTCTCATTTCAATTTCTCAGGATTTTATGAAATTTAAACTACATGCAGCTTATTTTGAAAGAAGAGTCAAGGGGAAACCCCTAGAGCCTGTACTCCATAACAAAAACAAAAACAAATCAAAACAAACACACAAACAACACACACATCACCGACACACATACACATGTACAACCCTACAAATATCTTATTCTTGGTGGAAATGAAGTGATTTGTTCATATTAAAATGTTGAAAGACATAAAAGTAATGGTTGCTAACACATCCTTATTTAATTATCCACTTCAATTGGCTCAATAGACAGATGGGACTTGGAGAATGACAGTATATAATCATCAGTTTAATTAGGTGGTGAATCTTGCTCCAGCTGCTGTCCAGATGTGGTCTCCCTACTGGAGAAAATTAATAAAGCCCCTTGTATTTTGCAGATTTGTGATGAGATCAGTTTTTTTCCCTCTTGTAATAAAAATTAGTAACAAGAGAAGGAAATTTTTTTCAAAGGCAGTGACAAAAGTACATATTTTACTTTTAGGGAATGCATCACTACTCCATTTCTATTCCAAAATTGAGTCTCCAGGAAACCTAACTGCTCAACATCTTGGACAATATTAATCTATTCAAAATGTTGATGACATTATCCCTTTAGAACCTGGAGAGCAATTGTTCAGCCCTTCTATGTTTAGAGGGCTATGGTTAGAACAAGTGTCACAAAAGACAGAGGATGCTTCTAGGGGTTAATGGTTCACCAGGTCTTTAAAGTTTCTTGTGCATCCAGTGGTTTAGACAGACTGAAGTATTACCAGTTAATTCAAGGACAAGATGGTATACTCTATCCCTTTTGGCACTGATAGCACTAAGCTTTATTGGGACTATCAAATTTTGAAGAAAATATATACTATTTAGATCCACTACTTTTACCCATTTATGGAGTAACTAAAGAAATCTGTCAATGTGTTCAGAGAATATGAATAGTTTCCAGCTTTTCCCACAGTTGTAGAAGCATTTGACTATATGCACATAATGATTATGGATATACAATTAACAGTGTCTAAGGCAAATTCTGATGCAGAGTTGAACCTGCAGCAACCCATAAAATTGTAAATAAAGGCTTGATGTTTTAGGTCAATAAATTTTCTCTTGTTGATTTTTAGCACCTGGCTTTTTATTGGTCCTTATGCAACATGAAGCCTAAGTAAACATGAAATTCAAGGTGCCAATTCCAAATTTAATCAGACCCACCTAGTCATTCATTTAGGTAAATTTATTAACAGTTACAATGCCAATTAAAATTGCAGAAAAAGGATTGGGTCCAAGCATTTCTTGAAAGCATATGCATGCTCCACAAACAGATTCTTTACTTTCCTACTGTGACATTTCCTGCTGAACATTTGCTGCAATGGGAATTAATTTTAACTAGTTGATTGATGAGGGGAAAAATAAACCATTCAAGTTTGGTAAACAAAGAGTTTCATTTAATTTATTTCCGATTGGCTGCTGCAAATTTATAATCCAGCTTGTTAGAATCTCAGAAGGGTATCAAAAATGCCAAATACATTCAGTGGACTTACTGATAATCAGCATATCTTATTATACTCAGCTTGGAATGTAAGTTTCCCAAATAAAAAGACCAAATACATTCACAGAGATAACTGAAGATTAGATTTGTGGAAAGATTGTTAAATTTAAAGATTAGGGACATCTCAGAAAATTTATTTATTTCCAAGAGCCCAGTTTCCCTGCCATTGCCTTTCGCAGCCTACAGATAATAGCCACTACATTGTCCAAGAATATCAGGACCATCACACAGCCTTTATAAAGGAGTATCTTTAGGTCCTTGTCATTGGTAGGGGATAAGTGAATAAGTTTTATATGATAAATCCACCCCATTTCTGATCTCCTTTTCCTTATTTTTTAAAATATCTTTCTCTATAGCACACCAAAGAAGTTCAGGAATTTCAGTTTTCCGTTATTATCTCACCTTTACGTCCATATTTACATCAAGCAACCAAACAAAATGTTAGTCATCCCCAGTTACTTGAGCTAACACATGGAAACAAGAAGCTCTCTTATTCTACCTTAAGAAACTCAGAGTCTAAAGGCAAATTCTGATACAGCATTGAACCTGTGACAGTAAACCTGTGCTAAGAAGCATTGCTGTAATTGCACCACGAGATTAATATTAAAAACATACATTAGAAGAGAGGTATAGTTTGAAATAAATTATGCTAATCATCATGTCATAAATTTAGACAAATACTGAGCAAATTAAATTCCAGGGAAGTAGGAAAATAAAAACAATAATTACAAGAAAAAACTTTTTAAATTTCAAAATAATCAGCAATAGAAAAAACAATGAACACCAGAATTTAATTATTTGAAAATGTCAATAAAATTCGAGCTGGAATTAAAAATGGAAAAAAATCTAAAAGGAATAAATCATCAAATGCCAACCTTAGGAGTAAAAAGTTCATTTCTTCTTATTTTACTGGTGTTAAAAAGATTAAAAAGACCACAATATAATCATTGTAAAAAAGTTTAAATCAATCAATTAAATAAAATTAAATGAAATGGAAAAATCCATGAAAAAGATAAAAGCAACACACACACACACACACACACATGCATAAGCATATATATATATATATAGAGAGAGAGAGAGGTATGTGTGTATATATACATATATATGTGCATGTCTGATAATTTCAAGCCCAAATTGTTTAGATGATTTTGGGGTGAATAGAGTCAAATATCAAGAAATAAAAAACGGATAATATACACAATAACAAAATAAAGAAAACGACAAAGCACTTCCAAATTAATTTTGTGAAAATACAATAACTTTGATAAAACCTAGCAAAGTAAATGAAAAAAAACCTGAAATAAATCAGTCTATTTTGAAATACAGTTCAACCTCTGCTATGGAAGTTATGTAAAAATCCTAAACAAAATATTAAGGCCTCAAACTTATTGAAATGTAAGGAGATATATGTTTATATTTTGTATGAAAACATTAGTTGCATTTCAGGTAATCAAGGTTACTTTTCAAAAATCAGTTAATAAACCCACAGAAACAGAATGAAGAAGAAACAAGTCATATTCTCAATATAATTATATATACAGATATAAAATACAAGTTTACAACCTTTCATGAATGAAAAGTAGCAAGCTAGTAAAATAAAAACCATCCCTAAACTGTTAAATTGTGTCAGCAAGAACTTAAAATTAAGATCATATTAATAGTAAAATATTGAGAACTTTCTATCCAGTATTGGTCATGAGAACAAACTGCTTTCTATCAGCACTTATATAAAATATTGTACTTGAGGGGTCCCATACAATACAATGAGAAAAAATTAACATAAAAGTGATTATTAATAAATAAATAAACTATAATTAGTAGTCAAAATATTGTTTAAGTGATAAAAATCTACATATAAATTTCAGGAATTAACAAAGTATATTCAGCCAAGTTCAGAGTAATGTTCAAAATTTTTCAAAACTAAATTATATATGTTATATCAGCACAAAGATAATAATAATAAACTTTAAAATATGTTCTCTATAATAGCATATACAATATCAAAAACCCAGGAATAAATCTTAAAAAAGATTGGACATAATTAAAAGACCTCAAAATGAGAGACAATATTAAGACCTAAATAAATATATCAAGTTCATAAAGTTGAAGATTTAAATAAAAATGACTTCAATTCCTTTCAAATGCATGAATAATTAGTTTTGTCCCAGCAAAAAGCCCGGCAAGAGTGTGTGTGTGTGTGTGTGTGTGTGTGTGTGTGTAAATTCAAAATTCAAATAATACAACAAATTGTAAGCATCCAATGATAACCTGAATATTATTGAGTAAAAAGACAAATTTGGGGACTTAAACTAATAGATATTAACAATCATCAAAAAAGCACTCTAAATAAGGCCGTGAAATTATGGCACAAGGACAGCTAATTAGACTAAAGGCACCAAATATAGAGGTCAGCACACAAGGTAACACTAGAGTACATTGAGAAAGAGATGGTCTTTCCTAAAATGGTGTGATAAATGACCTCTTTTATCATATAATGACAGCATACTGAGGGAAAGCGCATGCTTATGAAGATTTATTTAAATATACTGGAATTATTAAAGTACTAAATAATAATCACCCAACATAAATAAATAAATAAAATGGTAGCGATAAATTGGATTTCGATATTAAAAAACTGAGTTTTGATTCCTTTCCCACAGCATACACAAAAATATGTTTTTACTCATACTACAATGCAGCTCTGTAAAGGGCAAACATACAAAAAGAGAAAGCAAGAAGAGAATAAGGAAAAGAGAGAGAGAAAGAGAAAAGGAAGAACAAAGAGAGGAAGAGAAGGAAGAACAAGGAAGGGAAGGAAAAAGAAGTAAAAAGAATGAACAACCCCGAACAACGGCCAGAAATCAGCTGGAAGTCTCACACCCAGGCGGTGTGAAAATACATCCGTACGACTACTCTTGAAAGTTGCCTGTATGTGAATTGCCTCGTGAATCTCTGCTTACATAAGCCTTATGATCTAACAGTTTCAATCCTGAATACATTTCCTAAGACATACGAATATATGTGATTTAAAAAAATCTGTAATGCTCATAGTAACATTATTTATGGTTGCGCAAAACTAGATTTTACTGTTAGCATATGTGTCTTTATATTTAACACTGGCTTTATATTAAAACAATTGGAAATGGGCATTACTACTAAGTTTTTATTTCTTCTTGTCTCCATACCCTTTTCTTTCTCTTAATCTCCAATACATTATGTTGGGCCAATTGAAATTTCCCCATATGTTATTGAGGCTCTGTTTCTTCTTTTATCTTTCTAATTTGTTAAATTATTTTGCTATTTCTTCACGTTTACTGATAGTTTGGGGGAAATTTTCTGCTCTTTGCCATACTTAGTAATTCTGTTTCTGTGATGTGCCTTTGCTTGTTGAGCAACTGGATTTGTTTACTTGCTTTAAGGAGCAGTTGTTAGTGAAGTCAATTGCATGTCAGTGAGACCCTAGGTTTTCTAGAACATACGTCCCCAATTTTGTGATACATCCTCAACAAAAAGTTGTAGCTTAATTCCCCTCTCCTTGAGTATTGGGTGGATTTAATGACTCACTTCCAAATAATAAAGTATGGCAAGAGATACACAGTAGCTTTACAGTGGAGAAAACTGGCAGACATCACCCTAAACAAGTAATCAATGTAAAGTCACCAGTAATAAGTTGTGTCAGTATCACACACTCACTGATAATGACACAATCAGAAGAACACTTCACCTTAATAGTCCTACCTAAAAATCCATACCCTTAGTCTAATCATAAGAAAACATTAGAAAAAGCCACACTGAGGAATATTCTACAAATTTCCTCACTAGTACTGTTCAATATGCCAAATTTATGAAAGACAAGAACAGATCCAGAAATAGTCACAAAATGGAGTACATCATAGAGTGAATCCTGGAACAGAAAAAAATCATTCATGTAAAAACTGATGAATTTTGAATGAACTTTCTAATTTAATTCATAGATTGAACCAATGTTAATTTTTTAGTTTTGATAAATATTCCATGGTTATATAAAATGTCAACATTTGGAGAAGTTAAAAGTATGAGATAATATTATCTTGCAACACTTTCATAAATCAAAAATATTTCAAAATCAAAAGTATTTAAAATGAAGTGAAAAAATGTATGTATTATTTTTATCAAGAATTCACTCAGAACATACACTCTGCCAAGATTTATGAAAGCCTTGCCGACACATCAAAAGTGTTGACTGTACCCTGCTGTACACCAGATTGGCAGTCAGCAGCCATCTTTAAGGTCTCCCGCCTGGAGCTGTCCACTAAATAGGTCTCTAGCTTCACCCCGCCCCTGGTCTGGCGGGTCTTCTGCCTGGGCGCGACAAGCTACACCCTTGGCAGCTGCAGACAGCTGCCTCCATGGGTTCCAGGTGGACGAGGTCCCTGATCTATATCGGTGGGACCTTTGTGTATTGGAAACAGTTTGCAGCCCATCCATCTGGTCCCGGCCTTCGCATTCGTGATTGGTCCTAGTGCCCACTCTCCAGGTCTCCGTGCTCCCCTACCCTAGAGAACGGTCATTTTGAAGGTTGCTTGCCATAGTGACTCATTTTGTATAAGCACTGGTTCTCACGGCAACCGAATGCCTCAAGTGCCACAGACTGAACCACAGCAGCTCCCACTCACCCTGCTCACTTTATTAGGGAGTTTCGCTCAATCCAAGAGTGTCTTCAGCTGTCACTATACCTGCGGTGGGACCATCCCCCTGGTGGAGACATCTGAGGATAGAGACCTCACCTTGGGGTCTGGTGGTGGAAAAGGGGTGCACAGTTGGAGATCCCCCTATCAGCCAGTGACATGCAGAGACACATACCAGAGGGCCAGAAACATGAACTGTGGGGAAGCTCAAGAGCCCACAAGTGGTTTGATCAGAGAGGAAAGTGCCCGAGCTTGTGGACTGGGAAGAAAAAACCCGGCTAGAGACCTCAGCAATCGCACCAGTTGGCCCCTCCCATCAGAAGGAGTTCTCCAAGCCCAGGGAAAGAAAGCTCTGAGCTCCATAGCAGGGGCCACCCATAGCGGCCAGATAAGCAACCTCTCAGCTGTGTAGAAGTTTACCAGCCCTAGCTTTCAAACTCCAGCTGCAAAGCTGTCTTGCTTCTTCCCCCATCTCACACGGAGCAGGGTCAAAGTAACCACTGGGAGCTACAAGGCCCCTCTCAAAGCTTGGGGCTTTCATATACCCCACCCGGGGGGACCAGAGCCTGCCACAGGCACAACAGAATACCTAGGCAACTGGCTACTCCACACAAATTACAATCAACAACAGCGGGAACAACCCCACAGCTAAACATATTGTCTTCCTTCTCAAGCTATTAAGAGTGCCCCTAAATCCCATCTTCCCCCAGGGCCTCATGGTTTTATGACATGATTTTAAATAGCACATTGATTTTTATCCACAGATTTTGCATTATAGCAAAACTGACTAATTGCTATCAATGCTTAAAATGAAGTGAACTAGGGAGGAAAAGGAGGGAGATAATACGACGCAAAGGGAAGAGAGGAGAGAAATATAGAAAGAAACTTCCAGGCACTCTGTTAAGGAATTTAACATGCATTCGTATTTAGAGATGCTAGGCTGAATAACTTAAGTATTTACAGATATATATTTCTATGGGCAGAGAGTAGTGTGGGGGGCATTTGTGGCGGGATGAACAGCACGATTAATATGGGGGAGTAGAAATAAGTACTGTAGAAAGATGGGCTTTCTGGTCATCTTTCCTCCACCCCCAGAGCATTAAATTTATCTAAACAGCAATTATTAAGGTGTGCTAAGATTGTAGATTTAGCTCTCTTTGTGTTTCTGTTGATTACAAGCTTTTTGAAGGAATAACATATTGAATTGATTTTTGTTGTCTTCAATGTGTACCTTTTAAAAATTTGTGTATGATGCATAGGATATCAATAGACGTATATTGAGCAAATGAATGAAATAGAATAGGAAGGTAATGTTGAATAGATTTGAAATGTAACATCACATCTAGTTTTGGAAGTGTTTTTAATGTAATATTAAATGTTCCTGTCAATCATCAGCAATGATTGATCAACTGACATATATTAAATATTTCTGATGTGCCCTGTACTGGATGACTAGACAGGACAAAAAGAGAAGGAAAACAAGATTTCCCTTAAAGAAAGGGAGAAGAAAACATACAAACAGGGAAGTTCAATAAATTCCCATAAGGGCTATGATTCATGTATGTACTTGGTACACTGGGGCACTGCTACGGGTTGAACTGTGGCCCCCTGAAATTCGTATGTTTGAAGTTCTAACCACTGTATATCAGAATGTGACTTTGGAGATAGGAACTTTATAGACATAATCAGGTTAAAATGAGGTCATTAAGGTCTCCAATCCAATATGACTTGTGTCCTTATAAGAAGGGAAAATTTGGACATAGACACACATAAGGGAAGGGTTTGTGAAGAGACACAAGAAGATAGCTATCTACAATCCAAGGAAAGAGGCCTAGAACAGACCTTTCCCTCACAGCCCTCAGAAGGAACCAACCCTGCCAATACGTTGATTTTGAACTACTAGTCTTCAGAATTGTTAGAAAATGTATTTCTGTTGTTTAAGCCACACAGTTTATAGCATTGTTATATGGTTGTCCTAGCAAACCAGTACAAAACGTCTATTAGATATTGTATGTTGGTTCCAAGTTCCATTGCAGCCCTCTCTAGTTCTTTATAGTTTCACAGGGAGCTGGAAATCTAGAAATTATATTTTCCAGACAGTATTGCCAGCTGATTTCTAGTTAGTTGCTGTGACTATGAATCCCTGATGGCAATGTAGAAAGGAAGAGAAAAGAGAAAAGGTCACTTATTTCTCTGACTTTGATAGAAGCATCAACAGCAGATTTTGGCACGTCCAGGAATCTGTGCAGGCCAATATCATTAGAAGCAGTGGCAACAACAAAGGCTACAGATGCATGGCTGCAAGTGTACACTTGTGGGCTTCAGCTAGAGTGATAGCAGCTTCTACATATTTGTGAAACATCTTTTCTCCCTCTTGTAACTTCAGGCCTTGCAACTAGGTTTGTGACTAAATCCTTCTGTGCTTGAAATGTCCAGAGGCGTTTCAGTTCTCCTGTCTGCACATTGACTGGTTCAGAATAGCTTACAGAGAAATAAGCAGAGCACCTTCAAGAAGGGAAAATGGAGTACAGGCAAGAAGGTCTAAAAGGTGACAACTGGTTATGACAACAGCACATAATAAAATACGGTCACAATAGCATCCTATATTTAATAGAATGTGTTTGAAAATGAGTCTGTGAATACAGATATAAGCCAAATCAGAAGGGACAGCATAAATATTAATAGGTTAAAGGGTTTGGATTTTTCAGTAAGTAGTTTATATTATGTTTTCATATTTGTTGATATTTTACTGTTATAAAGTATCTGTCAGGAAGACCAGGCAGGTATTACTGTCTCCATATTTTAGATAAGCAAATAATAGATCAGCTGAAGTTAATCAGTTATATTGCTAATTCAATATTTGAGATATACTATTGCTCTTTATTTCTCACAATTTTTAAAAATTAACAATATTTCTATTTTCAGTAGTAGTCATCACTACTCCTAGTCTTATATTGACTTGATTCTGAATATAATTCACTATAAAATCATCCATCATGCTTTAATCGAGTTCTTATTCTCAATATTATGTTTTAAGAAGATGTCACAATTTATTTCTGTATTCATTTGCATAAATAGTGCAAAGAACGATTTTAATACTTTAACCATTTACATTTGAAAATATATATTTTAATGTGACATAAAACATATGCACATTTTCCTTTTGAAGTGCAGTGCCCTGTTTTGGTGACATATCATGCATGTAAATCAAATAGTCTTCCAATCAAGGCAAAGAAATATAAAAAAAAATAGCTGTAACGTAATCTTAAATCTCATTTATATTTTTTCTTTAGTGTTTATTTACAAACTTTAGTTTACCTAGAGGTTATAAAGTATATTCAAATACAAAATATCTTAGTGTTAATAGAATATAGTATAAGGGAAGGATGGGAAATATATTTTATGCTAACAATTTATTTGTAGATAGATAATTTATTCAATAAATAGCTCCATTTTAGCTTGATTTATAGTAGGTTTCAAGAAATGCTATGGAAGCTAAAAGTGATTCTGCTTTACAACTTCAGTCCACCATGGGTAAATTTACTTTAGGAAGATAGAGACAGTTTGAAAAGGACGTCCTTGAAAATCAGAGACCATGAAATATATACATGAGCAACAGTAAACCTCAGAAGAACTTCAGGGCATAAAAATGTGTAAGAATGAGTAGGAATTACATTTCTGTAATTATGTATGTGCTTGCCAAAGTAATCTGTCTCACATTTTATATCCCTTTTATAAATAATATCAGTGTCTGTGATATCCTGGGCAGAAGTTAAGCCAATAGAAAAAGTAATCAAACTACTAGACTTACGGTAACAGTTTAAGAGGGCATATAATTCTCTAACAAAAATGGACATTGTGAAATGACACTGGACATAGAAATAGATATTCTAAGGTTCATTGTTATGTATACATAGATTTTCATTTCTAAATACTAAGAAGAGGAAAAGAAAATGTAGGGAATTCAGTGGACAATGAAACTTTATTGGGAGAAAATATTGAATTTATATTCTGGATAAGTCACTTACTAACTGGGTAAACTTAAGTGAGCCATTAAAACTCTATAAACTGAATTCTTTATTTAAAAAATACAGCATACAATAGAACCTCATAAACATTTGTGATGATTAAATGAAATCCTATATTCACATATTTAGATTTATATTTATGAAGTGCTCAATAAATATTTGTTATTAGCTTATTTTAAAAATACCTTTATATCTATCTATGCAGAGAGTTAAATAGGATGAAAAATGCTTGAAGGAGGAATCTTAGTGATTCTGGTAATGATAAAATATCAATTGCTAAGCTTCATTATACTTAGTTTATTTTGTCTCCAAAGTCAGACTTAGAAAACTGGAAATTCTGACCTCAATCAATCTTTAATTTTTCTCTACAAATTCAAATGCATTTTTAATTATCACAATTTAGAGTTGTTATTAAATATTTCACAGTAAACTCAGTGGAAAACCTGTATATAAAAGTAAAGCATGATTAGGATATACACACTTTAACTTTTACTATTTTATTTCCTAAATACTAATTGTACTTTTCCTTCTTATTTTTGTTCAATTTGACACCATAATGAACTAAGTGCAATTAATTTGGAAGTAAATTTAATATTATGACAGAGGGTGGTAGGTTTGTGGACAAACATTAAGCTGTATAAGCTGGATTTGGAGTAGTGTGAGGCTGGGAAAGGGGATGCTGAACTTTGCAATAAAAAAGTCAAGCGAGGTCTGAATGACAGGATGCAATTTAAGTGCAAATATGTGGTGAGAATTAGCCAAACAAATTTGATCTGGTGGAAAAATATTTTAGCAGAACAGTGCAGAAGACCTGCCAGAAAATTATACCTGGACTATCTGGGGAATGTCAACAAATTCAGTTTGACTCAACAAGTGAGAAACTAAAAGAAGGTGAAGTAAGAGTGGTCAGGGGGAGGGTAGAGGAGAGAGTGGGTGCAAACCTGCACAGCCCCAGATCTTTTACTACTAAGATACAATGTATTGTCGTGGTTAAAGTGTAGACACTGGGACAAAGATTGCCTGGACTCAACTCCTCCACTGCCACCCTTAGTCAGATTATCTGGGTCAAGAAACTGAATTTCTCTGTCCTTTATTCAGCCCGTTTGTGAAATTGTGATAATAATACTGCAAACACCATAGAAATTTTCTTAAGTTTATTTTGCACAGTGAAATGGGGAACCATACTTTTTGAGCAGAGTAGTGATATAATCTGACTTATATTTAAAGTTTACTCTGACTAGAGTGAAGAAAGCATGAAAAAGTAAAAGCAGGAAGAACCTTTAGGGGAGCTATTACAATAATTCAGGTGAGAGAGCGAATGTCCTTTTCTAGTAATGGAAGCGTTGAGAAGTTTTAGGTGTTAGACATAATATGAAGAAATACCAGCTAGAATTCATGACTGATTGGATATGGGCTATGAGAGAAAACAGAGTTAAGAATAAATTCAAAGTTTTTCATCTGAGCAACAGAAAGGATGGTATGACCTGAAATGACGAAGACTGGGGGATGGAAAAAATGGGAGATAAAGAAAACCAGTGAGTTTAGAAGATGGAAAACTCAAGGGATTTTTTTTTTTAATCACATAGTGATTGGGAAGTTGGACATAGATATTGAATAGGCGGTTGGATCTGTGTGACTGGTGTTTAGGAGAGGGAATAAGGCTTGCAATATAAATTTTAAAATGACAGCATATAGTTGATATTTAATACCACGAAACTAGATGAGCTCACCAAAGTAGTAAAGACGCACACACACGTGTGCGCACACACACACACTCTTTATATATACAGGTTAAATATTCCTTATCTGAAATACTTGGGACCAGAAATGTTTTGGATTTTGGACTTTTTTTTTTTTTTTAATTTGGAACACATACCGGGTTCAGCACCCCTAATCCAAAATTCTAAATTCTGAAATATTCCTATGAGCATTTCCTCTGAGGATCATGTTGGCTCTCAAAAATTTTTAGATTCTGGAGAATTTTGGATTTTGGATTTTTGGGTTAAGTATGCTCAACTTGTATATGTGTGTGTGTACATACACACACATATATTTATGCATATATAGTATGTGTATATGTATATGTTTGTGCACATTATATGTGCATATGTATGTGTGTATTTAATTGAATATAATTGATAAACTGACATGTTTTATAATATATATCACATAGAAGAAAACCCTTGACACTGTAGTATTTTCTGTTAAGTGAATCAGGAAATATCCTCAAACCACACAAATTTCTTCTTAGATAACCCTTTCATGTGGTGTATTATTTGCCAGTGGTAGACACTTTCATAATAGAGAAAGCCAACACCTATTTCTGAATCATGGCTTATAGCAAGAAAAGACAAATTGAGCAAGAGGTCAATAGAGCACAACTAAGCACAAACTCTCTACTGCTGTAAAACACTGACCTGCCATGGATGTCACATTTAACTTCTTGAGTAGCTTCAAAGTGTCACTCTGAACCATCCTCACCATCATCTGAAAAGACAGCCTCACAAATCAACCAGACCACTAATACTGAATTTCTAAAGAGGCACATGAAAGTAGGAAAATCCGGCAACAGTTTCTTGGTTTATTACAGGTAATTTGCTTAAGGGTATTCTGGGACTACAATGTCAACCAAAAAGATGGATTTAATCTAAGGCACTTTAGAAAATTTCCATCTGGAAGATGGATGAGAAGATAGAACAAAAGCAGGAAAGGTTAATTTTGACCATTGAGAAAATATGCCTAGTGTGACAAATGAACAACCAATGCAAGTAGAGATCTCAAGGACAGATCGGCACAGGAACAAATATGGTAGCACTGAAAGCCTTGAGATTTTCAAAAATGGTAACAAAAAAGAAAACACACACACACACATATGCACACACACACACTCTCACACACAGACACACACACACCATGGTCCTCTTTTATAAGTCCTTTATCTTGATGAACATGTATCACTGTTAAGAATCATAAGTGCGCAGTGGTCTCCATAACACTATTTACAATGTGTGGTGAACTAGAGTAATGTAATTACAATTATTTATTTATTCATTTTCTTATGAGAAGGAAAAACTACATCTTCTGGATAAATTATCATGATTTTTTAAAATTTTGTATTACTTTACAGAAAAGATAGGGCATTCTAGATGCCAGAAGTGAGAAGTACAATGAAAACTAGACAGAAAGGTTAATGAGATGGTACAGCAGCAGCCCTGTGAAATTACTGAAATAGTAATGGTTAGAGTACTGGGCTTTCATGCCTACAATATTCCTAAAAAATTGGTATCATCAAAGGCCTCTAGTGTCAGTGATAAGGGAATTAATTAGATCTGTCACCAAATAAAATTAAATTCATCTTTGCCATGTCTGTGGGGAAAAAATTCTCACCAAATTCAAAAGAATATCCCTGCAATTTTGACATTTTGGGACATTAATTTATACCATATTTATAATTTGAAGATATCCCAAGCTGAGATAGTAGCAATTAAAAAATGATCCTGGTATGGTAAAAAAAAACCCTGGGGGGGTGTCTAAAAATCAATTCCAAAATTGCTCTGGAGGGACATATTAGTTCCCATAGTATTTATAAAGGGCAAAATCAAAAGAAACCAGATTAACATAAACTCACAAGCTTGAAATCAGAAATAACAAAATTTATGGTAAGTGAAAGTTAAAAGTCAAAATCACTGGGAGAACTTGAGCTTTCGGCTTAAACTGAAAGTAAACCCCAAGAGCATGAAACTTTGGCATGACAGAAAAATTACACACACATGCACACTTACATATAGCCTAAGTGTGTTTAAAAGGATTAAAGAGGTAACAGAGTGTCTTTTGGTTAAATGCAGTGAACTTGGGAAGGCAGAATCTTAATTTGTCAGTGAAGAAAGTCCAGAAGGAAATTAACATATTAACCCACACAGAGCCTCCAGAAGCCATAGTAATTTGTGGCAGTAAACTCTGAAGGGTGAAGGAAGGTGACCGTAAAACCAAGGGGGACTGGTTGGAAGTTTAATTGAGAAGAAATTATACCTAAGTCTCCTCTGTCTACTCCATGCAGGCAGGAGATTGCAGCTTCCCTACTTAAAAGAAGACTGGAGGATTATACTTTAGAGAGTGTAAAACAGAAATTGACCTTAGAAGAAAAGTTGAAGGTTGCAAGGCCATTCTGTTCCCAGGGGGCTTAAGAAATAGCCAAGGAATTCTACTACTTGATGTACTAACTGGTAGACAGGTGTTAACACTTTAGACAGGAAATGGAACATTATCTTCTCTACAATGTATGAGAATACACACTTTCTCCAACACAGACATAGGCTCCCCCATTACCAACATCGCCTACAGGGTGGTATATTTGTTAAAATTAATAAACTTACATTGACACATAATTACCACTCAAAGTCCATAGTTTACATTAGGGTTCACTACAGGTGTTGTACATTCTATGGGTTTCGAGAAATGTATAACGACATGTATCAACCATTCTAGTATTGTATAAAGTAGTTTCACTGTCCTAAAAATCCTCTGTGCTCCAGCTACTTATCTCCCCCTCCTCCTTACCTCTTCATAAGCATTGACATTTTTATTGTCATAATATATGTTCCATAATATATGTTCTTGGTACCTTTGTCAAAATCAGTTGACTATAAATATGTGGATTTATTACTGGATTCTACATTCTGTTCCTTTGGTCTATGTGTCTATTTTTACACAGTAAGATGTTGTTTTGGTTACTACAGCTTTGTGAGGTAATTCAAAATCAATTAGTGTGATGGCTCCAGCTTTGCTCTTTTTGCTCAATATAGCTTTGGCTATTTGGGCTAATTTTTGATTCCATATGTATTTTAGGATTGTTTTATCTATTTCTGGGAAAAATGTCATTGATATATTGATAGGGATTGCATTAAACCTGTAACTGCTTTAGGCAGTATGGTCATTTTAATGATATTATTTCTTTCTATCTATGAGCATAAGAGGCTTGGCATTTGCTGTTGTCCTCTTCAATGTGTACTGTCAGTGTTTTGTAGTTTTCCTTATATAGATCTTTCAACTCCTTGGTTAAATGTATTCCTAGGTATATTTTTGTGTAGCTATTGTAAATGGGATTGTTTTCTTGATTTTTTATCAGTTAGTTTATTATTGGTGCATACAAATGCTCCTAAGTTTTGTATTTTGATTTTGTATCTTGCAACTTTCTTAAATTTATCAGATCTGAGTTTTTTGGTGGATTCTTTAGATTTTTCTAGATATTAGATCATAGCATCAGCAAAGAGGGGCAATTTGACTTCTTCTTTTCCAATTTGGATGCCTTTTATTTTTTCTCTTGCCTGATTGTTCTGGCTAGGATTTCCACTACTCTGTTAAATAGGAGTGATAAGAGTGGGAATCCTTGCCTTTTTCCAGTGCTTAGGGAAAAGTCTTTTAGCTTTTCCTCATTCATTATGATGTTGCTGTAGGTCTGTCATGTGTGGCTTTTATTATGTTTAGGAAAGTTCTTTCTATGCCTAGTTTGTGAAGAGTTTTGGTTATGAAGGGAAGCTGAATTTTATTAAATGCTTTTTCTGTGCCTGTCAATATGATAACATAGTTTTTGTCTTTCATTCTGTTGGTGTGATATATCATGTTTATTTGCATAGGTTTTACCATCCTTGCATCCCTGGGATAAATCCCACTTGATCGTGATGTACTATTTTGTTGATGTGGTGTTAGATTTTATTTGCCAGTATTTTCTTGAAAAATTTTTTGTCTATGTTCATCAGGGATATTGGCCTGTAGTTTTCATTTTTTGTTGTACCTTTGTCTGGTTTAGGTATCACAGTAATGCTAGCCTTTTAGAATGAGTTTGGGAAAATTCTATCCTCTTCAATTTTTTGGAATAGTTTAAGGAGAATTGATATTAGTTATTCCTTGAAAGTTTGGTAGAATTTGGCAGTGAAGCCATTTAGTCCTGGACTTTTCTTTTTTGGGAGACGTTTCACTACTGATTCAATCTCATTGCTTGCTATTGGTTTGTTCAGGTTTTCTCTTTCTTTCTGATTCAATTTTGGTATGTTGTATGTGCCCAGGAATCTATCTATTTCCTCTAAGTTTTTCAGTTCATTAGTGTATGGTTGTTTATAATATTCTCTGGTGAGCTCTTGTTTTCTGTGGTATCAGTTGTAATGTCTCATTTTTTATATCTAACTTTGTATTGTTTTTAGTCTCTATTATATTTAGTTCTGCTCTGATCTTTATTATTTATTTCCTTCTGCTAATTTTACGCTGTTTTTTTCTTGTTTTTCTAGTTCTTTGTGGCACACTGTTAGATTTGTTATTTGAAATCTTTCTACTTTTTTGATGTAGGCATTTAGTGATATAAACTTCCCTCTTAGCATTATTTTTTCCTATATCCTGTAGGATTTGATGTGTTTTTGTTTCAATTTTCATTTGTTTCAAGAAATGTTTTGATTTTTTTTCAGGGAAGTGAAATTTATTGGTAAATTCAAAACATAAAGCAGGAGGAAGACATCCTTAAAGAGTGGTATTGTTAAACAGACTCTGGCTCCATTCTCCATGCTTGAAGGAGTAACTTTTAGATCTCCAGGTATGAGTTAGCCCCCAGGTAAAGATAAATTAAACTATTGAAGTAAAGGAGATAAAAAATTCATTTTAGGTTATTATCAGGACAAAAAGACAATGTACACATAAAAATAAGTCAGAAGGAAAAGATTTAGAGACAGAATGATGTCAATACTTGCTCAAGAAGAGGCAAATAAAGAATCTTTATTCAACAGTGAAAAGTACTGTTTATCAGGGGAAAGCAGGGAACAATGTTTGGGCTTCAGTCACCATTGACATGGTAGGACACAGTGCCATATTAAGCATAGTTTTGGTTTAAAAAAACATATGATAAATTAGTGGTTTAACAACTGGAGCCAGAAAGATCAATGAAAAGTTTTAAAATTGTGCTTCTTTAGGGTCACCTGGGAATAACAAAGAGGAAGGTTCTGCTAGCAGTTCACTGAGAACCCCTTCTTAGTTCAACTATAACCTCTACTTTATCTGTTCTACTAATTAGAAAATTGGGTAAATATCATTTGAACAGAAAGTTACATGTTGGGAATAAAAAAGTCTGAAATAATATTTTCATATCAATATTAATATATTTACTGAATAACATTATGTAAAAATTTCATGTGTTTCCATCACAGAGAAAAGGAAATTTTCTTTTGACAAGTGACGCTTCCCAGGGCTCCCTTCATGTCTCTCTTCCTCAGGCTGTAGAAGAAGGTGTTCAGCACGGGGATCACAACAGTGTACATCACAGCCATGACAGTCTCCTTCAGAGTAGAATTAATTAGCTGATGAGCATAAGTAGAGACCAATAACTGTCCATAGAACATTGACACCACAGAGGTGGGAGCCACAGGTGAAGAAGGCCATATGGATACCCCTAGCAGAAGGGACCTGTAGGATGGAGGAGACAATTCATACATAGGACATGATGATGAGTATGAAGGAGATGACAAGAGCGAGGCCTCCTGTGATAAATATCACCTATTCACTAACTGGAGTGTCAGAGCAGGCCAGCTTCACTTCAATTTCTTCCTTCACCCAGTGAAAAATTCTGGAGAGTGTTAATTTCCATGTATTTTAAAAATTTCCAAAATTCCTTATGTTGTTAGTTTCCAGTGTATTCCACTGTGGTCTGAAAGATTATTGATACGATTTTGATTATTTAAACATTTGTTGAGTCTTGTTTTGTGTCCTAATGTAGGATCTACCCTTAAGAATGTTCTGTGTGCTATTGAGAAGAATGTGTATTCTGGAACTACTGGAAGAAATTTTCTGTAAATGTCTGGTAGGTCCATTTGATCTAATGTGCAGTTTAAATCCAATGTTTCTTTATTTAATTTTCTGTGTATATGAACTGTCTAATGATGAGAGCAAGGTGTTGAAGTCTCTAACTGTTATTATACTGGAGTCTATATCTCCTTTTAGAGTAAATAATATTGCTTTATATATCTTGGTGTTCTAGTATTGGATGCATGTATTAGAACTGTTTATATCCTCTCACTAAATTGATATTTTTATCATTATATAATGACCTTCTTTGTTTCTTGTTTCTGTTTTCAACTTAAAGTCTGTTTTATCTGATCTACGTGTAGCTACTCCTGCTTATTTTGGGCTTCTGTTTGCATGGAATAACTTTTAACATCCCCTTATTTTCAGTCTATATATGTCTTTACAGACAAGATGAATTTCTTGTAGGTAGCATATAACTGGGTCATTTTATATCTTAATCCATTTACCTAGTGTATTTTTTTAATGGAAACATTAATCTGTTTACATTCAAGGTTATTACTGATAGCTGAGGGCTAATTCCTGTCTTGATTTCTGGTTGTTTTGTATGTTCTTTTTTCCTTTATTTCTCTCGTATTGTTTGTCATGTAGTTTGGTGATATTCTGTAGTGGTTCCCCATTTGAGGGAGTTTTTTTTTTCTCCCTTGCTTGTGTGTTTGCTCTACCAGTGTTTCTCTATGTTTTCATGATGACAGTTATTATTCTTTTGCTGCTGGGTGGAGAGAGAACTCCTTTAAGCATTTCTTGTAGGGCTAGTCTTATGGTGACAAATTCCCTCAGCCTTTGCTTGTCCAGGAAACATTTTATTTATCCTTCATTTACGAAAGATGATTTTGCTGGTTTTATTATTATTTGTTGGCAGGTTTTTTTTTTTCCTTTCAGCATTTTGAATATATCATCCCATTCTATCTTGACCCGTAGGGTTTCTGTTGAGAAATCCACTATTAGTCTGATGGGAGTTCCTTTATAGATGACTAGGTGCTTTTCTCTTGCTGAGAATTTTAGAATTCTTTTTCTTTAACTTTTAACATTTCAATTATAATGTGCCATTCAAAACATCTTTTTGAACTGTATTTATTGTAGATCTTTGATCCTTTCCCATCTGGATGTTTATATCTCTTGTTAGACTTGGGAAGTTTTTATCTATTATTTTATTAGGTAGGTATTATAACCCTTTCATTTTTTCTTTCCCTTCTGTGACACCACAAATTTGAATATTTGATCACTTTATGGTGTCCTGTATGTCACAAAGGTTTTGCTCATTCTTTTTTTAAATTATTTTTTCTTTATTTTTGTCTGATTGAGTTATTTCAAAACACCTATCTTCAAGTTCTAAGATTCTTTCTTCTGCTTGATCTAGTCTATTTTTGAAGCTTTTGAATGTATATTTTAATTTATTCAATGAATTCTTCAGTTCCAGAATTTCTGTTTGGTTCTTATTTATGATATCAACCTCTTTGGTGAATTTCTCATTCACATCCTGAATTGTTTTTCTGATTTCTTTGTACTGTTTTTGAGAGTTCTTTTGTATCACACTGAGCTTTTTAGTATTGATATTTTTCATTCATTTTCCAGGACTTTGTAATTTTTTTTTTATTGAAATCTATTGCTGGATGATTATTGTGTTCCTTTGGTGGTATCATGTTTCCTTGTTTGTTCATGCTACATTTGTCTTCCTACAATATCTGTGCATCTTCTGTAACAGTCACCACTTCCAATTTTTTGAACTTGCTTTCCAAGGGGAGAACGTTTTCCTGAAGATATAACTATGATGGCACTTGGGCTTTAATTCTGGATATGTGCCCTTGTGTAGTTTTTGTATACCTTCTTCAACTATAAACAGTGTCAGTGGTATCTGTGATTTCTTCAGTGGATTAGGGTGTAGTTATTAGTGCAGGCTGTGGTGAAGTTTTCTTGTGAACTGAAATGCCTGTTAAGCCAGTCTTCAGGCCCTAGTGGTGGCATAAGTGGGCTAATGTGCCTGTCCTTGGGCACCAGGGCAACATATGCTGGCACTAGTATAAGCAGGTCTATACAGGCAGATTCTTGAGCATCCAGGTGGCTTGCTTGTATGCCAGGAATGAAAGTGGTTGGTCAGGTGGGTGATAGGGTTCTTGAGCCACTTAGGCAGCAGGTGTGGTGTGAGTGATGGCAATAAGAGTAGTGGGACAACCTTCTGGGACACAAGCTGTCACTACTGGTGTTGTTGGTGACTGCAAAAAGTCAGGCAGCCAGCCCCCAGACCCCCATAGGCACATGTGGGTGGATGCCAGCTGAAAGCTGAGTGGGCCTGATCAAAGAGCCCAGGAGGAGTGCTTAGTTGCCATCAGTGGTAGACTGGGCTGGGTGATCCCCAGACCCCAGGTTGGTGTACTTGGGTACTGTGGGGGAGTAGCTGGGCCTGATGGACTTGTCCACAGTACCCCTGATGGTGCATGCAGGCATCAGTTGTGATAGGCAAGGGTGGGGTGATCTCCAGGTCACCGGCAGAATACTTAGGGGGAAGTGCAGTAGCTGCACTGCTGCCCTGCTACTGAGGTAGATAGTGTTGCTTTCCCTTAGAAAGGCCATAGGCAGGCAGTTGGGGAACATAGGCTGCACTTCACCTCAGTTCCTCAGCAGCCTACAGAGCCAACAGTTGTGGGCAGTGGAATTCATCCTCAGGGCATGTGAAAATGCATGGCTGCTATTTTATGGGGGGTCGGTATTGTTGCCTATGACTCCCACAGCAGCCCCAGTGGCAGGGCAGAAAACAGTCTAGTGGGGGCTGTGCTCTCAAAATAGCACTATGCTGTCACTGCTTAGGACTTGGGGGTTTGTGGGAATCAGCATGAGCTCTCTTTCTAGCACAATGCCTTTGTACAGTCTCCAGGCAGCAACCTATGTTAGTCTTATGACCCTTGAGGGTCAAGAGGCTCTCCTATGACATGGCTAGGATTTTAGGAGTTCACAGCAAGAATGTGGACCACTAGGGTTCTCTCTCTTACCCTTTCCCTGCCTTAGAGAGCTGCTCCAGAAACTCAGCCAATCCTGGCCAAATAGGCTGCCTCATTTCTCTCCCCTTCCTTGCTTTTGGTGTTCCCCATCACTTCTTTGCTGAATTCCAGTGTTCTCTCTTAGATGATCTATTTGAAGTGTTATTATCTACCTGCTTTTGTAATTTCTCTTCATGGTAGAGGTGAGTACTAGATGCTTCTAGTCAACCATCTTGAAGCTAGTCAGCTTTCCTATTCTGAAACTAGTCTGTGTTTAAGTCTACTAGTAAAAAGTATTTAAACTGAAACACAGAATAGAAAAAATAAAGCAACCAAAAGAATATTATAATAAAGTCCAATGTAGTGACAATATTTAACATGGATGTAATTTGGGTTATAGGAAAAAATAAAGAAGAAAAAGGGGTAGAAGCAATATCTGAAGATATACTCACTATGCATTTTCTAAAACAGCATACCAAAACATAGATTCATAAAGCTTTGTATAACTAAGAAAGATAAATGCAAATAAAGTGGCATATATAAATAGAGTAAAATTTCTAAAAAAAAAATTTTTAAGAAATCAATTTTAAAAAGTATAAGATTTTTAGTTAAAACCCAACAAAACTGACAGCTGACATCTCAGTAGAATGAATGGAATTAAGAAAACAATAGAATTGCCTCATTAAATCCCTAAGAAGACATAATCAGTAATGTCAAATTCAACAGTGAAATATTCTTCCAAAATTAAAATATTTTTAAAAATACTGTAAAGCAAACAAAAGTGGAAATAATTTTTCACCAGTCTACTTATAGTAAAATATAATTTTATAGAATGAGGAAAAATTATTCAAGTCAAATATAAAAATTTTGGAAAAAAGTATACTTTGACAAGGAATGGAATGCCATGAAAGACAAATTTGAAATTTACAACTGAAAGTGTCATGTAGTTGAATGGGTTGATAAAATGAAATTAAATTAGACAGAAATGAATGCACAGAAATCTACTAGACAATACAAGGAAGATAACAGTTTAAGGGGAATAAAAACAATTTTCTATCATATTATATTTCAAGTTTCTTGACCTTAAAAGTGATCAGATTATTTGATTTGAAAGAGACTACTGGTTTTCAGGAATGTGAAGGATTGAGGAGATATTGCCAGACTCCCTGTATTTTGATCCAGAGAAGTTAATATAATGTGAAGCAGGTTGAAACCACCTTTACTTTCTTAGTTGGTTGGTTAACTGACAGCAATATAAAATCCAGAGGAAAATGCACAACAGCAAAACAAAAGCAAAACTATCAATAGCTCTCTGCAATTTCACTTCAAATTGTGTCTGGTTAATAGCTACTGATACACTCCTATATGGAAAAGATATGGGTCCAAAATTCCAAGTCCATTTTCTTAGTGTACATTTGCTGGATTATTTTGGACTATGATACTAATATTTTCACCCACAATTAATTGCTATCTTCACAGCTACCAGTTAGTCTTTCTATCTAAAATCATCATTCTTACAATACTAGAGTGTTGACTGCATTTATATTTATGTTCAGTGTTTATGAGGGGAATTAACCTTCTAGGATTCAATGTTACAATATTATTGGACCTCTCACTCACAACCTGTTCTATATGTTAAAAGTTCACCACACAAGGCCATATAATATAATTTTTTGACCAAAAATGTGGCTCCTACATTACTGCAATTGCAAGAGAGAGGTGATAGTTTGGGTTTGTAACCAGACAGAAGGCATTATGAAGGTGTATTATTTTTTCTTTTTCTCAATATGATACTATTTATCTATTTAAATGAGCAAAATATCTGTATTAACTGATTGTATTAATCTATTTTGCCACTTCCTTATTGCATATATAGTATAATTTTCTCTGAAATTTTCAAAAAATATTTAATACTTTTTTGGTTATTAAGAACTTTTCTCATAGAAGATAGCAAATTGCCAAATTATAGTCGAATAAAAAGACCACTAATATATAATAAATATTCTGGAATAACTCAATAAATTCAAAGTGCTCACCTAAAACCAAAGCTTTAAATCCCTTCAAACTCTATTTGTGTGCATCTATTATTTCACATACTTGTTTCACCTGCCTAATGTCAATTTCCTCCATTTTCAGGTCTACACATCAGAAAACAGCCTGTATCAGTAACTCCTAAGTTGAAATTTCCATTGTAATAGAAAGCATAGGTCACAAGGTGATTTTCAAGTGTTAATTCAATTACTCAAAGAAAGATTTATTTGCACAGGCTATGTTTGATTGCCACCTCTGGATCAATAATTTGTAAACAAGAGGTAGTGTCACCCTATTCTTATGTGGAGAGTCCCACAGTAAACATAAAGTTATGGTTAAAATAAGAAGAAAGTTTCCAAAATAGTGAGGGAAAAGGTAGTTCCCAGGAAAAAAAAAAGATGAAGAGTTAGGTAAATACAATTTGTCAATTCTCCCATGATCACAGTTTTTAATATCATTATAAGGTTCCTTTTTTATGTTTCCTTACCTTTTTTTGGTAGAAAATTAGATTAATGATTGACTATCCAGACAATTTCACAAATTGGAAATATTAGTGGAATAAAAATTATTTTTTATTTTTCTTCTTAGAATTCTCAACAAAAATAAAGGGAATACATAAGTTTAAAAAATCAACTATTTTTTTAAAGTTTAAACATTAGTCTTTATTTAAATAACTTGTGTTGTTTTCATTTGAGAGTAAATGAGGATAATATATATAAGTATATAGTAATTTTGTTAATGAGGCTATAAGATGGTTTATATGTATAGCCATATAAATTAAATCATCTATATTCATCAGGACTTTATTTTTTACTTTTAATTTCTTTTTCTTAAATATTACATTATTTGTTTTAATAGTTCCAAAGTGTATCAAGGTAACACAGTTCCCTTGGTCTTTATTAAAGTACCAAGCTGTTGATCCAGAAACAATTATAGATCTAAAAGAATCAGGCATGTAAATATTTATGTCTATGTTAGAAAACAAAATAAAATTGAAAGGTAAATACAAAAAAGGATAAATTTTAAAACAAGAAGCATAAGTTACTTTTTCACCAGCTTTATTGAAATATAATTTACATATCATACAATTTACCCACTTAAAATGTGCAATGCTATGATTTTTAGTATTTTCACAAAGTTGTGCAACCATCACCACAATCAATTTTAGAACATTTATCATCTAACAAAAAAACTCCATAATCATTAGTAGTCATGCTTCATCTCTCTCCCCCTCGCCATCATTTCTCCCCATCCCCCAGCCCCAGGCAATCACTTACCTGCCTTCTGTCTCTATATATTTGCCTATTCTGGACTTTTAAAAAATTCCTTTTATATAACTCTAATTATATATCCTTTGATTAAAATCTCTCTATCCCTCCACCTGTGTTTTCATCATAGTCCTTCAGGCTTGAGCTTTGTAAAGGCTAATGTAGAGTTGTATAGCTGGTGTCAAACAAAATGAAGTCGGTTGCGTAAACCAGAGTGCATTATACAATGGTGGTGGTAGTTTTTCCTCCTCTCTGTGGGGAGAAAACATTAAAATATCATATGACTGGCAGTAGAATGATCCCAAAGTTGCCACTGTTTAAATACATGTAAACATAGCACTTAATCCTCTTGGTTATTTCGGCCAAAAATGACTCATCTGAAATACATATACTTTTCAAGTTGAATAGTTTAAATTGTGTTTTCAGAAGCTGCTGCAATAGCCCCTACAGTATTTTATGGAGTAGTTAAACACTTGGAAGAATCTGATTCCAGAGGTGGAAATACCATATTGGTACAAAACCAAGCAGTTTCAGAGAATTCATTAGTAGAAAAAGTATATAATAAGGTATCTGCAGAAAATTGTTTTTAAAATATACTATTGTAATTTAAAGTATTCCATAAAAAAACAAAGTAGTATGTGTTGCCACCCACAGAGTACATAAAATTCCAAAAAACTGTTTCCAATTTGTCTTTTATCTTTACTTCAGAGTGCCTTAATTTATCATTTTAAAATATATTCAAACTGTACTGTCATAGCCTTTTATCTCTTATCCAATATTCTGAGGAAAACTATATGTTAGTATCACTAAACAAGGGGTTTATTTCCAGTAACTATTGACTGCTGTCCCTCTATCTTAGAAATAAAATGAAAACTAGTGCTTTTTTGGAAAAATATTTGAGTAAAATATCTATAAAACTTTAAAAATCTATGCTGTTAATTGCCTCTATTTATTCATTTAATCTGCTTATAGTAGGCTACAATTGAATATATGAGAGACTTTTTATATGTTCTTATATTTCACTGATTTCCCCCCAGGGTTACTTTCTTTCAAGGTATGGTCTTATTCAATCAAAAATAAAGAGTCTATCATCTCGACATTAAGCCCTAATTATACTGTGCATTTCAGCAAACAAAATGTAAAACATGATGCACATGTAACATATACTGGTTGTTAGTATGAGGATAATATCACAGATAAGTAGCAATAACCACAATGTTCATTGAGTGCTTACCATGTGCCATAATATTTATATGTCATTTACATAAATTAACTCCTTTAGTTCTTAAAAAAGAAAAAAGAAAAGGATATTAGAAAGTTACAATTGGTATCCATCTTCTGGAATTGAGAGATCAGAGTTAGGAGGAAGTTAAATAACTTGCCCAAGAATACCCAGCTAGGAAGGGCAAGGCCAGGGTCAAAACATAGGCAGTCTGGCCTTTGCTGTTCTGTAACTTTCATACTTGTCTGCCTTTCCCTTTCCAACCCCAAAATCTGCTTCTCCTCAATTTGTCTTGTAAGTGGATTGAAGAAAAACTCCACTGTACTTCTATAAAACTCAGCAATTTCATGCAGCTTACATCCAAATGTATTATATTTTCTGTTTGTTTGGCTGCATCAGTCCTCGAATTTATTTATATTGAGCACATACTTGGGAAAGAACTCATACTCAATAAATTATGATTGTGCCATAAGTGATAGTATGAATGAATTATCACATTTTATTGAATATCTGCTATGTGTTGAGCATGATAAAGATACCATGAGAGCGGCATTAAACAAAAACTAGCAAATTTTTATGCTGCCATGGAGATTGTATTTGTTACTGAGGACTTAGGTGTATTCACATAGCCCTGAAAGACTAAATCTTATTTCAAGTTATTTGAGTTTTCTAGTAACTGAGGTTTGAAGTAGACAATATTTACTCTGTTCATAATGATATAAATGTTAGTCCATTTAATTCTCAAAACAGTCTAAACTTAGACCTGAGCTTGTCAAAATAGGTCAAGGCAAATATTTCTTCATGTTGTTTAATTAGACTTAGTTAAGACGAGTCATTCCTTAATGACCACTTTTAATCACCACTTTTTCATACCTTATTAAACAAGGTTACTCTGCTGTCCTCATTTACTTTTCTGTCTGTCTGAATTCTCCCTCCACTCTCTAAATATCTAGTCTTTCATGATTTCAATTTAATCATAGACTGAAATAGTAAAAAATATAATCTTCCTCTGCATGATCAAAGCTATTTGATAGAATTGCAGGAATTAGAAATCATCATTCTGTTCAGTCTCAGTTTATTTAGCAGAATTAATTTTACCACTGAGAAGGGATCCAAATGATTCATTTAAAAAATATATAGCCATCTTCCAAATAACCTCAATGTACTTTTGTGATTCAACTCATCACAAAATCCTCCATAATTAAAAAAATATGCATACCCATCTGCTATGGTTTGGATGTGGTTTTGATATGTTTCTTCTGGCCTCATCAAGTGTCATGTTGAAATTTGATCCCCAGTGTCGGAGAGTGGGCCTGATGGGAAGTGTTTGGGTCATGGAGGTGGAACCTTCATGAATGGATTGGTGCCTGCTTGTTAGACTTAAATATGAGTCCTGAAACCATAAAACCCTGAAAAGAAAACACAGGGGAAAAGCTCCTTGGCATCAGTCTTGGCAATGGATTTTTGGAGATGACATCAAGAGCACAGGCAACAAAAGCAAAAATAGACAAGTGGACTACAGCAAACTAAAAAGCTTCTGCACAGCAAAGGAAACAATCAACAAAATAAAATAGCATAGAACATATTTACATGGTATGAAATTAGGCTTAGATATGATTTTTCCATGGAAGGACCGTGTTGTCCTGACTTTTCAATCTCTAGGTACTTATTGTTATTTATCTTTATTAAAATATGAGCCATAGTGTTCTAACACTCTTTTTTCACACAGTCTGAGAATTGGTATATAAATTAAGTTTCAATGTACTACTTTCAGTGGTCTCAGTCTTTCCAATAAAGGCTCATATTCTTGTTTCCTGAATTCAATGCTGTTCACAGCCTAGAATGATGCTTTTGTGATTTGATAAAATAATTTCCATATCATTAAGGAATAAAAACCTAAGTCCTAAACATAAGCTCATATTTTTCTCTATTACCCCAAATTATAAGTACTATATAGTGTAATAGGTATGGAAGAACTGAAAATTTTCCACTGACCCTGGCTAAACATTAGCCTTAAATATTTATTTTCACCTCTTTCCTTATAGCCAAATTGACTCACCAATGAAAGCTAAAACATGGTCTCAGATCTGCTGTTTTCTATATTTGATCCTGTGTTTATCATAACCTCATACAAATACTCAGAACAAAACAAATCTGACTGACTAAGCCTCCTTAATCTATAACACATATACTCTAGCATAATAATCTATACTATAGTTTATAGTGCACCCAACAGAATTTTCTTGAGATAATTTCATATCGCATAATTTAATGAAAGCTTGAGCTAATGGCTTTTGGATGATATTTCTCCTTATACAATATATAACTACTTTATGCTTCTAGCACTTTTTTCAATAGATTTTGGGTTTATGATATTAAGGGTGCTTGTCAAAAATTTTATGGTGAGTTGCTGCAAAATTTGGAAATGTGTTGGTAACGTTCAAGTTATTTTTAACTCATAGAAATGTATCTTTGCTCTCAGAAACCTATCAGAAACTCATCTTCAAAGTTTTTCTACCTTTGTAGCACCTTTTATAATTTCTTTCCGTATATTGTGATAATTATAATTATTACATTATTTGGTATAAATTCACAGTAAAAGAGGCCCTGTTAGGCACAGTCAATTGTACATTTTCAAAAGTCTGAGTAAAACTCATGTCATTGATTCGGCTTCACTTTAAGTTACTAGCTCTATTTTCAGATATAAAACCACAAGCTACTTATTTTATTTGATTAACTTTATTACCTATAAATTTGTATCATATTCTCTAAAATTTTAAAAAATTATTGTTAGAAATAAAAATTAAGATAAAAATAATAAAATGTTTTCCCTTCACTTATTAAACTATTTAAGTATTCTCTTACTTATTGGTTTCAGGTAGTGTAGTAGTGAATGGTAATATAGAAAATATGAGTTACATTCATAAGAAGTTTCAAATATTAATAAGAAAGGTAATGTAAAATACAAGAAATGGCAGGCATTAAAAATTATAGGATTGTGTGTTTCACTATGATATGGGGGCAAACGGTATAAAGAATACCTTGAGGCTCTGCTGCTCTATTGAAGGTGCTCCCTATGCAGTCATACTAAACGTCATGAAACTTCATGCCAGGATAAGCATTATATTACTTTTGGAAATGAGAAAATTGAAGTTCAGAGAAATGTAGTGATTTTCTCAAGGTTGAGTGGCAACTTAATGGTGAAATCAGGAATAGAAAACAGTTTTATATTTCAATCTCAGTGGATCACTCTCTTTTCTAATAAAATTATGACTATATATAATCATGTTCATATACTTTTTCAAGGAAGACTAGAATATGACATCCATATCCAACGTCTTAATAACAATGACAATAATCCTTGGTGCCAGTTTTGAAGACCCTGAAATAAAATTTCCATTTTGGCATATTGGACTTATTTGGTAAATGGGGATATGGGCATATGATAACAATGGTTTAAACTAGTATTATCAGTTTTATGCTTCCTTTTAGGGAGCACTGGATTGTAGCAAATATAGTTCTGCTTATTAACAACTAAAAAGATGGGAATTTACAAAAAAAGTATTATTTTAAAAGCAACTACTGTAAACTAATACAACCTCTATGGAAAGTAGTATAGAAATATCTCAAAGAACTAAAAGTGGACCTACCTTCTGGTCCCGCAATCCCACTACTGGGTATTTACCCAAAGAAAAAAAAAGACATTTTATAAAAAAGACACTTACACTCGAATGCTTATAGCAGCACAATTCACAATTGCAAAGATGTGGAAACAACCCAAGCGCCCATCAATACATGAGTGGATTAATAAAATGTGGTATATGTATACCATGGAGCACTACTCAGCCATTAAAAAAAAAATGGTAATCTAGTATCTTTTGTAACAACCTGGATGGAACTGGAGGCCATTCTTCTTAGTGAAGTATCACAAGAATGGAAGAACAAACACCACATGAACTTAATACTAAATTGAAACTAAACGATCAACACTTATGTGCACATATGGAAGTAAAACTCAAGGGAAATTAAGTAGGTGGGACGGGGGAGAAGGGGATGGGTCAATTCACACCTAACAGGTACAATGCACACTAACTGGGTGAAGGGCACACTTATAACTTTGAGTCAAACTGTACAAAAGCAAATTATGTAACCAAAATGTATGTATCCCAGTAAAATTCTGAAATAATAATAATAATAATAAAAAGCAACAGAGAGACAAAGGAGCAAAGAACAGTCATTAGCATAAATTCCCAGAATTGAGAGAGTCATTCGGAAGTAACTTCCCAGTAACCAGCATGTTTTATTCTCTTGGTTTAGGCTGAGGATCAGGGCACGGCCCAGGAAGACAGAAAGAGAACCCAGAAAGTATTTATTTAAAATACAGGACATTGGTGATGAAATTATAAAGTTGAATTTATGTGCTTTTCACAAGCACCTATAACCTTCATCAAAATTATCTATACTTTTGGTTGTTGAGAAATTCTTAATAAATTCCAAAGATTGACATCATTCAAAGTATACATTTATATTTCTACTTATTATTGCTCACTTTTTTATAACAGTTATTTACACATTGAAATGACCAATACGTTTTTGTTATATAAAGGAATGATCAGGGCTGAATCTAAGCAAAATTATAACCATAATTCAAAAGATTTATCTTTAGCATTCTCCTATATATATTAATATGTGCATATTTGTTTATGTTTATTTACATGTGGATACATATTTATATACATGTCTCTCTACATATAAATGTATGCAAATATTTATGTGCATATATACACATATATATATATATATAAACACACACATTTGCTAGAGATATATCCCACAATTACTATCCCTACACTTTTCTTAAGTGTGTAGTGTTCCAAAGTTACCTTACTTTGACTCTACAAAAAGTAACAAAAGCAATTTTTTGTTAATTTTTATCTTTAAATAGCTAACTTCCTAGGGATAGTTGTGTTTTTATAATCAAAAATAGTTCATATAAACAAAATCCCAGTAGCAACAACCATACATAGTGCCAAGATCTTGGTTTCTTAATTATATTCTCCAAAAATAAAACCAGAGCTATTTGGAAAAATGGCTGATTCATAGTGTCACAAAGTAAGAAAATAACACACACACGTAATGATAAGGGAATATAAAAGTACAACAGGATAGAAAGTGCAGGAACAATTTGAACAACAAAATAAATAGAGTTAGAATATAAGTAGAAAATAAATGTCCACGAATCCATGTCAATAGGAAGAAATGATTGAATAAATAAACAAATGATGAAGAATAATCTATAATGCAGAAGAATTTGAAATCTTTTCTGTAGATATGTTACCCTTAAGAAGATGCAACATAACTCCCTACTCCTTAAGCGTGTTCTGTGCATAGTGACTTTCTTTGAAAAAGTGCTGTATGAAAAGGAGGGAAAAAAGAGTAACTTGACCTTAGGCCACATGATCAAGGCTAGGAACAAAAGTGATGTCGTATTGGTAGTATATATCCTTGATACAGTGTGATGAGAGTGGCACTTCACCTCCGTGGTCTTCTCCCCAAAACACACAACCCCAGTCTAAACATGAGAAAAACATGAGACAATCCCAATTGAGAGGCATTCTACAAAATGACTAAACAGTCATCCTCAAAACTGTCAAGGTCGTGAGAAACAAGGAATGTCTGAGAAACTGTCATAGCCAAGAGGCGTCTAAGGAGACACGACTACTAGATGTACTGTAGTACGTTGGGTGAAATCTTGCAACAGAAAAAGGACATTAGAGAACAACTGAGGACCGATTTAGGATTTTCATAATAGGGCAGACTAAGCATAGAGTATATGGGAACTCTCTGTTCCATCTTCACAATAATTTTGTAAATCTAAGACTGTTCTAAAATAAGGTTATTAACAAAAATAGCTAAAAATTTAGAAGAAAAATGTTATATATCAGGCAGAGAATCTTCTTTTGTGTGCATATACGTAATTTTTAAAAATAAATATTCACCCACTTTTCCATATCCCTGTCACGTTTCTTCCTCCCAGATTATGGACTCGCTATGTGATGTGATTTCTTCAATGGCATGTGAACAGTTTTAGTTCATGTGTGATTTGGCTTGTCCTCTTTTACTCCTGTATCCACCATGAGAATAACAGGCTGTGGGAAGTGTTTGCCCAAGGAGATTGTGAACACCTGCACACTTCATCTGAACTCTACTCAAAGCCCAGAGCCAAGTCTATCTCCCTGAAGTCTGATGCAGTGCTGCCCCAGTTGTTGCATAGACCATGAATAAGAACAATAAATGCTTGTTAGCATAGATATGAATTTTGGGTGGTTTGTTTTGTAGTTTATTGCAACAGTAATAGACTATTTCAGTGTACCGCTCAAATCATCAAATGGATGGCCGTTGCTCTTTGCAGTAGTATAAATGCACCCCTATTAATTTTCTGCATGTGTTCAATGACCCAAAATAAGACAGATCAACCTTCTGAAAAAGTAGAAGTTCTGTAGATTTGAAAATTATTATCTAAGAGAATATACATTTTAATTAGTATTCAGGAAATCAGAAAAAATCCATATGTAACTGAGACATTTTTGATTATAAAAGTTCATCACAGTTATGTGTTTCTTCAAAATTCTGTAAAGCAACCTCAGTCCAATTTTATGGTTACGACATTTGTAAAATGGAGCAGGCCAGTGAATTAGGAATGTTGAAGTGGGTTGATATATGCAGGGACTTTCTGTTTTTCTGAAAATAAAATCATGTGTTTTGATGATATCAAATGATAATAATTGAAAAGGAAATTTAACCAGCATCAGCTGTAAATGTAGTAACACTTGAATATGTACATAATATATATTTTGATTTTTTCAGTACATGGCATTTATTCATGATATGTTTTGTTCATATACAACAAATATATGAACACACATAAATATATATACATACATACGTATATACACATATATATGTGTATGAATAAATAGCTAGGTGGTGATATAACATACAAAGATGTCATTTTGCCTTAATATAAATGGATTATGAGTCCATTTAGGTCTTGAGAAACTCTAGCTACAAAAATCTGTATGTGATACATTGGATATGGTTTTTATATTGTATAGAATTATTTATTTGCAAAAATATGGGATACAATCTTCCATTTTCTTAAGCCACCTATCAAAATGGCACTGATAAAAAAATGAACAGAATTTTAGCATAGAAAATTTGTATTATGCTCAATATAGATTAAAATATTTTTATGAGTCTATATAGTTAAACACCAAACTGTCAAAAAAGTTGTATTATTTATGGCAACATGCTTTGCTGACTAGATAAACTTAATGGTTTTTAAAAATATATATATTTTTTTCTTTTATTTATTTTTACCAGCTAATTTATTTATCTGAATGATGAAAAACTATTTGGAGCAAAATATTTAATTTAATATAATATGATATTACATTAAACAGTAAATAAAATCCGTTGAAATATTTCTCTCACTGTAGTGATGGTAGCCACAATTTCAGGGTTCTGTGTCAAAAGAAGATATTTATAAAACCACAGAATGTTTCACAGCTTTTCATCCACCTTTACTTCTACTATGTTGTCCTCCTGGTAATACACCCCATATCAGGAGATCATTAGGCAAATGCACATAATTGCCAATTTTGATTAAACATGAAAAAAACCCATTTTATTTTGTAAAGAAAGAAAAATATATGTGACAGGGAACTAAATGCTACTAATAACCATGGCTATGATGAAACACATGGTGATTAGAAAACGAGTCTAAAACAAGACACAGTGTACACACACCCAAAGGACAATTACTTGTTAATTTTTTCAGTTATATCTGGCATCCAGTAGGGTAAGTAATAAGAATAGTAAGTCAATTTCCCTTTTCAACAAAGATCTGAATGTCTAAGGACCAAACTTAACAGCAATAGTAGTATATTAGTTCAAAAGCATATATGCAAACCATTTCCTGAGCAGAAAATAAAGAAAAAAGGTAGTGAAGATAGGCTGGGAATGGAGTGATGTTATTTGATGAGGACAGGACATTTATTTGTGAAGTCCTGGGTAAGTTTTCTTAATGTTAGTTATAATTGTATCATAACTTCTCTCATATTTTCTTTCTAACATTTTTCAAATATGTCACTGAGAATTTAAACCATTCCCAAACTATTTTTTTAGTATATTCATTAAGATATCACATACCATAAAATTTGTGGCCCTTGTTTTCTAACAATCACTATTGCAGAGAGTATTAGTTAGCTCCATACTTTCATGATGTAGGATGTACCAAGCTGCATAGCAGGAGAAATGAACTTTTTTCCTCCTTTTTTCACACATTCTGTTACTCTTGTTACTCTGAAATCTTATTCTTCAATTAACTCTAGGCTCAGGGCTACAGAGAAACCATTTAGGTATCACATTTAAGCCAACAGCTGCACACTATTAACCGGAGTCTACCAAATTGCAAAGTTGCAGCCCAAGACATGTTAATAATCAAGTGCTTTTGCATTTTGCTTTTATTCTTCATTTGATGTTTTACTGTGTTGAGATTCTCAGAAGAAAGGATGTTGTCTTAACTTGTAACAACCCAGTATTCAGAAGTCTTAGGATCGTTATAAGTAATACCACATTATGTCTGAAATGTGCAAACAGTATAACATATGTTTCTAGAAATTCATCTTTTTCATATTAAAACATAATTGAAATCAAACAGATCAACTGCAATTTTGAAAGCCATCAGACAACAACAATTTTTTAAAGGTTTTCTCTAAAAGAGATATGAGCACTACAGGGAAGCAAAAATTTGGAATTGTTTAGAAAATGACAATAAGTTAATTAGAATTAAAACAGTTTTATTATTTGCTGTTGTTTTTATTTTGCTTCTTAGTGTCTTTATTCCTTTATCTGTCTTGCATACTTGTGACCTTTTGGTTATTTTTTTCCACTTTGGGCTCAACTGTCGTCTCTCCTAAATGAACCAACCTTGGTTACCTAGACAGGATAAGCTTAATTATTTAATTGTAATGTTAGCATCACGATAGTAATTATAGCTTGAATTCTGTTCCTCCCAAATTCCTATGTTCAAGTCCTAACCCCTATTATCTAAGAATGCAACTATATTTGAAGACAAGGTCTCTAGAGAAGTGATTAAGTTAAAAAGAAGCTATTCGTGTAGTTCCTAAGCCAATCTGACCAGTGTCCTTATGAGAAAAGGAAATTTGGACAAACAGAGACACCAAGGGACACAGCAAGAAGGGGGTCATCTACAAGCCAAGGAGAAAGTTGTCAGAAGAAACCAAACATGCCGACACCTTGATCTTAGACTTCCAACCTCCAGAACTACAAAAAAATAAATTTCTGTAGTTTTAGCAACCCAATATATGGTATTTTGTTAAGGCAAGTTTAGCAAACTAATACAAATAGTAAGTATGAATCTTAATGGTTTGAAATTTGGCTAATTCTCATATCATTTCAGAAGGCAAATCTCATGGGAAAAGTGGTTTTTCAATCACGTACCTCATTTACCTTCCATAAAAGAAGACAGATTTTTTTTTTCCAAATATTATGGGGCTACAACACTTTGGTTATATATATTGCCCATGCACTGCCCGTGTCAGAGCTACAATCGTGGACATCCCCCAAACTGTGCTCCCTGTACCCATGCAGTGAGAGTTTTCCCATCCCCTCCACCTGCCTCCCGCCTGCCCACCCCCTGATGAATATTGTTGCCATGTGTGACATAAGTGTTGATCAGTTAGTACCAATTTGATGGTGAGTACCAGTGGTGCTTGTTTTTCCACTCTTGTGACACTTCGCTTCGAAGAATGGGCTCTAGCTCCAACCAGTATAATACCAGATGTGTTAATTCACCATTGTTTTTTATTGCTGAGTAATACTCCATGGTATACATACACCACATTTTATTAATCCACTCATGTATTGATGGGCACCTGGGTTGTTTCCACATCTTTGCAATTGTGAATTGTGCTGCTATAAACATTCAAGTGCACATGTCTTTATTATAGAATGTCTTTTTTTCCTTTGGGTGAATACCCAGTAGTGGGATTGCTGGATCAAATGGTAGTTCTACTTTTAGTTCTTTGAGGTATCTCCATATTACTTTCCATAGAGGTTGTACTAATTTGCAGTCTCACCAGCAGTATATGAGTGTTCCTATCTGTCCGCAGCCCTGCCAACATTTGTTGTTTTGGGACTTTTTGATATAAGCCAGTCTCGCTGGAGTTAAGTGATATCTCATTGTGGTTTTGATTTGCATTTCCCTGATGATTAGAGAACTTGAGCAATTTTTTACATGTTTGCTGGCCATTATTCTGGCTTCTTTTGAAAAGTTTCTGTTCATGTTCTTTGCCCATTTTTTAATGGGGTTGCTTGATTTTTTCTTGTTGATTTTCCTAAGTTCTGTATAGATTCTGGTTATCAGCCCTTTATCAGATGTGTAGTATGCAAATATTTTCTCCCATTCTGTAGGTTGTCTGTTCACTCTAGTGATAGTTTCCTTGGCTGTGCAGAAGCTTTTTAATTTGATCAGGTCCCATTTATTTATTTTTGTTGCTGCTGTGATTGCTTTGGGGGTCTTCTATAAAAGAAGACAGATTGTTTCCAGCAAGAGCTGTGATAATATCCCTGCACATCACTAAGTCCAGTGACATGGAAGCAGAGAGCCAGGGCCATGGTTCATATGCGATCAGTGTTCTTGGATTTCTTTCAATTAAACTGGGTAAGTAAATAGTAAATATATTTATCAGACATCAGTCTAAATTTTTGATATTGAGTTGTAACTTGGTTATGACAAATATATTATAAAAAATCCATGTCTAATATGACTAATGATATCACTAGTTTATTCCTTTTGTATGTCCTGAATTTATGTCTTACAATTTAATTGTATTAATCAATAAAAAATTAATATTAAAAAATTGCCTCTGTGTGTGTGTAGTTTTATTGTAATACTTTCAGAGCAAACAAAAAACCTGCCCCCTACAAATGAAAGAGAGTTTATTTCCTTGGCAAAAAATTTGTTTTTTGCTCTGTTTACTAATTTCTTAAAATATCACAGGAATATAAGGAAGAACTTTGAGAAATGAATTTCTAATACAGCAAAATTAACTTTAATGTTATGTATAACCCACCAGTGTTCATTCATTTGTCCATTCATTCATTTATTCAACAAATACTCTCTGATGACATAGTATGTATTAAACACTGTGTTTCGCACTGTGGTTAAAAATTTGAACCAGACAGAAATCACCCCTGCTGCCAGCAGGCGTGGGGAACCTGAAGCCTTCTGATTTCAAGAATGTTCTTTTTTAAGCACCAAAGGAGGCAAGAAAAGCTTCATCTTTCTCTGCTGCACCCATTTTAATAAAAGGATTTGTTCTATAAAATTTGGTTTCAGTCAAAAGGCCGCAGTTAAGGACCTAGAAGGCCACATGCGGCCTTAAGACAGCAGGTTCCCCACCCTGCTAGAGTACAAACCACTTTGAATGAGTAGCAGATATGACTTTTTGTTCCCTGACACTGGCAAGTAATAGAGTTTTGAAACAGCGCCATTATTTAATAGCAATTTATAGTTAATATTATCTAATTTATTCATATATCCTCGGAAATCAAATATTAACATTTTAACCTTAGTTATCACAATTTAATGGGGCAAATTGCAGATTCTGGAGCAGAACATTCCTTAGTTTACATACTAGGTTTGCTTTGTAATAGTTTCATTATTTTGAGCAGGCTACTTAAACTATTTTTAAAACCTGTTTCCGTACATGTAAACTGTCTTTACTAACATTTGTGTAGAAGGTTGATTTAAAGTCAGATATCATAAAAAGTACATGACACCTGGCAGGCATGCATTAATGGATTATCTTTATTTTTATTATTAAAAATAGTAGTATTAGATTTAGTCAAATAATGGTTATATCACAACACATATATCAGAATTACTTTAAAAGAAATCTTGTGTTTCAGATAATTTCACTTGTTTTTTAAGAATGTATGTTTTAACCATTCTGAATTTTACTTAGCAAATATATCACCTTTTTATTTTGAAGAGAATACAAAATATATTCAGCACAGTTAAACATAGTATTATGTTTGGCTGTCTGGTTTTAGATTTTGATGTTTCCATTGTCATTCTAACAAGATTCAAATAATGACAATATTTGTTTCTGAGTCCCACTATAAATTTGTTAATGAGAATGGTTTTGTTTTTAGCTCACTTATTTTTCCTGCCTCACATTATGCCTCAGAAGACTTCTTTTTTTTTTTTTTTATTTTTGTGTGTGTGTGTCTGTTTAGTGTCATATTCTTCTATCTGATGCCATTACCCTAGGGCTTGAGTTTCTTTTGAGAGTTTTGATGTTTCACAGAGAAAAGATTACTTTCAACATGCAGATGATCTATCACTTTACATTTACTGAAGCAGGTCCAGTTTTTGTTCCTTTTCAGAAGTAAAAATTATTTTTTTAGAGAGTTTTGGTATGGGTTCTGACTGATTAAAAAGAAACATTCTCATCACTTGCCATTTTACTTTTATTTTGATATTAGGAAAAATATAGAACATACTCTTCAGTAAAACCCTAGTCAACTGATTTAATCTGCAAGAAAAATAAATCTTACTTCAAATGCTTTTAAGCTTGATTTTCGTTTATTTTGGGGAAAGAGTCAAAGCTAATAGAGTTTTAACCAATTCTGACCAAACTAGAAAATAAAATGGTGGTTTATTTTTATAATTATGCAAATTAACTATCTAAAAAGGGAGCAATGGAAACATTTAAAATTTCTAATTTAGGATAAATACTAGTAAAACAAATTGCAGCCCTCACAGTCATCCTATATAAAGTTATTCTGTGTGAGTTCTCTTTCCTTAATCTCCTCTGGAAGGTGATATCAACACTATTGACACATTTAAAAAGGAAAAACAAGAAATTAGCATTTGATGAGTTAAATGATAACTTGCTTTATGCTATTCATTTAAATGTATTTTATAAAACATTGAAAACATTCAGATTATCCCATATGGGGATCCAAATCTGTTTTTAAACAGACTGGCTGTGCCTTAATCTTCTTGTACAGCCCTATTTAATCATTATGTGACCTTTCAGGGGCACATACATATATGTATTCTTTAGACATTTTATTGGAATTTAGGTGGTACTAAGTATCATTTCATTTATAAGAATTAGGACAAAATTACTTTTAGAGTAATCTACACTTCTCTAATTTAGGACTGGGTTTCTAATTACTTTGCATAATTTTTGACCATTCGTATTGTTTCTGTCTTATCATCTAAACAGCATTTTACTTGTTCCAGTTTTGTATTTTCAAACTATTATTAGTCATGTGAACAAGTCCAATTAGTATAAAAGATATATACCTTCCCTTGATACAAATTTTGGACCTCCTAAAGGACATAAATGGACTCCTTAGATTTAGAATCTCAACTTTGAAAAGCTTTCAGCATTAGAAAAATGATAACCCATTTGTCTTAACTTATTTATTACCAATATTTTCTAAAATATACTTTTTTGTTATATATTATTTTATTATTATACTTTCTGTGGTTAAAATTAACCAGCTCCTAAATCTGAGGGTTAGATGATGTTTCCGTTTATTTTAGAATATGAAATTCCCTTTGTATGTAATGGAAGTATACATAAATGCCAAGCAATTTAAATACTATACCTCATATAGTATTCATTGATTTATTACAAAATAAAACAATTGCACTTCATTGAGTGGACATTTATTACTATTTAGCCTTCAAGAAAATATGTTATATTATTAGGTCAATTTTAGCTTTATGCACAAAATGCAAGCCCATATGCATTATTGGATTTCATTGATATATTTAAAGGTAGAATCTAGCCTTTGAATGTGAAGAGAAGGTATGTTTTTCATCTTTTTGATGCTAGTAAACCACAATATTTTCCACTTTCATAGTAATTTCACTGTGTTTTTTACTTGATATTTTTGCTATAATTTTTTTCTTTCAAATTGAGTTTTGTAATATATCTGCCATCAGAGTTCATCCAAAAACCTACCTTCACCAGACTAAAGTGGACATGATGATTTTTTTACCCATATTAAAATGAGCCTGGAATCTGTCCTTTTTTGTTCTGCCTGAATTAATCAGAGGTTTTATAATTTTAAAGTTCTTCATGGTTATTCCCTGACATGTTTAGCTGAAATACTTTACCCTTGTCTATCTATATATGTTGCTGTAAGTTAGTTCTGGTTTGTTAAACACTTTAAAGAAAGGGAAAAGCTTAAAGTCTTTTATTACAGAAATTTTACCCAATAGAAATAAAAAATATGCTTTGCTGTTCTCCATCAATTTGACTTCAATCTTACCTTTATCTGTTAAATCCTTGGTGATTTATGTTGAGTGAATTTTGCCAATTTCTGCAATCCATAATGCACTTTGGAAGTACACAGAAATGTATTGAGAACATGAGCTGAAAATTTTATGATTCTATTTGACCAATGCAAAACTATCCTTGTTTATAAAAACTTTAATTTCTTGGTCTGAAATTTTGAAATATAGAATTTTTAAAGTAAAAAAAATACCTTTATAGTTGACTTTTAAATAGGCAAGTGACTGCATACACAGTTAACCTAAAATCTCAATTTAGGCAGGATTCCAGAAATTTCTGGAAGGACAAATGACTTCACAGGAAAAATAATAGATACTCTGCATCTTGGCCTGAATTTCTCTCACTTTTAGTTTCATAAAAATTCAACTATGAATGACTGTTGAAAGGGAGCAAGGTCCTGCCAGACCTGAAGAAAGAACAATGTTTCATGAAGCACAATTTTATGCCAGTCTTATGTCACCATTCAGTATGTTTTTTTAAAATAACAATCTGAACTCTTTTACTTAAGCAAATATCTGCAAGGAACAGATTCTCCTGTGTCTTTACCTAGCTTAACAATGTCAAGGTCACCTTCTTCATCAAGAAAGGAAGGCAGAATTAATGCCCAAGTGTCCCTACCAATTACATCTTTGGCTTTCCTGTGTCTGGGGAAGTCCATTTCTGACTGTTGCACCCACTTCAATTTTATACCGTTTACCTTGTTATGATTCTGACCATAACAAATCCATTTCCCCATATTGAGTGACCTCAGTTTCTATTGATTATTTATTCCATCTAGAATTACTTCCATGAATGGTACAAGGAAAAACATTAAGTGCATTTTATTTTCCAATTTGCTAAAATATATCTCAAAGATTATATTTTGAGTAATCTACCTATTTGCCATTAGTGATAAAATTTCATAAGTCAAGTTGCTCCAATTAGGGGCAACCTGGATGCCTTAGGATCTGAAATAAATGTCATATGAGAGATATTTTTAAGAGTTGAAAAACGCATTTAACAAAATTTTTTGAAAATATAATCTATGGATTTTTATCATCAAAAATCCTAAATTCCTTCTTCCCTACTGCTCTATTATTAAGAGCCAAACCTGGCTCATTCAAATTAGAGTTGTTTTCACTTTTTCCTTATTATGGAGAAGATACCCATATGCTTATAAAGGTCAGTAAAAGAGACTATGATACAAAATAAAATCTCAACATGTGGTGAGGGATGTGAATACATTCTCATAAATTGTGGGAAGACAGAGGTTAAGCAAACAGTAAAAGAGTGACCCCTGTCTGTGTAACTTGGAAGAGAACTGAAAGTTGTCACGTGCTCTGTGACACATCCTCAGCTTCTGTCTTTTACTCAAAACCAAGTCTTCAACTCGTCCTAAAAACATGATGTCTACTCGTTTTTCGCAAACTTTGATTATAGAAAGGCAACAGAGCTCCGTACATTTAAAACTAGCCTCAGAACAGTACTAGTTTACTATTCAACACTAGCCACCTGAATGACATTTAGGATTTCTTACAAACTCGGTTTAGTTTTAGTATATATTACACTAAGAACATAGAACCAAAATATTATGCTCTAAAATAATTTGAAATGTGTTTTTGTGTGGTTTGTTCCCCATATATGGCTTTTTTATTTATTTTAGTTAGTTTTCAATCGGAAAAAATTATATTTGTAATATAATTTAGTTTTTATGTATGTAAAACCTTTATAACATCCCAAAGGCAAAGCTATAATATGATAAATATTTAGAAAAAAATCTTACTTCTCTTCCTGTTCTCTACAATCTATACCATCCATTCTTTAAAGAAAACAATTTTATTATAAGTGTACTTATTCAATGTTTCTTTTTGCAAATATATGTATTTGCATATTTTCTCCACTTATTTTACTATTGGCAGCAAATATATACAATATGTATACACATTATGTACATATATACACACAAGTACATGCACACATATACATTTCTACACCTTTTCTTTGTCTTCTGAAGAGTACTTGAATAAAGATATGACTCCATATCATTATATAAAAATTCTCCTGATTCATTTTTATGGATACATTGTATTCCATTGTGTAGATATACAAAAACTTATTCATCAGGCTGCTGATTTCAATTTTTGGATAGGACAAAGAATATTAAAATGAACAACTTTATGTACAAGTGTTTCAGTGGGAAAGAGATTAATGTTATTTCTATACAGCTTAAAAACTAAAATTTATTTCGGATGTGAGAAGAGAAAATATAATTGATATATTTGAAGTTAGGCTATACACACAAAAATGCATAAGAGGCTGATTCTATCTTTTGCAGTCTAGGTTAAACTGGAGGTTCAATCTGTAGGTGGACACCTTAATTCTTTTCTTGACTTTGATTTGTTGTATCCATTGTCACACTATAATATTTGTATATTGAGTAGAAGTACCCATATTATATTCATATGTAGACTACTAGTATGAAAGAACTACCCCAAGGATAGAAGTATTCCAGCATTCAATTGTCGAAACCATTCCAAGTATCAAAAATCCTAACATAAGGGAAATGATGAGTTCATGATGCTGAGTTTAGAAATTTTCTAGGTGATGAATCATTTCTAAGATTGTATTTAAACTAAATATTGCTTTTTAAAAATTTTCTGTTTCTCTATTTATTTTGCTTGCTCATGTTCATGTTTTCCAAGCAGACATATTAATCAACTTATCTAGCTCCAGAAAGGGTAACTGTAGACATTTTTTATGTGAATTCAATTAAATTTATAACTTTTTTTGGAAAATGAGTATTTTTGTGAAGTCAAAATTTCCTGCTCAAAAACATGGACATAACTTTCTATTTGATTAGATAAGCTCTGTGCCTTTGGAGTTTTGCACATTGCTTTTTAAGATTACACTTAGGCATTTTTCTATTTTGTAATTTTTTCATTGTTATTGAAAATTGAGTTTTCACTTTCATTATACATCTCATTTATTTATTGTTTTATTTATGAAATCCATTGGCTCCATCTTGATAATTTAAAATGTTATTTAATGATATTATCTCAGTTTTTGGTGGTTTTGTGTTGATTTTTGGATTTATACATATGTTTTTTGGCCATTAGATATTCTTATTCGGTCATATGCATTCAAAAGATATTCTTCACCCATTCTGTCTATTGGATTTTGCATCTTTGTCTATGAGATTTTGTAAATTCTTCATGTAAGTTCTATACTAACCTGCTGTTACATTAATGAGCTGTTTACATTTCTTTGTATTTTTCTAGCCTTTGAACAGAAACAATGGTGTATCTTAACCAATTTTTTTGTCTTTATTTTAATGTAGACAAATTTAATATATTTTTTTCCTTTTCATTCCTTTTTATTTTTCTGGTCTGTTCAAAAGATTCTTAACTACAGTCATGCACTGCATAACAATATTGAGGTCAACAATGAACCACATGTATGACATATAGCCTACTGCCATATGTCCTCTGGAACCACATATATTATACGTCAGATAGTCTATTGCTCCTAGGCTACAAACCTGTGTGTCGTGTTACTGTACTGAATACTGTAGGCAATTGTAACATGATCATTAGTATTTGTTTATCTAAATTCATCTAAATACAGAAAAGTTTCCCTAAGATTATAATGGCAGTGAAGTGTTGTGGCACAACACATTACTCACGTGTTTCTGGTGCAAACAAACCTACTGCACTGCCAGTCACATAAAAGTATAACATATACAGTTAGGTACAATACATAATATTTGACAATGATAGTAATGACTATGCAACTGGTTTATATATTTACTGTACCATCCTTTTTATCATTATTTTAGATAGTACCGCTTGTACATATACATAAAAAACCCCTGTAAAACAGCCTCAGGCAAATCATTCAGGAGGCATTTCAGAAGAAGGCATTGTTATCACAGGAGATGGCAGAGCCATGCATGTTATCACTCCTGAAAATCTCCCACTGGAATAAGATGTGGAGGTATAAGACAGTGATGTGATGATTCTGACTCTGTGTAGGCCTAGGCTAATGTGCATGTTTATGTCTTAGTTTTTAAGAAAAAAATTTAAAAGCAAAAAATAAAAAATAAAATTTCGTACCATAGCAAAGCTTATAGAATAAGGATACAAAGAAAGGAAAATATCTTTTTACAGCTGTACAATTTATTTGTGTTTTAAGCTAAGTGTTATTACAAAAGAATCAAAAATGTAAAAAAAAATTAAAAGTTTATAAAATAAGAAAGTTAACAGTAAACTAAGGTGAATAATTAAAGAAAGAAAAAACTATTTATAAATTTAATGTAGCCTAAGTGTACAGTGTTTAAAAAGTCTATAGTAGTGTACAGTCAGGCAAGCTTCATTCATGGTAAGTGCCCCATAAAAAGGTACTATTTCTTCTTGTCTTTCATACTGTATTTTTTACTGTACCTTTGCTATGTTTAGATGTGTTTAGATACACAAATACTTACCATTGTTTTACAATTGCCTACTGTATTCAGTACAGCAACATGATGTAGGTTTGTAGCCTAGGAACAACAGGCTATATCATGTAGTCTGGTCGTGTAATAAACTATCCCATCAAAGTTTGTGTAAGTACTTTATGTTTGCAGAATGATGAAAATTACCTAATAAATCATTTCTTGAATGTATCCCTGTCATTAAGTCATATATGACTGCATCTTAAATCATATTATCCTATATTGTATCTAAATTATTTTTCTTTTTATGTTTGAGTACTTAAAAATATATGTATGTAAAACATGAGATGGGTATTTAATCCTTTTTTTTTGCCATATGGATAACCAATTATGCTATCATGGTTTGTTGAAAATTCTGTTTTTCCCTACTGATTTGCAATGCTCAATATGTTGAATATCACACATACCATCTGTGGAGTACATCTGTTTTAGAGCTACAAATTCCTTTCCATGGATATCACTGCATCACATGACAATATTTCACTATTCTTGCTTAAAATTCCTACTTATTATTTTATATTGCTTTAATTATTCTTGATAATTTATTTTCCCAAGAGTTTTATTATTTTGTCAATTTATAAGTAATGTCCTGTTTGAGTTTTAAAAAATACTGGTATTTAAGAATGACGTGAAGAGTAAACTCCTTTGTCTCTATCTTTGAGAAAATGATTCCACACACACATACTTAGCTCTGCTCTCTGTCTTAAGCTTCCAGGCAAGAAAGTTCCTGTCCATAAAAAAGAATTACTAATTTTTATCAACGGTAAAATTAAAGTGTATCAGATTTGTATTGTTTTCAATTCCATGAGCATATATAATTGTCTATATAATCTATTAGTGAGATAATGGCATTGACACCCATATTTTACATCGAATCATCTTTGCATACCTGGTATAAACACTAATTGCTTAGGAAGTATTTTGTTATCTCTGTGCACTGATTTTATTTGATAATATTTTAATAAATAATTATGTATTGATAGACTTATTATAATTAGTTTTCCTATGCCGTCTAGCAGGAATTTGTTGTAAAATTCACCAACTGACTCTAAAATTTACATGAACAGCAAAGAATAGCAAAATTTAAAAAAATATAAATTGAGAATACTGACACTCTCTGATTTTAATACTTATTATAAAGTGACAATAATCAAGAGAATGTGGTTCTGGCAAAGTGTTAGAAAGATAAAGTACACAGAATAAATTCCAGAGGTCAATGAACAGATATATGGCCAATTGATTTTCAACAAAACCAACAAAGGTAGCCAGGAATTTCAATGCAGATATAAAAGTTTTTTCAAAAAATGTTGAAACAATTAAATATCTATATAGTTAAAGTAAACATTGATAATTTCCCCACATGATGCATATAAAAATTGAAAATGTATCTTAGATACAAATGTGGACACTAATATGACAATGCCTCTAGTGGAAAACATAGGCAAAAAGCAATGACAATAATCTCATGACCTTGGGTTAGGCAAGAACTTTTTAGAGGATACAAAAAAAATTTAGAAAAGATAGCTTCTGGGGGGAAAAAAGGAAAGACATTTTTGCTCTTTGAAAACACTTTTAAGAAATAAAAAGGCAAGCCACGTAATGGGTGAGGATTTTGAAATTTGCATATATGAATAGGACTTTTGCTATAAAACTATATATATATATATAAGTTTTTATATATATATAGTTTATATATATATATATGTTGAGTTGAAGAGTGTGTATATATATATATACACACTCTTCAACTCAACATACACTCAACTCAACATAAACCCACTTTTTTAGAAATAAGCAAAAGGTTTGAAGTGACAATGCACAAAAGGAAATAAATTATCAAAAACACATCATGAAATAATGCTCAACATCAGTACTCTTTTGGTTGTTTCTCTATCTTGGCTACTGTGAATAGTGAGGAAATGAACTTGGGAGTGCAGATATCTCTTTGACATACTGATTTCCTTTCTTTTGGATGTATACCAAGTAGTGGGATTCTAGATCATATGGTACTTCTATTTTTACATTTTTGATGAATCTTGAAACTATTTTCCATAATGGCTACACTAATTTACATTTCTACCAACAGTGTGTAAGAGGTCCCCTTTCTCCACATCCTGGACAGTATTTCTTATTTCTCATACTCTTGATAATAGCCATTCTAACTAGGGTGAGGTGATATCTTACTGTGGATTTGATGTGCATTTCCCTGATGATTAGTGATGTTTAACATTTTTAACATACTTCTTGGCCATTTGTATGTCTTCTTTAGGAAAATATCTATTCAGGTCTTTTGCTCATTTTAAAATTAGATTGTTTGGGGTTTTTTTTGCTATTGAGTTGTTTGAGTTCCTTATGTATTCTGGATTTGTTAAGCCCTTGTCAGATTCATAGTTTGCAAATACTTTCTCCCATTCTGTAGGTTCTTTTTGAGATCCTGATTTCAATTTTGGGGGATAAATACTCAGAAGGGGGATTGTTAGAAGTGGGATTGCTTATGGTGGAGTACTGCATATGGTAGTTATATTTTTAATTTTTTGAGGACTCTCCAGATTGTTTCCCATAGCAACTGCACCATTTTGCACTCCCACCAAGAGTCTACAAGAGTTCCAACTCCTCCAGGTACTTGCCAACACTTGTTGTCTTTTTTTTTTTTTTTTTTTTTTTGGATAATAGCCATCTTGGCAAGTGTGAGGTAATATCTCATTGTGGTATTTCTCTGATGATTAGTGATATTGAGCATCTTTTCATGCATCCTTTGGCCATTTGTATGTTTTCTCTTGAGAAATTTGTACTCAGTTCCTTTGCCTATTTTAATCAGGTTATTTGGTTGTTTCTTTTTGCTACTGAGTTGTATGAGTTTCTTATGTATTTTGGAAATTAACTCCTTGTAAGATACATGGTTTTGAAATATTTTCTCCCATGCTGTAAATTGCCTTTCACTTTGTTGGTTGTTTCCTTTGCCTGCAGAAACTTTTTAGCTTGATGTAATAGCACTTGTCTATTTTTGTTTTTGTTGCTTGTGTTTATGGTGCCACATCCATAAAATTATTGTCAAAACCAATATAAGGACATTTTGCCCAAAGTTTTCTTCTTGGAGTTTTACAGTTTCATGTCTTACATTTAAGTCTATATTTCATTGAGTTGAATTTTCTGTGTGGTGTAAGATAAAAGTACAAATTCATTCATTTGAGTGCGTATTTCCAGGTTTGCAAACATCATTTGTTGAAGAGGCTATCTTTTCCTCATTGTTAATTCTTGGCATCTTTGTCAAAGATTTATTTATGCTAGTATTGTACTGTTTTAATTACTGTAGCTTTGCAATATATTTTGAAATCAGAAAATGTGATGCCTCCAACTTCGCTCTTATTTTTCATATTTGCTTTGGATATTCAGGGTCTTTGGTGGGTGCATATGAATTTTAAGATTGTTTTTCCATCTCTGTAAAAAATATTCTGCTAGGATTTACATAGAATAGGTAGATATCTGTGGGTAATGTAGACATTATGACAATATTAAGTCTTCCAGTCCATGACCACATGATGTCTTTCCAATTGTTTGTATCTTCTTTGATTACTTTCATCAATATTTTGTAGTTTTCACTGTAGAAATCTTGCATTTTCTTAGATTATTCCTAGTAATTTTATTATTTTTGTGGCTGCTGAAAATGGGACTGCTTTCTTAATTGCTTTTTTGGATGGTTCATCGTTAGTGTAGAGAAATGCAACAGGTTTTTGTATGTTGATTTTTTAGTCTGAACTTTGCTGATTTTGTATATTAGTTCTACTGTTTTTTTTCTTAATGGAAAATTTAAGGCTTGCTATATATGAGATCATATTTTCTACAGAGGTAAATTTTACTTCTTTATTTATGATTTGGATGCCTTTTACTTCTTTTTCTTGCCTATTTGCTCTTGCTAGGATTTTCAGTAATATGTTGAATAAAAGTAGTAAGAATGGGCATTTTTTGCCTTGCTTCTGATCTTAAAGGAAAAGCTTTCAGTTTTTCTCTGTTGAATATGACATTAGCTGTGGGATTTTCATATACTGCCATTGTTATTTTTTATGCATTAATTATTCATAGATCATTGAGTGGTTTTAATCATAAAAAGGTACTGCATTTTGTCAAACACATTTGCTTCATTTATTGAGAAGATAATGTGATTTTATTCTTTATTTTGCCAATGCAGTGTATAACATTAACTGATTTTCATACATCAAGCCATCTTTGTATCCCAGACATAAATCCCATTTGGTCATGGTGTATGACTCTTTTAATGTGCTGTAAAATTTTATTTGTTAGAATTTTTTTGAGGACTTTGTTGTCTTGTAATTTTTTTTTTTTTTTTTTTTGAGACAAGGTGTCACTCTATTGCCTGGGCTGGAGTGCAGTGGCATCATGATAGCTCAACACAACCTCAAATTCCTGGGTTCAAGTGATATCCGTGTCTCAGCCTCTCGAGTAGCTAGAACTACAGGCATGCAGCACCACACTTGGCTAATTTTTGAGGATTTTTGCACCTATATTCATCAGGATTTTTTTTTGCATGCACTGAACCTGAGTTATTATCAGCTTAAGTTAGATATAGTTATAACTATATCTAATTAGTTATATTAGTTAAATTATATTATAGTTATAACTATAAGATATTTTATGTAAGCTCCATGGTAACCACAAAGAAAATACCTACAGAAGTTACACAAAAGAAAAAGACAAAGTAATCAATGCATATCAATACAAGAAATCAGCAAAACACAAAAGGAGACTTCAAGATAGGAAAAAATACATAAAATATTTTCGAGACTAAGAGAAAACAATTTAAAAATGGCAATAGTAAATCCTTCCCTATCAATGATACTTGAAATTTAAGTGGATTAAATTCCCCAATCAAAAGACATAGTGTGGCTGAATGGATAAAAAACATTTAACTCTACTATCTTCTATCTGTGAGAAACTCACTTTAGATTCAAGAACATACATAGGCTGAAAGTGAAGGGATGGAAAACTATATTCCAAATAGTATATTCTATACTACCAAATAGTAACCAAAAGAAAGCATGGGTGGCTATCCTTATATCAGGCAAAACAGACTTAAAGTAAAAACTATTACTAGAGACAAAGAAAGATATTATATAATGATAATAGGGTCAATTTTTCAGGAAGATATGATAATTACAAATATATATGCACCTAACATCAAAGCACCTAAATATGTAAAGTATACATGGACAGGTCTAAAGGGAAAAATACATACACAGCCATGACATAATAGTAAAATACTTCAAACCACTTTTCAATAAAAAATAAAATATTCAAAATCAATAAAGAAACAGAGGATTTGAACAACACTATAGGCCAAATGTACCTAACAGACATAAAAATCATCCTATTCCACAGAGAAGAATACACACACTTCTCAAGTCTACACAAATCATTCACCAGGATAGTTCATAAATGAGATCACGAAATAAGTATTAATATATTTAAGAGGATTAAAGTCATATCAAATAACTTTTAGAACAAAATGGATTGAAACTAGAAATCAATAATTGCAGAAGGAAAACCAGAAAATTCAAAAATATATGGACATTAAATAACACACTCTTGGACAAAAAATGGATAAAAGATAAGTCAATGGGAAAATAGTAAATATCTTGAGACAAATGAAAATGAAAATACAACATACCAAATCTTATGGATGCTGCAAAGGCAGTTCTAAGAAGGAAGTTTGTAATGATAAATGTGTACATGATAAAAAGAATAAATATCTTACATGAACAACCTAACTTCACATCTCTGGGAACTAGATTAAGAACAAACTAAGCCCAAAGTTACCAGAAGGAAAGAAATTATAAAGATTGGAGTAGATGTCATGAAATAAAAAACAGAAAAACAATAGAAAAAAAATCAACAAAACTAAGAATTGATTTCTTAAAAAGACAAATTGACAAACCTTTTACTAGACTTACTAAGAAAGGAAAAGCTGTAAGATTAAAAATATAAGAAATAAAAGAAGAAACATTACAACTGATGCCACAGAAATAAAATGGATCATAAGAGACTACTATGAACAATTATACACTAGCAAGTTAGATAAACAAGACGAAATATAAATTCTTAGAAGCATACAACTTACCAAAACTAAGTAATGAAGAAAAAGAAAGTTGGAACAGACCTATAACTAGTGTGGAGACTGAATCAATAATAAAAAGCCTCCCAGCAGAGACTTCACACTGGTGAATTCTACCAAACATTTAAAGAAGAATTAATGCCAAAATTTCTTAAAATATTCCAAAAAATTTAAGAGGAGGGCGCACTTCCAAACTCATTTTGTGAGGCCAAAATTACCCTGATACCAAAGCCAGGCAAAGACACCACAAGGAAAAAAAAAAAAAAAAAAAAAAAAATATCTTTAGGCTAATATATAAATCATCTTTAATCTAAAATCTACACATTTTATTTTTCTAATCATACAAAAAGAAGGCATTTTAACATTAAATTTGGGATTCCATATGTAAAGAAAGGTATGGAAAAGAATGAATTTTGGTGTCCCCAAATTGCATTTATTTCAAATAAAGAGACAAAAGACTCGTAAATTCTGAAAAATTACTAAATTGACCCGAAATTTACATGGTGTAGAGTGTCTTTTCATTAAGACAGAAATCACAATGACCACTGTAATAACTAATAAGATCAGAGATAAATTTTAAGTATTCCATTCTATTTTTACAAAATTGTTGGTAATTCTAATCCTGAAGTAGTAGCAGAAGCATGTTGAGGAAATAGTAAGGAGCTTTGACTCAGACAAAGTTTATTAGCTTTTAATACATAATTACTTTAGTACTTCTAGTATATGCAAGATTTCAGAGCATTAAAAATAGAGAAGAATTAAGGAAGATTACCAAAACACCTTTTTAAGTACAATAGGAAAATAAGACAAAGTGTAATACATATACCATAAAAATATTTTTACTTGTTCATATTTTTCTGTAGTATTGTATTGACATTTCTTAATGATAAAAAATCATGCTCAATTTTTTTATATACAAAGTTTCTGTTTCTGTGTTTTACTATATTTTAATTGCAGTAACTTAGAAAAGAAGATGGACACAATGACCTTACAATGTCTTCCAGCTTTCAGCTTCTTTATAGCTTTAGAATAAATATATCCTGATCATTATTACTTTACAAATAACATGTGGGAGTATGCATACTGACATTCCCTCCATAGTAATCAAGGTAATATCTATTTTATGAGGGTGCAATCTTAATTAAGTTTGGTCCAATTGGGTCACCTTAGAAGAATAATTACAAGTCACAGTGCCAGTGCTCAAGGTTGTACTACTTATAAAATGTTTTTCATTTTAAATTATTATAGTTCTGACATTGGTATTATTAATACGGATATTTTACATGTTAATTAAATTTTTAAAATTTTATTCTCATTTTAGGTGAGTTTTTGTACAATTCTTGCAAAAATAACTAATTAGTTAATAGATTCTCAGAAGAACATAGGATCCCATCAAGAAAACAAAAGCACTTAAATTAGTCAATCTTTTTTGATGAACTCTTATCTTTTTAACAGGATACAAAATTCACTTTGTATCACATAATAAATTTACTTATGAACATGTCTTAAACAATTATTGAAATAAATTTGTATATTGTTAAGATTCATTTTTGGATTTAAAAATAATACCTGGAGATAAAAGGTATTTTTTATAACTTAATCTTTTGACCTATTCCTTCTAGTGTGTGCATGTGTGTGTATAATAAAACAGCAAATTATTCAAATGCAATTATCTGCAAAAATACAAGTTTGACTTAACACGTACTCTAAAACCATGTAAGGGCTGCCATTATGAGCAGAGATCAAGTAGAAGCTGCAAGGAAAAAGATAAAGATAAATAGAGTGTTAAGAGGAATCAGTGGAGGCAGATCTCAAAAATTTTACCAAAACATGCTTCCTAAACATGAGGGTCACTTGTTTTCTTTTTCCCCCAAAGTATTAGGGGGTACAAATGTAGATGGTTACGGGGATGACTTTTGTAATGCTTGAGTCAAGGCTATAAGTGTGCCCATCAGACAAATAGTGTTCATTATACCATTAGGTAGGTTTTTTCCCCTCCCTTCCTCCCTCTCTTAACTGCTTGATTTCCACTAAGTTTTACTAAGTGCACAGAGGTGCACATGTGTGCTCATTGGTTAGTTCTAGTTTAACAGTGAGTACATGTGGTGTTTGTTTTTCCATTCTTGTGATACTTCACTTAGGAGAATGGTCTCTAGTTCCATCCAAGTTATTGCAAAAGGTATTAATTCATCCTTTTTATGGCTGAGTAGTGCTACATGGTATACATATACCACATTTTGTTAATCCTTTCATGAATTGATGGGCACTTAGGTTGATTCCACACCTTTGCAATTGTGAATTTTGCTGTAATAAACAGTTGAGTGCAGGTGTCTCTTTGATAAAATGACTTCTTTTGCTTTGAGTAGATAGCTAGTTGTGGGATTGCGGGATCCAATAGTAGGTTTACATTTAGTTCTTTCAGGAATTTCCATATGATTTTCCATAGAGGTTGTACTAATTTGCAGTCTCACCAACAGTGTATAAGTGTTCATTTTCCTCTGCATTCATGCCAACATCTGTTGTTTCTAGACTTTTTAATAAAAGCCAATCTAACAGGGCTAAGGTGGTATGTCATTGTGTTTGTAACTTGCATTTTCCTGACGATTAGTGATGTTGAACATTTTTTCATATCTTTATTGGCCATTTGTCTATCTTCCTTTGAAAAGCTTCTGTTCATGTCTTTTGCCCACTTTTTAATGGAGTTGTCTTTTTTTTCTTGGAGATTTGTGTGGATATTAGCCCTTCACTAGATGCATAGCTTGCAAATATTTTCTCCCATTCTGTAGGTTGTCTATTTTCTGTGTCAATTATTTCCTTAGCTGTGCAGATGCTTTTAAGTTTAATCAAATCCCATTTATTTATTTTTGTTGTTGCTGTGATTGCCATTGGTGTCTTAGTCATAAAGTCTTTGCCTAGGCTAATATCTAGAAGAGTTTTTCCTATATTTTCTTCTAAAATTCTTATGGTTTCATGCCTTACATTTAATTGTTTTATCCATCTTGAATTAATTTTTGTGAGTGCTGAGAAATAGGGGTCCTGTTTCATTCTCCTGGATTTGGCTATCCAGTTTTCCCAGAACAATTTATTGAATAAAGCATCATTTCCCCAGTGTGTATTGTTGTTTGCTTGGTTGAGGATCAGTTGGCTGTAGGTGGCTGGTTTTATATCTGGGTTCTTTATTTTGTTCCATTGGTCTGTGTCTCTATTTTTGTACCAATACCATGCTGTTTTGATTACTATAGCCTTGTCATATAATTAGAAGTCTGGTAATGTGATGCCTCCAGATTTGTCCTTTTTGCTTAGGATTGCTTTGTCTACTTGGGCTCTTTTCTGGTTCCAAATGAAGTGTAGCATTATGTTTTTCTAGATCTGTGAAATATGATGTTGGTATTTTGATGGGTATTGCATTGAATCTGTAAATCACTTTGGATAGTATGGACATTTTAACAATGTTAAATACTGATCAATGCACAAGATATGTTTTTCCATTCGTTGGTGTCCTCTGCAATTTCTATTCTGAGTGTTTCATAGTTCTCCTTGTAGAGATCTTTCACATCCTTGGTTAAATATATTCCCAGGTACTTTTTTTGTAGCTATTGTGAATGGTATTGATTCTTTGATTTGACTCTCAGCTTGACTTTTATTGGTACATAGAAATGCTACTGATTTACATACATTGCTTTTGTAACCTGAGACTTTTCAGAATTTATTTACCAATTCCAGGAGTTAATTGGTGGAGTCTTTGGGAGTTTCTAGATACAAGATCATGTCATCAGTAAAGAGCAATAATTTGACCTCCTCTATCTCAATTTGGATATACTTTATATCAGTCCTAGCCTGATTGCTCTGGCTAGGACTTCCAGAACTGTGTTGAATAGAAGTGGTGACAGTGGACACCCTTGTCTTGTTCCAGTTCTTAGGGGGAATGTTTTCAAATTTTTCCCATTCAGCATAATATTGGCTGTGGGTTTCTCATATATGGCTTTTATAACTTTAAGATATGTTCCTTCTATGCCTAGTTTGTTGAGGGTTTTCATCATGAAAGGATGCTGAATTTTGTTGAATGTTTTTCCTGTATCTATTGAGATGATCATATGGTCTTTGCTTTTTTCTTCTGTTTATGTGGTGAATCTCATTTACTGATTTACATATGAAGAACTGTCCTTGCAGTCCTGGGAGGAAACCCACTTGGTCATGGTGGATTATTTTTTTGATGTGCTGTTGAATTTGATTTGATAGTATTTTATTAAAAATTTTTGCAACTATATTTGTGAGGGATATTGGTCTGTAGTTTTCTTTTTTTGAGAAGATACAGAAACTGAAGTGAACAATCTGACAATACAAGTCCTCTTGGACTTGATTTGTTTCATAGGCACAGAGTAGAAATGGATAAAGAATCCCCCCAAAAAAGCCATATTTAAAGGACTCAGACAGTGCTTGGGAGGAAAGAGAGCCTATGTGTTAAAACAATTAGCTGCCACAGCAATTTTTCCTCCACAAAAATAATTCTGCATACTAAAAATGAAATGTCACAATATAGACATGAAAAGTTTATTTGTAAATAATGACAAACAATACTGTGAATAAATGAAATGAGGCAATAACAGAAAACCACACCAATCCCATTATAACATGTTTCCAGGAAGCAGAAAAAATATGTTACAAATTAATTCACCTTCAGTTTCTAAAAGCAAAAGAAAACAACACAAAACAAATAAACATGAAAGCTTAAACTTGCAACTACATCTACAAAGGTGGACCATCAGAAAACAGCAATACAAGAATTCAGTGAGGGATGGTAAGTTGATAGTCAGAAATAATCTCTGAAATGATTATTTCAGAGTACATGAAAGAGGTGAAGAAAAATAAACTCATGAGATAAAGGCAATAGTGTTAAAAGTGCAACAAAGAAATGATATTGCTGAAAACACAGTAAGAAACACCTAGGATACTGAAAAAAATCAGGAGTGAAAAAAATAGAATTAAAGAAATAATTTTAAGAATTAAAAAGAATTGATGGATGTGGAAGACAAACAAACAAAAACTCCAACATGCAGATATTTTCTGTCCCCAGTGAAGCAAATATAAAGGAAAATGGAAAAGTCTAATAACAGATTCATTTAGTATGGCTGTTGAATAGTGGTATACTCATCCGTTGCTGGTGAGAATGTAAATGCATTGCAGGGATGAACTGACATTGTCAAACTACAGCTTTCTGGCTAACTATTTTTTAAAAACAATTATTTACTGGAAAACATCCTAATCATTTCGTTATATATTTTCCATGTCTGCTTTCATGCTACCACAGCCAAGCATAGTAGCTTCAACAAAGACCATACGACTGTTTAAATTATTTATTGTCTGTCTCTTTAAGAAAAAGTTTGCCACTTCTGGTCTATAATAAAATTATTAAAATTGGCATTTATATGAGTCCACTTAAATAAATTTTAGCATATCTGTGTGGTAGAATACTATGCATCTCTAGAAAAAGAGGGTTAGGATGCTCTTTGTGTACTGTTATGAAAAAGCCTGTATGTTTGTAACATGCTACTATTTGTATTAAAACGAAGATAGTAATTCATACATATTTGATTTTATAGCCATGAAGGATATGTAGAATAAAAATGAATAGTCCAAAAATAGTTACCTGTGGGTGTTAGAGTTTAGAAGTGGATGATAACCTTGCAGAATATCCTGGTTGGAGCTAGAGCCCATTCTTCGAAGTGAAGTGTCATAAGAATGAAAAAACAAGCACCACTGGTACTCACCATCAAATCATCAAATTGGTACTAACTGATCAACACTTACATCACACAGGGCAATAATATTCATCAGGGGGTGGGCAGGCGAGAGGTGGGTGGAGGGGATGGGAAAACTCTCACTGAATGGATGCGGGGAGCACAGTTTGGGGGATGTACAAGATTGTAGCTCTGACATGGGCAGTGCATGGGCAATGTATATAGCCAAAGTGTGGTACCCCCATAATATTCTGAAATTAAAAAAAAAAAAGAAAAAAGAGGTGTGGATGGAGTGTCTGTATGCCTTCTAAGGCATTTGTTTGGTTTTGAGCCATATGTATTAAATAGCTATACAAAACTTCAACAAGTTAAATGTCATAATAAAATATTCCTGTGATCTTTTAAAGTACTAAGGAATAAAAGATGTTATAGAGTAATTAATTAGTAAATACTTATTGAAAGTCTGCATCATATCATAGTTTATTCACAAAATAGTATTGTTTCTATTCGTAGAAACAATTTTTCTTCTTTATTAACATAATAGATTAATGAACCATTTGCTTTGATGAGTTTTTAAATATTTGCATTTCTAAAATAAATACCTACTATAATAACTTGGCACTATTAGTACCAGGTAAAGTTTTGAAACAGTGTGGCGCTAAATGAGTCATATAAAGTGACAGAAACTCATTCTGACTGTTTTTTTCAAAATATCAGGCCACATGAGTTTTTTAAAAATACCACTTTGTCTCTATGGTAGGCATCGATCAGATTTATTTTCTGAAGTTTTCTTTGTTTATAGAGATATTGAGAACAATATCAACTCTCCTAAAATATTCTTGCTTTTAAATTTTTAATTATATAATTTGTGTTTGTATAATTGTTTAATATGTCACATAATTTCTATTTTTTAATTTAATTACAAAATAAAAATAATTTATCATAAATATACTGAAGTTTATCTCTGCTTTCACACTTACATCACATCATTTTTGAATTTTTACTAAAGTTTACTGTGTAAAAAATATGCTGTCAATTGTAAATCATCTATTTTGCAGTACAGGTAGCTTAACCACTTTGAACCTGTGTTTCCTCATTACTAAATAGATATAATTAAAATATTTATCTTAGAAGTTTTTTGACTGGGAATCATAAGGTAATAAAAGCGCTTAGCATAGTTCCTGACATATGGCACTTGTTAAAAAAATGTTAACTTTTATTCAAGTAATAAATATAGTAATGATGGGCACCTGGGTTGTTTCCACATCTTTGCAATTGTGAATTGTGCTGCTATAAACATTCGTGAGCAGATGTCTTTATTATAAAATGTCTTTTTTTCCTTTGGGTAAATACCCAGTAGTGGGATTGCTGGGTCAAATGGTAATTCTACTTTTAATTCTTTGAGGTATCTCCATATTACTTTCCATAGAGGTTGTACTAATTTGCAGTCCCACCAGCAGTGTATGAGGTCTCCTATCTCTCCACATCCCCACTAACATTTGTTGTTTTGGGACTTTTTTTACCCCAAGGAAAAAAAACCATTCCATAATAAAGGCATCTGCACTCAAATGTTTATAGCAGCACAATTCACAATTGCAAAGATGTGGAAACAACCCAGGTGCCCATCAATACACGAGTGGATTAATAAAATGTGGTGTATGTATACCATGGAGTATTACTCAGCAATAAAAAACAATGGTGAATTAACACATCTGGTATTATACTGGTTGGAGCTAGAGCCCATTCTTCGAAGCGAAGTGTCACAAGAGTGGAAAAACAAGCACCACTGGTACTCACCATCAAATTGGTACTAACTGATCAACACTTATGTCCCACATGGCAACAATATTCATCAGGGGGTGGGTAGGCGGGAGGCAGGTGGAGGGGATGGGAAAACTCTCACTGCATGGGTACAGGGAGCACAGTTTGGGGGATGTCCACGATTGTAGCTCTGACACGGGTAGTGCATGGGCAATATATATAGCCAAAGTGTTGTACCCCCATAATATTCTGAAATAAAAAAAATAATAAATAAATAAATATAGTAATGATATAATGCCTTTTATATAAATATTTATGAATTCATTGAATTTTTAATTAAATTGTGTAATTTTTTTATATCTGTGAAAGGAGTTTTCTTATTCAGCAGAATTTACGTTTGGAAATCCTCTTTGTAATAGTATCTAATTAATGCATAATGTGTATCTCATGCAAAATCAGAGTTTTTAAATATTTCACCATGTGTCTTTTGATCTGTTGGGTTTTTTTACAGAAAATTATAAATTTGTGTCAGCACATATTCACAAAGAGTAAGACAGTGGATTATAAGCAAATAAAATATATTCTATTACATCTATTAACAAAGTTAAAAATATCTAAAGGAAATGTATTTAGATTTGTTACATATAGTGAAAAGGATATAGAATAAAGCAGCTTTACTTTGCCCTTTGGTTTATTTCTATTTACAATTATTTATCATACTATTGGAATCCAGGAGTTAATTCAAGAAAACCACATGAATTTCTGCACAAAGCCTTCTGTTTGCTACATATGATTTTACAGATGTATAAGAGAAAGAAGAACCTGAAAATAACTCATGTGGCTTCTATATTGGTAAGCTGGCAGAGGCAAAGAAGATAAAAGAAGTTAAAAATAGGGAAGAAATATCAAGTCATATAAGAATGAGTCACGTGGAAGAGTTTATTATTCTTAGAACAGTATTTGTTTTTAATATTTAACACTATTGGGAATCATGTCACTCAGGCCAGTCTAAATGACGTTTTCCTTGCATATTTTCCAGCATGGTTAGGAAGGTTGTGAAATGCGTGGTCCCATATTTTCCCTTGGATAATTTTATTTTAACATCTTAAAAATTATTTTCGCATAAGCTTAGCTTTTTCAAAAACCAAAACAGGCTCTAAAAACTGATTTATAGTGATGAAAGCAGTGCTAGAAGAAAATACAATTAATAGAAATATGTTGGGTTACTGCACAATTGAGACTTCTCCATAATGAGGCAGAATGTCAATATAAAGAGGTTTATTTTGGTGGAAGAAAAAAAGAAAAAATAAAACAAGCATACATACAACTCAAAGTGAAATGTGAAAAAAATGACATGTCACATTGATTCAGGCTGGTTTTTTGCCCACCAAGATCAATGGAAAATTAAAATTAGGAAGTGAGATTTGACTAGCAAGAGGATATGATAAAGCAATATTTTAAGTACTTTATCATTTTTCAAGATGCTCCATTTTGTTTCAAACATGAAAAGATGTTTTTAACAGGGAGGAAATATCAAGGGTTCACACTGAGTGCCGGGTTTAACGTGTTTTTAAAAATCTAAGTTAAAAGGCTCAGAGAGAATTGAATACATACTGCTGGTTGCATGGGTTAGGATTACAGCATCAATGAAGGTTGGGCAAAGCATTCACTACAAGAAAATCAAATGGTTAAGAAAAGAATATTTGTATCTACGTTCTTTTATTTCATTAAGGTAGAGTCTAATTTCTTATAATATAAAATAATTAGAGATACTTTTTTCTTATTTTTAATAGATGTTCTGTTTCATTTTAATTTGCACAAATGTGTGTAAATTGTTTTCTTGTTTACCAAACATATACAAATATAAAATTATTAAGCAATTTCCAAAACAATAGAATGACATATTTTAAGAACTTCTTTAGTGATAGCTAGAAGTTCATGTTTAAAACAAAATTTACAGAAACATAATAACTGCAATTTAAATTTAGAATCCAAGCACTTAATTTTGAAACTGCTATTTTTTTTCTTTTAGACCACCACGTCTGCCACAACTAGTACAAAGTACAAGGAGCATGTAATATCTGAATTTTATTATATGTTGCATTGTTGGCTTTGGGAATGACCCCACAGTATCCCCTGCATTAAAATTATGTGGATATCAGCACCATGGTCCCTGTGTTCTATTGATTCTCCAAAGGCAATTTAATCTTAGTAGACTTTGATAATATCCCTGTGAATCGACCATCCAACTACTCACCATGGTCCTCTCATAAAGAACCCCCTATACATTTTCTTATTTTGTATCATCCCCCAAGGAATTAACATTATTTGGAAAATCATAATAATTTTCCAAAGTGGGCAACATACAAAGATGAGATATTACAACAGAGGAACCAAAATTTGTTGAGTTACGAAAATCTACATAGAGTATTTCTATAAATTGTGATTTTGCTCATAAGTCCTTAAAAGGCTATGTACTAGCCTGCAGGTGACAAACTTGTCTGGGTAATTCTAATTCATTTTGAAATATTGTTAAAAGTTATCTCACTTTAAGAAATGAAGAAGTAATGGTCAAAATTAAATTTATTTTAAATCTATTATTTTTTACAGATCAATCATAAATTATAGGGTTTTATGCAGACCATTGAGATGTGCATAGAAAATGCTTTAATTCTGAATTTTAGTTAAATTATCCCTCTCCCCAAAAGTCACTAAAATACTTGAGCCAATGCAGTTGAGCAAAACTGCTCTCCTTTTCTCCAATCTTCTGATGTAACAGATCAGTCACTTGTGAAAAGTGGAGATCCAATTTCCTTTTGATGGACAGAAGCCTGGGTGGGCAGACTCACTTTAAATAAACTATTACTCACCAAGAGAGGTACTGTTCTCACTTCATCTACCCTTTGGGAATGACACCTCAGAGCACCCATACCTCCAGTTCAGAAAAGATTCCTTAGAAAAGTTCAGAGAGACGAGCTGTGGTTCAGCCATAACAATTTTTTGCATGTGACCAAGAGTGGTAAACTAATATTCATTGCTCCTTCTGTTCATTAGCAATAATAGAAATGAATAGGCCTTTTTTCTTTCCTACCTCAATTTTTTGAAGAATGTAATATATTAGTTTTTTTTTTCCTCTAGGTAACTGAGCAATCATCTGAACTATGATTCATTCATTCCTTTGACAGACATTTTGTGAATTCTTAGTTGTAATAACACTGAGCTATGGGTTTTTTGAAGTACATTGTCTCATTTAATATGTGTTATATAATTAAAGTAGAAATAGAACTCCATAGGAAGAAGGATTTGAAGACATCTTATTTTCTAACTAGACTATCCCTATTATGACTCAATCTACATTTCTTCTCCTATTAGACAATCACTGTTTCTTTTTGCACACCTTAGCTTAGTTGGTGAAAGAGTCAACCTTCACATAGAGAAATAAAAGCTTTACCCACATAATGAGAATTTGTGCCTCTGGACATGTACAAGACCTCAGGTCAATGGTGATTAAGAGGATTTTTTTCCTTAGTATATAAATAATTTTAGCTGAATTTTATGTGTTGAGACTCATTAACAGATTAAATTTCATTTTCCGGATTGGCCATAGCACTAACTTTTTGTCAGTATTTTCCCCAAAGCATAGTTGGGATTTGTTACTGCTACTATGTGGTTTAAAAAAAGTAGAAAGCTTCTGTTGACCCTTTCTTGTCAAACAGCTTTTCCCCCTCTGTTTGCCTACCAATTTCCTTCTGTTGGCTTTTTGGTTCACTCACTATAGAAAATGTTTTGGATTACTGTATTGGAGTGGATTCCAGTTCTGAGCTATCCTCTTATGACCTTCCATATGGAATGTCACAATGCAGATAAAATTATCTTGGTCTTTTTACTCATTGGTAATAACCACGATAATACAAAGGACTTTAGTGTACTGTACACATAATTTAAAGTGTATCCATTAATCATTTTTAAAATTACTAAGACATATTTTAATTAATTCTTTAGATCAGGAAATTTAGATTAGCCATTGCAAATATTTGATCAAGATCATTTCAATATATTTTTTTAAAAATATCTATTCTCCATACTATAGTGCTATTAATACTAATAGAAAACATTAGCAACTATAATAATAGCAAGCCTCTAATGAGCCATGACTATGTATAAACCACTAAGCTAAGTGTTTCATACCCACTATTGCTTTATAATTCTTAACACAAGCATTGTTTGTGGTAATTATTTTATCTTCTATTTTATTCTACTCTGTTTCATTCTTGTCTTCCATTCTAATCTGAAGACTAGAGAAGTTAAGGGTCTGAAGACTGTGTGCAATGATCTTTTCCTATGTTGATAAGAAAAAAATGCAAGTGTATTGATTTAAAAAAGCAATCCTATCTTTATAATTAACTTTTATCATAAAAAGTATGGTGTGGTATTTTTACATTAATAATGAAAATAATGATACCTAACATTTATGGAGTGATTACTTACTAATTGCCAAGGTCTGTGCTACATATTTTAAAAACATTAACTTATTTTGTCGTACAAAAAAAAGAAAGAAAGAAAAACTCAAATATTAATGCTGTGGCTATCTTCCCTTATAGATGATAAACTGAAACATTGAAAAGTTAAGTGACTTTCCCTATATTTTACAGTTGCTAAGTGGCACAATATAACTTGAAATTCTATCTATTTGAATACAGTGTCCAGAGTCTTTGCTAAGAAAAGAAAAACTCTTTAGTCCAATGAGTTTTAAGCCTCCACTTTTAATAAGGGTCATTTTAGGAGTTAATGAATAAAAATTTTCAAAGACTGCTTGCCTACAGAGATAGCCAAGGAAAACATAGCACCAATGAATTCAGCAGAATTCTCCTTCAGATGACAGTCCAATGGCAGAGTACTGATAGCTGGTCTCAGCATTGGGCTGAATGGCTTGTTGGTTGGGTGATAGTGTGAAATCCAATTTAACTCCCTAGCTTCTGACAAATAGGCTTTAGAACAAGTAGTCTCAAAGTGGTCAAGCAGGCCAATACTTTGAACTTGTCACCAGACGCACAACTCATAAGGGAAGATATTCAGATTATGAGCTTACCTTGAAGAGAAAATTAGGAGATATTTAAAAATCACAGATATTGTTTTTGTTCCTTGTCTGCTGCTTCCTAATAAATAAGTCATTGCTTTAGAAGGTTAGATTTTATAGGTTTATTTGGTCAGCCTATGTACTTAAGTAGAGGTGGCTATAATAAACGTTGCAATGCTCCATGTCAGACCCTATACCTCTAACTTACTCAGCGTGTGTCTGCAACTGATGGCTAGTAACACCTTCATTCTGTAAACGGACAAACAACTGCTTAAGAGTATTAAATAATTGCACAATATCATACAGTTACTAAATCAGTGGTGCTTTAACCCCACCTAGGATTGTTCGTCTCAAAAGCATCAATGTTTTCATTCAGTGAATCAGTCGGTAAGTCAGTCAATAGATGCTAATCGAGAGCCACTATTGCGAGAGAAAGGTGAATGAGATGCAAGATTAATGAATCCTCCGCAAAGGATTCAAGTGCATGGATAACTTGGAGTTAGTCTGGTTAAATCCCTGTGTATAAATCAGTGTAGAAAAATGTTATTACTTCACCTTAAAGTGGTTTAAATCCTAAAGTGGGGAAGAACAGAACTAGAATATTTATCTCCCCCTCCTCTTTTTTCCTATTTCCTCTTGCCAATTTCAATTCTCTCTTAAAAATTTCCTAAAACTTGCTTTCAATTTCCTATATTTTGAATCCCCAAAAAGAGGAGTTTTTTGTGATAACAGTTGCAAAACAGGAAAGTTTGGATGCTATCGTTCCACAATAAGTCTGAGAGAAAGAACGTGATGAGTCTTCGGAGGTTTTATGTTTTAATCTTTATTATTTTAATTTGCTTTCAATTTTCAAATTTTTAGCTTACAAATCTTTGCTGAAGGGAGAATGTTCAATAACTGCCTTTTTGACTCATATTTTTCTATAAATTTTAGATGCCTGGAGAGAGAGCAGGAAACAAGGTGAGGAAATAATCAACCTGCGATAAAAGGCAGATGGAAGTAGGTTCTGAAAAATGTGATTATGTTGGGTAGAGAAAGAGTAATTGTCAGCCCAGTCATTGATGATTTGCTCCTACTTTATTTGTTGTTGCCTGGTTTTAATGAACTAAAGTTGCCATCACATTTTATATACTATTTATATGCATTAAACACTTTTGCAAAAGCATTATCTTATTCAGGTCTCACCCCTACACTGATGCATGTGTCCATGTTTCCATTTTCCAGTTGTGGCAACTGAAATTCAAAACAATTTAGCAACTTATCCCAAGAAGCATAGCTGTGAAAGTGTAGAGCTTGGACCATTCTAAATGTCTCTCTTTCTAAATCTTGGAGTCTTTCAGATATATCACACTGTGTTTAATTTTCAGGTATGACATGTACGTGTCTCAAAAAAGCTACTGTTTCAAAGCTCATACTCTGAATATCTTCCCTTATGAGCTGTACGTCTGGTGACAAGTTCTAAGTTTTGGCCTGCTTGACCACTTTGAGACTACTTGTTCTAAAGCCTGTTAGTCAGAAGCTAGGGAGTTAAATTGGATTTCACACTATCACCCAACCAACGAGCCATTCAGCCCAATACTGAGACCAGCTGTCATGAAGAAATGTTGTTAGAAAGAGATTGGAACCTGTTGTATAGTTGTATTTTATAAGTAACTATGAAAAATAGAGAAAAATACGTATTACAAATATTAATTTACAAGAAAAAATTACAATATAAGCTTTTAGGTATAGGTACAAACACAAGAAAGACCCTAAAAGGACCCTACTTTATGCCAAATGTGCTATATGCTTATTGAAAATGTTTTTTATTCATAATATAAACATGATGTTGTTTTAGTTTATATATAACATATGCATAAAGAATGATGTTGTGAATAACTCAGGCCTCATGGTTCCATTTCCCACTCAAACAGATTCACACATTCGGCCATTTAATGTTTGCAAATCTCATGTCTCAAATTTCACACTTTATTTTCAAGTTAAAAAATACTGATATGTTTCTTTTCTATTTCTTTCTGAACATATTTGTGTTGTCATCTTTTTGTGTAATAATGAATTATTTTTGACACATTTCAATATTTCCTTTTCGTATGCCTTTCCTTATTATGACTTCTAAATCATGACATCATCACTGACCCCGTGGGCATTCATTTCCACGTTGATTTGTGCAAAGAACTCTTAGACTGAAATGTTTTACACTGTCAACAACTAACGGGGCCTGCTGTGATCTTGACATAAATTGTTTGTTTTATACTCTCTTCCCTTCACCCATTATTTCAATCTAACTTCATGTGAAAATATGGTTAGCGGAATGTTTTACTTATTTTTCTGGATTATCATTAGAAATACTAACTCTGACAGGAATAAATGTAGGCCTCTACACCACCCTGGTAGACACCTATCCTCTTGAGATTGTTTTTTTATCACCAACCATTTTCAAAATCTGCCTCAGTCACTTTTATGTAGTGTGTTCATGTTTTACTCTAAGATTTGCCTATTAATTTTATTGTTAAAATTTAAGCTCTTCTGTACTTTTACATAAATAAAAGAAGGGAAGAAATTACCTGTCCCTCTTAATGATAAGACTTGACTTTTAGGACAGAGGAGCAGTTTTCTCTACCGTATACTATGGTTTTGCTGGGCAATTTTAGAATGGCACAAAATAGTTTGATCTTCTGTCAAATGTACTTATCATATGCCTATTATCAGGATTCCATTATCACAGCTAGGCATTATTTTCTTTAAAGAGAACACAAATTTTTTAAAATAATTTAAGAATCTAAGATTACTATAAAATATCAATATATTCTTCTCTTCAAAAAGATCTTTGGAAGTCATTACTGGTAAACTTCCAAACACAAACTGAATAACAGATTTTTATGAGACTTTTATCATATAAATTATACATTTGTTGTTTTCTTAGTGAACACTATCTTATACATTACAGGTTTTTTGTCAACGTCTGCGGATGGTATAAATTTGCAGAAAAGTGGTAAGTGCCAAGTTTTGATGTGGCTCCCAAAGCTGTAGAAAGTGACCATTGAAAATTATTCTGTAAATATTGAATAACTGAACAATAATAGAATTTTGGATTTGGAAGTAATTATAAAAATTTAATTTAAGTCAAAGTGTTTTCCTTTTGCTTGCAAGAAAAGGAAATCTATTTATAACTAAAAAGTGAGTAAATTAAGGTAGATTTAAATGCCATACTTCAGACTAGAACTCAGCTCTTTAGACTTCCAGAACTCAAATGCCCGACCCAAATTGTTAAACCTGAAAATGCCGTGTATCATTTTTCTGTTGCTGCATTGCAGATAACCACAAACTCGGCAGTTTTCAAACATTCTGCATTTATTATCTCACACTTCCTCTGGTCAAGGGTCTGTCTGGATACGGCTCCTCTGCTCAGGGTCTCAAAAGGCTGCAGTCAGCTGTCAGCCAGACAACATTCATGTTTAGAGGCTCAACTGGGGAAGAAACTTCCAAGATCATTCAGGTTGTCGGCAGGAGTCATTTCCTGTGAATGTGAGCCTGAGGGCTTTCTGCTGGCCCTTGGCTGGAGGCCACCCTAAATTTTAGAAGCTGCTCAAAGTTACTAGAGGCCACTTTCAGTTCTTGGGCTTGTGGGCTTCCGTGGCAAGACTGCTAACTTCACTAAGGCAGCAAAGGCAATATTTCACCTCAGGGAGGATCCCAGTCCCTCTTTTATAAACTTTTGCCTGATTAAGTTAGTCCAACACAAAATTTTTATTAACTTAAATAGAACTGATTGTGGAATTTAATTACATTGAAAAACCTCACCACTTTTGTCATATTCTATTAGCTTGAAGAAATTCACAGATCCCATCCACACTCAGTGGAAGTGATTATAAAAGGTGTGACCACCAGGGCATGGGAAACATGAGGGATGTTAGAATATGTCCAGCATAGCTTGCCACCATGGAACCAAAACAAATAAAAGCAATTCATTGAAACTCTGGCATAATATTAATATTACACACAGAAAGCATGAATAAACTTTCAACTTTTCCTGAAAAATTCAAAGATTATTCCTGACATTTTATACATTCTCTACCTTTTCTCAAAGGCTGAATCAATTAAGCCAGTTTACAATCTCATCTCTTTATCTTGAGATTTTTAAAGCATTGTTCTCCTCTTCCTTTATTATCTCTGCTTTTCTCTGTCTCTGACTCTTTCTCTTTCTCTCTCTCTTTCCTTCCGAACTGAGTTAGGCTCATCAGCACCCAAATATATAGCAGATAAGCTCTGTTCAATATAAATATAATATAAACCTCACATGCAAGTCACATATGTAATCACATTTAAAAGGTAAAGAGAAACGTGAAATTTATTTTCAGAATATATTTCAACTCAACAGACCAAAGATCTCATCTTGACATGTACTTAATATAAAAAATTCTTAAGAAACTATTTACATTTTTTTATTTTTACCAAGTCTTCAAAATATAGCATATCTTAATTTTTAGTGCTCAATAGGCACATGTGAAATAGTGCTTACCTTATTGACCAGTGTGTCTCTTTCTTATTAAAAACATTATTATAGAGGTGACATCAGCAAAATGGTGGAATGGGAGGTAACCCACTCATAACCCACCACAGCTATAATAATTATGCACTGATCCACAGACAAAGCAGAAGCCTTAGGATTCTGGTAGGGAGTTGGAAAATCCTGGTGGAGCTCAAGACCTAAGAGGGTCATTTTGAGAGTGTGGACTGGGACCCAAGCAGCAGATCTAATAATCTTGTTTCCAGGTTCAAGCCAAGAAATGACCCCATTCCATAAAGGGCTTAGTTGCAGCCTTGAGCCTACAACTGCATCTACTAAGGGTTCCAGGAGGAAATGTGCACACTAGTGCCTAAGCAGAGAGGCATGTATGCCTGCTGAAATCAGTCTCAGTTTTAAGCCTGAAAGTTGTCCTGTGGTCTCAGCTCAGAACTGCTCACACAAAGACCCAAAGAAAGACACACCCAGATCTCCCAGCCCAGGAGTCTTAGGCTACATGACAGGCTCACCAACTTTCATCCCTTAGCAGACCTTGAAGGTATGCAGTCTCAGGTTCAGCCCCTGTTGTTACAGTCAGGGACTTATGCTACTTGTGCAAAGACCTGTTGGAAGGCCTGCCTGTTTGGGACACTGGGACAGGCTTCCAAGCTCGAGTCCCTGGCCAGTTTTCTTACACAGCCTGGGTAATCTTCTTTGGTTTCTTTAAGGTCTGTAAAGGCTGGAGGGCCACATCAACCTCAGAGCCCTTGAGAGACTTGTGGCAAAATTGTGCTTAGGTTTAGTTTAGTTCTGAGATGGCTGCATTGGTCACAGGATCAGGAAACACAACAGTCAGTATGCTTAGAACATCTGGAAGGCTCTCTGAAGAGCCTTCAGAAGATGAACACAAATAAAGCCAGACTGTAAAAACTGGAATAAATACCTAATCCTTCAATGTGTGGACTTTGCTGCACGTCCAAAAGCTTCAAGAACATTCAGGGAAATATGACCTCACGAAATGGACCAAAAAAAAAAAAAAAAAAAAAACCACGCACCAGACACCCACTCTAAAGTGATGGAGATGTGTGATCTTTCAGACAATGAATTCAAAATAGTTGTCTTAAGGAAGCTCAATGAAATTCAATGCATAGAAACAATTTAAAAATGTACCAGAAAAATATAAGAGAGGGTCTGAAATAATAAAAAAATCAAACAGAAATTCTAGATATAAAAAAATAGAATGAACTAAATTTAAAAATGCAGTAGAGAGCATAAACTTTGGTCAAATAGAAAAAGGGTCAGTGAGCTTGAAGACAAGGTTTGTGAAAATATAGTCAGAGGAGAAAAAATAAAAATAACAAGGAATGACGAAAGCTTATAGGATCCATGGGGCAACATCAAAAGAGCAAAATTTGGGTTATTGAAGTTCAAGAGGGTGTTAAGAAAGAAACAGGTGTAGAAAGCTTATTAAAAAAATAATAGCAGAAAACTTTTCAAACATGGAGGAAGATATAAATAGCCAGATACAGGAAGATGAAGGTCTTCAATCAGATTCAGCCCAAATAAGAATACACTGAGACATATTATAATCAAACCCTCACAGATCAAATATAAAGAGGGGATTCAGAAAGAAGCAACAGAGAAAAGAAGCAAGCATCATATCATGGATATTCAATACACCTGTCAGGAGACTTCTTAGCAGAAACTTTGCAAGCCAAAAGGAAGTGGGATAATATATTGAGAGTGTTAATGGAGGGGAGGGACTTCTAACCAAGAAAACTGTACCCAACAAATCTATCCTTCAGAAATGAAGGCTGGACCAAAAAAAAAAAAAAAAGAGAAAATATTTACCAAATATGTCCAACCAGATATGCTAAAGGGTGTTTTTAAACCTGAAAGAAAGGGGTGCTAACATAATTTTTACTCTAATATTGTAATTGTGGTGTGTAAACCTATATACATATATATATATATAATATATATGTATAAAACTAAAATATAAACCTCTTAAAAATAATAATATCTATAATAACTTGTTAAGAGATAGGCAATGTTAAAAATGTAAATTAGGGCATCAAAAACTCAAAATGTGTGAGGAGAATAGTGTTAAAGTGCACAAGTTTTTGTTTGTTTTCCTTTCTTTGCAATCAAAGTTAAGTTATTATCAGTTGAAAGTAACTTGTTATGACTATAGGAATTTTTTGTAGGCCTCATGGTAACCACAAAGCAAAAACCTATAATAGGTTCACTTTAAATGTAAGCAAGAAATCAAAATATACTACCAAGAAAATCACTTAACTAATAAGAAAACTGTAAGAAAGGAAGAGAGGCTCTGCAAGACAACTAGAAAATAAGTTAAAAATGGCAGAAGTATTTTACTGGAATACGGCTGACCAGAGACACCAGCTGCAAGATTGTCTCAGAAACAAGGAAAATTTTAGATGAAAAAGAAAGCAAACAAGCAAATATATATTGGGTGTAATTCTCAGGAAAATGTGCTAGAACCTACCAGAGACTCCAGGGGAAGTAGTAGCAGAGCAGAACAAGAAGGAGCAATATATAATCAGAGATCAACCCCAGAGAGGCTTGGAGTCCTGTGAAAAGGACAGCTGGGGCAGTTTGTTTCTCCCTCTGGTGGTCAGCAGGCTCTCGAGCTGCTGGAGAGCCTTTCTACCCTCATGATCCCAAAAGCTTATGCTGCCAGGGAACTGGGAGCTTATTGTGGACAAAACATCAGGCTGTCAGCACCCTTGGGGATGCTTCCCATCACCACAGACCTGAGCCAAGATGACAGGTGCCATATTGCTTCTCCACCTGTGTGCCTTTGTCCTGACCTGGGGGCTTGAGCCTCTCAGTTTTCATGTTGCTTGTTCCCACACAAATAGTTCCCAACTACAGCCTAGACTTCAGGAACCAAAGGGGGCTGGTGGGTCTCAGAGGATCTGCATGACACTAGAGCCTGGACATTTTGGGCAAGCTTCCTTCCACAGAGAGTGACAGAGATGACTAGAGTTCTAGCTTTCCTCCATTCAGACTCTTTTTCTCCCCTTCCTGTCCCTTGCCTGTGGCTGCCAGGAGAAATGACTGAGCTGGGACTTTCAGGAGCAGGTGCTTCCCCTCAGTACATCCATCACATCCTGGCTTCCACAGAGAAAGGAGTTCAAACCTTTCCTCTTAAAGACCTGCAGCAGACTGAGGGGTGCTCAGACTGTGAAATCCATGCTCACTGGCCCTCCCTGGTGCTGCTTGCCTGGCTGCTCCATCAGAGCAGGGAAGATCCTGAAGCAGAGGGATGTCAAACCTGCTTGAGCACCCCATAGGCAACTTAGGACCAGCACTCTTCTCCCTGGCACAGTCAGGGATTGATCTTTGGGGATCTGGGGACAGGGACGCAAACCAGATCCTGTACCCCCAAGACTCGATCATGTTGCTCTGAGGCACAGAGGGGAGATTTGTGAACTAATCTTGGGAAACAAGGGAGTCCATGTGGGCAGAACTGAAAAGATAGCACAGTGTGTGTCCCAGCCACAGCACACTCATGGAGCACCCCTAACCCCACAGGAAGGCTGAGCTCTCAGCCCAGGGGGGGATCCTGGACAGGGAAGCTCCCAGCCCATAGCACCATCATGGTGGATTTCAGCTAGTTTGAGCTCCTGCCTGCTGGCAGATGCTGGAAGAAGATCACAGAGCAGGGGAGGGGGAGAAGAGCAAAACCTGCTCATGACAAACAGATTGTGAATCTCAAATGGCTCTTCCCTCGCAAGCAGACTTTCTGGTTGGATGGGGGCAATTCAGCCCTTCCCTGGCAGCTTTCCCCAGAAGCCTGGGAACAGACCTTTGAGACCCGGTTGAAACAGCTACCTAACCAGGTTTTGTGGAGCCTGAGGGTATGTTCACCCAACTCAGACACAGACAGCCTCACTCCCCCACCAGCTTCTGCTGTGGTGGAGAATAAGGATTCAGCTGCAAGTTCAAGGGCTACCACCTGGGGTATTTGAGTGTTTCTCCTGAGGGGCTAGAGTTAGTCACAGGTCCCAAAAACAACACTGCAGCTTGTTCCTTCTAGCAAGTGCCACCTACTCACAGGGAAGTAAATTTATACAGCCCTTTACAACATTTACTGACTGAATCATACAGGGTGTGATTGATTCTTACCCACAAGCACCACCTACTCTCTCAGAGATTACACTGGGTATTCCAATACAATTCACACTGTTGAGAAGACCACAGGGCTGGGGAAAGAGAAAGGATTTCAAAGACCACCATCTTCCATCATCAACAAGACACAGGGAATCTGCCCGCACACATAGCTCACCACTACTACAGAATACAAACAACTAGCAAGTGAGAAAACCACCATACTAAGGATATCCATAACCAAGGCATCCATCCAGAACCTAGACCACCATCAAAGCACCCACAGGCAAAGCCAAAGGTTCATACCCAACATATGCTACAGACACACCCTTACAAGTGAGGGGGAAAAAAGCCCCATCTAAACAAAAGAAAATCCAAAAACAAGAAGGGATAGCTGCACTAGGTGAGAAAGGATCCATGAAAAAACTCCCGAAGTATGAAAAATCAGGGTGAAAAGACACCTCCAAAGTGGAACACTCTCTAGCAATGGAAACTAACCAAAATGAAAATATTGAAATGACAGATAAAGAATTCCAAATATGGATTGTAAAGAGAAAATGGAAAACCAACTTAAAGAAACCAGAAAAACAATTCAGGAAATGAGTGTAAAATTTAATAAAGAGATCAACATATTAACAAAATAGAACTTCTGGAAATGAAAAATTTATCTAAGGAAATATGAAACACAATGGAAAGTTTTAAGAATAGACTAGACCAGGCAGAAGAAAGAATCTCAGATGCTGAAGGCAACTTTTTTGAATTAACTCAGTCAAAAAGAAAGAACAAAGAATTAAGAGGATTGATCAAAGCCTACAAGTAATATGAGATTATGTAAAACAGCTAAATATAAGAATAATAGGCATCCTCTGAGGGTGAAAAAGAAAACACACAAAGCCTGGAAAACATAATTGAGGGAATAACTGAGGAGAAGTTCCCTGGTCTTGCTAGAGATTTAGACATCCAGGTACAAGAAGCTCAATGAACACCTAGGAGACTCACTGAAAAGAGGAAATCATCAAGACACCTAGTCATCAGATGGGCCAAAGTTAACATGAAGGAGGAAGTCCTGCAAGTTATGAGTTGAAAACATAAGGTAACTTAAAAAGGAAAGCCCGTCAGGCTAACTGAAGACTTCTCAACTGAGACCTTACAAGCCAGAAGGGATTGGGGCCCCATCTTCAGTATTCTTAAACAGAACAACCTAGAATTTTGTATTCTGAAAAATTAAGTTTTATGAATGAAGGAGAAATACTTTTCCAGACAATCAAACACTGAGGGTATTTATCAAGACCAGATCTGCCCTGCAGAAAACACTCAGAACCATATTAAACATGGATTAGCACCATAGACATTTACCAGTACAAAACCACCCAAAAGCTAAAGCTCAGAGCTCATATATAACAATAGCCACAAGAGGTAAAACAAAGGAATAAGGTAGTACCCAACAGGATGAAGAGAACAGCATCCCATGTATTAATTCTATCAGTCAATGTAAACTGTCTCAATGCCTCACTCAAGAGACCCAGGCTGGTTGCACGGGTCAAAAAATACAACTAAATCATCTACTATCTCCAGGAAACACATCTAACCCACAAGCACTCACACAGACTCAAGGTGAAGGGAAGGAAAAAATATTCCATACAAACGAAAACCAAGAGAAAGCAGGTGTAGCCATTCTCATATCAGATAAAATTGACTTTAAATCAACAATAGTAAAGAAAGACAAAGATCATCATTATATAATGGTAAAGAGAGCAATTCAATGAGAAGACATAACAATCCTGAATATTTACATACCTAACACAGGAGTGCACAGATTCATAAGGCAAATTCTACCAGAGCTAAACACAGAGAAAAACAGCAGCATCATAATTGCCAGGGACTTCAATACTCCACTGACAGAACTGGACAGATCATCCAAGCAGAAAATAAATAAATAAACACTGGATTTAAATGGGACTCTAAACCAAATGGGCCTAACAGACAATTACAGAACATTTTACCCAAAAACTACTGAATATACATTCTTCTCATCAGCACATGGAACATTCTCCAAGATTGATTATATCTTAGACCACAAAACATGTGTCAACAATTCAAAAATATAGAAATCATACCATGTATCTTCTCAGACAACAATGGAGTAAAAGTAGAAATCAACTACAAGAGAAACACTCAATTCTACACAAAGTCATGGAAATTAAACAATCTGCTATTGAACTATTATTGGCTCAATAATAAAATTAAGATGGAAATCAAAAGATTATTGGAATGGAATGCCAAAGGGAACACAAGTCATCAAAATCTATAAGATTCAGCAAAAGCAGTCCTAAGGGGAAAATTCATAGTCTGAAATGCCTACATGAAAAAAAAAGAAAGTTCACAAATTAACAAAATAATGACACAACTCAGAAAACTAGAACAGGAAGAGCAAACCAAACTCAAATCCAGCAGAAGAAAGGAAATAACTAACGTCAGAGAATAACTAAATGAAATGGAAAAAACAAACAAACAAAGATCAATGAAACAAAACATTGGTTCTTTGAAAAGATTAAATGAAACTGATAGACCTGTTGCTAAATTAACCAGGAATAGAAGTGGCAGGACCCAAATAAGCTCAATCAGATATGAAAAAAAGAGATATAACAACTGATACCACAGAAATACAAAATATCATCTGTGAATATTATGAAAATCTCTACACACATAAACTCAATAATGTAGAGGAAATTCCTGGAAACACACAACTTCCCAAGACTCCATAAGGAAGAAAAAGAACTCCTGAACAGACCAATAACAAGCAGCAAGACTGAAGCAGTAATAAAAATATCTTCCAACAATAACAATAAAAATCCCCAGACCAGATGAATTCATAGCCAAATTTTACCAGATCTACAAGAAGAGCTGGTACCCATACTGCAGAAATTATTCTATAACATCAAGGAGGGAATCCTCCCCAATTCATTCTATGAAGCTACTATCACTTTGGAACCAAATCAAGGAAAGGACACAACAAAAAAAGAAAACTACAGACCTATATCCGTTATGGATATAGATGCAAAAATTCTCAATAAAAGACTACCAAACCAATTCAACAGCACATCAAAAAAATAATGACCATGACCAAGTGAGCTTCATCCCAGGAATGCTAGGATGTTTCAACATATGTAAATCAATAAAATAGGGGAAAATATTTGTATGCTATCTATCTGACATGGGACTAATATTCAGAATATACAAGGGACTCAACTCAATAACAAAGATAAATAATTTTATTAATAAGTTCACTAATATATACAATTATATGTATTACATATATTTAATGCTCAACATCACTTATCATCAGGGAAATGCAAATCAAAACCACAATGAGCTATCATTTCATTCCAGTTAGCATGGCTATTATCAAATGCTGGCAAGGATGTGGTGAAAAGGGAACTCTTATACACTGTTGATGGGAATGTAAATTAGTACAGACATTATGGAAAATAGTATGGAGGTTTTCCAAAAAACTAAAAAATAGAACTATACCATATGGATCCAGCAATCCAACTACTGAGTATTTATCCAAGAAAAGGAAATCAGTATATCAAAGGGATACCTTCACACCCATGTTTATTGCGGCACTATTCACAATAGCTAAGATATGAACTCAACCTAAATTTCCATGAACTAACAAATCAATAAAGAAAATACAGTGTATATATATATAATCTCATTTTTATATGGTAGTTAAAAATATTTGAGTTAATGGAAGTAGAGAATAGGATTGAGGGTATAAGAGGCTGGGAATGGTGGGGGGGATGGAGGGATGAGGAGAAGTTAGTTATCAAATGCAAAATTACAGCTAGATAGACTGAATGAGTTCTGGTGTTCTGCAGCACTATTTGGTGAATATAGTTAACGAATATTTATTGTATATTCTCCAAAAGCTAGACAAGAGGATTTTGAATATTCACAACACAAAGAAATAATGAATGTTTGAGGTGATGGGTGTAGCAATTACCCTGATTTAATGATTACACGTTGCTTATATGTATGAAATACTCTGTATCCCACAAATATGTACAATTATTACATGTTGACTAAAAATAAAAGAAAAAATAGGGTGTCGTTATTACAGTGATTATGTGTTGTAATTATATAGTTTGGTCAAACAGTCCAAAATATCTGTGTGTATTTGTGTATGTTTATATACCACATATAGCACATATATATATATAAACACTCATGTATGTGTGTATGTATGTATATATACATTTGTATATATTAATTTAATTGTCACTCCAAACATATGAGAAAAAATTTCTTCATTTAAAAAATGTTATGTAACATCTTTTCCAAAGTCATATTTTTGTAAATGACATTGCCTAGATTCAAGCAGCTATCTGACTCAGTGACACAACAAAGGTAGTGTAATGGAACAAAGATGAGATGATGACAGTAGTCTTCCCCTGGGTGCAGAAATTAGGGAAATGCACTATCAGTAGAAAATTTTAAAACAATAATATAACCTCAAAATCTGGTCTGCTTTTTCATATTAGCATTACTGCCAACCTTAAACATGGTCCATGGCAGTGATAGAATACTACCGCCTGCAAAATAACTTCTGATGGCCTAATTTCTAACCAATGCAAATAGTATTGAATTTAGTTATATTTTATATATGTCAATTAATTAACATATTTAATTATCCTTTAATAAATATTCTAATGTACATGAAAATGATTTAGAGAACTCCCAGTTATAAACCTTCCCTTAAAAGTACCAGTTTCAGCTACAGGCCTTTGTTTCAAGAGTAGGTTTGTAACAGTTTCAAATTCTTCCAGTTTGTTTTAGTCATTTGTAGTTCCTTTCTTTGTACCATGTGGTACAGTAATATAGTACCTTTAAGCATTAATTTAAAAGAAACAATCATAGTTCAGCATTCATAAATATGAAGAAACAATTTGATTTACACTAAAACTGTCAGTTTATGTGCAAGTTATTCTCTGAGATTTGCATATTTTATTCTTTTAGAAATATTTTTCATATTATATGTTTCTCTTTTTTCAAGAAATACACTATTATAACTATAAAGAATATTTATTTCTTATTTTTCTTTTTATACTTAAATCATTATTTTATTCTTTATTTTAATTTCTAATTATTTTTCTGACCTAACTATAGATATAGAGTTCAGTAAAGAAAGTGTTCATTGTCTGCATTTTTTTTCTGGCCACTATTACTATTCTTTTCACCCCATGATTATTGCTGGGGGAAAAAAAAGCCAAACAGAGGAGGGGAATGTTACAAATAGCCCTGTCTAGGTTTCAAGTTCATGAGGTATGAGAAAGGTCTGGTGCTAGATTAGTGTCCTAGCCTTTATATGACACTACCCTGAGCCAGATAAGTAGACATATGAGGGAAAAAATCCCTAGTCAGAAGGACAAAAGGAGCAAAGGACCTGAAAAGGAAAATAATTGATTGTATCAAGGTAGAAAGAGCATTTCAGTGGAGCTGGAAAGTGGCTAATAAGGGAGACTGTCTCAAGGAAAAAAGAAACTGGCTCACGTAGAGGTTTGAAGACCCTGGTAAGAAGATTGATTTTACTTGAATTAAAAATGAGAAGCATTATGTTAAGTGAAGTAAGTCAGGGACAGAAAGATAAATACCTCATATTCTCACTTATACATGCTTAAAAAATTGAGCTCATAGAAGTAGAGAGTAGAAATATAATTATTAGATGCTGTGAAGGGTAGTGAAGAAAGGGGCGCAGGGAGAGGTCGGTTAACAAATAAAAAATTACAGCTCAGTAGGAGAAATAAGCTGCAGTGTCCAAAGCACTATAAGGTGACTACAGTTAATAATATTGTATTATATATTTTCAAATACCTAGAAGAGGTGATTTTAATTGTTCCCAAAACAAAGATTAAAAAACGATAAATGTTTGAGATGATGAATATCCTAATTACCCTGATTTGATCATTACACATTGTATACATGTATCAAAATATCACTCTGTATCCCATAAATATGTGCAATTATTGTCAACTAAAAATAAAAGAAAAAAATGAAAAACAAGTGGTGACTTGAGGATAATTTTAAAAAAGAAAATTATATCTTTTTTTCACTATGCTAGAAACCTGCAGCCATCCTTTAGACCAGGACCTGCCAGTTTTTCCTGCTAAAGTTGGGGCAGATGATGTGACACATTGCCAATACTGCTAACCGAATCTAAGCCACCATCACTATAAATCTGACAGCTGGAGAAGCCAACTGGACTATCTTCCCTAACCTTCAAAAAGAAGCAAATGTAAGCTTTTAAAAATACAAATTGTGCTGGTATAAAGAAAAACAAAACAAAAAATCCTTAAAACTGTTCACCATATTTTCCCCCAAAACTTGAAGAAACTGAATTAGTACCCCTGAATCAGCATTAAAAAACAATATAAGTTGCAAACAAACAAAAACCAGAACAACTGAAAAAAGGAAAATGAAGGCAAAAAAATAACAATGTATTACATGTAGTATAGCTAAGTATTTTTTCAGTGTGCCTTATATTTCATACGCATACATACACATATGAAATTTTGTACTGGAACGTAATTTAAGTTAAATTTATTCTTTATTTTGGATTTACTTTTTTTTTGCAAAAGTAGAAAAAAATTACCTACCACAGACAAAATGATCTGGCTCTTGCTTACTTCACTGGCGTTACCAGAAGCCACTGCTGGCATTGACCTCCACACTGACACCTCATTTTAGATTCTACCACGGTCCACTACACTAAGCTTCTCTCTTGCACAAGAATATTCATATTAGGCTACGTTCTCAGTAATGAATCTTACCCTAATTATACAATATCCGTCCTCTTTACCTGGCAATGTGCCCATCATCCTGAAATCATTAGCTTAAATTCATTTTAATAGATAATCTATGCTCTCTAACAGTACATCAGGTTCTTGTGGTATTGATGTAACAACATCTTTCCCTTCCCTTTATAAAATCTGGCAGTTATATTTATATAGCTACATAGTTCATTTGCTCAACTCTTTAACTCTCCACCTTATTGCTAACCACTATGAAGGTAGACAGCATTTAAAAATAATTTTACTACTATATGGCCAGTGTCTGACTATTTATAAAGTTGAGTTAAATAAATAACTGAATAAATTAATAATAGCCTTAGTTTTTTAACTCTTAAATATTTTCCTTCCCCTTTAGTGGATTATATCTTCAATCATGCTGAATCAAGGCAATTCTGAACCCAGGGACTTATCTTCCCTTTAAAAATCCTGACTGAGACTTGCCTTGTGATTTTATGTTGTGTTCTCCTTTATTTTGTAGAACCATGTTTTGAATATTGTGCTATAACTGAGGTGTTCTCTTGAGCCCAAATTGGTGGAAAATAATAATATAGATTATAAAATTATATGTCCTCTGTAGGAAAGATTTTTTTAAACCTACACCAAGTACTCTGGGTGAAATTGAAGATTATATTAGGTAATAGTAGACATAGAACATAACTGCTATGAATTATTCCCAAAATACTGTCTTGTGGGTAAACAAGAAACAAAGAAAAGTTTTTTGCTTAAAGATTTTTACTTAATTTAGTAAAAATTAATTTAGTTTGTTCAATAAACTAGTTTCAAATAATAATATTTTAATGATTAAAAACACATTATTCATAATACATTCAATTAATATATAATATTTATTTAATATGCATATAACATGCCAAAAGGAAATTAAATTAAACTCATTAAATACTGATATTTAAGAATTTTGTCAAATATTTCCCATGGCTAGAATGAAGGAAGAAAAGAAAGAAGGGAGATTAGGAGGGAGAAAAGAAAACATTAACAAAGCAAGAAAGAAACCATGAGAATATATATTGTATATATAAAAATATACAGTAGTCCCCCCTTGTCCATAGGGTATACATTCCAACCCTCCCAGTAGATACCTGAAACTGAAGATAGCACTGAACCCTATCTATAACCAGCCCTCCATATGCATGGATGATGCATCCAACCAACTGCAGATCAAAAATATTAAAAAAAAAAATAATGTGATATCTCCATATTAATTTCCATAGAGGTTGTACTAATTTGCAGTCTCACCAGCAGTGTATGAGGTCTCCTATCTCTCCACATCCCCACTAACATTTGTTGTTTTGGGACTTTTTTACCCAAAGGAAAAAAAAAACATTCCATAATAAAGACATCTGCACTCGAATGTTTATAGCAGCACAATTCACAATTGCAAAGATGTGGAAACAACCCAAGTGCCCATCAATACATGAGTGGATTACTAAAATGTGGTATATGTATACCATGGAGTACTACTCAGCAATAAAACACAATGGTGAATTAACACATCTGGTATTATCCTGAATGGACCTAGAGCCCATTCTTCCAAGTGAAGTACCACAAGAATAGAAAAACAAGCACCACTGGTACTCACCATCAAATTGGTACTAACTGATCAATACTTATGTCCACACATGGAAATAATATTTATCAGGGGTAGGGCAGGTGGGAGGGGGGTGGAGGTGATGGAAAAACTCACACCTAATGGGTGCGGGGCACACTGCTTGGGAGATGTTCAAGATTGTACCTCTGACTTGGGCAGTGCATAGGAAATATATGTAACCAAATTGTTTGTACCCCCATAATATTCTGAAATTAAAAAAATGCAACAATAAAAGTAATACAAATTTAAAAATTCAGTGTAACAACTGTTTACATAGCGTTTACATTGCATTAGGTATTAATTATAATCTATCTAGAAGTGATTTAAAGTATATAGGTGGATGCATCTAGGTCATATGCAAATGCTGTGGCATTTTTCATAAGTGATTTGGACATCTGCAGATTTTGGTATTGGTGGGAAATCCTGGAACAAATTACTCATGGATATCGAGGGACTACTGTATACTATTTTTTTTTCCTATACATACATACCTATCATAAAGCTTAATTTGTAAATTAGGCAATTTAGAAATTAACAACAAAAATCAATTAAATAGAACAATTTTAACAATATACTATAATAAAAGTTATGTGAATATGTTCTCCCTCTTTCTCAAAATATCTTATTTTACTGAACTGTTCACTTAATATTTTCAGTTATTGTTGACCACAAGTAACCGAACCTGTAGAAAGCAAAGCCATGGACAAGAAGGCACTACTGTATATGTATGATATATGCATATATTTAATATACACACAGGAAGTATATATACATATAAATAAATGATATACATAAATAAATAAATAACATATAGTCCATGAAACATATGATGAACATTTGCTATAGATATGCAAATATGCTCACCTAAATAAATAGATATATCCTTGTACTACATAAAAGCATAGAAAATCCCAACGTATAATGGATATATTTATAAATTAAAAAATTTATACCTGAAAAATAAAAACTGAATTAAAAATCTCTTTGATATTATTAATAATGGAATAGAAATGACAGAGGAAATGGTCATTAAGTTTGGATTTATCCACAATTTTAAGAAACTTACCAAAACCAAGCTGAATTTTAAAAGTAACTATAATATTACCATAGTCAAATAACTGAAATCAGAAGTTAATTTTAAAACTTCTAAGTATCAAACAGAAAGCATATGTTATAAATAGGGAAATATATTTTGAATGGTCATAGGTTTCTTTTCAGAAATAATAGAGGTCAGAAGATAATGGAAAAATAAATTTAAAGGGCTGAAAGAAAAGTACTCTCCAAAAAGAATTATGTCTATATCACATAAATATTCCTCAGAAATAAAGGCAAAATAAAGAAGTTTTCAGATGAAATACAACTATAAGCATTGTCACCAGCAGACCTAAAATTACAAGAATTTCTAAAAGAAGCTTTAAAAAAATAACCAAAAACTGACATTAGAGAGAAACTCAAATTTTTAGGAAAAGATTTTGTAAGAAACTAAACAATTGTAAGATATCTAAATCTTATGTGAGTGACACATTATTAATTCCAGATAAACTAGGAAAATTTAAAAAATATGTCATTCCCACATAAACTGCTTAGCAATAGTACAACAAGGTACGTATACCGAAAGCCTAAGAAATGAATTAAAATGACAATTAAAAGATAAATACTAGCTACATAATCTGGCTATTCCACTCCCATATGTTTTCTAAGAGAGATAAAAATAAGTCACACATAAAAACTTGCACATGTATAAATTTTATTTACACATTTATTTAGATTGCTTTATTTAAGATTCCAAAACAGGAAAGAGCTCCAATGCCCATCAACAGGTGAAGGGATAGACAGAATGTGATATATACACACAATGGAACACTATGCACCAACAAAGACAATCTATTGGTACACACAACAGCATGAATGGATCCCAAAACCGTTACGCTGAAAGAAAGAAGACAGACATATAAGGGTAGATAAGTTATGACTTTATTTATATATAATTCTAGAAAATTCAAATTATTTTATAAGTGACAAAAATCAGATCAATGTTGGCCTGAGCCAATGGACCAAAAGAGAGAATGACTGAAAACAGGCAGGAAGAAATCTTCTGATGGAGGTGTTCTGTATCTAATTTTATTGGCTTCCTAGGGTAGGTCATCTGTCAAAACCCATCAAACTACTTTAAGTCGATGTAGTTTATCTTAAATTATATATCAACATAGTTTAATTTACATAGCTTTTTGTTAATTGAATTCAGCCTATGCTCACCTTATTAATAGGGATTGCATTATCCTTGAAAACCCATATTTCAATTTTTTTTAAATTCAGAAAACATGGCATTAGGATATAACCCCTTTCAGAATGTATCAAAATAGAAATTCTGTTTTCTATTTTCAGGGAAAAATCAAATACTAAACTTACATATCAGAAAGTGTATGAAAATCAGTTTTCTATATTTCTCTCATGAAGCTATAAAGAGAAAAGCAAGTCAAAACTATAGGATGCAGAAATATAGAAAAAATAAACATACAGGTAGAAATTAATGAAATAGAAATGGATAATGGTGGAAGGAGGGAGGAAGGCATGGGTATATTCACACCTAATGGGTGTGGTGTGCATTGTCTGCGGGATGGGCATGCTTGTGGCTCTGACTCAGGCAGTGCAAAGGCAATATATGTAACCTAAACATTTGTACCTCCATAATATTCTGAAATAAAAAAAGGAAAGAAATGGATAACATATAATATAAAACAGAGGTTAAAAAGGATGATCTGCAGGACAAATCTTTTTTAAAAAATTTTTAAACAAATTTTGATTAGAAGAAAGCCATGCTCATCCATTTATGTACCGTGTGGTTTCTTTCATGATACAATGGCAGATTTGAGTAGTTGTGATAGAGACTATTCAGCTTCTGAAGCCTGAACTATTTACTATCTGGCTATTTACAGGAAAAAATATTACAACTCCTGACATAGAAAATTTTTAAAAGCCTATTTTGGTTATTTGAAAGGATTAAGAAATTAACAACAATGTACTAACATGACTGATTACAAACAAAATTAATATAAAACACAGATTTCCAAAAAGTAGATTGACCTATAAAAACCCAAATATTAGAAAGATAAGAGGGTGAGAATATGATCACCTCTTCATGAGAAAAGTGACATCTGTGATAAAACGGACAAATTTCTCAAAAAAAAAAGTACAAGAAAGGAAAATTTTTTCTCAGTAGTTTTATTTGTATTTAAAAATAAGAAATAAATAAAAACAAAAGCAAAAACAAGAAATAGGCCAAGAAAGCTTCAGAGAATAAGAGTACAGGAATAGAGGGTATACTGCCAAAGTATTTTTATGAGCCTAGCATTAAAAAAAACAGAAAAAAACTTCACAAGGACACTACATTCACATACACACATACACACACACAGAGGAAAACTCGTAGCAGTTGCCCTGTGTGGTAACTGAGACAAGAACATAATGTTCTCCAGATGTGTTTTAGTTCACCAACATATGGGTATATTGCCTGATATTTTTCATTACATATTTACAAAATGCTGCCTTATGTTTCCCTTAAACTGACTTGAGCACCAACACTGTCTTGTCAGTATGATTTTAACCTTTAACCGATCTTTGTTACATTATTTAATTCTTGGCAAGGTATTGTTTACCCTAGAAATTCTAGTATTCTCTCCTCTCTGAATTAATAGAAAAGCTCTATTAATAGAATAGTCCAGAGAATATTTGCTATGTGTTTATTAGTAGACTTCATTGACTGCAGTCTGCTTTTGAAATGGAAGTTATAACGTCTTGATCTTTTCACAATATCATTTACAGTAGCTCCACCTTATTGTAAATTCATGGAATTTAATGCAATGTGTTCAATGGATTTAACAAACATTCAAATTTTACATGCTTGAAAATTAACACCATCAAACAAAGAGAATTATGGTAACCATTTTGTTATTAAGTGGTTCTAGTTACTGGTAGTAATACTGACCTCTCTGACAGGGATGTTGAGGGAAATGTTTTATTAATGATTGAAGAGCACTTTGAAAATGTAAAGTGCCACATAAATGCTAAATTATTCCTGACGTAAGGAGATAGACAATACCAGCTGTCCTGGTGATAAATGTCAGAGCATGGGATTATTTCTGGAAAGTAACTATTGTCTAATCTCTCTCCCTTCTGCCTTTTGAGGGAGCTGATGATACATGTTTTACTCTTGGTAAAATTCAATAAACTCTACTGGCTTTCTGTTACTTTAGAATACATAATAAAATCACAGCAATGTCAAATTAATAATCAAGAAATACAGACCACCAGATTTAGAAAAAGGAATGATATGAAATTTCAAATGTAGAACAAAAAAGTAAATAAGGTATCATAATATAAAGAGACCAGGAAATTCTGTTCAATAAAACACATACTTAATTACAAAGAAGATAAGATGAGAATTGTGGTCCAATGTGGCATATATGCATGTGTCCCAAATCTCTTATTGTTTCAAAGGAAACAAAATACAAATGGATAAAAAGGAATAAATTCACAACAGAATAGCTTCCATGGCTATCATTTGATGAGAGGCTTTAAAATGATTCAGGAAGAATTGGACAGGGTTATGTTGAGGTAGATTAGGGTCTAGCCATGAAAATATGGAGACACTCGGAACCGGAAACCACAAGTATTACCCTTGAGAGTGATTGAGAAGTGGCACTGCAGACAAAGAAGACAGAGTGATGTTTTGTGTGCAGACCCAAAGACACAAGTGTTTACTCCCTGGCAGAAAGGTGTGTGTGTGTGTGTGTAGTGGAGGGGGTATAAACAGTGTGTATTTTGGAAGAGGGCAGTGATCACATTACCTAGGGTGACTATGGTGCCCACATAAGTACTTTTCTTTCTGTCTTTTGGAGGTTATTATGTGTTAGCAAATTCTTCATCCACTTACAAAGGAAAATACTGGGGATTGACATAAAATGTGCCCAGGCTTTCTGGTAAGATTCCAACTCAGAGAAGACCTCTTTAGAGAGACAGACAGATATACATAAGAACAAAGAACAGGTATACCAACTATTGAGCTCTTCATTCTTAAGGACTATTGTTCATATCAAATGAATTAACTAGAAAAGAAGAAACAGCAAACATAGCAAACAGAAAACAAACAATGACAAAATTAAAACACCATATGAAACTTTAAAATAGAGTAAAAATAAATTTTTCTTTTAAAATTATGGTAAATACTTAAAAAAACAAGCAAGCAAACAAAAACCTAACAGTTGGAAAACACCAAATTTTTCAGTGATAATGAAAACTGACCAATGTCATGAATTTACATTCTAAGACAGAGCTTCCATGATATGTATTTTACATTTTGCTGAACATGCTCCCGTGCAATTCCTCTTTCCATGGAAAGGTATGCTTTTCATATTCCTTCCTAGTACTGGCGACTATTTTGAAGTGCAGACCAGGTCATTCTTATGCCTTCATAAAATAATTTTATGCCTCTATACTATGATGGTTTTGAAGCAGATCTACATTTCTTAATCTAGATATTCACCTCTCTTCATGTCTTTTCTAAATCTCATGACATTTACGAAAACAGTGTTACAGAGTTCAAATGCTTAACAAATGTTCATATTCTAAAGGGATATAGATGTGCAAAATGTCCAAATTATTTAACCTCTGTGCTTCAATTCCTTCATCTATAAAGTAAGATAATATTAATAGTAGTATCTATTTCATAGAATTATTGTGAGGATTGAATGAGTTAATATATGTAAGATATTTAGAACAGTGTCTTGGCTATTGTTAGTACTATCTATATATTTCTTACTAGTATCATTATTTTTTCATTTGGCTTTATTCCTGTAAAGATACATATTGGCTTTCTGAATCTTAGTTAATTCCAAAAACCATCAGAGATCTTTCTGTGCATCCTTTACCTGGCCTGTCACAGGCTGAGGGAAAAAAATGCTTTCTACAATAAATCAACTGAGTGTAGTAATGGCATTATTACATTTTGCTTTTGGAAAAAATAATCCAAAGACCAATGTTGAAGATAGGTTGGTAAGTGGTAAATTGGACAGGAGACGCTCTGGTTAATGAGCATCAATTAATATATGTAAAATGGAAGAGGGTTTTAAACAAAGGATGCCACTGAGGGAATATAGAGAAGTCCAATGCCAAAAACATTTCATGTAAAGATTGATAGATTTTTAGAGGATACATGACTCTGAATTTCTATTTCCATTATACTGATAAGTTAATATAGGAATAAAAGGACATGATGAGGTAGGAAAGGTAAATGATTTAGTTTAGTTTGAATTGTTCATGAAAGTTCTACATAGAGAAATCCAAAATATTTGAGCCACATTAAGATAATGATGGTAGTTCCAGTTAGAATGGAATCCTGGATTTTAAAAAATGTATTATTTATTTGTTTTTAATTTAAAAAATTTAGGGGATACAAGTATTTTTTGTTACATGGATGAACTGTATCATGCACACAACAAAACTTAATGGCTTAAAGCAAAAAATATGTGCTTTTCTATCATGTTTCTGTGGGTTGACTAGGATGGGCAGGGCACTTCTCAATTGGTGCCTCTCATTGTTGCACTTGAAAGGTCGCACTTGAAAAGAAGCTGGGACTAGAGTCATTTGCAAGCTTGCCATGGCTGGGTATCCAAGATATTTCACTCACATTATTGAAAGTTGACCCTGTTGTTGTCAGGGAGCTCAGCTAGAGTTACAGAATGCATTGTCTCAATATGGCCTTCTCATGTATGTTCAGCTTTCCATGGCACGGTAGCTGGGTTCTAAAGATGAGTGCTTGAAGAGACAGAAAGCAAAAGCAGCCTGGACCGAAAAGATGGTAGTGCATTGTTTCCTCTATATTCTGTTGGTGAAGTTGTCACAGGGTCTGTTCATACTGGTCAGGGCACTCTTCACTGGATGAGTGTCAATTCATGATAAACGTTAATTCATTACTCAACCCTAAAATGAAAATTATTACAAAATACTTAGCATTGGACTCACTCTCTTTTCCCAGGTTTTCAAAGAATTTGTTTATTGGATAGACTCAGTATTCCCTATTTTTACCACAGAAAAGAAGGAGGTAATGTGGTATTGACTATTGTGGATAGAGAAAGAATTCTGGAGCAGGGGGCAATGTCTTGGCCTCCTGTAAGCACCAGAGTAGATGGCCCGGAACCATCTACTTTGAGGAAATAAAGAGATAGGATATTTCTGGTAAAGGAAGGAAGCGGCACATTTGAGATGACACATTATTTATTTTGAATTTTTTTCACCTCCATTGTTTGACCTCCACATTATCTGTTTGAAGCAAATATAACACTGAGTAAAAGCTAAAGCTTGTGGACTATGTGCAAAATCTAACAGCCTACTGTTAAATCCTGGTTCCCCAATTTACTAACTTATACAAGATACTGTATTTCTTTAAACATATTTTTCCATAGGTAAATAAAATCTTATGCCTCTTATGATAGGTCCTGTTCTCTATATATATTATTTCATATCTTAAATCAAAGATCTGTGAATAAATTCTGATAGGCAAATGTATTTTCCCCATAGTTTCATAGTGCAGAGTTAGGTATCTAGATCTGGGTCTTCTGATTCTTAGAATGAGTTACTGCTTACAGATTGCAATTTTTTATATTTTCCAAAAATTCATATTGTCACTTTTAATTGACTGACTCACCTGCAAAATCTGTGGCTTGAAAACATTGTCTCCAGTCAAGTCCTTCCAGTGATCAGTATGAAGAGTCTCAGGTTAAATCCTTTTACTTGGCCGTCACTGACACTCTTCTGGCTGACACCACTGAAAATCATTAGTAGATGCTGTGCCTTTGGCAAAAGTTCTGCATGTATTTAGATGTCAAGCAGCATGTTTACTACTTCAGGGCAATATATTCAGGTTTCCACGGAGCAGGGCTAGAACAGCTAGCATTAAATCACTGAAAGGTTTCAAACTGACAGGCCTATAATTCTGGGGATAGTGTATTGCCATATTGGATAATGGCTAAATAAAATTTTATAATGGTTCTTCCTTTTAGCAGAAAGAGAAATTCACTGCAAATTGTAAGCTTTTTTTCTCAACAGCTTCAACAACTTTTGAAAGTACTGGCAATAAGACATGGCAAAATAACAAGCACAATTGGCAGAAAATTTTTAATTAAATTAACATACCCATCTTCCTAAGCTCGATTATTTAAACCACTGAGAGCAAGCTAGGGATGTGCCAAAGCTACAGCTAAGACATGAAGTAAAAGGAAATGGTTTAATAGTAATTATTTTGCCTTTTAAAATGCTTCATCAATGAATATTTAAATGGAGAGTCTAATTTTTTGAAAAGGTCATAGGTGACATTTTAGTAATCAGTGCCTAACCATGTAAAATGACTTTGAGTTCAACCTAACTCAGTCAGTTTTCCATGTTATTCGACAGCTGCATGGAAGTATCTAATGTTTTTGTTTTTGTTTTTAAATCAGAACATTTATTGACTCAGCCTTTTCTTCTGTTTTCCCCTCTATCACTATGGGCTCCCTTATGGTAGAGGAATCTTACCATTGCTGAGGTAAGAAGGAAGGTCCCTCATGTGTGTTAGAATCCCCCAAATTGGAGACACATGTTGTTGCCCTATTTTTTTTTTCTTAATTCATTTTAAAAGTATATAGGATTAGAGAATTCAGGGTTTGAATAACTGAAATGATTAATAAAGTAATTAACACAAAGTAACTGATTCTTGATAGTTCTACATGCACTTTGAAATGGGAAGTGAACATCCATGCTTCTTGCTGGAGAGGGATCAAAGATAAACTCAGAGAATTAAATATTGAGAAAAAAAGTAATTGTGAATAAAGGCCAATTCAAAGAAAGGTAAGCAGCATCACCGGGGAGCTCATCACCTATTTGTGCATTTGGTAAGCCTGAAGGGAACCCTTGCACATTATCCTCTGGGCTAGTTTTGCACGTCCTTTCATTTTACCATTCCTGCATCTTAACATGAGCTTAGGAAAATTTCTTAGAACCTCATTTAGTAGATGCAATCTTCTCTTCTCACTTATTGCAAATGGTTAAAAGACCCACTTGCATACTCTTAAGATACTAACTTGCTTATTTCAAGATCACTTGGCCCCTAATGTAATATTCCTTCACCAAAAATGAAAAATATGACTCCATCCTTAATTTTGTAGTTGAAGCAAGCTAAACCCAAAATCTAAGTGTTTTGTTAAAATATGCAGTAATAGTCTCTACTTAAAGAGATAATTAGACACATTTCCTCTGTCCTTAAGGATACATCACAGGTTACTTAATAAATGTATAAAATGTCATTAAAATAATTTCTTTTTTTCCTATCCTTGCCTTATATATTCCCTGAGCAAAAACAGGTATTGGTAAATTACTTTTTCATTCAAACAATAATAATTCTTTTTTTTTTTTAATTTCAGAATATCATGGGGGTACAACACTTTGGCCATACACATTGCCCCTTTCTGCCCGTGTCAGAGCCACAATCGTGGTCATCCCCCAAACTGTGCTCTCTGCATCCATTCAGTGAGAGTTTTTCCCATCCCTTCCACCCCCTCCCGCCCGCCAGCCCTCAGATGAATGTTATTGCCCTGTGTGATGTAAGTGTTTATCAGTTAGTACCAGTTTGATGGTGAGTACCAGTGGTGCTTGTTTTTCCAATCCTGTGACACTTCGCTTCGAAGAATGGGTTCTAGCTCCAACCAGGATAATACCAGATGTGTTAATTCACTGTTGTTCCTTATTGCTGAGTAATACTCCATGGTATACATACAACACATTTTATTGATCCACTCGTGTATTGATGGGCACCTGGGTTGTTTCCACATCTTTGCAATTGTGAATTGTGCTGCTATGAACATTCGAGAGCAGATGTCTTTATTATAAAATGCTTTTTTTTCCTTTGGATAAATACCCAGTAGTGGGATTGCTGGGTCAAATGGTAATTCTACTTTTAACTCTTTGAGGTATCTCCATATTCTTTTCCATAGAGGTTGTACTAATTTGCAGTCCCACCAGCAGTGTATGAGTGTTCCTATCTGTCCACATCCCCGCCAACATTTGTTGTTTTGGAATTTTTTGATATGAGCCAATCTCACTGGAGTTAAGTGATATTTCATTGTGGTTTTGATTTGCATTTCCCTGATGATTAGAGAAGTTGAGCACTTTTTTATATGTTTGCTGGCCATTATTCTGTCTTCTTTGGAAAAGTTTCTGTTCATGTTCTTTGCCCATTTTTTAATGGGGTTGCATGATTTTTTCTTGTTGATTTTCCTAAGTTCTGTATAGATTCTGGTCATCAGCCCTTTATCAGAGGTGTAGCATGCAAATATTTTCTCCCATTCAGTAGGTTGTCTGTTCACTCTAGTGATAGTTTCCTTGGCTGTGCAGAAACTTTTCAATTTGATCAGGTCCCATGTATTTATTTTGGTTGCTGCTGTGATTGCTTTGGGGGTCTTCTTCATAAATTCTTTGCCTAGGCAAATGTCCACAAGAGTTTTTCCAATGTTTTCTTCGAGAATTCTTATGGTTTCATGTCTTAGGTTTAGATCTGTTATCCATTGTGAATTGATTTTTGTGAGAGGTGATAGGTGTGGGTCCAGTTTCAGTCTTCTACATACAGCCATCCAGTTTTCCCAGCACCATTTGTTGAATAGGGAATCTTTTCCCCAGTGTACGTTTTTCTGGAATTTGACAAAGATCAGGTGAATGTATGAGGTAGGTTTTATATTTGGGTTCTCAGTCCTGGTCCATTGGTCTACATCTCTGTTCTTGTGCCAATACCATGCAGTTTTGGTTACTATAGTCTTGTAGTATAGTTTGAAGTCTGGTAGATAGATGCCTCCCAATTTGTTCTTTTTGCTTATGATTGCTTTGGCTAGACGGGGTCTTCTCTGGTTCCACACGAAGTGTAGAATTATTTTTTCTAGATCGGCAAAAAATGATGTTGGTATTTTGATAGGGATTACTTTGATTCTGTAAATTAATTTAGGAAGCAAAGCCATTTTTACTATGTTGACTCTGCCTATCCGAGAGCATGGTAGGGCTTTCCATCTATTTACATCCTCTGCAATTTCTTTTCTCAGTGTTTCATAATTCTCTCTATATAGGTCTTTGACCTCCTTAGTTAGATATGTTCCTAAATATTTAATTTTCTTTGTTGCTATTGCGAAAGGTATTGCATCTTTAATTTGTTTCTCGGCTTGATTGTTATTAGCATATATGAAGGCTTTGGATTTGTGTGTATTAATTTTGTGTAGTGAGACTTTGCTGAATTCATTTATCAATTCCAGTAATCTCGTGGTTGAATCCTTGGGGTTTTCTATGTATAATATCATATCGTCTGGGAATAGTGAAAGTTTGACCTCTTCTGCCCCCATCTGGACGCCCCTAATTCCTCTGTCTTGTCTAATTGCTGTGGCCAGGACTTCCAGCACTATGTTGAAAAGAAGTGGAGATAGTGGGCACCCTTGTCTGGTGCCAGTTTTAAGGGGGAATGCCTTCAATTTTTCCCCATTCAGTATGATATTGGCTGTGGGTTTATCGTATATGGCTTTAATAGTTTCTAGGAATGAGCCATCTATGCCTATATTGTTAAAAGTTCTTATCATAAAAGGATGCTGGATTTTGTCAAAAGCCTTTTCTACATCTATTGAAAGGATCATATAATCTTTGTTCTTGCTTTTATTTATATGGTGAATTACATTTATAGATTTGCGTATGTTGAACCATCCCTGCATCTCGGGAATAAAGCCCACCTGATCATGATGGATTATTTTTTGATGTACATTTGAATTCGGTTTGCAAGGATTTTATTGAGAATTTTTGCATCTATATTCATAAGGGATATTGGTCTGTAGTTTTCTTTTTTTGTTGTGTCCTTTCCTGGCTTTGGTATCAAGGTGATATTGGCTTCATAGAATGAGTTTGGGAGGATTCCATCCTTCTGGATATTTTCAAATAATTTCTGCAGTATAGGCACCAGTTCTTCTTTGTAGGCTTGGTAGAATTCAGGTGTGAACCCATCTGGTCCAGGACTTTTTTTGTGGGTAGATTTTTTATTACTGCTTCAAGTTCGGTACTTGATATTGGTCTGTGTAGAAATTCTGTTTCTTCCTGGTTGAGCCTAGGGAGGTAGTATGTTTCTAAGAATTTGTCCATTTCTTCCACGTTTTCATGTTTGTGGGCATAGAGATTTTTGTAGTATTCAAAGATGATGTTTTGTATTTCCACGGTATCAGTTGTGACTTCTCCTTTCTCATTTCTAATTGAGCTTATTAGAGTCCTTTCCTTTCTGCTTCTGGTCAACCTGGCAAGGGGCCTGTCTATTTTGTTTATCTTTTCAAAGAACCAACTTTTCGTTTCATTAATCTTCTGTATTGTTCTTTTGTTCTCGATTTCATTTAATTCTGCTCTGATTTTGGTTATTTCTTTTCTTCTGCTGGTTTTAGGATTGCTTTGCTCTTCCTTTTCCATTTCCTTAAGATTATTCGTTAGTTTACTGATTTGTGACCTTTCTGTCTTTTGGATGTGGGAATTTAAGGCGATACGTTTTCCTCTCAGGACTGCTTTTGCTGTATCCCATAGATTTTGATAACTTGTATCCCCATTATCATTTACTTTGAAGAATCTTTTGATTTCCATTTGAATCTCCTCCTTGAACCAATAGTCTTTCAGCAACAGATTGTTTAGTTTCCAAGTTTTTGGAGGAAGATGTGAGTTTCTGTTGGAATTGATTTCTAATTTTATTCCGCTGTGGTCTGAAAAGATACATGGTATGATTTCTATTTTTTTGAATTTGTTTAGATCTGTTTTGTGGCCTAGGATGTGGTCAATTTTAGAGAAAGTTCCATGAGCTGACGAGAAGAATGTATATTCAGTGTTATGTGGGTGGAGTGTTCTGTAGATATCTGTTAGGCCCAAATGTTCTATAGTCCTGTTTAGGTCTTTTATTTCTCTATTTGTTTTTTGTTTGGAGGATCTGTCCAGTTCTGTCAGTGGGGTGTTGAAGTCCCCTGCTATTATGGCATTGCTGCTTATTATGTTGTCTAGATCTAGCAGTATTTGCTTTATGTACCTGGGTGCTCCTGTGTTGGGTGCATAAATGTTTAGGATTGTTAAATCCTCTTGTGAGATTTTTCCCTTCACCACTATATAGTGTCCATTTTTGTCCTTCTTTACTTTTATTGCTTTAAAGTTGATGTCATCTGAAATGAGGATGGCTACTGTGGATTTCTTTTGGTTTCCATTAGCCTGGAAAATTGTATTCCATCCTTTCACCTTGAGTCTGAATGCGTCTTTGTGTGTAAGGTGTGTTTCCTGAAGACAACATATACTTGGCTTGTATTTTTTAATCCATTCAGCCAACCTATGTCTCTTCAATGGGCAGTTCAAGCCATTTACATTTATTGAGAGAATTGATATTTGGGGTAAATTTCTGATTATTCTATTGGGTGGTGTCTTTTGTTTTTCCTCTTGCATCATTGTGGAATCTGGTTTCTGGGGTTTTAGCTTTTGCGTACTTTTACATAGGTGGGTGTCTGTTGCTCTGTTTAGTGTATAATGCAGGTCTAAGCATTTCTTGCAAGGCCGGTCTGGATTTCGCAAATTCTATCAGTGATTGCTTATCTGGAAACGTCTTTATTTGTCCCTCGTATAAGAAGCTTAGTTTGGCAGGATACAGAATTCTGGGTTGGCCTTTGTTTTGTTTTAGGAGACTGATGATGCCTCCCCATTCCCTTCTGGCTTGTAAGGTTTCAGCTGAGAAATCTGCAGTTAATCTGATTGGTTTCCCTTTTGTAGGTTACCTGCTCTTTTCGTCTTACAGCTCTGAGGAGTTCCTCTTTTGTGTTTACTTTGGTCAGTCTAATAATTATGTGGCGTGGTGAATGCCTTTTCACGTTGAGTCTCCCAGGAGTCCTGTGTGCTTCTTGTACTTGGATATCGAGATTTCTGGCTAAGCCATGGAAATTTTCCTCTATTATTCCTTCAAATAAATTTTCCAGCCCATGCGAATTTTCTTCCTCTCCCTCAGGGATACCTATGATCCTTATGTTTGGCCTCTTTACATAATCCCACATTTCTTGTATGCTTTTTTCCTGCCTCTTGTTTTTGGGCTCTTTCTCTTCGGCTGATTTATTTAGCGCATAGGAATTATTTAGCCGGGCTCCGATCGCACCTGGAGTGCAGCTTTTCTCCGCTGGCCGCGGAGGCGGCAGTTGTCAGCAACTTCTAAGGGCGTGTCCTGCTCTCCGTTAAACTCCTGGGCCCAGTCCCACTGACTTCCAGTGGCGCAGTGCCGGCCTGCAGGTTCCCGCGCCCTGTCCCGGGAAGCTGTATCTCTGCCCAGTGTGATCCCCAGCCCTGCGCGGTCTCTGTATACTGCAGCTGAGGGTTGTGTTTGGCTTTCGGGATTACTCCAACTCCACAGGGTCTGTTGTCTTGTGCAATCGCTCTGCCCCAACTCTGGGCTTGTCCCTGACTGCGTGTATGGGGAGGTGCATAACCGCTTGGGGGGCAGGTTGCACTGCGTGGTCCTGGTGAGTGTGTCCTTCCCGTGCTCTGGGCTCTATTGTGCTCTGTGCGCCTCTGATCTTTGTGAAAATTTTGTACCTGTTTTCTTGGGCTGGGCGTTCCGCATTGTTTCTCTGTAATTCGCAATGCTGTTTTCAGAGTGAGCGGTCAGTGCTCACATGTACCCGCTGGCATTTTTCACCTCCTTCCCTGGCCGCGGTGCAGTAGGAGAACTCTATCAGATCACCATTTTCACTACAGAAAATTTTTAAAAATTTCCAACAATAATTCTATTTTAAAAAGAAGTCATGTTCAAGATTACTGCTGATTAGGAAATTAGAACATAAAAGTAATACAGAAATGAAAACCAACCACATTCCAGCCAGAAGATTCCAACCACATTCCTACTGTCACCAGAAGATAAGAGCAGGCCAGTGTTCCCTCTGTGACAAACCTACTTTCCTTTCCTACCACCAGTTCAATATTACTGCCTAAAGCTGGGCTTGTTTTTTAATACAATCACTCTTCCAGGCATGCTACAAAAAGAGGGATGGAGTAGAAAAATGCACTAATCTTTTCCTACAAAGGATGGTGATAGTTTATCTTGGTTCTTGCTTCTCTGGTGGATGGACAAATTAAATTAATCTAGATAGAAATTCATGACTCGATACACACAAATACAATGAGAAAAAGTAATGCTTCTGTAAAGAAGGCTGAACACAAAGTGCTAAAAAGGGAGAGTGAGTAACAATATAGCAGCATTTGTTATGAAAGAAAGCACAGTAAGAGAATTTTCCTTAAGTTTCCAAATAGCATGTCAGAGTTTAAGATAGTATTTGAGATTACATTTTTCTAAGGGTAAAAACTGTAGTATACATTGCTTAAAAGAAACAAACCAAAATAAATAAAAATGGCAAATAAACACATGAAAAGAAGCTCATTATCACTAGTCATTAGAGACATGTGAATTAAAACCATAATAAGATGCCACTATGTATCAATTTGAATACTTAAAATAAAAGACTGGCCATACCAAGGTTTGATGAAGAGATGTTGGAACCAGAAATTTCCTACACAGCTCGTGGAATGTACAAGTCTGGAAAACCAGTGGAAGTTGGCAGTTACTTCAAAAGTTTAAATCAATCTACTATATATTCTAGCCATTGCATTGCTAGCTACTTATGCAAGGAAAATAAAATCTTATGTCCATAAAAAGATGTCTATATAAATATACACACACACACACACGAGTAAACATATACACATATATAAATGCTTTATTCGTGAGAGTCAAAACTTGGAAACAATCCAAATGTCTACCTATAGGTTAATGGATAAGCACACTTTGGTATATCATAGAATAGAATGGTACTTAGTATTCAGCAATAAAAATAATGAACCGTTGACACCTGCTACAACATGGTTGGACCTTAAAATTATGGTGAGTGAATGAAGTCAGACATAGTAGAGTACCTACAGCATAGTTCCATTTACATAAAACCTACAACATTTAAACCAATTTATGGACAGAGAAAACAGATTTGTGATTAATTTTGAGACAATGGATATGTTTATGATTTCAGTTGTGCTCATGGTTTCACAGGTATACACAATATGACAAAATGTGTCAATGTGTATGTGTTAATTATGGGCATATTATTTGTATGTCAATCATACTTCATTAAAACTGCTAATAACATATCTAAGATATCAATAATTAAAAGTGCAACCCATAATTATATAAAAAGATTATAGATTCATATAGAAAAGCCATAATCAATACAGGAGTTTTTGTTGATGGCTTTTAATCTATTAATATAGCGAATGATATTAATGTTTTTTCTAATGATGAAAGAGCAGCAGCAAATATATGTGAATTATTTTAGCTGCAGTATGTTTGGTTGCAAAGACAGGCCCTTTTTATTTTCAGAGAATTTCTTCCTTTTATGAGTTTTGATGGCGTGCTAATACTGTCTTTTCGAGAAAATGAAAATTGTAGACATTTATTTAGACAAAATATGCCACCCTAGACCCTGCCAGTCAGACAAAGAAGCTAGCAATGCAAAAGGCTAGCAAATAGATTTTATTTTTCTTTATGCCAACAGTAGTGGAGGCTAAACAGCTAAGCACTTGGTACAAAGGTGTAACCTAGTTTTTTTCTTCAAGGAAATAAGCTAACATACATCAATGTTTTAAAAGTGCACCAATGATCTCAATTCTAGGAATGTGTTCTAAGAAAATGTTCATGCACTAAATAACTGCAAGAATACTCAATACAGCAATATTTTTAAAACACTAAAAATCCAGAAATAATCTACAGTCAGTAATAGAAAAAAGAATCACTGAAATTATAGTTCAGCAGTGGGGTGAAATTCAAAAGCATATTTAAATACAATTTAAGGTATATTTAATGGCATTTTTTATTTTTATTTTTTCTCTTTTTAAAAATTTATTTATTTATTTAAGAGTATTACAGGGGTACAGACGTTTAGCACTATTTAATGGCATTTTAAAAGATATTTTATGTTGTTTTACAAAACAGACTCATTTTAGAGTATATGTGGATGTTGTGTGTATATCAAAATTCTAATAATAGTTATCTCTAGGTTTTTGGTTAAATGATACACTTTTGTTTGCTTTTCAGGATTTTTCAACATTCTCTAATAAACTTACAAAAGTGTAGAATTCACTAATATTAACTTTATTTAAATATATACATTTTTAATTTTAGCAGAGCATCTGCACACTACCGATTTAACAGTGTATTTGATGTCATTACTTTCTGTTTCTTCTTATCTTCAACCTACTCATATCCTGAAAAAAAAGAATTATTCATTTATGTGGGAAATTGTCTATCCTTCATTGTTAACTCTCAGTTTGGATGGCCTTACCCATCCCTAACTTCAAAAGTGGAAAATGAGTTTTTCGTAAGTAGGTATACTCACCCCATCCACAGTTACCCACAGTTACCCACTAATGTCATCATTAGTGTGAGAGAAAGTCAGACTCAGGGAACCTTCTAGCTCTCCCTCCCAGACATGAAGCTGAATTAACAAACCACTTAAAATTGCTGCAGTCACCTTATGACTAAGTGGAGAATCTTACTCAGAATAAAACAAGCACAAGGAAAAGACAAGAATCCTACTAAGAGGTGTAAAAATTTCTTAGAAATAAAATAGCTTCTCTGTTAACAAGATATTTGAGCATACACCCAAAGAAAAGAACATAGTGCCCCATGTAGATGTCCAAGAGATCATTCTAGCCAGAGGAAACAGCCACACACTGTGGCACTGAGGTGGAAATGGGCTTAATGTAGCCAAGGAAATGTAGAGGTTATTGTATATCTAAGAACAATGGGAAGGTAATAAAATCAGAATCAGGAGGAGGTGCAGATAATGTCCATCCTTGTAGGCCATGGAAAGATTTTTGACTTTTATTCAGAAATGGGAAGTCATGGAGGATTTAGAGTAGTAGAGTGACATAATCCCACTTATGTCTTTAGATTAGTGTTCAAGATGCTCAGTGGAGGAGAGCTCTGGGGTACAGTAGGGACAGTTGCTGAACAAAGAAGCAGGAAAATTGTTCAGAGAGAAGTGAAGCTGTAATTTAAGTCGATAATTATTCAGAATAGGATTTAAACTGTGAAGATTCTGGAAATATTATGGCAATTATGCGGTCTTGCTTTATTTTCCCTGACATAGCATCTAAATAATAATTGTGTTAGTGTGAAAACACAGTAGTATTGTTTAGGAACCATTCAACATTTTATGTAGTATAACATGTCGGAGGTACAAGATGTTTAACAATAAAAAATTCCCTTCTGCTGGACTATAATTTCACTTGAAACATTTTGATTAAATTGCTTGTATTAAATAAGAGCTAGAAAATTGCTGATATAATATGTAACTTGAAAGTATGATCTAAAACCCATTTAACCTGCAGAAAATTAATGAAGCAATGACAATAAGATGGAATAATTTGGTATTTACATAGTTGCAAGTTGGCAACTTTCAGACATTAAATTAGGGGAATTAAAACACTGAGCGCTATTTTTAAAACAGATTTTTCTAACATGGGAAATTTGAAGTGTAAAGAAATTAAAATGGAACTTTTTTTTTTAGAAATCACATAAGGACATGGTTATCCACAGTCTTCCCCTAAAATTAACTCCTTACTTACATTATATAGTTATTGTCATGTTGTATGCATATATAAATTGTATCTCTAGAATCAAATAAAAATGTATTTGTACAGGTATAATATTCAAGATTTTTTAAATGTGTAACAAGATGCTGTAAAACTTATTTTCCTCTAGTAGACTAAAACCTGGTAGCACCTTAATTTTGGACTTCCCAGCCTCCAGAACTGTGAGAAACAAATTTTGTTTTTATAAACTATCCAATCTCAGGTATTCTGTTATAGTAGCACAAATGGATTAAGACAGCATTCTATATTTGCTAAACATCATTTGCACACTTTGCATAATAGTTTACACATGTTTCTTATGTTCTTTGAATATATTTAAAACAACTGATTTAACGTCTTTGTCTGGTAAAGTTCAACATTTGGCTTCCTAAGAAACAGTTTTTCTTCTTTTCCTGTGTGTGCCATACTTTCTTGTTTCCTTGTATATTTTCTATTTTAAAAAATGGATATGTTAAATACTATCATGTGGCAATTCTACAAATCAGATGCCCCCACCAGGGGTGGTTGTTGCTATTTGTTTGTTTAGTGACTTTTCTCAGTTAATTATGTAAAGTGTGTATACTTTTTGTGATTGTATTGCTACTGAAGTGTCTGCTTGATTACTTTAGTGGGCAGCTAATGTTTTTATAGTGATTGCCTTAAAAGCATATAATTTATAAGGCTCTGATTTTTTGCCAAGAATTTCTGTGTGTGTATTGCAGCATGCCTATAATCATCAACCATGCACTAAGACCTACAGTTGTGCATGGCCTTCTAGATTGTAAGGATTAAGTCATAACTATTCAAAGCCCCCTAAGAACATCTCATTAGTCTGCTTTCCATTTAATCTTTTTGCTAGCCTACTGTTTGCCCCAATTGTTACCCACTGTCTCAGGCATCTATTAATATAATGTTAAGCAATCACTGCTGATTGCCTTCAAAAAATGGCCACCAAAAAAAATTTATCTCAAAATTGGTGAACTCCAAGTCATTTCAAATAAAGACAATCCTTTTTAGTGAGTCTTCCAAGGAATCACCAGACAGGCCAAATATTGACAATTGAGAATGGGTCTTTGATGAAGCTCTAGTCCCCTTGTAATCTCTAATGGCTGTTAGGCTGCTGGTTTTCACTGTGATTTCAGGTTGTTAGTTTTCTAGTCTACATACTTCAGAGCAAAGAGAAGGGGATAACAAGAGGCAAGCTAAAATGCCACAATATTTGCTACTTTTACTGAGGTTCATTTATTTGTTCTTCAATAAATGCTTCCTGGAGTGCTGCAAGTGTTTGGTTAATTTCCAGTGTTCCGAAAAAGTTGAGTGTGATCATTTGTACCAGTGTTCCCATTGCCTTTATTGAGAAAAGGATTAACAGAGTTTCTTACTCAACCATTATTGCTTTTCATTAGTTTTAAGAAGTGTTAAGTTGATTGGATAGTGCCTTGGCTGAAGTAAAACTGGAGTTTATAAATATTTAAATTCTTTAATAAAAACATTTTCTTCAAATGATACCTCTCAGAATACTTCAATATAAAACTCAGATTTTAGCTATATATTCACATAACAAATTCATTTACAATTCCAACTTTATACAATATTAGTTTAACATAGACTTTTAAAAATAAATTCACTTAATTTCTTAAAGCAATACTTCTGTTTTCATAAATACAAAACCTTGAAAATTAAATGTTTACATTTGCCACCATACATAATCTTTCTCTTTCTATTAATTTCTGTATTGCATTACATAGTATTACACATAGTAATAACAGAATCCAGATTTTTATGAATTAATTAAATCCTTATTCATTCTTAGTACATTCTGAAAATCAACTCTGTATCACTATCAATATAAATGCTTGATTTATTTTTTTATAAATATGATATTCTGAAAAACAACTGAAGAAACAATGTCAAATTATTTGAACAGGGCTTGTTTTTTACTGGAACAACTAACGGTAGAATGTACTAGCTAGCTTGTGGGGGTCTCTTTTGTAAGGGCAATAATACAAATCATGAGGACTCAACCCTCATGACCTAATTATCTTCCAAAGTCCCCATTTCCTAAACCATGACCCTGGTGGGTAGGATTTCAACATGTGAATTTGGGGGAGACACATACATTCAGACCACAGCATTTCAATCACAGCCTCCAAAAATTTATATCTTCCTCACAAAGAAAATACATTTATTCCATTCTAATATCCCCAAAAGTTTTAACTCGTTTCAGCACCAACTGAACACTGTAAAGTCCAGAGTCTCATCTAAATATCATCTATATCAGATATGGGTGAAACTCAAGGTGCAATTCATTCTGAGGCAAATTTCTCTCCAGCTGTAAATTTGCAAAATCAAACATGTTATGTGCTTCCAAAATACAATGTTGGGACAGGCATAGGATGGATAGTCCCATCCCGAAAGGGAAAAATAGGAAATGAAGGGATAACAGGTCCCAAGTAAGTACAAATACCAACAGGGCAAACAATATTAAAACTTAAGGCTTGAGCATAATCTTTGGTGACTCAATGTTTTGCCCTCTAGGCCTCCTGGGGCAGAGGTCCTACCTTCCTGACCTACCGGGGCACTGGCTCAGCCCCATGGCTTTGCTGGGCACAGCATATTCTGCAACTCATGGGTTAGAGTCTGATGCTTGTGGCTCTCTTGGGCTAGTTTTGCACACTGGTGGGTCTACTATCTGTGGTCCCAGGGGTGGCCCTACCCCCATGACTGTGTTGGGCATTGCTGTGGTGGGGCTCTCTGCGGTTGCCCCAGCTCTGTGATAGTTCTCTGCCTCGGCCCAGTGACTCTCCTGGGCATTCTTTTAAATCTAGGTGGTTACAGCCAATCCCCCATACCTCGTGTACTCTCTGCCAGCAGAAATGGTACCACATGAGTGCCACCAAAGTTTACTGCCTGTGTCCTTCAGAGCATCAACCACCATACCCTATGCCATACCTGGGACTGCTAGAGATGCACTTAGGTTGGCCAAGGAGCATGACACTGGAATGCAGAGAGAGGAGCCTTGAAATTTTACTGCTCTCCATGCCCTTGCACTCTGGGCCTATGATGGGATTAACTCCCTTATAAAGGAGACCACAGAGAGTTAGCTAGTCCCTTCTACCATGTGAAGACATAGGTAGAAGGCATCATCTATGAACCAGAAAGTGAACCCTCACCAGACAATAAATCTGCCAGCACACAGATCTTGGTCTTCCTAGACTCCAGAACTGGGAAAAAATAAATTTCTGTTGTTTACCTTACCAACTTAAGGTATTTTGTTATAATTTCCTGAACAGACTAAAGGAGAAAATTGGTACTGGGAGTACTGCTGTAACAAGTACCTAAAAATGTGGCAAGGACTTTGAAACTGGGTGATGGGTAGCAGTTTGAATAGCTTTGAGGTGCTCTTCAGAAAAATTCTACATTTCCTTGAACAGACTACTAAGGGTGATTCTGGTGAGGTCTCAGAAGAAGAAGAGAGCTGCAGAAAGAGCCAAAATCTCCTTAGAAAATATCTGCATGATTGTGAACAAAATATTGGTAGACATATAGATGGCAAATAACATGCTCATGAGGTCTCAGACCCATCACATTGGGTGTCAGGATTTCTACATATGAATTTTGGGGGGACACGAACATTCAGACTATAGCATTCCAATCACAGCCCCCCAAATTCATATCTTTGTCACAAGCAAAATACATTTATTCCATCCTAATAGCCCCAAAAGTCTTAACTCTTTTGACCATAGCATATCTATAGATATATAGAGATTTATCTCTCTATATATATGGATATTGATATAAATATAGATTTGTAGATAAAGATATAGACATAGCTCATAACATAGAGAATGAATGCCTGATAAAGATTTATCTAAATGTTTGGAGATAAATCTTTAGGGGTTTTGAGTTTTTCTGGACATCTTCAGAGCAGAACACTAATTGCCTTTTGTTATTTATACTATCTTTTCAATCATATTTGCATAGCAAAGAAATCTTGGAATACAGAGATGCTATCTTCCTTAGAGCAAATATCAGGTTGCTACCAACCTTGGAAGACAGAAATACTGTCTTTCTCTGGAACAGAGGACAGGCATGCCTGTACCTCTTATAAAAAATCAGGGATCCCTAAGCTCAGAGTATCTCTCCTATAACAAAACACCCTTTTTTGTGAAGGCCTCCATCTGGGTCTATTTATGTCATCCTTGTGGGAATTGGGTGCAAGGGAAACTGATGCAAATATGCAATGTCCATGCTGCTTGATGAGTCTCTGACCCTGAAGTCTTGTGTATTCTTTCAGTATCCATAAAACTGTCAGGCTAATGTATTAGCTTGCTAGTTAAGTAAAATTCAAGACTCTTCAGAGTTCTTAATTTTAATACATTAAGAAGGACATCAGCGAGATGGTAAAGCTGGTTCAAAGATCACTTGTGAAAGGAAGAATTTTACAGTCCATTAAGAAGGGCATGCTGAAATAAGCTTTCTAAATTAAAGACAAGATTTTTCATTTCCTGCAAATAAATAAAACCATAACTTTTGAGCTTTATTTCTACCAATCAAAATCATTTTCATATTTACTAGACAAAAATATAGGAGTTAAAATGTATTTTACAAAAGTTGAGTCTTAAGAGTAAATAGAAAGTCAAAGTTATAACCCTCTGCATTAGTTTGCTAGGGCTGCCATAACAAAGTACTACCAACTTGGTAGCTTAAAAAACAGAAATTTTTTCCCCCAGTTGAGAACTCCAGAAGTCCCAAATCAAGGTGTCAGCAGTGTCGGTTCTTTTTAAGAGTTGTGAAGAAATATATGATCTCTGCCTTTCCCCTATCTTCTGGTGGTTTGCTGGCAATATTTGGTGTTCCTTGACCACTGTTCATAACTCCACTCTTCACTTGGAATTATCTCTGTGTTTCTGTCTCTGTGCCCAAATTTTATTTTTCAATAAGGACATTCACAGGTATTAGGTATTAGGACCCATGATTTTAGGATCAATATCTTTTTGGAGGACAAACTCAACTAAATAACACCCCCATTCAATACGCATGTTAGGCAGTGCCCCAAAATGGTATTGAAAGAACATATTGCCATTGTTTTGCTTCATTTATATATTTTGGATATTTTTATTAGCCATATGTTAATATGACTCCTTTTGGGGTTAGAAATATTTTCTAACCATAGAAATATATTTTTCAAACTGCAGAATATTTTTTTCAAATTAGTTTTACATAAGACACAAATCCCGAATGATCAGGTATAGTCACTTTGCTTGAGAGTGAGTGACTCATTTAGGATGATCCACTAGATCTCAAGATTAAATGGTTTAATTAGGTGACTTTCACAAAGATTGAAAATTCAGAACTTTATAATTCAAGACTTGCAGTCAGTGCCTCTTCCCAAACCTGTAGATTATTTCAACATCACTTACCGTGTACTCTACATGCTAATGTGATAGAGTCCTTTAGTTGTATCTTACTTGCTTTTATTTCAGACTGTCTTATTGTTGTTTTATCCTCTCAGTGTGTGCTTATGTTACATATGGTTACTATTAGGGGCCGAAATGTACTCCCCCAAATTTATATGTTGAAGCCCTAACCCCCAATGTGACTGTGTTTGGAAATAGGGTCTTAATGAGATAACTAAGGCCAAATGAGGTCATGAGGTTAGAGCCCTAATCCAAGATAACTGACGTCCTTGTAAGAGGAGAAAGCTAAAAGAAAGGCATAAAACAGGTTCTCTCTCACAGTCCTCAGAAGAAGCCAATTCTTCCAATACCTTAATTTCAGACTTAAGCCTCCAAAACTGTGAGAAAATAAATTTCTACTGTTTAAGCCACCCAATTCGTGGTACCTTGTTATTGCAATGCCAGGAAACTAATTAACTTCTGTTTTTCCTTCTTTAATGTTCCTTTATACATTCTATAAATACTGTCTATTGATAAAACATATCTGATTGATCTATAATATACACTTCTTAGAATTTTAGCTTTACAGTTTGTTTTCATTGACAATATATGAGAGGAAATCAAGAATTTATCTCTAGTAATTAATTATTTCTGTTTGCTTTTACCAGCTGTCTTGGTGTACTGCTAAACCCAGGACCACACAGTAGAATAAATTCATGCCTCTAAACTATATGAAAGCAATACAGTGCATATGTAAGATATCTTTAAATTTTATATGAAATGTATGGATTTGAGGAAATGGAAATATTGTTAAAGTCTTGCAAATTTGGTTGGTTAAGAATATAAACTTTGAATTTAAAACCTCTAGGATGAAATCACATTGCTCCTGTTTAAATTTCAGCATATAATACAGCCCCCAGTATTCAGTAGCATTATCTGCACAATTAGATTAATAATATCCTCTTCCTCATGATTTAGTGGGCATTATCAGAAAAAGCATGGTGTATGATATATATTGGGAATCCTCAAGTATCTATTCAATCATTTATTCTTAAAAAATATATCCTATGGAGAGTCAACAATTTGATTAGATTCCAAATTAATTCTTAGGCTCATATTTTCATGCATGTGTCAGTTAAAAATACTCATTTGGTATCTTATGTTCAATAACCATGTCTCAATTGTAAATAAATATTATAGTATGTAAAATTTAATAAATTTTTAAACCTAGAGTTAAATATCTTCCTGTTTGTCACTCAATCTTTTCAGAAATTCTAGATATTTAAAGGATAGGCACCAAAGACAGAAAGTGAACCTAATGTGGAAAGAGATGGAAAAGTTTTCTAGGTTAAGTTAGTTTTTTCTATCATTAATACCCACTGATTTTCTTTGTGTTCTTTTCCTTTTATACACCTAATCTTATAAATTATGGCTGAAATATTCACTGTTTGCATCCTTACCTCAGAATAATCTATTGCAGTGTTTCATGCAAATTCATTATTAGATAAATCAGTTTCTCTTTGCTCTAAAAGAAGCTGCACATTTCTCTTGAAGTTCTTTACATATAATCTATTTAATGTAATTTTTAATGAAGGATATTTGCCATTCTCAATATTTATTATGTGGTCAGATTTTTAAACTAATTCCACTATATATTTTACTCAAAAATTTAATTTCTATACCAACATCATTTTGGGTATGACCATCAATGTAATAATAATATAATATAGTATATTTTATATGTATATGCATACATACATATATGTACACACACATTAGTAACAGGCATTTTTATTACTATTGTGACCAAGACTTTATTACACTTTCCTATAAATAATTACTATTATTTAATAACATACAAATATGCATATATACATATACATATCAAAGTTTATAGTCTTTTAAGTAAGCATTTTAAATAAAAATATAACATATTATCAAGGTAATGCTCCATCTGAATCTCACACATTATATATGTCTTATCCCATAATTCATTAGAATTTTTATATAATAGCCTCTGATACTTTATTCTTTAGCATACTTTTATATCTTTTGGAAAAAAATTAAACTACAAAATATCATTAAAATGCACATATTTTATTATAAACTATTTATAAAAATATAGGACTTATTCTAAACAGAAATATTTCATATTTGACCTTCATTTTCAAAACTTTGTGAGTTTCTTTGTGTTCTGCATTCTGATTTTTTTAAATAGCTGTTAAAACCAGAAATTTATCACAACTTTTTTGATATGGAGCTTAGTTAAATCATTTATAATAATTAAGTTAGCTTAAAAAAACTAAATTCTATGGAATCATGGCATTGTCATGTTTCAGTGAATTTGGAGGTTATAACTAAAATTAATTTAAACTAATAACTTTGAATATAATTGAACTTGGTGTGAAAGACTGATATAATAAACCTTGTTTCTTGTGAGTGGTGTAGTGTCTGTTCCTGGATTTATTATTTTGCTTATGTACACTAATTTTTTCTGGCATTATTTGTTGAAAAATTATACTTTCTCAATTGAATTGTCTTTGTTCCCTAGCAGAGATTAGATCACTGTATTTGTGTGAGTCTATTTTCGAGGATCTATGTGTCTTTATTTTCACCATACTGAATTGATTACAGTAGCTTTATAATAAATCTTGAAATTGGATAATGTGAGAACTGCAAATTTTTTCTTCCTCTTCAGAATTGTGATCGCTCTTCTAGTCTTTTGTCTTTTGATACCAATTTTAGAATTGTTTTGTCAACATATAATAGCTACTGGCCCACTCAAATTATGTATTTCTTCTTTTGTGAGTTTTGGTAGTTTGTGTCTTTCAAGGAATTAGTACATTTCATCTGTTATTAGAAATGTTTGCATAGAGTGTTGTAGCATTCTGTATTATATTAATACCCATGTGATCTGTAGTGATGACCCCAATTTATTTCTGATATAAATAATTTTCTCTCTCTCTCTCATCTTTAATTTAACCTGGTTAGAGGTTTATCTATCAATTTTACTGATCTTTATAAAGTGCTAGTTTTTGGGTTTATTGATTTATTATTTTCTGTTTTCAATTTTGTTAAATTTTCTTTAAATTTTTATTATTTCTTTTCTTCTACTTGTGTTAGGCTACTATCGCTCTTTTTTCTCTAGTTTCTTAAAATGATCATTTACATTGTTGACTTTAAATATTTCTTATTTTCTAATATATATATTTAATGATGTAAATTTTCCTCTAAGTAAATTTTCCTCTAAGTGCTGCATTCACTCTGTCTCAAAAATTCTGTTGTTATATTTTCACATGAATTTAGTTCAAATTTTTAAAATTTCCCTTGAGATTTCTACTTTGAACTTCTTCTATGGGTTATTTAGACATGCATTACTTAAATATAGTATTTAAATATGTAATATTTAAATTATATATTACATTAAATTGTATATTAATATTATATATACACACCTTTAAAGAATGATCTACTGCTTAACATGTAATGCAGGTATGGAAGATTATTTTCAATTTCTCCCTCATCTCCTTTATTGTGTTACAATTACTCATTTCATTTATCCATATAATATAAACACATAATGCATCATTATTACAGTTACTTTAAGAAATTATCTTTTTGATTAATTAAAAATAAGAAAAATAAAATAATTTATTTTTCTTCATTTATTTTTCTTAGATACTCTTCCTTTTATTATGTAGATCTAAGTTTCTGAAATCTGTCATTTTTCTTCCTGAATAATTTTTAAAATTGTTTCTTACAGGCAAGTCTGCTGGCAATGAATTCCCTCAGTTATTTATTTATTTATTTATTTAGTCAGTTTTTTTTTCCTAAGAAAATCTGTTTCTTCTTCAATTTTGAAGGATCATTTTACTGGTTACAGAATTCTAAGTTGTTGGGTTTTTAATTTGTTTGTAATGTTTTGGTTTGCTTTCTTTCAACACTAAATATTTCTCATTCCACTCTCTACTTGATTGTCTGGTTTTGCGGGGAGAAGCCCCATGTAATTCTTATCCTTGTTACTCTACAGGTATGTTTTTGTTTACTTTTGATTTCTTTCTCTATGTCTTTGGTTTCCCACATGTTGAATAAGATATCTCTAGATCTAGCTGTTGTTTATTTATCCTTATCCTGTTTTGTGCTTTTTGAGGCTCCTTAATATGTAGCCTGCTGTTCTTACGTTTAAAATATTCTCAATCATGGTTACTTGAAATAATTTTTTTGCTCTGTTATTTCTTCACCTTTTAGTCTACAAATCATGACCATGATATATCTTTAAAACTGTCCCACTATTTTTGGATGTTCTGTCCTCTTTTTTTCATTCTTTTTTCTATTTGCATTTCAGTTTGAGCAGTTTCTATTGATGATGTTCATTCTTCTTTCTTTTTTTTTGTTACACCCATTCTACTGATGAGTCCACCAAAGCCATGGATATGATGCAGTGTTTTTAATTTCTAGCATTTATGTTTGACTCTTAATTAAAGCTTTCATGTTACTGCTTATGTTACTCATCTGTTCTTGTAAGTTGTCTACTTTCCATTAGACACTCAAACCTATTATTCAACATCATTTTATGTTCCTACAGGATAATTTCAAAATCTGCTTTACTTCTGAGTCTTTCTTTTTAGTACTTGCTTTGTCTTGGAGACTATGGATATTTTTTTCTGGCATTTTAGAATGTCTTTAATTTTTTTAAAAACATGATATATCAGGCAATAGGAATTCAGTTAAATAGGCCTATAATGTGATAATTTATGTTAATATGGCTAGAATTTAGATTCTGTTTAATTTTATTTTTTGTAAATGTAGGTACCAGAGCATTTATTTTGCTTTCCTATTCTTGTTTTTATTTTCTCACCTAATTTTGATCTTCTCTAATTACTCTTCTTTAGAGAGTCTGCATCTTGGAATATTTCAGCTATATTCCACTGTTGTTATACTGGAGCAATTTTGGTGTGGTGGTAAAGTGTGGTAGAATGAATGAGTTCTTATAATCATGACTAAGTCTCTGTGTGTCCGTGGGCCTCTCTGGGCAATAACCTTCACAAGTATTTGTTTATTTGTATAGGGTTTTTTTTGTTTCCATTTATGTGAGACAGAAATGTTATTTAGGGCTGATTTGGAGTAAATCCTCTTCTTAAGGTGGGATAGGTCTTTAGCCAAACCTTGTCTTATGGACAGTAGCTCATTGTTATATAGAAAACTCTGTACATATTCCAAAGTATTTACTGTTATAGGTTGAATAATGGCCACCCAAAGATATCAAGTCTTAATTCTTATAAACTATTATTATAATCTTATAAGGAAAAAAGCTATTTGCTGATATGATCAAGTTAAGGATCTTTTTTATTTTTATTTTTATTTTTGTTTGTTTGTTTATTTATTTATTTATTTATTTTTGCCCTCACCTTGATCTTGGAAGTTAAGGATCTTGATGTGAAGAGATTATCATAGAATTTCCAGGTGGGCCCTAAATTCAATCACATGCCCATATAAGAAAGAAGCTCATAGGAGAAGAGGATAAAATGTGGCCAGAGAAGCAGAGACTGGAGAGATGAACCCATGAGTCAAATAATGTCAGCAGTCACCAGAAACTGGAAGAGGCATGAAACAGATTCTTCCCTCAAGTCTCTGGAGGGAACATGGCCCTGCTGACCCCTGGATTTCAGCTCAGTGAAACTGATTTTAAATATAAAACAACATTTCCGTTGTTCTAAGCCATTGAATTTTTAATAATTTGTTACAGCACCCACAAAAATTTAATACAGTTATTTTTCCCACTTTCTCTCCTAAAACCACAAAGTGGTCATTTTTGACTCTTCACTGTGAAAAACTGGTGATTTTTCTGGAGGTAAAACCCATGTAATTTTGGAGTTCCCCTAAGACTGGAGCACCCAGGGGTTTCCCTCTTACACTCTAGCCCATACTCACCTTCCAACAGTTCATCAGTATTACCAGTGAAGAGTCCCTACAATTCCATGCTCCTGAAGATCTCCCTCCAGGTAAGCAGCTATCTTCTGTGACTATCTAGGTTTACCTGTCTTTCCAGACTTTGGGGTAGTGATTTGCCCTGCAAACTTCAGTCTATGTTGAATCTGAGAAAAGTCATTAATTTTCAATTTTTTCAGGTTTTTCTTCTTGTAAATATGAGAGGGATGACTTCAATATTTTTTACTGTAAGAGCTAAAACCAAAAGCCCTGATAGATATATTTTTATAATTATAAAAGAAATAAGTATATTTAAGATGGTAAAAGCAAAAATGGAAATTTTGAAAATTCATTGTGAAAGATTATCTAAATTCACTCAATCTAGATCAAAAGGAATAGAGATAAATGATTTTATTTGTGAAAATAATTGCCATGTCTCATAACTGTGTACTGTATTTTTAAATTTGTAAATAATTATCAAATTTCAGTCTAGTAAGCTACCTTCCTTTTGCCATTTGATAAAATTGCCTATTGTTTAATTTCAAAGTTCTAATAGAGTTTGGATTTCTACTAAATTTCTTTTTGTAGGTTTATCAATATTATGGAGATATCATTAGCTGATACCATGTAATTAAAATGTGCTTTGGTAATATTTAAGAGTTTTATGTGTGAATTCACTGGATGATGTTCTTCTATAAATGGTGTCCGTAAAGAAAATGAGCATTTAAATATTTGCAAATTGCAAGGGAGTATTATTTCTGGGAAGAGAATATAAAATGGTGCAAAATAATTAAGAAAATAATGGGGAGAATTTATCTTTAATGAGCTCTCTTTTATTTTGCACATTTATCTTTCGTAATTATAATTAATACTGAGATGCAATTTATAAGCAAAATACTGAGCATATTTCATTTGCAAAGAATTCTTCCTTAATAATATTAGTCAAACTGTATTATAAATAATTTGTATTTAGCAGGAGAGTTTTTTATTTTAATGAAAGCTTTAGTATTTCATATTATTTTGATTTGTACTTCACTTTCTGTCATTGCCAGCATTGTTCCTGTATCAAATAAGGACATCAGTGGAAGAAACTTATTTCATCTTCACCAGTAAATTGTGATGATTTGTTTTATTGAAGCTATAAAATGCTTTACTCAATTAAATAGTCTTTTTCAGCAAAATAATTTGATACCTCAATTATGGTAATAATCTCACAGGTGCATTTATATGTCAAAACTCAGCAAAGTATACACTTTATATGTATACAGTATGTTGCATATTAATTGTACCAAAATTCAGTTAAAAAAATAAAAAATCACAGAGAATAGCAGTGACAAGAAATTTTCTAGGTACCAGTGTTGCAAAGATAACATTTGTAAGCTTAAGGCAATACTAGAATAGTGGATACACTCATTGCGGATAATTTTCATGTAATGTGTTTAATGTTATGAATGACAATGCAAAGGACACAGATAGAGTACTATGGTGAGACACTTAGCTTGTTGGTTGGAAAAGTCTTATGGAGGACATACAATGTTAGATGAAACCAGAGAGATGCATACCATATTTATTTCCTAGGCCAGCCGTAAAAATTTATCACAAACTAGGTGGTTTAAAAAAGAGATACTTATTCTTTTACAGTTCTGGAGGCTAGACGTTTAAAATGAAAGTATCAATAGTGTAATGCTGCCTCTGAAGGTTCCATGGAAGACTCCTTCCTTGCTTCTTCCTAGCTTCTGGTGGTTTTCCGGCAATCTTTGGCATTCCTTGGCTTTTAGCTGCATCATTACAATTTCTGCCTCCATCTTCACATGGTCTTTTTTCTCTGTATGAGCCTGTGTCTTTGCATCCAAATCTCCTTCTCCTTCAACCTATAAAGACACTGAATTTAGTCACTGAATTTAGTTTCCACCCTTATCCAGTATTACCAGATCATAACTTGATTACATCTACAAAGACACTATTTCCAAATCAGGTCATATTTTCAGGTTCAGGATGGCCATGATTTTTTCAGGGAAAATTATTCAACCCAATTCAGTCTTCCTACTGCCCCCTTCTCCCAAAATTTTCATTCTTCTTATATGTAAAATGCATTCACAATATCCCCAAATTCCACTAAATTTTTAATCCCTTCCAGCATCAATACAAAGTTCAAAATACCATCTAAATATAATCAACTCAAAAAGTCTCAAACCATATCTTCTAAATTGTCTAAATTAAGTGTGACTAAAACTCTGGGTATGGTCCATCGTGGGGCAAAATTGCTTTCTACCTGTACCATAGTCAACATAGAAAAAAGTAATATACTTTTAAAATATAATGATGGGATATGCGTAGGGTAGACATTCCAATTTCAAAAGGGATAAATCAGAAAGTAAAAAGGTATCAAAGACCTCAAGCAAGTTCAAAACCCAAAAGAACAAATGCTGTTAGGTTTCAAGGCCAGAGAATAACCCTCTGTGGCTCAATGCTCTGGTCTCTAATCCCACTTCAGGAGTAGCTCCACCCTATTGGCACACTGCAGAGGAAGCTGCAACCCCAGCTCTCAGGAGATGGTGGCAAATCCAACCTCTCAGCCGATTTCCTGCTTGTAGAATTTTGGAAGTACAACATCTGTCTTTAATTTTGTCCTGTCTCTGTTCACCCAAGTGGCAGTGTTACTGCTGATCTAACATTCTCAGAGAGCTTCTCAGTGTTCCATGAATGTCAAGAGAATCCATGTCAAAAGATATGAGGGTCCTCCACAGATCCTTCCTGATCATCCCATCTCTATTCCTGGCTTCAGCTGAGATAGTTGATAAGAGTCATAACTCATACCTCATTTCTCCAACAAAAGATTGTCCAGCCATGTTCTTTCCAAAAGATGCTTTCTTATCTTTTCTAATGGATAGGCTATTATTCTAAATCATTGAGCTCCAGTTCCTTTATTCTTAATGATTCATTTCTCAATTTGTCTCTTTTCTTTCACATTTTACTATAAGTATCAAGGAGAAACAAGGCTATGCCTTCCACACCTTGCTTGAAAATCTTCTCAGCTAAATTTCCAAGTTCATCTCATATAAGTCCTACTTTACACCCAAAAGCAGAACCTAATTCAGGCATGTTTTCTGCCACTTTATATCAAGAACTTCTTTTCCTCCAGTTTCCAATAACAAGTCTTCATTTCTGTGCAAGACCTCACCAGAAGCACATTTCAGTTCACATTTCTAGCAGCATTCTGTTTGCAACAATATATGTATAGTCCAGGACAATAAAAACTTTTTCTACCATCCTCTTCATTCCTTCTGAGCCCTCACCAGATTCACTTCTAGATGTCCATATTTCTATCAGCAGTCTCTTCAAAGAAATGTAGGCTTGATTTTTTGTGTGTTTGCTAGTTTGTTTTATCATGTGCTGCAAAACTCTTCCAGCCTCCGATTCTCACTACCGAATCCCAAAGTCTCCTCCTTAGTCTTAAAAATTTGTTAACCATCACCTCAGTTCCTGGTATGAAATATATCAGTCAGAGTTCTATAGAGAAATGAAATAAAAACAAAAGAAAACAAAACAAACAAATATATAAATTAAATATATTTGTGTGTAAGACAGAAGAGACATTGGATCAGACAATATGGAGGACGGGGGCTGACAAGTTTGAAATTCATAGAGCAGGTAAATTTAAAATGCGTAGAGCAGGCTGGCAGGCTAGAAACTCGGGCAGGGGTGGATAATGAATCTGGTTTTTGTTCTTAGGCTTTCAACTAGTTGGATGAGGCCAATTATTAATGGTAATTTCCTTTACTAAAAGTCAACTGATTGTATATGTTAACATGTCTACAAAATAATTTCACAACAACACCTAGGTTAGTGTTTGATTAAATAATTGGGTAATAGCCTAGCCAATTTGATACTTAAAACTAACCATCACAAGTAGGAAAGTACAAGATGATGCAACAGGGAAAGGATATTCTAGACAAAGAGAATAACATAAACAGAATCACATATATCTGAAAAAATATGGTGTTTTCAGAGATATGCAAATAATTTAGAATCACTTCATGTGTAGTGCTGAAAGATAAAATTTGAAAAGTTGACAGGAAACGTCACTTAGAATCTTATTTGTCATTCAAAAGATCATGATCATTATATCTAGGGCCTTACCAAAAGATTTTAGTTGGGGAATAACATACTTACATTTTAATTTTTATTTTTGTTGCAGCTATAGGAGTTAGGGTAAGAAGCAACGGGGACACAACCATTCAGACCCTAGCAAGTACATCTCTTCATTTTCAACAATTATTTCCCCAAATCAAGTTTGCTGGTCAAAGGAACATGTAGCAAGAAATGATAATATGGTAAAAATAAACACAAATACTAGAATCTGATTCAGCTTCAGATCTGAGTCATTTACTTCACAAATATTCTTCTAAAGATTAATGTTTAAGAGTCGGATTTATTATAATATTGATTCCTTATTCCCACTTCAGATAGTAGGAAGAGGCAGCCAGCAGCTCTGGTGACCTTGCCAGAAGAAGACTACTTTATTCTCCTCAAGCTGTTTATTTCTCCTTTACTAGTTTTATTTCAGAGACTGTTATTTTATTCATGTTGTTATAATTACCTCCCGTTTTCCCAAATTAGAGCTTATGTTACAAAATTTCAATATGTGCTTTATAGGAGAAAAAGATTCCACTGACAAATAGATGTGAAAAATGTTGAATTAAAGTAAGTTAATCTACCCTCATTTTCCCTGGCCTTTTGTATACATTAAAAAAAAAGAATTTTCTTTACAGGCTACTTATAAAATCACATATACCACTGTTTTGTGAAACATTATGTTATCCATTTCTTACTCCCAATATAATTATATCTGATTTATACTAATAAAATATTTATCATAGAATAGAAAATATCATAATATAGTTTTTAGACAGTACTGTTTTCTCCTTTATTCAAAATTTTAATCACCAAAGACAATAAAATATTTATCCAAGATTAAATTTTCAGTCTTCTTGATATCTTTACTCAATATGGAATATATATTGACTTATAAATGGATAATTTACTCTGTGCTAAGTATACACATAAACTATTTTAGCTCTCATAGGATCCTGTTGAAAGCAGTCATACAAGTGAGTGTGGAGTGCTTATTACATAATTAGGTTTGTATTGTTACTTTTGATTTTCAAAATAAGACCCATTAGTAATAATATGAAATTAGGAGTTTGGTCCAGGGCTATTAAAAAGACTTTCACTGGGAAATAGCATTCCCAAACTATAGAAACACGATCATGACTTTCTCCTTTATAAGTTAAGGCTTAAATAATTTATAGATTGAAATGTTAAAATAGTGAATGGTTATATGAGGACAGAACAGTGACATTTTCTAATTAATTCAGCCACAGATTATATATCCTCCAAATCTTTGATTTTACTATTCAAATTCATTTTATATCTGAATTAGTTCACTATTTAAAGTCTTTATTTATGAGAGAGAGAGAGAGAGACTGATTTTTCATCAACTATCAGGTCTCCTTCCAGATTGTTGTTTTAAAGAATCTTGAAAATGAGTTTTGAAGTCTCTTATGAAAGCATCTTTACATTTTACCACCTTACACTTTTAGCCCCATAAAATTTTAAAGATATAAATGGTATCCTGATCTCAGTGCTGCCTTACTTTTCTTGCTTTAGTCCCTGACAAGGATTATTCTCAGTTTTAAAACTGTTTCTTAGGGTGCCATTTGGAAGACTTTATCCACTTTTCTTCTTATGATGGACTGACAAATACATAGACTAATTGATACAAGTTAGAGATCCCTGGACACTAAAGGTTCACATTAAGGAATTGAGGAGTAGAATAGGGGAGATAGAGGAAATACAGGCAATAGTGAAGATAAAGCAGGATAGGTGGAGGCAAAATTAGGTGAGATTTCAGGGGTTTCATGTGGAAATAATTGCTTTTCTTGGCTCTTATTAAAGGATCTTTGAAAGAGGCTGCCTTAGAGTCAGAATTTAATTTTGAGCTCTCAGTATATTTGATAATTGTGTTCTATTTCTATTGTTCCCTTTAAAATTTGTATCATTAAAATGTTAAAACTTTCCATTTGACTATTAAAAGAATAAATAAATCCTCCTTGGAAAAAATATGCTGTCTTGATTAGTGTTATGCTTTGAATTTTGACCCCAAAAGGAGACATATTAAAGTCTTAATCCCAGCTACCTCAGAATGTAGCCTTATTTGGAAATATGGTCATTACTGGAATAATTAATTAAGATAAAGACATATTGGCGTAAAGTGGACTCTTGATCCAATGAAACTGATGTCTTAATTGGAAAATGGCCATGTGGAGACACAGAGAGAAACAGGAGAAGGCTACGTGACAATGAAGGCAAAGATTAGAGTTATGCAGCTGCAAGCCACAGAATGCCAAAGATTGTCACCTAACTAGTTGACTCTAGAAAGGGGCAAGGAAAGATTTCTGTACAGATGTTACAGGGAACATGGCACTGTCAACACATTTATTTCAGATTTTTAGGTTCCAGAAGTGTGAGTTAACAAGGCCACCCAGTTTATGGTATTTTGCTCTGGAAACCCAAGAAAACTAATACAATTAGTATGCTGAAAAATTAGGTTTGTAATTACAAAACTATATAGACTGCTAGAGAAGATTGTGCCTTAGCTGGGAACAAAAGCATTTTAAGACACAAGAGTCACTCCAGCTTTTTTCTAGTACTGCTTGGGGAAAATTATGGGGCTTTCAATAAGATTGTGTAACTAACATCTTAGTGATTATTACCTAGATCCGCAATAAAAACTTACAGTGCTACACCCCATACCTTAAATCAAGTTTTAGGGATCAAATTGTGTCCCCCGCCAAAAATAAAGATATGTTGGAATCCTAACGCCCAGTACCTGGGATTGTGACCTTATTTGGAGACAGGGTCTTTACAAAATTAATCGCTTTAAGGTAAGGTTATTAAGGTGGATCCTGATCCAACATGATTGACATTTTTATAAAAAGTAGGAAACTTGTATGTAGACGGATATGCATAGAAAGAAGATGATGTGAAGAGACACAGAAGGATGTCCATCTACAAGGCAAGGAGAGAGGCCCGCAATAGATCCATCTTTCACAGCCCTCAGAAGGAACCAACCCTACTGACACCTTGATCTCAAGCTTCTAGCCTCCACAGCTGTGAGACAATAAGCGTCCGTTGTTTAAGCCACCCAGTTTGTGGCATTTTGTTATGGTAGCCCTAGCAAACTAATATAGAAGTGGTCTGTCTTTTATACAGATAAGATAGATAATCTTCTTTTGAGGGTCCTTTGTTTTTTTCTTTATGCAGGACTTAGGAGAAACTTTTTAGCTATAAAGTACAAATGCTGGTTTAATGCTTAGCCCCCGAGGTCAGCTGATTAGTCACTTACATCCTCTGTTGCTTTTAATTCCTTTGAAAATTCCATTATAACATTCAACATAGAGTTAAAGACAAGAGTCAATATTTTTTTTATAAAATTTCTTTCAAATTATGATTTTTGTGATGATTATATGAGTTAATTCATGCAATTTGCTTAGAACAAGTTTTCAACACATGGTAAGTGCAATGTAAGAATCAGTTATTAATTATTGTCTAATGGTAATCCTGAGTTTACCAATAGGTATGTATTGGTCAGAGCAGCCCAACTGTCAGGTGTGGGGACCAGATGTCAGGTCCGTGTTTCCTGGTTCTTGGGTCCCAGTACAGAAGAATGGTTACTGGTACCAAGTTGACAATGCAAATGAGCAGACCAAGCAGATGCAAGCAAGCAAAGTGCCAAAGTTTATTAAAGCATAGTACATTCCAGAGAAGGAATGGGTCAACCTCCCTGAATGGAGGAGACCCAGAGTTTAACAAGATTTTCCATTTTGTGCTGATTCCCTAATTTTATGTCAAGGGGGGGTGGAATATTCATGTTTTTTCTTGGAAAGAGGTGGAGAATTCCCGGAACTGGGAACCCTTCCCATTTTTGACCTTTTAAGGCAATTTCCGGGGGTTGCCATGGTATTTGTAAATTGTCATGGTGCTGGTGGGTGTGATATTTACTATGTTAATGAGGGTAGGTCATTTGAGGGATACTGTCACCTTACTTGTATGCATGCTTCAAAGACCCTCTTTTGTGGCCTTGGTCATATCTCCACTTTGTGGCCTTTCTACCTCATTTTGGTTGATCAGTACTTGGAGACCCTCTATTGTAGACCAAATATATGTTCAGTCCTTGGAACCCCCCTTGACACGTCATCTGTACTTTCTTGGAAGTCCCCCTTCTGGTCAATTTGTTCCTTCTATTGTAGACAAAGCATCTCCTAGTGCCATCTGTTTCTCAATGGACACCCCCTAGACAAAGCATCTGTTCCCCTTCCTCCTTGTACCAGCCTAACACCAACTAACATTTGAAATTATTGAAAGAGAAAAAACAAAACTTTAATTTGAGGACTCCAATATTTTTCTTAAGCATTTCCCCTCAGTTTAGATCATTTGGTTTCATGCTCTTCCCTTCTACATAAAATTCTAGGGTTTTTGTTTACCAATCTTCAGCTATGAATTATCTGAGTTAGCACTTGTGTTTTTGTCATTACAGGCACTGGTGATTTGTCATTACAGGCCAAGGACATGTGACGTTCCTTGTTATGCAGTTCCAGGTCCTGTGCACTGAATGCCTTCTTCTAGTGGCTCCTTTAATTCAGAATTTTCTCCCTGGCTTCCTAAAGTCAAATTCTCACTGAGCATTACCTCTGTTCACTCTCTTGTTGTCAGCTCATGCAGCCATGAATGACTCCCTTTGACAAGTAACATGGTCTCAATTCCTTGGCCTGTGATATCAACTATAAAAGGAAGATTCTGAATATGTGAATTTTTCAGTTTATACTTTTTTCATCTCATACTGCTGGCAGTTCTTGAGGCTTAAATGATAGTTTTTAAGTCCTGGAAAAAAAAAATGTAATGATCTCTGCATACAGAGTGATAAAATTTTACTACAGAGAGAGATGTGGAAATATCTACAAATGCAGGCACCGGCATATCAACAGAGAAGCAGCAGACGGTATAACAATAAAAAACAAAGCTCTAAAAAACAAAGCGCATACTTCTGTTCCCGATGGCACTTGCCTCACTTATTCTTTCAGATATCACAGTGAAGTAGCACTTTCTGACAATGTGGTCATCACATTTCCATAATAAGTTGATATGTGTCTATCCACTTGAAAAATATCAAATGGTCGTTTTAGTAAATGTGTATTATATTGTTGTTCCTTTCCCCATCTATTTTCCACATTTCCCATTTCAATGGGATATTTCTCACCTTTTTTTAAAACTTATATTTTGAATGATATTTTACTGTGTATTCAACATCAACACTGATTTCTGCTCTGCTAAAATGACAGTATCAAAATTTAATATTACTCAATTTTCCTTGTAAATTTGTCATTTCTAGCATATGACAGAGTTCAACATGTCGTAAGCATTTCTACCTGTCCAACACTGAACTGAGTAATATCATATCTTTAAAAAAGTCTAAAGAATTCATCATATGAAAGAAAAAAATCATGATCAGTTTTTTTTTTTGATAAGAAAGTGATTAGACAGAATAATTACCTGTTTAGAAAAATAACTCCTCTTCTCTTACAAAATACATCTTCAAGGTAAAAAGCCCTCTAAAACTAACAACTAATACAACTAATACACTCATTGTTTTTTTTCAAAATATGAAAGAATATTTATGGCATGTACTTGTTGCAGTATTGCTGTATAGGTCTCTATTACGTTCATTTGTGAACCTCTCTTTCTCTGTTCCTCTTGCTTCAATTTGTACATAATATCAATTCTGGTTATTCAGGTACAAGGAAAGACAGGAATATGGAATGTTTTATTTCTTACTTTGAAATACATGCAATAAATTTTCATATAAAATAAATTCTCAAGTATTTTTTGTAATTTTATAGAGAATCAGAATGTTAAAGTTGAGAGGGACAATACAGATTATCTGCCACTTAATGCTGGTGTTCACATCTAATCTCTTGCATATATTAGGAATCCACTATGTATAATAGGATACATTCTATTTTTTGAAGGATTACATTTTTAAAATATTTTTATTAAAATATTCCATTTTTTATTAAAATGGAATACAATGTGTGAAATACCTCATTCACATCCTGGAACACAGTTGAAGCCAGCCCAATTTTAAGAAGACTGAATAAAGTGTATTTATAAAAGACACTGAAGAATGACCTAACAGGTACAGTCAATACTACTTGGGTGATGGGCACATTTACAGGCGTGGCTCAAGCATTACCAAAGTGATCCATGTAACCAAAAACATTTGTACCCCCTTAATATTTTGAAATTTAAAAAAAGATTTAAAAAAATGCCCAATATTAATGTAAAGCATAAAAATATAATGTAGTGGACACTGTGAGCACCTGATCCAAATCCCTTGGATTATTTTTATTATCTCTAGGACCATATTCATCTCTGTGTACATTTGTTTTTAATGTCCTGTGCCCAATTCTGCCTTTGTAGGACTGTCCTTGAGCTACTGGAACTGTTTTATCAACACATACTTTATCAGCTGTTTTATCCTGTAGCTGCTGGTAGGTTATGACTTCCAACCCTCACAGGTGACCCTGAGTCAATGAGGGTATTTTTTTCTTCACTGTAGAGCTAACTCTCAGATATAGCTTATGGTTTAGCGCTCCCTGCGGGTTTAGGCTAAGGTTGACACTTTGCATAAAATCACCACCTAACTTGGCCTTTCCTATTCTGTTTCTTTTCTCACTTACTAGTTTCTCTTGGAGTATACAGTTCATAAATCACTTGCACACATATTGTCATCTCAGGATCTGCTCTTGGGGAATGCAGTTTAGGACACCTTACCATTAATAGACCAAAAATTAGAAGAATGAGGGAAGAGACAAAGCAGATGGAAAAATATTAATGGAAAAAGAAGACTATAAATTACTTACAGAAGAAAATGCTAATAAAGTTAAACACATTTTAAGAGATCTTCCAAGCTGGGAATCCCAAATCACAGAGTTGTATATGAGAAAGGTATTTTGAGTCAGTAGTTGGGGTAATTATGTTCAGTACTATTTGAATAAATAAATGCAGAATAACTGGACCTGCTAGATCAAATTCTTTGCCCAATAAATACTGAGCTACTACAGTCACTTGGTATAATAATCAGAAACTTGTGGAGTGTGGGCTTGCACCAATGACACAGGGCAATACCGTGTTTAGCACACCGAACACACCACGTGCAAGGGACACTGGGAGTGCAGTACTTCAGAGCACTTGTACTCACACCCCACTCCACAAATAACTATAGCAATAATTACCATTCAGTGAGAAGTACAAATAAGGACAGTTTTATATGAGTTAAATATCAGAAAGCTATTCTCAAAAGACTAGCAATGAAAGGAAAATTCCACAAAAAACCCACAGTTAATATCATTCTTAATGGTGAAAGACTGGGTGCATTTTCCTCTAACACTGGGAACAAGTCAAGAATTTACCTCTTGCCATTTCCACTCAACATTGTACTAGAGGTTCTAGTTCAATAAATCAAAATAAAAATAATAATAAATTTAATAAAATTAAAAGTAAATTAAAGCAGTCTGTGAAAGAAAAGGAACATTTTTTTTTACTCCCAGAAGACATGATCCTATTTGTAGAAAAGAATAAGGAATAAACACACACACACACACACACACACTCACACATGCACATACAAATACTGAAACTAATGAAAGTGTTTGGGAATGTTGCAGGATAAAAAATGAATATACCAAATTTAATTGCCTTTTTTCCATATAACAATCATAAGTAAAATTAAGAAAACAATTCTATTCTTAATAAAATTGAAAAAATAGAAATAAATTTGACAAAATAAGTGGAAGACTGTGCCCTGATAACTTCAACTTATATTTCTGAGAGAAATTAAAGAAGTAGAAGTTTCATGTTAATAAATGGAACACTAAATACTGTTAATATGGCAGTTCTTCCAAAATTGAAATATAGATTCAATTTAATACTTGACCATGTTCCAGTGATATTTTTTGTAAAAATAGATAAGATGAAAACTAAAAGTGAGATTGAAATGTGAATGACCTAGAATAGCCTAAACAATTTTGAAAAAAGAACAAATTTGGGAGAATAGTACTACCTGATTTTACTAATTACTGCATTGTATTGTTGTAAGGATAGGCATATAGATAAACGGAACAGAAGCGAGAGTCCAGAAAATAAACCCTTTATTGTCAATTGATATATGACAATTTTTAAGGCCAATTAAATGGAGGAAAGCATAGTGTTCACACTAAAATATTAATTGGACACCCACATTAAAAAGAAAAAAAAATCTAGATACTTACCTCCAGCCATATGTACAAATTCACTTGAAATGGATTATTGACCTAAATGTAAAAGCCAAATGTAGATTTCTAGGAAAAAAAACATAAAATATTTGTAACATTGGATGAGGCAAAGAGATCTTAGATGTGACATCAAATGCACGAATCAGAATTTTTTTAAAAATTTGAACTTTCTTTATAAAAAAGCAAACAAAAAACATTTGTGATTCAACACAGAACATAAAGGAAATGAAAAGACAAACCACATATTGGGGGAAAATATTTTCAAATTATTTATCTGACAAGTGACTTGTATCCAGAATATATTGCTTACAACTCAATAATAAGACAAGCAACCCAATTAAAAATTGGCAAAATTCCAAAAGTACATTTCACCATGGAAGACATATGAATAGCTGGTATGTGCAGGATAAGGTGATTGGTCTCAATGGTTATTGGGAAAATGCAAATTAAAGCTGCAATGAAATACCTGTTTGAATGGACTAATGGCAACAGTCAAAAAAACAGACAATACTGAGTGATGATGAGGATGTGGATAAACTGGATTCTTTATACATTGCTATTAGAAATGTAAAATGCTAGACAGTTTGGTAAACAGTCTGACAATGTCTTTAAAAGTTAAACATAAACTTACCATATATCCCAGTAATCCATACTTAGGAATCTACCTATGAGAAACAAAAACGTATGTCCAAACAAAGACTTGGATTCAGATTTCATAGCAATGTTGTTCATAAAAGCCCAAACTGGAAACAACTCAAATTCTCATCAACTTGTGAATAAATAAATGAAATGTGCTATAGCCATATAAAGGGATATTATTCTTAAAAAAATACTGATGCATGCTACAACATGGATATACTAAAAATACTTGTGGTAAGTAGACTAAGCCAGTTACCAAAAATATATATATACACACATATATACATATATATGTATGATTCCATTTATATGAATGTTTCACTGGTCAGAAAAAAAACCCGCATATTTAAAGAGGCAGAAAGCAGACTTGTGCTGACCAGAGCTGGGTGGTGGGGATAGGGAATATGGATTATCAGAAAACAGACTCTAGGGAAACATGGGCATGATGAAAAAGTTTTAAAATTGAATTATTATGAAGATTGATGATTGCACAACTGTATACATTTATTAAAACTCATTAAATTGTTAAAAAATATAATGCAATGTCAAGAGATCAAAACAGATCACACCTAACAAACAAAACCTCTTTATGATATCAGGGCACAGTCAGCATGGCTGTTAAAACATCTAAGTGTGAACACAACAGAAAAAGTGGAGTTAGAAATTCTAATCCACTTCACAACAGACTATTGCAAACCTTCAGCATAGTGGTTCTTCTGTGGTTAGATGGGGTGGTATACAAAGAACTGCTGCAACTCCATAAAGCACTGTACAGGGAACTGTGTGGGTTGGTAACTGGGAGTGACAGAGCAGTTGTGTTTTTGTAATATTTATTATTTTAATGACTCTAATGAACTCTGAGTAAATCCAGTTTGCATAATATTATATATTAACATTTTACAGGTAAGGAATTTGAGTAAAATAAATTAAGTCATTTGCAGCAAACCATGTACCTATTAAGTGGCAGAGCCAGAACATGAACCCATGTAAATTCTAACTTCAAATCCCAGGCCTCATTGTATTATGCTCACTTTCATAGTACTAAGAGAAGGAAAAAGAGCATGCTTTTTAAAGCTCAGCTTTGAGCTCTACATATGATGGTGTGACAAAAAGACTGTGGAGCATGTACTATGAGTCTGGAACCATATGGGTCTGGCCTCTTTCCTCATGCATTCTAGTAAGAAACAGAAACAAGAAAAAAAAAAAAAGCAATGTAAGACATATTTACAACTGTTTCACAAATGCTATGAAGAAATAACTTAGATGGCAGTGACCTTTGTAAAGAGATGGCATTTTAGCTCACATCTGAATGATGAGAAACAGCTTGTAGGGAGGAGCAATGGGTCTCCCAATCAAAAGGAAGAGCCTGTGGGAAAGCTCTGCATCCAGAAAGATCTCTGAAAAGACACTAACACAGGTGGGGCAAGAGAAAGTGCAGCAAAAGAGGAGGTTGGAAAAATAAGCAAGAGCAAGTTCTACAGAGATGCATGGATTATGGCAAGGAGTTTTTAGTGTATGTAAACTGGAATGGAAAACCCATGAAAATGTATGCAAGGAAGCCCCATGGTGTGATTTACATTAAAAAATTCTATTAAAGCTTAATACATACCAAATGACCTAGTACTCTCATCCCATAAAAATATGCCCCCCCACGCACATTCTCCAAAGAATATGAACTAAAATGTTCAGAGCATCCTTAATTGCACTAGTCTAAAATTGGAAAGCACCCAGATGCCATCAATACTAAAATGGATGAATAAATCATACCATATCATACAATGGGATACCATCCAGCAATGAACATGAAAAATGTACAACCACAGAAAACAATACGGATAAATCTGACAAGCAGTATATTGAGTGAAAGAAACCAGACACAAAAGAGTATATACTATATGGTTCCAGAAATACAAATACGAAAACAAGTAAAACAAATCAATGTCATTAAATTCAGGACAGTGTTTAATCCTGGATGACACAGGAGAATTCTGGGGTACTGTAGTGTTCAATTTCTTGATCCAGGTGCTGGATATGTGAGTATACTAAGTGGAAATACCTCAATCTCTATAATTATGGTATGCTAATTTCTGTGTATATTTTAATAAAATGGAGAAATTTGAAAAAAAATGAATGCTTAAGATAACTTGATAAATGAATGCTTAAGGATTCTTGAGCTGTAGAGAAATTTAATACAGATATTGAAACACTAAGACACAAAGGTGGGAATTATCTATGAATGATCTCTGTTTACAAAGTTAGACACATACATATGTAAATGATAGGTTTATAGGTAAATGAATAAATGGATAAGTAGATAGATATAGAGATGGAGAAAGATACACACACACACACACACACAGTGGGTCTTGAGTTAAGATGTATTTCTTACTGTACGTGGGTTTTAACAAAGATAAAAAAGAAAAGAAAAGAAAGAAAAACTTCTATCTAATCTGCATTTAACTTATTCCTCTCTAATCTTTATCATTGTCTTCCTCTTGCTTGTTTTCAATTTAGTTTGCTCTTATTTTTCTCATACTTTTATAAGGTGGTACAGATTTTTTCCTTTTTTTTTTAAATAAACACTTATACCTGTAAATTTCCCTGTAAGCAATATTTTAGCAGCATCCTGTAAATTTAGATATGTTTACTTTTCATTCATCTGAAAGCGTTTTCTGATTTCCCTACTGATTTCTTCTTTGCTTGGTAATTTAATAATGTCATTTAATTTCCACATATGTGTGAGTTTCCCAAATTTCTTTCTGTTATTGATTTCTAGTTTCATTTCATTGTCATCAGAGATTATACTTCATATGGTTTAAATCCCATAAACAAAGGGAGCCTTGCTTTATGGCCTTAACGCATGTTTTGTGCTGGAGTATACCCCATATATGCTCCAGAGGAGTGTGCATTCTGCTGTTGTCAGGTGGAGTGACCTACAGTTGTCTGTTAGTTCTACTTAGTTGGTAGTTTAGTTTATCCTATATCCTTATTGATCTTCTGCCTAGTTTCTTTATCCATTATTAAAAGGGAGGTATTAAAGTCTCCAGTTGTTTACTGAATTATTTATTTCCTCTTTCAATTCTGTCAGTTTTGCCTGATACATTTTGGGTTCCGCTGTTAGGGGCATATATGTTTATTATTAATAATTGTTACAACTTCCAGATTGATTGAATCCTTTAACTTTATAGAATTTCCCTCTTTATTTGAAACAACATTTTTACTTTACACTTTATTTCACATGATATTAGTATAGCCACTCCAACTCTTTTATCATTGCTGTTTTCATCCTAACTCTTTTACAATCCTTTAAATTTCAACCAATTTCATCTTTGAATCTGAAGTGTTTCTTATACAGAAAGGATATGGTTAGATAATTTTTAATACCATATTACAATGTTTGCCTTTTGATTGATTTAATCCATTCACATTTTGCAACTGTCTCATGTTGCATTTGTTGGATTGATGTTACATTTACATCTGCCACGTTACTTCTTGTGTATCACAAATCTCATGTTTATGTAGGAGTGTATTTAATTTTCAAATATTTGTGAATTTCCCAAATTTCCAATTTTTTTCCAATTTTTCTTTAGATATTGATTTATAATTTAAATCCATTATGTTCAGAGAATCTACTTTGGCTGAGCTCTCCCTGGATTTTTGCCATATAGAATTGTGAAATATTAATAATACTTGTGTAGTTTTAAGCTGCAATGTTTTCAGCTATGTTACTCAATAACAGATAAAACTTAACCATATATAATTATAGGAGTTTCTTATTGAATCTTTAGGAAAAATATAACTAAATAAAAAATGATAAATAACAAGGAAGATGAGGGAATAAATAAAAAAGATAAAAACCAGTAACAAATTCATAAGTAGAGGCTACTGGATATGTGAAAAGAGATGAAAAAAAAAAAGTAAGTTTACATACACAGAAACAATCAACATCAATCACCAGTTTTAACATTTCTAAAAATGCTGCATATAGTTTGGCTAAAATATAGGCTTGCAACCCACTAGTTAAATATTGGTATATGGCTGAAAAATCCTTATATCTATATATTTTATCTTTAAAAATCCAATAGGGTTTATCCTGACTTAAAAACTGCAAAAATGTGCCCAAATTTCTGGAATTTCAGAGCAAATCAAATTCATTCTCAGGACATTGGTTTTTCAATTGAAATTCTTTTATCAATAAAGGAAATGGAATTTTCCCACTAAACGTTCAAGTGGTAAATAATTTTTAATAACTGGTGACTTAGTGTTTTTGACCCTTGCTGTTTCTAATAGTATTTATTTCCCCTGAAGAAAGCATCACATTACAAAATACAATACTGTTTTCTCTTTTCAATATAATATGTGTCTGGAGAGGTTTATGAGCTATTTTAGAAACTGCTAATGAGTGCCATATTTACTTCCATAATTTATATTTTATCAATAATGAATACCTAATTATAATGGACTTTAGGATGTGTTATTTCAAGTGATAGATCAAAAACAAGATTATCATTAATTCAATAAATGGACTTAAAGTCTGGGCTCAGTGGCTCACTCCTGTAGTCCCAGCTACTCAAGAGGCAAGGCAGGAGGATCACTTGAGTCCAGGAGTTTGAGGTTGCAGTGAGCTATGATCACGCCACTGCACCCTAGCCCGGGCAACAGAGCAAAAACAAGCACATAACATGCAAAGAAATACAGGGAAAGACTTTTCCTCTGGTGTTTTTGGCCTGTCACTACTTCTTTACTCAATGTACCTTGGTTGAAGAAAAGTGAATTCTCTTTAGTAAGTTTAAAGTTAGGAACTCTGAGTTTCTCCTTCCTTCCTCTCCTTATGAATAAGTCTGTTTGCAGAGAATAAGTGCACTGGTATATTCTAACCTGGATTATAAAGTCAATTTCTTTATCTAGTGAAGCCCAAGGTGTTCTGAGGTGACCTGGTGTTGGGTGTATCTTTTGTGCGGGTTCCACATTCGAGAGCTCATTCTTGTCACCGAAGTTGTATTCCCACAACTCTTCTATCAACAAAACTGATATTTTGGCTCCAAATGACTGATTCTTTGGCTGTACTCCAGTTGATTCTGAATGGGATTGGAGAGGAGAACTATAATTTATGTGGGATATTTTCACACCACCATGTGTTAATCAATTGGGAATCTTGAGTATAGTCAGTAGATTGAAGGTGCAAATATAATTAAAACAACAAGTCTCTGGCACAGCCAAAGTAGGTGAATTTAGACTTTTGTACCACAGTACTAAAACCAGATAATGGTAGTTTGTTTGTTTGTTTTACCTCCACAGTTTATAGCGTAGTAGTTCCCCCCTTATCCACGGTTTCACTTTCTGCAGTTAAAGTTACCCACAGTCAACAGCAGTCCAGCAATACGAAATGGAAAATTCCAGAAATAAGCAATTTATAAGTTTAAAATTCCATGTTTTTCTGAGTAGTAGATGAAATATTGCAGCATGTGAATCCAACCTTTGTTCAGTGACCCATGAATCACTTAGTAACCATCCAAGTTATCAGATCAGTTGTGTGTCACAGTGTTTGTGTTCAAGTAACCCTTATTTTACTTATTAATGGCTCTAAAGTGCAAGAGTAGTGATACTGGCATATTGTTATAGTTGTTCTATTTTCTTACCTGTTACTGTTATTAATCTATTACTGTGCCTAATTTATAATTTAAACTTTATTAGAGCTCTGTATGTATAGAAAAAATTAGCCTTTGACCCTATGGGATTAAGATCTTGGTAATAACTGTCGTGTATTGTGTCTATCCATGGCTGGCCTTTTTTATTATTATTCAGGCACAGCACTGTTGCCAACTTTAGACGGGCTATAATGCCCTCAGTAAAGTTCCAGGCTGTATGTTTCTTGGCTCTTAACCACACAGGTCCAGCTTTGTTTAATATTGCAGGCAAGGCTGAGATGTGATTGGATCGTTTCTGGCATTGGTTTGCAGCAAAAAAAATTTTGTTGCTTTCACTTTTTTTATTCCTGTGAAGGAGCAGTGTCTTAGTTTGTCTTCTATTGCTATAAGTGAATACCACATACTGGGTAATTTATATATTAAAAAAATATTTCTTACAGTTTTGAAGGCAAGAAGTACAAGGTCTAGGGATTGCATCTGGTGGGGGCCTTCTTGCTGGTGGGGACTCTCTGCAGAGTCCTGAGGCTGTGCACCTCATCACATTGTAAGGCGGCTCACAAGAGAGACAGCTTTTTGTTATAAAAGCAAACCTGCTTTTATAACAGATCCGCACTTGTGATAGCTAACCTACTCCCCCAATAACCAATTAATCCAATAACCTATTAACTCATTAATCCATGGATGGATTACTCCACTTATAAGGGCAGTGCCCTCATGACCCCATCACCTCTTAAAGGCTCCACCATTTAATACTGTTATATTGGGGATTGAGTTTCAACTTGAGTTTCAGAGGAGCAAACATTCAAACCATAGCAAGGAGTGAGTAATTCGATCCGTGACTTTTGTTAAAATAAAAAATGAAAACAAAACAAGCAAAGTATATTCTTAACCCAGATTTCTCTTTTCTCTCAAACTGTTCCCCAGGTGTTATTCAATCAGATACTGTCCTGCATAAGAGCAGAATTGTGATTGTTCAGTGCTGCCTGTTTCAGAGTGCATTCAACGTTAGGATTCTCAATTAGCTAATACATCTAAGTCTCCCTGGAATATGCTCTACCAATGATAAAGCTATTATGTTTTTATATATATGTTTGATTTTGTCATTCTTTTTTCATAATTTAGAATAGGAAGAAAGAGACAAATTTTCTGGAAGAAATACACAATATAAAAGTACAAATATTTGGGGTTTTTTTTATTCTGTCAACTTTCAATTGATGTTTTCCTTTCTAAATAATTTGCAATTTTCAGAAAAAGAATGCTGATTTTTAAAAAAATATCAACAGAAATGTGTTTAAAATGACATATAATATCTAATGCTAACATTTGAAAGTTTGATAGACATTTTTTATTGACATTTGAATTCAGTTAGCTCGTGCTCGAATTAACAGAGGTACCTGATTTAAAGAAAAACTTACTTCTCTCCCATTGTTTGCCTGTGTGCTGCCAGAGACACTTTACGTCTACGTCGTGCAAGTAGTGCCAAGTAGCACTGTTTCACGCCACTGTTGCCAGCATTTCAGATAATGTATACAAAGCATTTCATGTGTTTTGAGATCCACAGGTAGTTATTATTATTGTTTTATTTTCATCATTATTTTTGGTTGCCTTTGAAGAAAGCAAATACATAAGCTAAAATACAAATAAATGAATGAATTAATTAATTAATCTGGGTTCTCTAATATTCATATCCCATGTTAACTTATGAACTATTTAGAAAAGAAGCACAAAAATTATTCACTACAGGGAAGGTAGTAACAACACAAAGATAGGGCCTTTGCAAAATATCTCCTTTTCCACATAAAAGTATACATAAGTGACAAAAATCTCTCACATTCTCTTATAGTTCATAAATTTAGTTTCTATTTAATTTTGACCATTTTGAATATTTAATTTCTTTTTCTCTTTCCTTTTTATTATTCAAAATGTGTCATAAGCATAAAAGACATAAAGTGAATTAATGAGGATGGTGTAACAATAAGAAGTTTAATTTTGTGCATCTAATTTTTACATGCTGGTTCTTTTGTTTATTGCCTATATGCCATAACAAGCCATGTGTATGTTCTGGAGGTAATAATACCTAATTGCTCTTGCTGTGGTTTTCACAGAAGAAAAGGAAGATAAAGAGTATATTTGTCTGGCAAATAGTGTAATGTTAATCACCTTTTGGTATACAATTCTTCTAAATGTGTCAAGGTAATTCTTCTAGAGTTATATGATTAGTCCTCATAAAATTAGTGGATATGTTAGTATTTATATAATTTATGCAATATTGTGTTGATCAGAATAAATTGTCAAATTTTTAGTTTGTTTTATTTTCATTCATAATGTACTCCCCAATATTTTGATTTATATTCATTACTGTTACTATGCAGTTGAAAATTGATTTTATAGGCTCTTACTTTATATTATGAACTACTGGTATAGTATCAGTCCAGAAAATTTAAAATTTCTTTTGGAAATTACACTGTTTATTCTCTTATTCATCCATGCTGAGAAAATAGTGGCAAGCTCAGAAAGTAAGATCTACCCAGCCATTAATTATGCTGGAATAAGACACATAAAGCCAGCTGCAATCTTAATACAAAACATTTTTGCCAGGGATGCTGCAACTCAAAGTATTATAACAACTCCCCCTTTTCTTTGAGGTATTACTGCTTTCTAACTCACTGAGAAATTTTATTGTCTAAAATCATAGAATATCATAAACGTTGATTTTGAAATTATATCCCTAACAATGAGACATACCACTCTTGACTGAAGAACCTAAGTCACTTGAAAAGAAGTTGTCTTGATTTATAGTCTAGGAAAAGATAGATTGAAAAGCCCTTCAGGTAAAGGCTATCTGGACTCAGAATCCCAAATCAATTTTAACACTGTATTTTCAAAGAAAATGGGATTTAAGTAGACTTTCCAGCAAAGACCTGATGTTGATCTCACATTTATGATATATGTGGCCCTGTTTTTCTCTAAGCCAGATGAAAATACTGCTCCATTATTTACTAAAAGCCACCCTGTTCCCCAAATACTATAATCCATCTTTAGTTTGTTTGGTGAGTTGTCCCATAATTGCTTTGTGTTGCTCTGGTGGTCAAGGTGGGCAGGCTCACAGTCTCCCTCAATGTAAAACAAAATAAAGTTTTGTTGTGGTGGTTGTTATTTTTGTTTTATCATTGATTTGGTCAGGGCAATTTACTGTCCATGATTTTGACACAAATGTGGATGAGCCAGGGACTGTTCTCAGTACCGCGGATACAACAGTAAATAAGGTAGGTGTGCCACTTTCCTCATGAAACTTACTTATAGTGAGGAATACAGGCAATAAAAATAAAAATAATACATAAATAACATAATTTGAATTATAATTGTTTATAATAAGATAAACAGGACAATTGGAAAGTGTGGCAAAGGAAGGGAATAGATTTGATACAATGGTTTGGAAGAGCTTTTTGAGGAGGAGGTGTTTGAAATTAGCATTAAATGGTGACAAGGGTCCTATGCTGGGTTATTTTATAAAAGATCATCCCAGGCAGAAAGACACCAAGGACAGACAGAGATGATGGAATAAGGACAAAAATTGACAGATATGGGTTGGGAAAGCTGAGCTGGGGCCAAACGATGTAAAATTTATAGAGATAAGTTTTATTTCATTCAAGATTGATCGGAAAATTTTGAGAAAAGTGGGAAATGGACTTAAGCAAAGAAAGTGGGAGACAAAGGCCAGTTTGGAAGTTATAGGAGAGAATAGGAAAACTTATAGAACTGGAAGTATTTTGAAATAAAGGATTCAAAACTATCACCAAGATTTTAGGCCTTAGCAACTTGAAGGATACTGTTGACATTAATTGAAAATCCAAGAGGAAAAAAGTTTTAAAAAGAAGGTGATTGTTATTGGAAGTGTCCTCCTGTTGTAAACAACTTAAAGGATAGAGTACATGAAATAGTGATTTCTATACTTCAGACAACAGGCCACACAAGATTATGACCACTGAACAAAGGAAAACAAACGAGGTGAACCCAATAATTTCCCCCAGTGTAGTGCCTAAAGGCGGTTTCTAGGTCAGAAACCAAAATACAACTTTATATTCTCACTAAATTGAGAAAATAGTTTAGAGTTTAGGCAGGTGAGGGCACTGGAAATTGAGCTACAGAGAGCCAGGGAAGAATGTGTTGTACATTAGTGGGAGAAAACTTCCTAAGTCTCCTCCTAAGAAAAGCACTACTTGAAAGCAGTAGGACAAACAATGGTCGGAATTCATACAAGGTTTGAATAGCTGTGTTTCACAACAGACTAAAAGAAACATCATAACATACCCAGATAGAGTCTTCAAAATGGCTAATATTCAAACAAAGCAAAATTAACCCAAGAATAAAAACTGCTTTGAACCTGTCAAAATAAAGCTTAAAAACAAGTCACAAAGTTTTGGAAATTAACTGTCAGGGAGAAAAAAATACAGCACAATTTGAAGAAATAAAGCATAATTTAGCACCCCAAAAACATAAAATTCAAAATACTTATCATCCAGTCAAAATTAATTCAGCGTACAAATGAGGTTAATCTCAACAAATGAAATTTATAAATAAGAGAATTAAGATAATCAATAAAAAGTGACAAATGAGAGACATCATGGAATTAGGGCAGAAAGTGACCTCAAAACAGTGAGTTTATAAATGTTCTGAATGATGCCAGGTAGATGAGAAATTTAATAAGGAAAAATAGTTGAAAATATGAAAATGAGCTAAATTGAAATTCTGGAGATTAACAATACAATATCTGAAGTCTAAAAATAATCAAACAAAAACTGATAGATTGATGATATAAAAGTAGATTAGATACTGTAGAAAAAAGACCAACATGAATCAAAATACTTAGAAAAATACTAAAAATTCTAAAAAAATATTAGGGTGCTCTGAGACAAAAAAAAAAAAGGAGAGACAGAAAATATTTGAGATTGTGGCAAAAAATTTTTCAAATTTAATAAAATTTATAAGGTCACAGTTCAAGAAACTCAATGAAGCCCAAACAAAAGAAATATAAAGAAAATCTTGCCAAGGTACATCATAATCAAGTTACTGATATTGAGTCATAAAGATAAATTCATAAAGGCAGTCAGAGGAAAAAAATCACATTATGGAGTGGGAGCAAACATAATGATAACAAATTTCTCATAAAAATTGTATTGGTCAGGAAAAAAATCAAATACCATCTCTAAATTGTTGAAAGAGAAAAAAACCTCAGAATTCAATATTTAGCAAAAATATTATTCAAACATAAAATTGAAGTAAAGATTATTTGAAACTGATAAAAGCAGAGATAATTAATCGCCACAAGGCATGCAATAAAAAATGTTAAAGCAAATTCTTTTTAAAGAGAAAGAAAAATACTGCATATAAAAATTTGCATTTTCATTAAACTGTGAAGAGCATTAGGAAGGAAAAAAATTATAGTTAAATATAAAAGATATTTTCTTATTTTAATCTTTTCAAAAGATAATTGATTGTTTAAAAGCAAACAGTAACAATGTGTGTTTGAATTCACAGCATATGATATTTTACAACCTAGGACTGTGATATGGAAACCTAAGAGCAACTACTAAAAATATAAACAAGAAAGTGTAGCTAATAAGGAAATAGCAGAGTAATGCAGATTCACATGCACACAAAATAATCCAAAAGCAAACAGAAAAAGAAATAAAAAATAAGGTAGGACAATAGGCAACAGTAAGCAAGACGCTAGATTTAAAACAAACACTAATAATACTTGCATTAAAATTATTGGTGTAAATATTCTATTAATAGTTTAAAAAGAGAGCTTTTCAGACTAAATTTAAAAAGCCAGATAGAACTGCATGCCATTTACACAAACCCATTTTACATATAAGGAAGATATAGACTTAAAGTAATAGTATATGGGACATCAGCAAAATGGTGGAATAGGAAGTCTCCTGCTCATATGCCTACACTGAAACAATGATTTGACAGCCATTCATAGACAAAAGTGCCTTTGTGGGAGCGTTGGGATTCAGGTAGGAGCCTGGGAAACCCCCCTGGAGCCCAAGACCAGGGAGGATCATTGTGAGAGGGAAGGCTTTACTCAGGGGCAGGCACTGATCATGGTCCCACGTATAAACCTGGACACAGTCCCATCTCCTTGTGGTTTCTGCTAATGCTCCATTAGGCCTTGGTCCTACCATGGGTGCCACCTTCCAAGGAACACTGGTGGAGTCGTGCCTGTTTATATCCCTGAAAGCAGACCCCTCAGTTTTTGTCTGACTGTGGATCTTGAGGTGGCTTTGTAACAGCTCCTGTTCTTCTAGGTTTGAAATCCTGTCTTCCAAGGGACCTGCTGGGAGACACACCCATCTATGCCACCAGAGGCAGACATGCTGAGCTCAGTCCAACTGCAGATCTTAAAGTGTACCTTGGCTTCATCCCCTCCCAGTCTTGGTCAGGGTGCAGTCCTATCATTCGGGGAACCAGCCAGAAGTCATGCCCATCTGTGCTCTTGAAGCAGACCTGTGGACCTTTATCCTACTGTGGGTCTTAAAGTGGCTTTATAACCCAGCTTCTGCCATTCTTGTCCATGATCCAGGAATGGTTCTGACTTCCAGGGAGCTGGCAGGAGACATGTCTGTCTGTGCCAACGAGGCAGGCCTACAGACCACACTCCTGGCAGTGGAATCTTTAGCAGCTCTGTGAATCAATTCTAGCACCTCTTCGCTGCAGTTCAGGACCAGTCCTGCCAGCCCCAGGGACACACCTGTCAGGAGCCTTACCAGGGACCCAGTGGGAGCCATACCTGTCTGCACTCCTGCAGGCCTGCTATTTGTAGACCCACCTAATGACCCTGCAGCATCTTCTTGTACCAGCACCAGCCCCTAGTGACCCAAATCCTGGAGTCAGTCCCACATGCCAGGTACCACACAGGATCCACATCTGCCAGGACCCTGGTAAACAGCCTGAAAAAGTTGAACACATAGAAACAGAGAGTAGAATGGTGGTTACCAAAAGCTGAGGGGTGGGGGAAATGGGAAGATGTTAGACAAAGTGTAGAAACTTTCAGTTACAAGACAAATAAGTTCTAGGGATCTAATGTACAGCATGAAAACTGTAGTTAATAATACTGTACAGGCGTATCTCATTTTATTGTGCTTCAATGATATTGTGTTTTTAACAAATTGAAAGTTTCTGCCAACCTTGGGTCAAGGAAGTCTATCTACATTATTTTTCCAACGTGTGCTCACTTCCTGTCTCTGTGTTACATTTTGCTAATTCTTGCAATATTTCAAATTTTTCCAGAAGAACCCTCTGCATATACTTACATTAAGTACAGCCCAGCTCTTACGTGACTGTGACACATATTATAATCAATCCTTTAGTGACAACAGAATATTTTTTTAGTTGAATCAAAAGCCCACTTAAGAACCCACCACAGCCACTTTAAAGCACATCTGATTCTGTATCACCCATTCAGCATGCCTTCACCATTCATGCTCGTAAGTCCTAGAATGTTACCGGAGAAACTAGACTAAGCAAATCAAACTCTTCTCTCGATTCACCTGCATCTTGGCTCTCTTCTTTTCTTTATGTCTTGTAACAATTGCACTGCATGTCACAGTGGTCGTCTGTCTCGCTCTTCCTTTTTCTCAGTCAGTGATCTAATCTTTCCTAAAAGGATTAAAGCTTTGTTCATTATATTATCTGAGTTTTTCATGTCAAATGCTTTGAAGACACACTGTCTTCTTGACAACATCAATATTTCAGCAAAATTAGCATTGAATGCATTGGTTCTCAAATTTAAGGATGGAACAGAAACACATAGAGTGTTGGTTAAAACACAGACTGCCAGATGCTCTCTGCCTCTCACCTCCAGACTTACTGATTTAGTAGGTCTGGGGTGGGGTCAGGGTGACATCACTGATGTGTAATCAGTCCAAATATATAGGGTCCTCTGTACTCAGAATGGTCCCATACTTGAGGTTTCTACAGTCACTCTCTTGAAATTCTTAATAATTTTATTTATGAATGTGTGTCTTGTAAGTGAAGTTGAGCAAGAAAATGGAGTCTGTGCTTGGAGACTGTCCTTGGAGACTGCACTTGGAGACTGTGCTTAGAGACCACTTCCTTCCTGGATATGCTGTTATGTTTTCATGGACAGCTTCCCATGCTCCTCTCTCTGGCCTTCTGGGCCTACCCTCCCTCCCCTGCCTGACCAGTTATGCCATGCTCCTCTAATGTGGAGTCTCAGGGTAGTACAGGCCATAATGGTGAATTCAGCTCCAGTATGGCAGTGACGCTGTGAGTTCAGAGTATTGAGCAGCCTCTTGTCTACCCCAATCCTGGAACCTAGCACATATCTGCTCAGAGTTTGCAATTTCTTGGAGGTTGCCCTTCTATGGGTGAAGATGGAAGACTGTGGAAAGAAGTGTTTGTTTGACTTCCTAGTTCTCTTCTGGGGCATGATGCATTGGTCTCAACTATCAGGAGGGGAACCCAGGATTGGTGGGCCACTTGAGTGCCAAGTCATGGTGGTACCACTAGGCACATGTGTAGGTCTGCATTTGTCCAATAAGTGTCCCTATGCTCCATGGAGTGTGACATAAAGTAGCAAACAAAACAAAAAATGAACAAAAAAATCCCTATGACAGGTTTAGAGAGAGATCCCAGAAGAAAGAAAAAAGTTTTATGTTTTGGTACCGTTAAACTTTACAAAAGAAGTTATGTAGATGGCGAATAAGCATATGAAAGATTCTCAAGCTCATATGTCATTAAGTAATTGCAAATTAAAACAACCATGAAATACCACTACACACCTACTAGGATGGATAAGATCCTGGCAATACACTAAATGTTGGTGATGATGTGGAGCAACAGAAATTCTCATTCATTGCTGTTAGGAATGCAAAATGGTACGATCATTTTGAAAGACAGTGTGGGAGTTTCTTTCAAAATTAAACATACTCTTAACATACAAACTAGCAATTACATTCTTGAGTATTTACCCAAATGAGCTGAAAACTATGTCCACACAAAAACCTGCACAAGAATGCTTATAGCATCTTTATTCACGATTGCCAAAACTCGGAAGCAACTACCATGTCCATCAGTGGGTGTGTGGATAATAAACTATGGCGCATCTATACAGTGGTATAGCATTCAGCAATAAAAAGAAATGAGTTCTCAAGCCATAATATATTTGGAACTTTTTCTACTCTCTGTTCAATTTTACTGTTAACCTAAAGTTGCCTAAAAAAGAAAATGTGTTACTTTTTTGTTTAAATGCAAGATATGAATGTGAGGTATACTCATTACTACTGGTGTGTCATTGCTTCTAGGCATTCTCAAAGAGTAGAAGTAGGAAAAAATATACACATACACATATTTATGAATTTTGTGTTTATATAGACACACACATCTCTATATAAATACATAAAACTATATATTTATATATCCATCTATATTTATAGTCATGAATTCATACTGATGCCTACAATTCCAGTTCAGATCTACACTTGTCATTCTAGTCTGTTCTTTTTCCATATTTGTAATTCCTGCTTCAACTGTGAGAGAAAAAAAGACAATAAAATTACTGATTTTTTAAACCTAGAATTTATAGGAAATTTTTACAAATGCTAACTCATACCACTATGAAAAACAAACCTATTAAGTTTATTTGTATATTTTTTGTAATTTTAGGTCAAATTTTATGGAAAGAAATTCAAGTCATAATTGTAACATTTAATGGGTTCAGACAAAGGAATATATCCATGTAACCTACGCGTCTATCAATGTGAAGAAGATATTTCTAATGCCGGTAAGTTCCCTTGCTTCCCTTCTGTCAATTTCCCCATTTGCAGGCAACCAAACTTCCATTTTATTTTGTTTTGTTTTGTTTCCCCATGAAACATGATTTTTGTCTTTTTTACAAAACCCTTAATGTCCATGGCTTCTTTTTGTCCTTTTTATTAGACTCAATGTAGTGTCTTGAGATTCTCCTGTGCTGTTAAGTGTAAATCAGTCACTATATTTTTATTTTTTTTCCAAATTATATACTTTTATTCCATAACATTTTTTTAAAAGTAAATCTGTATGGAAATTAATTGACCTGACTTTTTTTTTATTTCAGTCACTATATTTTTAAATTATCACGGAGTAAAATTTATTTTCCTTCTTTGCTTTTTTCTTGTAAATTAATCAAACATTTTTTATTTTTACATTGTATGTATCTATCAGCATTATAGCTGTACCTCCTTATTAGCTTTTATGTTTATTTCTTTGTATTAACATATGATTTCTTAACTTTTCACAGTCTACTTAGTGTTAATTTATTAGTTATATAAAATGAAGAAAACTTGTGCTATTACAGATATGTCATATATACACATGGGTATCTGTGACATATATACTATTTATCTTACATAGAGCTAAATGAATGCCTTATTAAAGCTGTCGTTAATAATTTAAAAGAAGTAAGTTTAATGTTAATATATTAAGAGAAACATAACAGATATTTTGTTGCTGATGAAATTATTAGCATTGAAATATTCTCAAAATATTTAACCAATATGTATTTTGTTTCATAAGTAGCTTATATTCTTTAAAAAGTTTTAGCAAAAATATATATTAAAAGTTTATATTGCTACAGGCAAAATTTAACTTTCATCAATCACAATCACAGAGTTTTTGCTTACTTTAAAGGATTTTGTGAATGGTGCTGTAGGAAGTAGATTAGTTTTATGTGGGTTTTTTTGAGAGCAGAAGAACTTTGAAAAATTTAAAAGCAGAGAAATGAGCAAAGATTCTAAATTAGGAGTAAGCTCTTTGTTCTGCTTCTATTTAGATAAGTTTAAAGTATTATTCTCTCCAGGAGTTATTTTTAAATATGCTCCAAAAATACATATAGGAAAAACTTAAAGTAATCTACTTCTATTTTTATCTTGTTCTTTTTTTAACCTCATTTAAGCTTTTTAAAACTACCACCCCTGAATAAGTGTTTGTGCTGATAATCTGACAATATACATTCCACTATTTTGTCCTGTAGATTTTCCTGTGTTAGATAGTAAAACTAGTAGTTTCCAAAAATGAGACAACCTATTCACTCATACACAATAAAACTTGGAATTGTATTTTCTTGCCAAAAATCTAAATCTTATAGAGGGGCTTAGTTAGTCCTGATTTGGGAGCACATGTCTCTATGATGTAATGACTTAAAAGTAGAGAAATGGAAGTCTAAAGTATATTCCATTTTTTATAAATTTTTTTAGGACGTCAAGGAATGAAATCTGTAGAAATTACAACGTGTGTGATCAACATGTGTGATTATTTTCCTTCATTTTTCGTCAAGATGTAATAATTCTTAATGACTCTTTGGAAGACACTATTTAAATCAAATTTATTTTTATGCTGATTTTGTATTATTTCACTCAGTACCCTGATAATTGTGTACTAGTTTTAAAGGAAAAAATTTCTGTCCTATTATCGGTATTTGTGTACTATATTGGGAGATACATTAACTCTGAGCTTTTTTCCAACTTTTGTTGTTACTTCACCATTGTCATGTCTAATTGATAAATTTGAACATAAGTATATTTGAGGATTAGATTATTCTGTTTTCCACTCTCTTCTGTATTGGAATTATATACCCATACTCTTTGTTGCCTGAGTTTTTAATGCCCTCCAGTGTGTATTATATGCATTCCAGTCTCACTGATCTGTGTGTATTCACATGACTTGCTTTGGACAAGAGAAGATGGGCAGAATTGTGAACAGGCCAATTTTGAGCCAAGGCTTGAAGAAGCATTCTTTGATGCCTCAGTGATGTGCCATGACAAAGGCATACTCACCTGGGCGAGAGTTAGGGTCTGATATTTGCTAACAACTCAATGATCTTTCTGCTATAGTGTCAAATATGTGAGTCACTATTTAAAATCACCTGAGATGTTGGCTGTTCATCTACAATCTGAAGAAATCAGGAGGCATAATGACAGTTAAAGATGGCCCATTTTCCTTTGCAGAAATCTAAAACCACCTAGAAAATTGTTAAGACAGTATTTTGTATCACTACATTCAACATTCACAGAATACACATTTTTTTTCAAGAACCCATGGAATATTTTCCAAAACAGACACAACATAATTTATATGAAGAACCATAAAACACGTTTTACCAAATACCCAGGGATTTAAATCATACATGATATACTCTTTGACCATAATAGAATTAAACTAAAAGGCAAAGATAGAAGATAACTAGAAAATTCGCAAATATGTGAAAATTAAGCAACACAAAATCAATAAGAAAGAGAAAAGGGAACTCTTATACACTTTTGGTGGGAATGTAAATTAGTACAACATCTATGGAAAACAGTATGGAGATTTCTCAAAGAACTAAACTTGAACTACCATTTGATCCAGGAATCCCACTACTAGGTATTTATCCAAAGGAAAAGAAGTCATTATATCAAAAAGACACCTGCAGTAGTATGTTTACCGCAACACCATTCACAGTAGCAAAAATATGGAATCAATCTGAGTGTCCATGAATGGAGGATTAGGTAAAGAAAATGTGATAAATATACACAATGCCATACTGTTCAGCCATAAAAATAATGAACTCATGTTTTTGCAACAACATGGATGGAACTGGACGCCACTGTCTTAGGTGAAACAAGTCAGACAGAAAGACAAACACTGCATGTTCTCACTTATAAGTGGGAGATGCAAAAGTGTACACATGAACATATAGTGTGGAATAATGGACAATGGAGACTCGGAAGAGTTTGGGGATCGGAGGAAAACGAAGGAAGAGAGATTACTTAATGGGGACAAAGCACATTATTTGGGTGGTGGATATCCTAAAAGCCCTGACTTCACCACTATACAGTCTATGTATGTACCAAAATTACACTTGCACCCTATAAATTTATACAAATAAAAAAATACAAAGAATGAAACCTCTCCCCAACAAAAAAAAGAAATAGCAGTGGGAATTATAATGTATTTTGCAATGAGAGGTCATGAAAATACAGCATATCAGATTTTAGGGCCTGGCAGCTAAAACTGGTTTACAGGGTTAGAAGTTTAGCTTTAAACAAAATATTAAAAAGAAAATAATTATAAAATCAAAATCCAGAAGTCCATTGTAGAAGGGAAAGTTAAACCCAACACGGGAGACATAATAATATGAAAGCAAAAATAAATATTAAGCATACATTCAGGAAAGAAAATAAGGCCTAAATTTGACATTTAAATTTTAATAGAATTGATAAACTTTGAAAATTAGATCAAGAAAACAAAAAAAAAATTACACATACTACACTACAGATGTTTCAGTAAATACAGAAAATAGTTAAGAGAAATCTCAAAAATTCAAGACAGAAGAAACTTTATCAATCTGGAAAGATTTCAAAATATGCAATTAACATTCCTTTTAAAAGTAAGAAATCAGTTTTCCATTGAGTTTGAAAAGAAAAAAATAATTTTCGTTATTTCCATTTTTTATATGCTCTATTAAAGGTTACCTAAAGCAAAACTGAAAGGAATAAAATATAATGAATGTTAAGAAATTAAAGCTGTCATTATTCTCAAATGACAAGATTGTGTAAAAAGAATACTCTATGGGAACTACCAAAAAAAAAAAAAAACCTCAAAGAACTCAGATGTAAATTTGGTAACTTCATTGGAAAAAAAATATATATATACAAAATTTCCATTTTATTTTAAATATTAGCTATGATTATGTCCTCTAAATTATTCAGGTTGTAGAATAGCCAACATTTCAAATGATATTATAAAACGTGGTTCACATGTTTGACAATGGAGCAGAACTAAATCACTGTGCTAGAGTGATTCTATCAGGCTACGAATATATCTAACAAAAGCTATGCAAAAGCAATATCCTAAAAACTTACAATGCACTGCTGAGTAAAAATTAAGGGAAACCTAAGAACATGGAGAAATATTCAAAGTTCATAGATTGGAAGACCTTAAAATAATCAGATGTCAATTGTGACCAAATTGGTTTAGAAATTCAAAGTGAGCACAAGCAATCTCAGTAGTTTTATTAATACGTGTAATTCATTTTTTAATGTTGATTCTAAAATTTATATGGAAATGCAAAATGCCTAGAATTGTCAAGTCAAGCTTGAGAGGAGCAAAAAAACAGGATCTACACTTCCGCAATTAGATATATTATAAAGCAGCAATAATTAAGAGAACGTTAAGAGTATTGTCTCAGAATTCAGATTCTAGAAACCAGAAATAAATAAGACTCACTGTATTTATTTTGAATAGCAAAATTATACCTAAAGAGGAGACTAACCCCGGTAATGATACAACAGTGCTATTACCATTATATTCAGATTAAAAGCAAAAAAGAGCTGAAAACGAATATTGAATTCTGTGCAGTACATATCTCAGTGATACAGACAAGCAATTCTGAAACAATTTTCTGTTTTGTTGTATGATTGAGCAAATGAGAAGTATACTGTTAAAGCTAGGGGATGTATTTCTCATTATTGGAGAAAGGAAGAAAGAAATGTAAAATGTGGAAGACAAGGAAGAACATTATGATTTTGTTATGGAATTAGAATTATCAGTATATACTCATAATTTTATTACAGATAGGTTGGTGATACACTATAGATTGGTGATACATGATAGAGAAAATATAAATGAAACCTGATTATTAGGTGACAGATGACTGACTGACAGATAAAAGATTATTGAAAAACAAGTAATAGATGACAAATAGATGATTTATTTGATAGATGATAAAAAGATATACAACAGTCCCTGACTTACTATGGTTCCATTTAATTTTTTTTACTTTATGATGGTGCAAAAGGGATATGCATTCACTAGAAACCATAATTAGGGTACCCATTAAATCATTCTGTTTTTCACTTTCGGTACAGTATTCAATAAATTACATGAGATATTCAACACTTTAGTATAAAATAGGCTTTGTGTTAGATGATTTTGCCCAAGTGTAGGTTAATGTAAATGTTCTGAGTACATTTTAGGTAGTCTAGATTAAACTGTGATGTTTGGAAGGTTAGATGTATTAAATGCACTTTCAAATTACAGTATTTTCCACGTAGGACGGGTTTATCTGTATATAACTGCATTGTAAGTGGAGAAGCATCTGTACATAGATGGAGAGATAAGATAACAGTAGCAATGAGGACACCTATAACTCAGGTCTTGGTCTCTAAATAACATTTACTACTTGAAAACAACAACAACATCGTGCTATGAAGTTACAAGTGATTCCAGGACTGGAGATGGGAGATACCAGATGAATGCAGAACATCTTGTGAAGCAGAAAACAAGAAAGTGTTAAAAAATGATGGAGAAATATCAAGAGGGCGGCTGTGCAGGGCCCGTACTCTCCAAATCTGAGACAACTTGAGAATCAAAATAAGTATAGTGATATATTATAATCCCTCGAATAAAATAAGAACCTGTGTCTTCATACTGAAGATAAGTGGTAAATACATAGATAGACTGTGAGAGAGACAAAAAGTGTCAGGGAAAAGTCTTTTTTTATATACCAACATTTTAGTGAAAAAAATGTAGAAGGAAAGATGCAGTTAGAAAAAACCTCCATTTTGATATCACTATTGTGATTACTATTATCATAATAACAGCTACTTTAAGCAAACATCATTAATGGTTCTTAAAACTAGAAGAATAGAATATTAATAAAGTCTTTAAGTCGATTCCCACAGACTACTTAATTTCCCCTTAATTCAAGGGGAAAACAATATTTCAGTGGAGAACCCATTCAAAATTTCAAACACCTTCAAACTTAACATTGCCAATAATGGGTAACTGTCACCATATAGCTTCTGACAAAAAACAACATCACATATATTGTATTTGACCAAAATATATAATGCAACACTGATCATAAGTAAACATCAGAAAATTCCAAACTATGGGATATAATACAAAACAACTTATCTATACTCTTCAAAAATATGAAGGATATAAAAGACAAAGATAGACTGAGAAAATTGCAAGACTCATAGACACTATGGAGATGTGAAAAACAAGTACAATATGTAACACTGAATGGGGTGCTGAAGCAAGCAAAAAAGTTACTCCAAAGTACATGATTTGGACAAATGAAATTTAAATAAAGTCTGGCCTGGTTATGAGATAATATTGTATCAATGTCAGTTTTCTTTATTATAAAAGTATATTCTCTAATATCTTTATTCTTATGAAATACAAATGAAAATTTTTGAAGTAAAGAGGTACAGTGTCACAATTTACTCTCAAATTATTCAGAATTCAGATAGATAATAGGTGATGGATGGATTGGTAGAGATGGATAGAAAGAAATGGAAAGACAAATATGGTAAAATATTAACAATTTGTCAATCTAGATGAAGCATGTAAAATACACTCAATATTTCTGTAAGTTTAAATTATTTTAAAAATCCATACGCTAGTTTTAAAAAAATAAATATGTATAAGGAGGTAAATATATTTCCAATACAAATATCTTGGACAACAGGGATATCAAGAATTATAGTGCATTTAAAATTATTTAAATCATTACATAATTTATTCTAAGGTTTTATTTCATTATTTGTTTTTTTCCGATTATCTTTATTTTCTACAACAAAGTTAGATACAGCATATTTTATAACTGAGGACCTCTAAATTCATTTTAAAATGCAGAGTTCCTATTAATAAACATTTGGAAAAGTTATCACAACTATCTCCAAAATGGTGTTGCCTTTGAATGCATACTGGATATTTCTGTAAATCATGAAGAAACAAATGACGTTGGAGCTGCATAAAATTTCAAAGGTATAGGAAAAAAAGCCACTTATAAATTACAAATTTGACAAAGTTAACAAAAGTGCTAAATGATAAAATTGCTTTAGTAATTAATATCAATGAGGAAAGCTTACATAAAATATGAGAACTATTAATCCACCCAGGAAAAAAAGAACATTTATCCATAATCACAAATATTTAACCTCAGAAATGCAAGGATGATTTAATTTGGGAAAAATAATTAATATAACATTACCAAATTAGTGATATAAAAATGACATTTTAAACAAATGAATAGTTAATAATATGCATTACCCATTTCTGACATGAGAAAACTGATTAAAATAAACACATATGCAATTAAAAATATTTTCATTTTCTTAATATCATAAGGACTATCTTTGACATAAAAGTCATATTATATGTGGTAAACTTTTGGAAGTATTTAAAATAAAATTAAGAAAAAGTGCATACATTAATATCATTATTAGGTAAAACTACTACTATTAATAATATTATTAATAATATGTTCTCAGATTCTAGCCAGTAAAATGACAGAGGGATGAAACAGCAAAATAGACAGAGAGAGAGAGAGAGAGAGAAAGACAGAGACAGACACAGACAGAATTTCCATGTATCTATGGTTATTATGTTTTTATTCTTAGAAAATCTATATGAATCAATGGAGAAAAGGTGAGATTAATAAGAAAGTTCAAAGAATAGCTAACCACACAATTATAATAAAGCAATAGTTAACTTTTATATCAGCATTGAGTTAAATTTTCTGGGTTAAATTTATTCCACCCAATAACAACATAAAAATTAAAAGGACCTTTTGCAATTCTGCCAAGATATATAGGAGAACTCTTTGAGGAAGGCTACAAATTATTCGCTCAGATATTAAGAACTGAATTAATGGGAGGATATGATATATTATTGTATGGAAGAAATTACTAATACCAAGAATAAAATCCTTCATATATCAAATTACAGGTTAAATTGTATTCACAATAACAATTAAAATTGGTATTTAAAGATTTATTTATTTATCCTATGTATTATGTATAGACTCACAGGGACAATTCACTGAAAATTCACATGAAAACTGTTCCTCTCCTTCTCACCTCAGAAAGAGTACTGACAAAGAAAACCAATTAAAATACATTTTAGAAAAAGCAAACGAGCTAAAGTAAGGTTAACAATTAGAAATAAAATCTTCAACAATAAGCAATTATTGTCTTATTTAAATGGCAAAGTGAGTTTTTGTGGAATATATCCCTTTCACCCTCCCTACCACATACAAATATAGTATTTAAGAAAAACATGTTTGTTAAAAAAAATGAAATAAAATAATAGAATTGAACTACAAAAAAGATGTTGTGGCCACCCGTAGACTCAGATGGCTCCCTACATAAATTTGGTTAGGACGTGGAGATCGAGAAGCCACACACAGCACACATAGCCCAAGATAGTGCGAAAAGTTTACTATTCACATAATGAGACTCTCTGAGGAAAGCCAGTGGGAATCCAAGCAGATGAATAAAGGTGTGGAGACAGCAGGGAAAGAGATTAGCTTGGGGTTTCAATGATGTTTAGGAGGTGGGGCTAGGGTGAGGTTCCCCATCCCAACCAGGTTTGAACTCCTGCTGGCATCAAATTAGGGGCCACCCAGACTTTCTTATCTGCTTGTCCAGTTGAGAGGCAGAAGGCAAAGAGAATAAAGCATGGCTTAAAAGCTGTCAGCAGTCAAATATCAAAAAGTGGAATCACATACTTTGTAACAGAAAATAGTCTAGAAAAGATAGTTCAGAAAACCTATGGGCTGAGGTCAGCAAAGGCCTGGTCCTAGAAGTGAGGACAGGAGGGATTTCAACCTCTGCAGGGTACTGACATGGGAGAGTAATTCGCGTGTTTGGAAATCTGCCCTGGCCACAAGACTTGAAACAGGCGGCTGCAGCAGGGATCCTCTGTGTGCACAGATACTAAAAAGACTAGAACGACCACTGCCTGGGGCTTGTATTGAGAGAGATCCACAATAAGGACCTGGGCCAGCCTTAGCATTAGCTTAGCAGCAGGGTCTGAGATCTATTCACAGAACACAAACCACATGCTGCCAACATGTAACTTGATTCTGAATTGGAATCACCTAACAACCAGGTGGAGTATATGCTTGCAATAGTGTCTTTTATTAGAGAAAAAGAAGTTCCTCTGAAGAATATTTCATACTTAAAATTTGTAAAATAACTTGATTACAGATAGCTAATGAGTCTAACAAACGAGGAAGAAAACACACTCCTAGTTTCCTGGATTTTGAATCTGAAATGGATATATTAATTGTTAAGATTATCAAATGGATAGGCATTAATATATACAAAATAGACAAAATAGTATAAAGGCATAAAACCAAAATAGCTATAATGCAAAGTTATGTAAAGGAATCAATTAAAAACATAGAAGACATATATATCCATATATATAAACACACATATATATTAATATTAATATATTTACACAAACATATATTACATGTATCTATTGAATTAATAATATATAAAATGGGCATATAGTAGATGGATGAATTGTATAAATTAATATACAACATAAAGAAATAGAGCAAATTCAGAGTCAATGAAAGCATGAGGATTAATAGATACTATATCAAAATTTAAAAATAATGCAGGAGTAAATAAATGCTGAAATGAATAAAAAAGATTGAAATATTCCATTGTATGTATATTGAGAATTACAAAAATAGTAATTAGTGAGTATATCAGACAGGCAAATTTCAAAGTGATAAGTTATGAACATCCAAAAGTATTATAAAATAAAAAGGGCCTTTACATAGGGAAAAACTCAAATGTTATAAAAGAAGAAAACATACACATTGAAAAGGAGATAAATATGATTTAATCATTTATTTATTAAAAGATATGTAACTAGAAAATTTTGGAAAATCAAGTTTGCAGTCATTTTATAACTTAATTTAATATGCTTTTATAGCAGCAACTAGGTGGGAACTAGAGTTAGTTTTTAAAATTCTACACCCACTTTTATATTTATTTTCTATTGTGCCAACCTGGCTAAGCTGGAACTATGTTTCCTACTAGGTAAGGTTTATCCAGAAGAAAAATGTATATGTCATTCAGAAAGCAGGATCTGCTGCCAAAATGTCTCTGTGGTTGTCATTTTATATGTGATACAAGACAGTTGCAGAAATAGAAGCCAATTAAACCTTATTTTGTACTTCATGACAATCAGGGAGATGCAGAGATGCCAGCAGCTTCCAACTTGTTCTAACTCACTCCTTTCTATGTTCAGCTTTTCTTCTCAAACGCCATCCCAGCTGGCCATCAGCAGTCCAGGCCCACAAGCAGATGTGGACACCAGATGTTCTGTCTTCTCCACCAACTCTCTATTCTGGTCCCACCTTGGCAGCTGGATGTACCCAGCACCCTAGATCTCATAATGTGCTCCAAAGTGTACACCCATGCCACTCTTTCAGGAGGGTTGGTTAAGGATGGATGTTTTACTGCCACAAATTTTCCCACAATTGGTATTAATAGTAAATAGACTACTATGTATAACTATATTTCCAGAAAGAGAAGAAAGAAATATTGGGGCAGAAACCAATATCTAAACTGATAATGGGTAAGAATTTATCAGAACTAAATCAAGACCTGAAATTACAGAATAAAAAATCCCAGTTATTTCTAAACAGAATAGATGAGAATATACACACATGACTCTATTGTGGCAAAAACAAAAAGCAAACTCAAAGAAAATATTTACAGTAATTTATATTACCTATAAAGAACAAATGTGCCATATCAACAGAAACAATGGAAGACAGAGGACAATGGAATTATAAACTCTGTATTCTAACAGTAAATAACTTTGGACTAGAATTGTATGCTCAGCGAAAGAAGATATTTTAAATGAAGACAAAAGTATTTTCAAATGAACAAATATGGAGTATTTGCCATTAATATAACCTCAATAAAGAATCATAAAAGATGTAATTCAGGTTAAGAAATGTTTTTAAAAGAAGAGTCTAAAAACCAAAAAACAAGTTTGATTAGAGAAAGTAGAAACAGTATGTGTATATCAAAACAAGCAGCAATTTATGAAACAATAGTAATATTCTATTTCTATAAAAAAGCAAGCTACATATAATATGACAAAATGTATACATTGAGGGGATGATTACGGTTGACATATTCTATTTTTTAATGGACATTTAAATGTAGTTATACAATAAATACTCTTTTGTGTCTGACTTCCTACACTTAGAATATGCTCCTTGAATTTCATTCATTTGCATGACATGGGCAAATTAGGTAAGTTTTGTATTTTTAGAGTATTAAAAAGTAAACATAGACATTTTATTTTGAACTTCTTGGATTTAACTAAGGAAAAATAGTTTTATAAAATTTTGGTAAGTTCTGACATGTTCGTGTAATATTTAGTCATAACACAATGAGATAAATTACTACATTAGAAAATGGCATTTATCTTCCTAAACTTGTTTACAATACCAATGAACGTATAGTTGATTAAATAAAACTATATTTTGTGACTTATTATAAAAATATATCTCATTTTATGCAAAATGTCTTTTTCCCCATGAGTTAACATAAAATAACGTTGTATCAAATAACAAATGTTTTTAGAGCTTGGAACAAATTATATTAGAAGCCTTGAATGATGTCTACAAAGATGTTGCTTTGCCTATAAATCTGTTGTAAATATTTTAAAGTATTAAAACAATAAAAGAATTGGAGAAAACCTAGAGAGTATAACAAACAATTTTAGTAATGTACAAAATCTATCAAACTGACATATCATAAGGCTGCTTAATCATAATGCTGTATGAAGTTCTTTATATGTAATAAATCATTAAACACTCAAAATTATCTTTAGGAAATGAAATAAATAATATCCTCATTTAAAGTAGATATACAAAAATTTATAGTACAATTAGCCCATGAATAATTAGTAAGTGGTAGGTTTGGGCTTTAAGCCCACTCTCAACCCAAACGATGCTATGTCACTGCTCTCCCGTCCATCAGTTTTCTTACCATGAACTTTTTAGAGTATGTATGACTTTGTGTATGCTAGCTCTTTTTAATCTTTGCTGTGGCCCTAACACAGTCATTTGTTATCAATGCCCCTGTATTATAGATTGAAAATATGTATATAGACTTAGAAATTTAAGAAGCCTATTTCAACTCACATAGCAAATACGTGACAAGGCAGAAATTTAACCAGACATTTTGGGGTGGAATCCTATACCTTTACCTGCAGAACTATACAAACTTCCATATTGTAGATGATATTTGCAGAGTCGTACATATCAAATTTACTCCAGTACGGAAATCATTTAGAAGTATGGCTTCAATTTAAGTGTAATTTTTGATGTGGCTCATAAGATGTACGATGGTAACAATGAAAGACATCTGATAGTTTGGTATTTTAACTAATTATTCTAGGTTTTTATTTTTAAATTTCAGTGCAGCTGGTGTACGCTTGCTGTCAAGTATGTAAAAGTAGCATATTTTTTAAATTTTAAAATTTATGAATTTGTGGACATCACTTAAATTTCATGTCTTGGGGCTAAAGCTAAACTTTCTGTCCTGGACTAGACTATAATTTTGTTTAGTTTTATAGTTTTATTTTGTTTTACTTTTTTTTGGGTTTTATAATTATTATTCTCTATAGGTTCCATATAAGTTTTCTTCTGCTTCGCTCAGTTTTTTTTAAATCTATATTTTCTTGTAAAATAATCTTTTAGAGATGTTAGAATGTAATATCAAATTAAATATACTGTTTTATAATTTTCATATCTGTATTTCTTCTTTAACATTTTAAATGTAAATATTATTTTCTAATAATTTTTATTGCCTTTTTATAATTCCATTTACCATAGTGATATTTTCAAAGAAGCAACTCTTTGGTATAAAGATCAATGTAATTTTTGCTTTCAAATCTATGAATTATGATTTTACTTATATTAATAATTCTCAACTTAATCATAATCTAACATTTTAATAAATATTATTGTATATCACTCTCTTTTAGAAATAGTAGTACTCCAACAACAAATTTTTTCTGTCTTCTTGCTATCCTTGAATGTGTTTGCAGTGTTCTCCTTAATCACCTTATATTGGAGGGAAAAAACTAGCAAAATAAAAGAAAATGAGCATATTAGATTTCTTAGAAGCCCCTTATTTTTAACACAATTATATTTTTATCACAAAATAGATTTATTATTTCTTTACCAAAAATTAAAATAAATCATAGATTAAGGAAAATATTTTCAATATATCCTCTTGGATGCTACTTACTATTTTATTGGGGAAATTTAATATTCTATTGGATAAAAATAGCATACATTAAAGCATAGTTCTATAAATTTTATTATATTCCATCAGCATATTAAAGCACTATCCATATATATGCATATATATGCTAATTTTTATTCTACAAGGACATTTTTGAAATGAAAACCAAAAGGACCTTCTACATCACAACACCAAAATATATACATATAAATTTGCAAATGGGCAAAGAACTTGAATAGATTTCCACAAAAAAGATGTACAAATTGTCTACACCAAGAACATGAAAACACTAGGAGTGCAAAAGACTTGTTGGAAAAAAATATGAAAAGATGTTCAACATCACTAACCATTAGGGAATGAAAAAAAACAAAATAAAACCTAGGATGACATATCACCTCACATCAATTAGAATGGCTACTATAGACACACACACACACACACACACACACACACAAAGACAGAAAATAAGAAGTGTTAGTGAGATTATGGAGAAATTGGAACCTTTCTGCTCTGTTGGTGGAAACACAAAATGGTGTAGCCACTATGGAAAACAGTATAAAGCTTCCTCAAAAAATTAAAAATAGAACTAACACATGATCCAGCAATTCCACTTCTGAGTATATACACAAAAGAAAGCAGAGCCTCGAAGAGAGATTTGTACACCTGTGTTTATAGCAGCACTATTCACAATAGCCAAAAGATGGAAGTAACACAAGTGCCCATCAACAGACAAATGGATAAAAAAAATATGGTATATACATACAGTGGGATACTATTCAGCCTTAAAGTGGAAAGAAATTCTGAAAACTGTTACAACATGGATGAACTCTGAGGATATTATGCTAAGTGCAATAAGCCAGTCACTAAAAGACAAATACTACATGATTCCACCTATATGAAATACCTAGAGTTATCAAATTTGCAGAGTCAAATTAGAATGGTGGTTACCTGGGGCCTGGGAGGGAGGAGAAGGAGTAGCTGTATTTTAATGGGTCCAGATTTTTAGTTTTGCATAATGAAAAGAGCTCTGGAGTGAATGGTGGTATGGTTGCACAACACACAACAAAGTGAATAAACTTAATACCACTGGACTGGATACTAAAAATGGTTAAATAGTAAGTTTTATATTATGTGTATTTTACTGCAATTAAAATTTTAAAAAGAAGATGTGTCAATCACTGACAATTACAGACATGAATGCTTTATGTAATAGATATATTATCCACAAATTCAATATTGATGTCAGTAATGACTTCTCTGTACTTGAAAATTCCTACTTTTCTTTTCTGAGGTAACAATAGGTAATATAAATAAAATCCCAAACACTTCCCCACTAGGAAATGCAGACATTTGAGCCTTAGAAAAAAATTAAATGATGTTTCTCAGTCAGATGAAAAAAACAAAAGAAGACGTAAACTGCATAAAACAATATTTAACAAAGAAATTGCTAAGTGCATTGCTTAGCTTGGTAAGTATTAACTGTAAACAAAGAAGCAATGTCTAAATAAAAGAGTTTAAAACATGGTAGAAATAGAACTTTGGCCAAAAATAACATGGAAGATAAACAGGCAATCATTGAGGAAAAAGTTGAAACTTTACTTACCCCATTTGTTGCAATGATAGGAAGTCTTCACATTACATATTAAGGGCAATCAATGAGAAAATAAAAATAGAAACTTGACTTCTAAATAAATTCTTGTTAGATGGTTACCAAAAATGTATTCAATCCAACCGAAAATGGGATACAAGCAAAATAATAACAGTAATAATAATATAACAAGAAAAAAAGAAGAAAAACTTGAAGAAGTAATTGAAAGTATGTTAAGTAATCAATCATTTTAAGTAAAAATGTTTCTAATTTGTTTATTAAAAGAAAAAAATTTCAAAGTAGTTACATGATGTTGACAAGAGAAACATCTAACGTAGATAATATGAAGACTAAAACCAATGGGATGGAACATACATATTTTATCCCATATATATGTTTTTAACATAACACTTCTCAAATATTACCCAAATATTACCCAAAAATTAAATTGCAAATATTATCACTTCTCAAACAAAGTTTGTTTACTATCAACTACAATATAATAGAATTGTTCACTGTCAACTGCAGCATAACGGAATTGAGATTAAAATAATTAGTGGGATTACAAGTGAATATTTAACTAAGCCCAACTAAATAATCCTCCATAAAGATAAAGCATCATAAATTTTTACACAGTAAATATAGCTTATATTGAAATACATAAAAGAAAAATTGTTAGAATTTAATGGAGGTATGAGAAATCCACAATATCATAAATTTTAAGATTCCTTGCTTTGATACATAAAATCATACAAAAAGTAAGAAAGTATAGAGGATATTTGAATTACACAATTAAAATCTTACATAGAGATACATGTAGGTGGAACATTTTTATAACAGAAACTTACAAACCTAGGTCATCTAACTAGGCCCAGCTCGCCAACTTTATGCTTGTAAAATTTTTTAAAGCTTTAAATTTTAATGAATTAAAGGGAAAAAATGGAGTGAAGGCACTTCATCTAATGCAAATAATTGTATTCAGGAGACAGAGAGTGAGAGAGCAGTCAGTAAGAAACACAGAAGACCTAATTCATATTAGAGATTAAAAATTATTCCAGATTCTTCCACTTCTATAATATTTTAGTGGAAGAACAGGTTAAATGTAATAAATTACTTTTTTAAATGAGGGAGAAGGAAGCACATGAGGAAAAGAAGAGAGAGGAAGAGGAGCAGGAGGGAAGGAGGAAGAAAATCAATTAAAGGCACAGGCAGTAGAAAGTAAAAATTGAAAATCTATAGTGATTTATAGATGATAAAACTGTCAGTATAGAAAATCCCAGAGAATCTAAAATCAGAGTGTCTGAAATTAAGTGATTTTATCAGTTTTGCCTGAAATCAAGTAAACATAAAAAATCTATAATATTTCTACTTGCAAGCAATTAAAATTTAAAAAATATAAAATAAAAATCACATTCATAATGGCACCAAGATAAAAGACACTTAAGAATAAATTTAATAAAATATGTATGAAATTTTATTGACAGAAAAAATACTCAGGAAGAGAAAGAGGTACAATTTGTGTGAATTGAAGCATTCAAATTGTTTAGGAACAAATTTCTCTCAAATTTATACATTCTACACAATTTAAATAAAATTTAAACAGAAATGTAGATATTGAATTAGTAATTCTAAATTTCAAAAGGAATTGTGAAGACGTATGAATAGTGAATATAATTGTAAAGGGAGAAAGACTACACAAAGTCTATCTGATGTGAAGACATATTACAAACCATGGTAATTTGCAAGAATAAATAATAAAAATTGAAACTGTCACTGAAAAAGAATAAAGAGTCCCAAATAGTTTTCAACACATATGCAATTTGGACAGATTTATACCAACACACATAATGGGAAAAGTATTATTACTTTTATTATTAAAAAAAGTGGACTCACTATACACCCACATACACTCCCATACACACACAACAGGTTATTTAAAAATCTAGAAGTTAAAAACAATGCTTTAAATAAAAAATAAATATAGAATATTACATTTATTCTTTGTGTAAAGATGAATTAGTCAATACCCAACAACAATAGCATATAAAATGGCAAGTAGATTTTCCATATTAAAAGTAATGATTTTTTAATGATAAAAAAGTCAGATGTTTAGATATATGAGACTAGATATTTTCAGATATAAAATAGAGGGAAATTACCATCTGGAAATTATTTCAAAAGCATTTATATCTATGTGGAAAAGAAAAACAACTGCAGAGAAAATGAAAAGATTTTTAAAACAATTTATATAAGAAATGGTCGAAGACATGAACATTTACTCAGTCTTACTGGAAATGAAAAAAAAAAGTAAATTTGAAACACAATACAATGGCATCTTCTGAAGATGAACTCAATTTCCGTCAGAAAAGCAAATATTTAAATATGACACTATAAAGCCTGTACTGGTTATATAAATATACATGTAGATCACACAGATATAATATTAAATATACACAAAAGATATAACTATATATACACAGCTATATATAGATATACATACAGATAATCGATAGATGATAGATAAATATGGCTGGGTGATAGAGAGAGAGAGAGAAATAGGTAGAGATATAGAACAGGAGACAAAGCACGTGAACGGTTGCCTGTGGAAGTTAAGAAAATGAATGTGAATAGGGAAAAAATAAAATTAATCCTTTACTTTATCAGTAATATGTTATATATTTTGTGAAAAAAACTAAAATATATATAAAAATATAAACTTTTTTAACACTTTGGGTTATGAATATTCAAGATATATTAATTTTGCTATATCTATAAAATGTTAACAATAACAATAGCATTCATAAATAATGCTATCGTCAGTAAAGAGGCAAAGAAATCAGTAGTAAAAACAGAAGATTCCCAAAGATATTAATAATTGTGTACAGTCTTGAAATTTGGAAAAACTTCAATAAAACTAATGTATAAGAAAAGAACAAGGGAGTCTAGATAAAATAAAATCTGGTAGAAATTAATTTGTAGCTTTACAAGTCGGCCTTCCTTCTTTTCAATTTTTTCCTAATTAATATATAAGTATGTAAATTACTCATTTATTCTTAATAGTTGCAAATAAGCTTCCATACTCCTTATAAAATTTATCTGGTAGCCAATTTTCTACTTATACGACTACAATTATTCTGTAAAATTAAAGAAAAACCTCAACGGAGCATTTAATTCTAATATTTACATAGAGTAAATGTGTCTTGGCTTAGAAAGGCATGCGATTATGATTCAATTATTATTCTCTTCAGTTCAATAAGATTCTCCTGAGCAAAGCATTTAAAACATTTTATGAAAGTATATTACAGCTTTGGGGAGTTACTTTCTTAACATGAACTTTTGGTAAATATAGTTAGTTCCAGGTTTTTTTAAGCATTTTGATATAATACCTCTCCTTTCCTCAGCATGTTATATAGCATCAGATTCACAAAGTACACATAACTAGTAGTTTAGTAAATATAACCAGTAATTGTTATAGTGAAATCAAGCATTTTAATTTCATGGATTTGCTTTAAAATTCTGTATTATTTTCCAAAACCATATTAATATTACTAAGAAATCTGGAACCGTTTTCTAATTTTACTCATTCAAAATTTAGCATTTTCATTGAATAATTTCTTCCTTCAAAGCATTGATTTCAAGCTAAAACATCTTATGAAATATAATACATTTTATTTATTTGACTCTAATAGTAAATTACTAATAAATGAAATTCACTAGTTTCAATGGTTGTATAGTTTTCAAAAAATAGATAAATTATTACATATTCTCAAAATCCAGAAAGAAAAGCCTTTCAAAATTAAATTTTTCCCAACTTCTTAACCTCTTGGTCGCACTCCAGCTAACCTCAATCCCTCAGTCTAGAGTTCAATTATTATATGAGGTATAATTTATTTTTCTTACTTTTCATCTGTGAATCTCCATCCATCTCTTGGAAAACCAAGCCTCCTCTCTACAGAAACGACCTTTATTCATGTCTTTATCACTTATTATGTTAATATTTCAGAAGGTTCCTTTTTATAACCACTAACGCTTACCTCTCACGCCTCAAATTTTGCAGAAATGTCAATCAGGAGAGATATTGGTTATACCCAGTCTCAGAATGTTCATTTTCCTTCAGAATTTTTGAACAAGTATAATCAGAATCCACTGCACTTTCTACTGGCTCATCCTGACCATTACCAACCAATATCTCTAAGACTAACATAAACTCTAAAAGACAGTAAGTTCAATCAATAATAAATAATGTATATTTCCCAAACTTATTCATAACTCACATGACCTGATGCCTGTAATTTCAGAAAGTGAGTCATGTTATTATGAAAATGTTTAGTTCTTTTTTTATACATTTCTTATTTTTAAAAACATTTATATTATATAAATGAAACATTTTTGAGAGATCTCAAAAAGGAGGATAGGGGATAACCCTTTTACTTGTTATGCTAATAAAAATATTAATTAAAATCTTAGTCAAGAGTTCTTTAGGGAATAGGGTGATATACTTTTTTTTAGTTACAATTAAAAATAATTAACAGGTGTCCATTGCTGACTTAATCCTTGAAAAATTCTAACCGGTTTTAATTCATTCAGAGCATGAAGTTTACCCCTGTCCCCATCACCATACAAGAAATTCAAGTTTTTTATCTCCTTCTCAGGAGGTATTGCAAGTGCTATGGATGATAAACCATGAATTGTTGGGAAATTAGAGGATGTGCCCTGGTCCTTCCACCAGGAGAACCATCAGCCACTGATCTACACCTATCTCCTAGCCTCAACATTATCTGGTCTTCAAGCCCTACAGAACCTGACTTTTGGAGAAAACCTGTCTTGCCTGTAGTAAGTTGAAGTTTTCATAGAATTTTTGTGTCTTTTTGGGTGCTACCTAGAGAAAAGAAAAAATGGCTGACAATCCATCAGTCACAGACCATTGTGGGAGAAAATATACAATAAAAATGAATTCATTCTTTAAGAGCTATTCCTGCTACATTATGTTCACCATCAAAGCTATCATGAATTAATTGTATAAAATATTACAATAAGCATGTCAGGACTTTCACTGCACAATTTCATTTAAAATTTGCAGTAAAGTGGGCCTAAGATTCTTATAGAAAATGCATTACCAAATACTAAAATCACCATCAACAACATAATACAAATAAGACATTAAGACAAACATTTGTGATAAAATAAATCAATTTCTAAATATATAAATTTTCTACAAAAATTTTTAAAATTAAATTAAAAAAAAGCTGTTCAACTTTCCCACGAGGAAAAGAATACAAATGATACAAACAGATAATTCTTATATAAAAAATGATAAAATGTGTAAAATATATTTGACCTTTTTGACAATGTTTCAACCCTGTGTTCATGGACAGCTCCAAATTAAATGTACACATAGAACTTAAGCATCAGAACATATTCCTACTCTGGGACTTGTCTTGACATTGCTGTTTCAGTGCATACTTAAGTAAGAGGAAGAAAATACACATTGCCCATACAAAAACAAATATTTATAGAAGAAGGATAAAAATGGGGCAGAGGTTACAGATTCAAACCCTCCCATCTTGCCCTTCACATTGTGCCAGGCTTCCTTCCCAATGTCCCATTCTCTCTCAGCCTTTCACATCACCAAGTATCTTGACCACATAAACATAGCACTAAGCTTCTTGAGTTGGTAAGGATGGATTTCTTGAGAATTCCCCTAATGACAGGAAATCTCGGTTTGATTTCATAATCTTGGGAAGTCTACTGAAATTCATAAATCTGTTTGATTTATATACAGCTAATATTAATAATTTAAGTACAGTTATGTACTTAGAGTATCATAGATTAGTAAACTAGTCATTTAACTGCATAGCTATATCAACAGTGTTTAGTGCTATGGACTGAATTGTGTCCATCCCAGAATTAAAATGTTGAAGTTCTAACCACCAATGTGATTATATTTGGAAATAGGGTCTACAAGGAGATAATTAAAGTTAAATTAGATTATAAGGGTGGGGTTCTGATATAATAGGATTAATGTCCTTATAAGAAGAGACAGTAGAAAGGTCTTTTTCTCCCTTTCTCCTTGCCTTGTGAGGACACAGCAAAAAGGGAGCCCATCTGCAAGACAAGATGAGAGTTCTCGTCAAAAATTGAACTCTGCTGGACCTTAATCTTACACTTTCCAGCCTCCAAAACTATGAGAAAATAAATTTCTGTCCCTTAAGCCACCCACTCAATGGTATATTTTATGGCAGCCCAAGTAGACTTAAACATTTAGTGTACAGTGTATCCAAAATTGCATTGAGAACAATTACAAATCCAAGATTATTTTGCTAAGGGTAAGTTAAGGGGATAACTTACCAATTAATATTACTAAACTATTATGTTGAAATAATAAGAAATGATTGTATCTTTGAAGTACTTGATAGGCGTACGTGTCTACCCTTCTGATTTTCACAATTGCACCTGTAATTACTCCATATTTTCACTGTATTGTAAAATTTCCTTACATCTGTTACCTTTACCTATATCATTGGATGTTTAGAGGTATAATTATGGCCCACTCTTCACACACATGTATAATATGGTGGGTTTTGTTGTGCTATCTTGACCCAGTTTCATACCCCTACTAGAGGTTGCCCTGTCCCTCTTCTTGAGCAGCTAATTTAATCCACACCCCCATCCACTTGGCTTATCATTCTTTCACACTCTGGGTCACTGTACCCACACCCTAATTGCTCCCCTAGGGCCACGGACTAGAAAACCAGAGAGAGCCCCTCTTCCCCAGACCCTGTTAAAATTCTTCAACTTAGGCAATCCCAAGCCTCTTGCCTTGCCTTTTCTGATCCTCACTGCAGAAATGATAGTAAAGATGTCTGCCCACAGTCCCCACTTCTCTCTCTACCTTATGACAAATGCTGGTGCTTCAAGCACTGCATGGCAAGCTATGTTCTCTCCAGGAACGGTGAGTTAATAAAACTGCACATCTTTTCCCGGTTTCTCTCTCTTGGTCTACTTCTGGCCTCACTGTACCTCACCCAAGGTAATATGATTAAAAGGATATTCTATCTCCTTGGAATTGAAAATAGCAAGTGTGATTACCTACTTATTATTGCCTGGCATAGAGATGCCTACTGGCAATCCACGGAGAACTCTCACGATCCCACAATCAAGTAGGAAGACAAGCCTGTCACAGGTATGTGAAGTGTGGTATGGTCAATAGTGTAATAAGCATATGTACACAGTTTTAAGCCATGGAGTTGAAGGAGAGGATAGTTTAGTCTTACTATAGTCTGAAGCTTGAGATCTGGGGAGTTGAGTAAATGAAAGAATGGTCAGAGTGGGCTGAAAATCATCTAAGAGTAGACGGTATGTGCAAAAGCAATAAAATCCTGAATGTGCATCTCGTGTTTAAAAAGCAACAAGCTGAAATGTTTGGACTGAAGATAAGGTAAATAAATGCAAGGTTGCAGCTGAAATAAAGACAATAGTGTATGTTTCAGTCTAATTTTCACCCTATGTTTTTTTCAGCCTTTTTCTTGCTTTTATGTTAGAACTATCGGTCTTTTGACAAACATTTTCATGACTTTGACCATCTGCACTTCTTCATTGTTGATTATCTGCTCAGGTTTTTGTTCCTATTTTTCACATATCCCCAGTTTTCTATAGGCTAAATTACCTCTTGGTCATATATCTTACAAATAATTTTACCACTAAATTATATATATTTTATTGGTTTTCTATACAGATTTTCTTTGTATGGAATTCCTATAGATACAGTATTTTAAAATTGTTTTCCCCTAAACATGGAATACAGTCTAGTTGTTATTTTCATTAGAGTTGGAAGGAAGGACTCATATATTTATAAAATTTATATTTAAAAGATAATTGCATTTTAATCTAGAATATTTGACATAGAATTTTATTTTGATATAATCTGCCAGGAGGAGATTGATTTTATGTTCTAAATTGTAAATGAAGTCTCCTATTATAAAATAAACTATTTTATTTAAAACATGACATAAAATAAATTATTGAAAATTAAAAATAGTAAAAATTAAATGTACATTTCTATTTCTGTATGTTCTAATATTTTCCATTGATCTAGCTAATGAGGTTGGCAAAAGTAGCTTATGTGACTTTTTTTGGCAGTGTTTTTCAAATTTTAAAGAAGATGAATATTTGTAATAAATAAAAATAGGTCAATTTCTAAGTATGTAAATTTTGTACAGAGATTGTTAAAATTAAATAAAATATACTTTCCACCCTTCCTAAGAGGAAACTTAAAGTAAGGTGTAATCATGTTCATCATGCCATGCTCATAATTTGTCAGTGTGCAGAGCACTCTGAGAAAGACTCTTGTATGATCTGGACATTTGCAAAATAAAAGGAAAAGCAGATAAAGTGAAGACTCTCAGAGAATTTGAACTGATATGTAAATAAAGAGTAGGATTCTTCCATGTAAGTGGGCAAAGTGGTGAGAGAGTCTTCCAAGCAGTGAGAAAAATCATATGTGTAGGTCTACTGGGGAAGAAAGCAGAGTAAGCCTGAGAAATTAAAGAGAATGCAACCATACCAAAGCAGAGAAGCTAGAGTTAGAAAGGAATGATGGAAAGCTGAAGTATGGGCTGGTTGTGCACAGCTTTGTAGTCTATGCTAGATGTTATGTATTTTCTTCTATGCCATAGATTTATGGCTCCTATGCCAATATCAATAGTAAAACACAGGAGGCTTTTAAGTATGGAGTGACTTTATCAGATTTGAATTTTTAAAGATCACTCTGGTTATGGTATGTGGTATTGATTACAGGAGCAAAAAAAAAAAAAGTTTGTAGAAAAAAATGTGTAGCTGTCTAAGTGTGGATGAAATGAAGTTGTTCAAATGTGGATAAAAAATATTGAATGAAATTGGGACATACTTAGGAGTTACTAGAAAAAGGACTTAGTGATAAATTCTTAAGAGAATGTGCAGGACTGGTTTATGGATGACTCCAAGATGTATAGTTTAAGCACTTGGGTGAATGGCTGTTCCTTCACTGAGATTGGAGAGTCTGGATGAAGGGAAAGTTGGGAAAGTCTGAGTTGATTATATTAACTTCAGGGTGTATTTTACTCATCCTGTGGGAACTATTAAAATTGAATTAAATATAAATGAAAAGAACACAAAAACGTCGTCTGTACTAGAGATTTGTAATAGGAAGTTATTTTTGTGTACATAGGAATAAAGCTAGGAGATGAGAACCTAGCTCGGAGTCCTACATGGCAGTTGGCCTTTGTACATGGAGGTGCCCACAAAGAAAGGAAAATGAGAAAGCTACAATCCGGGATCATATTGTGACCAAAAAAGAAAAAAAAAATTAGAACAGGAATGTATGTTGAACGATGTGGAATGCTGCTGCTTACTCAAAAATTTGGGTCTAAAAATGCTGATCATATGTATTAGTTGGAGATCACTGCTTGCTGTGCACCTTTGGGATGTGTTAACCATAAGATCTAGAATGGCCTGGAAACAAAAGGAGTTGAGGAAAAAAAGCTTTTTCACAAAACTTTTCTATGAAAAAGAGTGAAGAATTAGGCTGACATTGTTAAAACAAGGTAGAATTCTGGAGTCTTCTTTTTAACTTTACATTTTGAAATAATTTTAAGCTTAAAGAAGGGTTGCAAAGATAATATACCAGGTTCTCCTATACATATTTTGAGGGGCTTTTGAAAAACGTATTTATGAAAGATGCATGAGACAGGATAAGTCAGGAAATGCAAATTATAGTAATGGATATTATATGCTTTCGGAAAATATTACCACATTAAGAGCGCTAGTGGAGAAGATGGTCTTCAACGGGTCAAAATGGGAGAGAAGGTAAAAGCATGCATTTCTACGTAGGGATATTTGTGGATTTGGTGCTGTGTGAATATAAAGAGGTTATCTCCTGTTTTTTAAAAATTCTGTGTTTTATATAAAGTGGCACTTTTGTAAATTTCAGCCTAGCCGGTTTTTGTTTTGTGCAGAAAACTGTCTACTTAACGTGTGTACATGTGATACGTGTACATTTACATGGTTTCTTCCTCACTTCCCTTCATTCAACCTGATGTCACTTATTTTTCCTTCAATCTCTCTGCCACCCTATTACATCTTCCTCCTTTTATAACCTCATCCCTTCTTAAAATATCCTTTTCTATAGAATAATCAAAGGATAACTGCATGAAGAAAAAGTGATTGGGATTATCACCAAAAAAGAAGGAGGTGAGTGTATCACTTCTAAAAGAACAAAAGGAAAATGGGAAAATGCCATGGAAACATGCTTCCTCAACTGCCTTTTCCTCTGTGTACCAGTGGAAAAATCTTGTCTCCTTAAAGTGAAAGAGAACACGTGGCTCTCAAAGGTCTGAAAAGAGAAAAACACACAGAGTTTCTCTTTCCCCAGTGATTGTGAGAATGCCTGAGCATAAGGAGAGAGTGGGTTTGTCAGCTACTTGGAGACAATCACTTCACAAGGCTTTGCACCTGCCTGGATCTATGATTTTTTGAATATTACCTCCTCGCAGCTGCGCTAGATCCGGAAATGGAGCTTTGAAGGATACAATGAGAAGTGAGTGTAGCTGACCAAGACCATCACAAAAAACCAAGCAAAAGAGTTTCAAGTACTAGCAAGGGAGAGGTTGGACTCAGAAGCCACCCAATTTAAAAGAGAGATTTAAAAGAGAGAAATAGAAACATGGAGAAGAAAAGCCTTATTGATGGAAGGAAATAGAAATGTCATTGAACTGGAAACCCAAGGAAGAAAAACAGGTTTGGTGGGGTCATGAACTACAAAGGGTAAAAAGTAAAAGGTAAACAATCTAAACTGCCTTTCCAGACTAATCTTGAATCTATTTAGTCAAGTATTATAATATTCATTGACATTTTCATTAAATTTGATTAGGTATATCCATCCACATGGAGAAAATGATACATTTACAGAATTGGGCATTCTTAGTCAAGTGCATGTTAAATATCTCAGTTCATGCAAACCTTATTTTATGTCACTTTGCAATGTTTGTTGTTTGCAATATAAACTGCAATTGTGTGCACAATTCTCATTCCAGTGAGTGTTCACTCTGATGTTTGTTGAAAATTAAATGTTTAAGTCACCAAATTGATGAGTGCTTCGTTAGCTATTGAGCAGAATTCAATAATGTGGACTCCATGGCCTGTCAGCAAAAACACTTTACACTGCTTGTAGGGATGCATCTGTCATTTGAACCTATAATTAAATCTTATGCAGGCTTATGCCAACATATTTACTTTTGACAATTTAAGAAGTCAGTACTATACATTATTATTTATACGTTATTGATCTTTTCATTTTAGTTTTCAATTTCACATCATGGATTAAGAAATAAATAGAACTTCAGTCTAATAGAAGAGTTGTGTGTGTGTGTGTGTGTGTGTGTGTGTGTGTATGTGTTATTCCCCCCTTTTGGCTATCCTATCATGAGGTTTTAAAAAAAGTTAAAATCTAATAAATATTATACAATGAAATTTTCATGAAATGTAATATATTGCCACCAATATCTATCACTATTTACAATATCTACCAATATTTATTATAAGAAGCCAAGATAAGCACAGATTAAAGATATCAAATTTGGATTAAAATTTGTGTAGGCTTAAATATGCACGTTTAAATTTCAGCACCATCCCTTTTTTATTAACTGTGTCATCTTGAGCAACTACTCATCTAAGCCTGTATTTCTTCATCTGAAAATTGTATGTAATAATATTATAGGCCTCAAAAAGTAGTTGTATATATTTTTTTAAGTATTAGTAATAAATTATAACTGATATAGAACTTCTTATGCTATATATTCTACAAAATCTTTATTTTATTTCAAAATATTAATTAGTGGGGTACAAGTGTTTTTTGTTACAAGGCTATCTTGTATAATGCTTACGTCAGGGCTTTTGGTGTGCCCATTACTAGAATAGTGTTCATTGTACCCAATAGGTAAGTTTTTATCCCAAGCCCTCCTCGTGCCCTCCCCCCTTCTTGGATTCTCATGTCCTTTATATCACTTTGTGCCCGCATGTACCCACCTATTAGTTCCCACTTTTTAGTGAGAACATATGGTATCTGGTTTTCCATTCCTGAGGTACTTCACTTAGGATAATGGTCTCCAGTTTACTCCACATTTTTGCAAATGTCATTATTTCCTTCCTTTTCATAGCTGAGTAGTACTCCATGGTATACATAGACAACGTTTCCTTTATCCACTCATGAATTGTTGGCCACTTTGGTTGATTGCATATCTTTGGAATTTTGAGTTGTGCTGTGATAAACATTTGAGTGCGGGTGTCTTTTTGATTAAATTATTTCATTTCATTTGGGTAGGTACCCAGAAGTGGGATTGCTGGATTGGATGGCACCTTACCCCTATCAGAATGGCCATTATTAAAAAGTCAAAAAACAATTGATTCTGGTTTGGATGCAAAGAGAAAGGAACACTTATACACTGTTGGCGAGACTGCAAATTAGTACAACCTTTATGGAAAACAATATGGAGATTCCTCAAAGAAATACATATAATTTACAAAATCTTTTAAAATGTTGCATTATCGAGCTACGAATTTGAAGATAGAAGATATTGAATACTTTAGCCCATCTTTAAGTTGTATTTTTGTGCACCAGAGTGCATAACTTCTATGAACAGTTTTTTTCTCCATATTCAACTGAGAACTTCAAACAATGCTTGAAGAAAACCTCTCTAAGAGCACAGTGATGAATTTGTCGAAGTTTTTTTGTTTCCCATCAGAGGAAGAAACAAAGTGAGACTTCTAAAAATGTAAGAGATAATTCATGATTTAAGAGCAAAAGAGAGGCACTATGTTGGAACACAATGAGTCAGAAAAAAAGCATTTGAAATGATAGCAAATCTAGTTGTAGGTAGAGAAAAGGAAAAGATAGATGTGCCATAAAGGAAGGGTACTTTATAAAAGGCAGTTCAGGAAGCATGTCTCTGTGCATTTCAACATTTTTCTTTTTCTCTCTTAGAAGTAATACCCCATGCCTGTCTCTTGCTTTTGGGGTGATAATCCCAATTAATTTTTCTCTGTGCACTTAATCCTTTCTTTATTCTGTATAATAGAACCAGCTCCATATTTTAAGAAGGAAAGAGATTGTACAAGGAGGAAGATATAATGATGTGGGAGAGAGACTGAAGAAAATAATAAGATTGAATAAAGAGCAAAGAAGAAGAAACAATAGAACTGTATTATAACATGTTATCTACACAGTTTCACTGCAAAACACAAAAACTGGCTAGACTGAAATTTACAAAAATGCCAATTTATATAAAACATTTTTTAGCAAGAACAAACTTATAAAATTCTGACATTATTCAGTAGATTACAAAGTGATATATCCATGATCACTATCCAATCATGCTGAAAACTCCTCTCTAAATTCACATTTTTAGTAAATACTATTATTTTAAAAAACCACTTCACCCATATGGCACACAAATAGCTCTACTTTTCTTCCTTTTACTTAATACAATTGTCAAAAAATGTATACATACAAAAATATATATATACTATGTAAAGTGCACTTACTACATGGCCTAGTCATGCACGTGATTAAATCTCCTTCCTGTATAGGCTTGTGTTTTCCCAGAGATAGTAAGTGCTTCAGTGTCTCCTTTGCCTTGTTTTCTGTAACTACAGTATTTTTATGTTTTTACCAAATAATCTAGATGCACTGCAGACTTTTTCCCGACCATTTTTGTCTTTGGGGGGAGATCATTCTTTTCTAATTTGGACTAGTTGCTCTCTAGTCTTGTGGCACAGTCTTCCTCCGTGGACTTCCATTCAACTTTAACCTGGGACTTCCTCCACTGGGCTGCACGCCTTGTTTTCTGATATTCGTGCTCTCCTGTTTTTGATTCACTGATTAATTTTTCTGGAGTCCATACATCAGTAATTATCTTGAGTCTTGGTGGTGGACACTTGTTGGATTCTGTATCAAATTGACTTGATTGCGGCCAGGATGCAAATACATCATCTATCTTTTTTTTCTGTTTAATTATTTGACCACTTAGGATAATACCTTTATAAATTCCTTTACCATCCTTAATTGAGGTTTCTGTAGGAAAGGAAATAAACATTTGGGATCAGTTGGTCATCTTCAACTCTAACTCACAAATAACTTTTATTGATAAAAAGGCTCTACCTATCGCTTTGAAAAGAAACAATTTTTCAGTTAAGTAAATTTACAGATTAGCAGTTACATTTATGTACCAACTATGGTTTAAGGGTGTCCCCCAAAGTTCATGTGTTGGAAACTTAATCCCCAATGCAACAGTGTTGACAGATGGGACCTTTAAGCTCTATCCTGTCGCTATTAGGGGGGTGAGTTCGTTACTGAGAGAGTGGGTTAGTTATAAAAGCAAGTTTGACCTTCACTTTCTGTCTTTCTCTAGCCCTATCTCACCCTCTCTCCTTCTGCCATGAGACGATGTAGCAAGAAGGCTCTTGACAGATGCCGGCAACCTAATATTGAACGTCCCAGCCTCTAAAACAATGAGAAGTCAATTTCTTTTTTTTATTCCTTTCCTTTTAAATAAATTACCCAGTCTGTGGTATTCAGTTATAAAAACACAAGAAGACTAAGGCAATACCTAATAAATACTTTTACTGAAACAATGGAGTATAACTGACTTTCTTTTAGTTTTTTAGTTATTCTAATACTTTTCTGACAAAATTAAAGAGTCTCATAATTTAACATAAAATATTTTATTTTGCTTTTATTTGTTCCATCTCTAATACTCTTCCTCTCTTTATTTAAATCTGGGTTTCTGAGCCATATCGCTTTCTTTCTCTCTGGAGAACTTCTTTTAACATTGAGATGGTTTGGGTGTTTGACCCCTCCAAATCTCATGTTGAAATTTTATCCGTAGTGTTGGAGGTGGAGCCTGGAGAGAGGGTGTTTAGGTCATGGGGGTGGATCCCTCATGAATGTCTTGGTGCCATCCCCATGATAAGAAGTGAGTTCTTGCTTTATTAGTTCACAGAGAGCTGGTTGTTTAAAGATCCTGGCACCACCTCCTCCCTCTCTTGCTTTCTCTCACCATACATGACATGCCTACTCCCCTTTGCCTTCTGCCTTTATTGGAAGTTCCCTGAAGCCCTCACCAGAAGCAGATTCTGGCACTATGCTTGTCCAGTCTGCAGAACCATGAGCCAAATAAACCTCTTTTCTTTATAACACAAGCATTTCTTGCAAGATCTATAGGCAACCAATTCCCTTGGTTTGTGTTTGTCTGAGAAAATCTTTCATCTTCTTCTTTTATAAAGGATAATTTCTATGGATGTAGAATGTTGATTTGGTGGTTTCTTTCAACACATAAATATTTAGCTCCACAATTTTCTTGCTTGCACAGTTTCTGAAAAGAAGTCCAAAGTATAATAATTTTATTCTTTTTCCTCTGTAGGGGAAGTGTGCACCACCCACTTCTTCCTGGCTTCTTTCAAGATTTTCTCTTTGTCTTTGGTTTTCTTCAATTTGAATATAACATACCTATGTGGATAATTTTTACTATTTGTCCTACTTGGTGTTCTCTGAACTTATTAGATCTATTATTTGGTGTTTACCACTAATTGTGCAAATTTCTAACCCATTATTAACTTAAATATTCCTTCTGTTTCTTTCTCCTTTTCTTCTCTTTCTGTTATTATTTTTATATCTATCTTATACATTTTGTAATTTTCCCACATTTACTTGGTTATTGTGTCCCATTTTATTTTTTATTCTTTCTTTCTCTGTACTTGTCAATTTGGGAAGTTTCTATTGACACATCTTTAAGAACTCTGATTGACTGTGTCCAGTCTATTTGTTAGCCCATCGAAGGCATTTTTCAATTCTTTTACAGTATATTAGTCTGTTTGGGCTGCCTTAACAAAATACAATAAACTGGATGCTTATAAACAAGAAAAATTTGTTTCTCACAATTCTGGAGAGTGAAAAGTCCAAGATCAAGGCACTAGAATATTTAGTGTCTGGTGAGGGACTATTCCCATAGATCATGCCTTCTTGCTACATTATCGCATGGTTGAAGGGGCAAACAAGCTCACTTGAGCCTCTTTTATAAGGGTGATAGGGATATTCATAAAGTCTTCACCTTCATGACCTAATTATCTTTCAAGGGCCCTACCTCTTAATACTATCACCTTGGGAGTTAGGATTTCAACCTATCAATTTGGGAGAAAAACAAACATTCAGAACACAACAGACAGTGGTTTTGTTTTCTAGCATTTCCTTTTGATTCTTTCTTAGAGATTTAATCTCTCTGTTTACAATACCCATCTGTGCTTTCATGCTGTCCACTTTTCCCATTACAGCCATTAATAATAGTTATTTTAAATTCACAAATCTGCCATATTGAATCTGATTTGATGCTTGCTTTTTCTATTGAGACTATATTTTTTGCCTTTTATTATGTCTTGTAATTTTTTATTGAAAGCCAGCTATGGCATATTGGGTATAAGGACATGAGGTAGATTTGGCTTTAGTGTGAGGTTTTATGTCTGTCTAACTAGGAGTTAGGCTGTGTTTACTGTTAGCTGTAACTATGGTGTCAGAGGCTAACATTCATCTAGAGTTCTCATTTTTATTTCACCTGTTATTTTTGGGTTTCTGTTGAATTAAGAAATTCCTTTTTAAATAGGGTCTGCGATTATTAGGTACAGTTGCAGGTTGGCAGTGCTAACCACAGGAAAAAAGGAAGTGGGCAAAAATGAAGAGGCCAATGAATATTTAGAACCAAACCCACAACAGCAGGAACTTGAGGTTAGGGACTTTTCCTGGCCAGGAGCATGTGCAGAAAATAGAAGCTCATGTCCAAAGGTAGCCTTTTCCCCATTAACATACACTAGCATAGTAAAAATCACACCCACCAGTGCCATGACACTTTACAAATGTCATGACAACCCCTGGAAATAACCCTATAAGGATAAAATTGGGAAGGACCCTTAGCTCTAAGAACTCTCCACCCTTTCCCCAGGAAAATAATGACTATTCTGCCCACCATTTAGCATATCATAAGGTATAGACATAAAGTAGAAGTGTGGTAAGACACCAGTGTATTCTCCACTTGCGGAGATAGACCCATTTCCCCTCAGGAAACATACTTTTGCTTTCTATTCTATGCTGAAAAGCCTGCAATAAAAGGTGCTTGTATGGAAGTGCTTCGTGTCTGTCATCACTCTGTCACACTAGTCCTGCTTGTGATTCTTCCAAGCAAGGAGCCAAAGAACCAGGACACCCCTCAAAAACCACACCTGACCAGACTTGTAGTACTTTCAGCTGTAATCTTCTTTTTTGTACAGGAGCCATTTTGATGTGGTGGCAAGATGTGGGGGAAGACAAAGTGTCCCATAGTTCTATGATTAGGTCTCAGTCTTTTAATGAATCTGTGTCTCTGGGTCATGATCCTCATTACTATTTCTCAGCATTGCTCTTTTCTCCATAGGTGAGACAGGAAGACTAGATGGGTTGGAGTTGAGAATTTTACTTCTGTCACGTAGATCAGGCTTCAATAAATCCCAGTTAAGCTCTGGCAAAATTGTTTCCCATGAGGGCAGGCATTGTTAAAGAGAACATAGATATCTGGACATATTTCAAAATGGTTGCCTTTCCCCTCTCCTGCCAGAAGTATGAGAGGATTTTTCTCCAGTCTTCCCTGTGAGAACCTGGTGGGGCTCCTGGAGATAAAACTAATGAAGGATGCGGCCCACATGGAGATTTTAAATTTCAAGCTAGTCTACACTGAACATTCAGCAATTTTTCAATTAAAATGTAAGTGGTCCAACTGGGATTGGCACCGGTGATGGGATTCTGCTCCTGTTAAGCTGTGATTCTGTGTATTGACCTGTCCATCTCTCCAGTTAGAGGGGCAGCAGTTGGCCCTGGGGCTTCAGTTCTATGTGGACTGTAAGAAGAGTTATTGATTTTCAGTTTGTTCATTTTTTTTTTCTTGTAAGGATGTGTGGGTGACAACTTCCAAGATCTTTACAAGTAGGACTGGAAACCAGAAGAGCAATCAACAGAATATGCAAAAATCCTGTTACTAATTCCTCTCTTAGATTGTCAATTCAACTCACAGATTTGTTAATTGCATTTATTTGCTATATGACTTTTTAATTTTTTCAGTGTAAAAATGAATGTTTTATTTTATTCCTTCTCTAAAATATTTGCCTCTGGATAATTGGTCAATTTTGATAACTTTTTACCAATCTCTTCTCAATCATTGTATTTGGGGACTGAGTACAGAATAATTCTCTCACTGATGATGGCGGTCATTAATCTATTTGGTAATTTACTCCTGGCCCCTCCTATCTGTAAAGACTTGTGCTAGGTACTGAGTCCCACACAAAAAGGAGTCATATGTGATTTCCACTTTCAAAATCCTAACTCTGTGGTGACCTAAGATTGACAAAACATGAAATATACAAAGTGGGAAAATGGCAATGTATTAGTTTTACGTGGCTGCTGTAAAAGGTTAGCACAAATTAGGTGAATTAAATCTACATAAATTTATTCTTTCAAAGCCCTGGAGTCCAAAAGTTTTAAATCAAGGTTTTGCCTATGCTTCACTCCCTCCAAAGGCTGTAGGGAAGAATCTGTGTTTTGCCTCTTCCAGCTTCTACTGGCTCCAGGTATTTGTTGCCTGTGGCTGCATCACTCCAACCTCTCTGGGTCACATAGTCTCCTCCTCTTCTGCTTGTGTCTCTCCCCTTTGGTCTGTTTCAAATCTCTCTTTGCTTTTCTCTCAGAAGAATAAATGTGATTATTGTTGGGGTCCACCTAGATAATTCAGAGTGAGTTCTTCCTCTTAAGATCCTTAACCGTATATTTTGCCATAAAAGGTAACAGTCATAGGTTCTGGATATTATGGCATTTAGATATCTTTTTAGGGCAATGATTATGGACAATGAAACACCAAAATACATAAAAATAAGTAAGAATTCAAAGAATTCTCTGTTCTTGAGATAGATGTATTTAAACTATCAAAGAGAAAGATTTTTTTTGTATTTTTAGGTTTGCATTTTTATTTAAGACAAAAAATACTACATGCTGAGTAATTATTTCAGTGTCTCTCATAATCCTAAACATAAATACACATTATGCTATTTATACAGCATAAGACCTTGATCAGCATATTTGTTTGTCTCAATTGATTTATAGCTGAATATAAACCAATAAACAGGTAAGATGACTGAATTTCAAGGAGTATACGTGGTTACACAATTTCCCTGGTCTTAATGCTCATAAGTGATAAAGTTGGAATTCCAAACACATTTTTACGACCCAAAGCTCATAACTTTTAACAGAAAAGAATACAAAAAAATGATAATAATAAAATAAAGATAATCAGTGTTTACCACAAGAATATCATTTTCTTAATCTTCAGAGTAAGATGTATTTACCCTAATAGGTTTATTTTCTTTTTTATTAACTCAGAATTCAAGGACAGCACTATTTGGATTATTTTACCAGATCCCCAGTTATCATTAGAACTGCTACTGCACTTAACTGTTGAGCCAGTAAAAGCAGACTTAAAAAGCAAATAGCTCTCTGCCATATGCCTTTGGGGCTTGCTGTCAAAGCAAGCCCGATACATCCCGTAGAGGCCGAGAGAAAATGGAACCTCTGAGCCAGAGGTAACATCAGCAGAGCTGATGAAATGAGAAGTTGTGCTCACAGGCTTCAGTAGCATCATCATCTTTTCCTATTTATTGATACATTCTCACTAAGGATAAGAGAAAAGACATTCTAAGGCAGAGTTTGCCATCAATCAGTTCCAGAATGCTTGGAGGTGAAGGAAATTCGGCTTATACATGAAGGGCAAAGAATCTACATTTCATAAAGCCTAGCATCACTTGGACTGTTTTGCCTTAAAGCAAAAATGAAGATCAAAGGAGTAAAGAGATTTAGTAGCATGAATTTGATAGATCCTTGGTTTTTGAAAAAATAAATCATATGATAAACTCATAATAGAAGACAACTAACTTGAAAACTCAAAGGGAACTGGGCTGTTTATGTCCAGTTATAACATTGTTTGATGAAATTATTTTGGGGTTTCAAGTAAGCTTTAGGCTTTGAAATATCAAGATATAATCCTAATAGATTGACCACTTCTAATTTGTAGTTTTGTTTTCTTGCTCTACTTTTTTGTGATGGCATCAGTATTTCTAAGGCATTGGTTGATGAAATGAAAGAACAAAAGAACAACAAATAATTTTATTGAAATAAAACTTGATCTAAATCTTGGACACATTAAAAATAGAGAAAGAGTTCACTTCATGGCTTAAGAGTTCTCAAAAAATGAACATTTTTTATGGCTTTGTTTATCCCCATTTTATAGCCTTAGTGGCTGAAATATAATATCTTCTTAATAAAGAAAGATTTAGTGAGTCTAAACACATTGCATTGATAGGATTTCTGACTTCAAACCTGCAGATTCAAGGAATTCTTCTATTCCTTCCTGGCCTCTCCTCTTCTCCAAATATCAGCCTAAGCAGCGATAGAATTTGTTAAAGGGAATCTATTCTCTTTTGGTTACCCCTGGTCACAGCTGAGCCTCATTAGGGAAAACAAACTTCACTATAAAAGAAACTATTGGGAGCTTAGGGAGAGGTCAATGTAAATTAGTTCAAAAAGTGAGACTTCAATAGATACCTAATAGAAAGGCAGGAAGTCACATAAATAGAAACATCAATTTGAAAAAAAAAAGGCCTAGGGCCTGTTTTGTTCAAAGCTAAGACTTTAAGTGAGTCTCTCTCTCTCTGTGTCTCTTGCTTTCCTTTCTCTATCACAGATGTTTACCTGTCTATGAATGAGCACTGTGCATCCTTTTTGAAGTTTATTTCCACATAACATCTGTGAGAATTTTGGCTTTAGGTCTTACTTCAAAGCTTTTATACTTAATGATAACACAAACAGATGATTCAGCAGTAGCATCTCAACTTGCCAGGAAGGCATTCCCATGTGACACAGTTTTTGATGTTTAACAGGAGCATAAGTTTTCAAAAGGCAAACAAGGTATGTTAGCTGCATGATAGAAAAGAATCAACTCTCCTGTGCCAAAGAAATGATGGCAAAATGGTAAAATGTGAGATGCTAATGCCATCTTATGAGCAATAACTTTTTTAGAGCTTTGAGTGCTATTTGGTGATTATTTTTATCCTGGAAGAAAAAGTATAGCTAATGCCTTAGACTAGCTCACAAATTGACTACCACTTATTGTGTGTTTTCTATGTACCTAGAAGTGATGCAACAATTTTGTGTACTTTATCATAATAACCTCCACAAAAATCTTTAAATACTAGATTAACCTCATTTTATAGATAAGGGAGCTGAAATTTTAATAAGTCATGTAACTTTATCAAGATAACATATGTAATAATGGGTGAAACCAAAATTTGAACCCAAGCAGACTGACCCAAGAGCATGGGGCCACTGTGCTACATTGCCCCAGGAATATTCCTGGAGTAACGGTATTTTTACCTGTCTTACCTGTAGTCATTTTTAATGTTTTTAAGTAAGTATAGAAAATTGAATAGAAAATATCAATCAAGGACATATAGGTTTACACTGTAGCAATAAGATTCAAGTTTACTGAAAAAAAGATGTCCAATGAGGGCATCATTAAAATCTAAACTGAATAAATGGGTAGGTTGGTAATTTCTCCCTGAAGCAAATCAATTTAATATAAAAACATGTGCAATGTAAAGTGTTTTCTGAGTGTAAAATGATGAGAAATTAACAGATCTTCTTATATATAAAAAAGTTACATTTTTGGGTCTTTAGGTATTCTATGTATCAGGTCATTAAATATGAAATGTCTGATTAAAATCAAAAGTTTGGTTTATTATATCTCAAACAAGAAGCAGTATAATTAATCAAAATATGTGCCTAAACTATCATCAACACAGTTTTGCTATCTTAACGGTAGCTTGCTTATGCCAGCAGTGAAGAAGCCTGGAGAGCTAATGCAATGAAATCGCAAAAGGCGTTTTCCACAGCTTGTTGAGAACTGAATATTTTGTCTTACAAGAAGTGGTCCAAAGCCTGGAAGAAGTGGTAGTCAGTTGGTGCACGGTCTGGTGAATACTGTGGATGACAGAGAGTTTCCAAGTCCAGCTTCTGTAGCTTGAGCAGCATTGCTTGAGCAACACGTGTTCAAGGATTCTCTTGCAAGAGGATTGGCCTGTCTCTATTGACCCATCTTGGCTGCTTACTCACAAGCACCCTCAACATTTTGTCCAACTGGTTGCAGTAGACATCTGCTGTAATTGACTGACCAGGTTTCATGAAGCTGTAGTGGATAATACCAGTGCTGGACCACCAAACAGACAGCATTAGCTTTTTTTGATGAATATTTCATTTTAGACTGTGTTTTGATACTTTATCTTTATCCACCCATTGTGCCGAACGCTTGCGATTGTCAAAAAGAATCCATTTTTCATCACACATGATAATACGGTGTAGAAATGGTTCTCCTTTGTGTCATGACAGCAGAGAGAGGCAAGCTTTGAGACAATGTCTTTTCTGACGCTCATTTAATTTATGTGGTACCCATCCATCCAGCTTCTTTACCTTGCTGATTTGTTTCAAATGGCCCAACATTGTTGGAATAGTAACGCCAAACCTTGCTGCTAATGCACACGTAGGTTTAGATGGATTCGCTGCCACTTCAGCTTTCAGTCCATCATTATTCACCTTGGTCTCAGGTCACCCACATGGCTTTTTCAAGATTAAAATCACCAGAATGGAAATTCTCAAACCATTGATGTACTGTGTGTTCATTAGCCACATCCTTCCCAAACACAGAACTCATATTAAAAATAACACTAATTTTTTACTTATCCATGGTTTCACAAAAATTGCTCTAAAAAGAAAATTTGAAAGATAATCACAAGCCAAAATGTGCATTTGAAAGAATGAGGATGCACCTTCACAATTAAAAAAAAAAAAAAAGAACAGGAAGTCAAAGTGAAATGTCAGAGATACCAACTGTTAAACTTAATACTTAAGGAAAGTGGACATTCCATACTTAAAAACCTAATAGATATTTTTTTCCAGTAAAACAATGTTATTTAAAATCCAAATTTACCATTATGGTATAGGTCCTGGAGGACTTTTATTATTCTATTCATTTTATTAACAAAATAAAAGTCATCTTACTAAAAAAATCACATAAGTAAACTTTTGAACACACTAAATAAGTAGCACGCAAATGATTTTCAGGAGGAATAATGAATATGGGATGTTGTGAGGGTGTGTTTTTTCTTATATGTTAGCTAGTCAATGGTAGTATTGTTTTAAGACAAGGGCTGATGACACCTGAGCATATAAACATCAACTTTTCAAGTTGTTTGCCATTTTCAAGGGCATGTATAATATAATGTTTGTTTTGCCAATAATCACCAAATCTTAATGGCAAACAAAAAAAAATCTACTCTTAACTCAAAGCACATTGATCACTCACAAAATAACAAAGTAAGTAAATAACATAAAACCTCCCAAAATGTCAATTATTGTATAATTATAACCTGTTATTTATATTCTGAAAGTGATAGGTGCAAAAAATAAGACCACAATATCAGAGGAATGTATTGCAAATGCTCTCTATATGTTAAAGAAACATTGAAGTAACCCCCTTAGGTCATAGAAGAAAGCTAGAGATTTTAATTGTATCAATGGAAAATTGAGAAGAACTAATCTGAAGTAAGGGTTTATGATGCCTAAACACACATAAAATATTTTCTTTTGTATATTAGCAAGGGATAAAAGTAAGACACTAATGTGAAATCCAAACCAGGAAGATCTACTGAAAATACTCACTGTATAATAATAATAATAATAATAAAACTCTGTAATAATGCCCTAAAATACCAGCTCTATAATAATAGTAGTGAGTATCAAGAAACTCTGACTTATTTCTATTACCAAGATTGTCCTTACTAACAGCTTTTCTGGGTGGAACTGTTTGAAGACTTGAGACCATCTTGTTTTTCAAATATTCCATCATAAATTCACTGTTCTTAATGTCTTACATAGTAATATATCTTATCGCCCATTTATAATGATATCTGAATTACACCAGGAGAGATTCCCACAGTACCTTGTATTTACACTGAAGAAAGAACATCTCAATACTCTTTTTTCATAAGAGTATATTTCAATATTGCTTAGATGTCTAAACATGAGATAGAAATATGGGAAAAGAAAAAAAGTCCTACAAAAATTATTCAGAAAATAAGTGTACAGCAGAGTATTCAAGATGATCTTCACCTACCAAGCTTGACATGCAGAAGCCAGTGGCCATTATTTCAGCCCGAGTAAATACTTTTCATTTTCAAATGTTTTTATGCATATTATAATGGTTTGTGCAACCATACAAAGCCCAATCTCTGTTAGGAAGATGGAAGTTGAATGTAGGTTTGCACAGCATATCTCTCCAAGTTAGATAAGTCATGTGCATATTAAAACCTTTCACCAAATTAGGAATAAATTGATGCACATGTAAAAGTAAATATGGCTACTATACGAAAGAACAAAATTCACATGCATTGGAAAACTTAGGCATATATGCAGAGCCATAAATTTATATGAATACTATATCATATGCATGTGCATTGTCCTGTTTTTACATGGATGGAACTATTTGTTGGAAAGTGTCTTCTCTATCAAGGCATAGAGTCATTTCTCTCTAGTGACAGCACTAGAAAAAGAGCAAAGGGGCAGCTAGTCAGGGAAATCCCTGCCACTGGTCAAGTGGCAATGGAGTCCTGCTCCCAGACTCCACAGAGAAAGACAAATTGATTGCTTAGAAGAAATGGACAGAGAAAGTCAAATAAATTGTTGAAAATGTGCTTGTGTTTGTCCTCCAAGAATGGGAAAAACTTATCTGAAGATTTTTTTTTTAACTTCAAAGCTACTTATACTAAAAATTGCAAAATCTTTCAAGACAGTCCTGTTTATAAATGTTTCTTTCAAACATAATGCATTAGAATAATATGGTGTAGTACTTAGAAAAAATAGCTATAGGATGATGGGGAATTATAGACCTGGAATGTCAAATTTAATATCTCCTTTCAAAAATGTGAAGAAACACACTCAAACAGTTATATAAAGTAAAATGTTCCTCAGTATATTTGGGTTTTTTTTACGTATCAATTGTAAGATTTAAAGGAGTGATTTATTTCTACATTGAGAAAAAAAAGAATACTAGTAATAAACAAGAAGAAAAGAAAAAAATTTTAAGAAATGCAGATTGCCTTTTCTACCAAAATATCATCTTCCCAAATCTGTACTCTATTAAAGAAGTTTCTGCTAATATGTTATTTCATTGGATATAGGATGATGTCCAGGAAAGAAAATATTTCAATATCTAAATCAAATATTTTTTCCATCACTTCTCAAAAAATATATTTTAAAAGTGAAATGTTAGAGGAAACAATGTGTGTCAAGGTTGCTATGCTACTGTATCTTACCAAGTAAATATCTGTGAAAAAAATTACTTTATAAAAGTTTTAGATATTTTGATCTCACATGCTATTTGAGAAATTTTTCAGGAAACTTTAGTCCTATGTGCAGGAATGATTAAGATATTATGGACATAAACACAAAGTCAATTCAACTGTGAAGATTTACACGTGAAATTTGAATATTTATTTTTCTGCAATATGATTTGGATCACATTGTGTAAATTTTTTGACCACTAATTTTTCCAGCTCATGATTGCTCAGTTTTGAGGATGTATTCTGGTGTTTAGATTGATTATTTAAAAATATTGATGTTTAAGTAGTAAAACACTTCAAGTTTTAACTGTAACAATTTTTAAAATTATATTTTTAATTGGCAATATATATCAGGTATTGTCCTTTAGTCACTTGTGTTACAAAAATTTATAAAATATGATTTCTGTACTCAAATGGTTTATACTCTAATGAGGGAAAGGGTTGCATAAATTAAGGATATTCCATTATAAGGTCAAAATACAATTGTATAAAAATTCTGTTAAAAATTACTGAGATTTAAATCATTTAATCTATGTTATATGTGAAATATGATATATAATAAATAATTCACACTATATATACATAATACAGAACTTACAACTAATACATCATATAATTTCTTAATATATGATATATGCATTAATATATAATCTACATAAACACAATAATTTAATGGATTTTCTAGAAAGAATATATAACTTTAATGTTATGAATTAAGATTAAAAAACAATTCTGAGCCAATGGCAGCAGGGTCATCACTGCAACAATTTCTTTAAACCTGTCTAAACCTTAGCATGAAAGGATTGACTGACCAAAAAAGATATACAAATAAATAATTTGTTAATGATAATCCCTGAAGCTGCGCAGGAGTTTTTTGAATACCCCGTGAAACTCTGAGGGTGAGTTGTATGGTGAAAGCAAATCCATTCTGGACTAGCTTCTCAGCCATGGCAGGTGAGAAGAGAATGGCAAATACTAAAGGGTCATAGAGGTCACAGGACTCAAAAATAACAAATAAAAACTTGTTCTCAAAAGGATTTAGAACAATATGCAATACTGTAAGAATATATGCAGGCCCCACATCTTTGTTAAAATGATCCCCAGGGAAACACAGTGGGACAATAAGAAGATCAAACCATGACAGCCTCAATCCCCAGCCATCAGTGAAAGTAGCAAAAATACTCTTGTCAGAAAGATAAACCTACTCTGAGAGAAAACTGTTGGGAATATAAGGCAGGTTGAGAAAATGGGAACACTGGGAATTCCATAGAATGATTGTTTGATGCGAGGGGTAAAGGAATCCAGAGTAAACAGATCTCAAAAACAATATCTAAAAATATTATAACATTGAAAACGAATCATTGCTTTGGAAGGCAAGGCCTGCCTGTAAAATGCAGGACAACACAGAGTTAGAAACATGGAGCCTTCCTGAGTCAGATTTATCCTGAGATGTGGAGCCATTCCTACACAAAGAAGCCATATTTTTGAAAACTGAACAGTAACAACAGAAAGGGGCATTCTTGAGCATGAAGCTCAGCACAGTTCCCTACAAAAGAATCTCCTCTTCCTCTGTAAACCTAATGTATTAGTCAGTATGAATATGAATTGGCTCCCGTACTTACTGGGGCTGACAAGTACCAAGATTTGCAGTCAGCAAGCTGGAGACCCAGAAGAGCTGATGGTGTGGTCCTAGTCCAAGTATGAAGCCCTGAGAACCAGAAAAGTCAATGATGTAAGTTTCAGTCCAAAACTCAGCAGGCTAGAGACCCAAGAACAGTGAATTGTTCAGTTCCTCTGAAGTCAGGGAAAGACTGAAGTTCCAGCTCAAGCAGTCAGTCAGAAATAGTTCTCTCTTATCAGTGTTTTCATTCTACTCAGGGCCTCAATTAACGGGAAGAGGCCCATGCACAGGGAGGGCAGTCTGTTTTACTCAGTCTACTGATTCAAGTGTTAATTCATCCAGAAACACCCTCACAGACACACCCAGAATAATGTTTGGTCATATGTCTGGGCAACTCATGATGTCTGGGCCAGTCAATTGGACACATGAATTTAACCATCACACCTACTATGAAAACCATTCCTATAAAACAAAAGGAGCAGAACAAGAATACATTTGAAACCCACACAAAAATACTGGAAGAAACAAATATATGAAATTTAACAAACATGGCAACTCTTTTCCTGCCTAATAACCTTTGAGTATATAGAATTCAGTTGCCAAAATCACAACCATGTTTTATATTATAAATGGATTCATGTATCTCCTGACAAATAATGTATCTCCTTGGCGCCCAGAAGCTCTAACTCTGCAGAACTCAGTCTCAAGAGATTCAAGTACAAATTTCCCAAGTGGGTGATTGAGAGTTGTAATAAATGAAGCCACTGTGTTTCCACTTCTTGATTCCTGAATCAATCCATTTTTCCTAGTGGGAACACATTACAATATAAGTCTTTGACTGATGCATACACTGCTTTCTGCAAAATGATACCACAACACGGTAGAGTGTAGCAACTGTGTTGAAGTCTCATCTGTGTCTCCAGCAAACTATACCAACACTCTACTAATCTAGCCACCTCTGGAAGGTTAAGTGAGAATCTAAGTTGGTGCCCTCCATTTCTTTCACCAGGTCACTCTGTCCTCTAGAGTGCAAGTGTCTTACACCTTCAGGGTGCTAGCCATTTGAGTAGATCAACATGCTGTCCTCAACACAATGGATTCATGTTCTGTTCTCTGCAATGTCTAGATCAGATCCCTTTGGATTACATTATAAGAGGAAAGAAGAGTTAATATAGCCTGATGGAAAAATTTATAAAGCTTTATTGTATATTTTAAGTGAATAAAAATTCTTCCTGATACTCTTTTTCATTAAAATAGAAACAAATGCACATGCCATCTCAGTGTCCACAAACCAGGAACCTGAGGCTGACTCTGCTTTAACAAATTCACTACATCTGTCATGGCAGCTTTAATCACAGCAACTACTCAGTGGAGCTGGTGGTAGTCTGTGATCATCTTTCAGGATCCACCTGGTTTCTGCAAAGGAAACACTAGACAACTTAAATGAAGATGTGGTAAAGACCATCATCCCTGCATCTCTTAGATATATATGTAAGGCTGGCATGAATCTGCTAATCTCTGCCATATACACAGGATGCAATGTTTTTATATACTTACTTTTACTAATTTGGTCATGGAAGGAGCAGTTTCAGAGGCTTTTACTTAGCTTTCCCCATTATGGTAGTTCTGTTCCACAACCAAGAGCCTAATTTGGAGGTTGTGTTAATTTCCATGTATGCTAATGATAATAAAACATTCAGAATCCAGGGAAGTGACCACCAATGTGGTCCATGTAAGCTACTTATTACATGTCCCCAACATGGTAATATTTTAAATATCCATATTATAATGTCTCTTACACCCTGTACCAACAGTGCTAAAAATACATGCGTAGCCACCACTTCCCAAGGTACAGTTAACAGAGTAAATTTTCTTAATTCCCTTTGGGTAAAAACTGAGAAAATAATTTCTATGTAGGCAATCTATGGTGTTAGAGGATCATTCCACTTGGGAAACCAGACAATTGTGTTCAGTGAGTGTGGGTCAGACAATGGCTCAGGTCTGGAAACTATGAAAGGAATCAAGACATTTTTATTAGAATGTCTTCCCTCAGCTTCCCCATTACCAAAATTTTAGTTCTTTTTCTGGTTTAAGATGAAAGTACATTTGTCTTCCACCAATTTATTATGTCCCTAGGGGGAAAACATTATAAATCCCTATGGATGGTGCTCCCAGGGCCACTACTCCAACTTTGCTAGGCATTACAGTGTCTGTGTTTAAACACTACCTGCTTGCTGTCAGTTAAGTGCCACCAACTGGATTCTATTGTTTCAATATCTATTTATAGCTCATTGTTTTCAGCTAGATAAGTTCTGTAAATGTCTTTCCTACCTCCAGCCTTAAACTGCAAAGTAGAACCATTACTGAACTTTTTGGTAATGCTGCTGAATTTCTCACTAGAGCATTCTTGTGGCCTTGACAAATAATGTGTCCTCTGGGTCTTCCCAAGTAACATTATCACCTTGCTCATCTTCTGGCTGTTCATATTATATCCATTCTAGCAAGTCCACTTCCCTGAACTTTTTAATCTCTTTATCCATCATCTGAAATGGAAATTCAAGCATTCCAGTTTTGCTCAGCTTTTCCATCGTGTATACCATGGCATTAAAAACCATCTTATTAGTTAGACTGCATGATCTTCTGAGGTTCTTTCCAGCATGAGAAATCCTTTATTTCCAGAGAGTATTCTCAGGTAAATAAACTTTTCCCTTTCCAATTTTATGTTTTGGTCCCTTTGATGAGGAATCTTCTAATCTGGTACCACTTATACTTCCCAGGCTGCTGCCACTACATGTCAGCTAGGTTTGTAGCTTCTCTAAATTATAGTTCTTTCCTTCCTTATCAATCCCAGTGCAGCCTCAGCTGGTTCATGCTATGACTTAAACCTAGTTACAGGCCAAGTGGCTAGGAGAAGAAGTGAAGGCATATCTTTCAGGATTATAGAGCTAATCACTCTTAATAGGGAGCAGTGGGAAACTTCTGCAAGCTTAGAAGTATCTGAGGACATAGAGCAATCAAATCTTTGGGGGTGATCACCCACGTATCTCAATCCTGTGTTTGGATCCCAGATTTTCCCAACGGGGTCTGTCCTTGATATAACAAAGCTGCCTTCCTTGAGGGCTTAACTTCCTTTGACGTTAATCACTCAGGCCAATAAATAGAGCGCTTTGTGCTTGGCTTTCTGTGCTGAAGACATGGAGCTTCTTTGCCACTATACCAGTCAAATGTTTTTTCTGCATCCATTGAAATGATTATATAATCTTTGTCTTTTAATTTGTTAATGTGATATATAACATTTATTTATTTACATGTTGAACCATCCTTGAATCCCTGGGATCAATCCCATTTGATCATGGTGAATAATCTTTTTAATGTGCAGTTAAATTTAGTTTGCTAGTATTTTGTTGGTGATTTTTGCATTTATGTTCATCAGGGATATTGGCCTGTAATTTTTCTTGGTTTTGTTTGTCTGTTTATTTTGTGGTGCCTTTGTCTGCTTTTGGTATCAGGTTGATCTTAGTTGCATAAAATGAGTGTAGAAGTATTCCATCTTTTTCAATATTTTGTAAGAGTTTGAGAAGAATTGGTATTCTTTTAATGTTTGATATAATTCAACCCATCAGGTCCTGGGCTTTTCTTTGATGGGAGATTTTTTTATTACTGATTCAATCTCCTTACTCATTATTGGTTTGCTAAGATTTTCTATTTCTTTGTAATTCAGTCTTGGTATATTGTATATGTCAAGGAATTTATCCATTTCTTCTAGGGTAATTTGTAATTTGTTGATGCATAATTCATCATATTCTATTATGATACTTTGTATTTCAATTGTATCCAGTTATAATGTCTCCTCTTTATTCTTATTTTATTTATTTGAGTAATCTGTTGCTTTCTTAGTCTAGCTAAACGTCTGTTGATTTTCTTTATCTTTCAAAAACCCAACTCTTAATTTTGTTGATCTTTTCTATTGGTAATGTAGTCTCTATTTCATTTACTTCTGCTCTGATCTTTATTATTTTCTTACTTGTGCTAACTTTGGATATAGTTTGTTCTTGTTTTTCTAGTTCCATCAGGTGCAATATTGGTTTGTTTATTTGAACATCTTTTTTGATGGAGGTTTTTATTGCTATAAACTTCCCCCTTAGAACTGCTTTTGCTGCATCTCATAGGTTTTGATATGTTGTGTATGCATTTTTGTTCATCTTGAGAAATTTCTAAATTTCACCTTCAATTTCTTTTTTCATCTATTGGTTTTCTGGAGGATATTTAGTTTCCATGTATTGGTCAGTTTCCCCTGTTATTGATTTCTAGCTTTATATGATTGTGGTCAGAAAAATACCTGATATGACTTCAATCTGCTTAAATTTGTTAAGACCGTTTTGTGGCCTAACATATGATTTATCCTGGAAAAAGTTCCATGTGAAATTGAGAAGAATGTATATTTTGCTCCTTTTAGATGGAATATTCTGTACATGTCTGTTAGGTATACTTGACATAGAGTATAGTTCAAGTCTGAGGTTTCCTTACTGATTTTCTGTCTGGATGGTCTGTCCATTATTGATAGTGAGGTGTTGAAGTCCTCCACTATTATGGTATTACACTCTGTCTCTCACGTCATATGTGTTAATACTTGCTTTATATATTTAGGTGCTCCAATGTTGGTTTCAAATATATTTACAATTATAATGTAATCTTGCTGAATTGACCTCCCTATCATTATATAATGATCTTCTTAGTCTCTTTTTGTAAACGAAAAAGCTTCTGCACAGCCAAGGAAACAATCAACAGAGTGAAGAGACAACCTACAGAATGAGAGAAAATGTTTGGAAACCATAAATCTGATAAGGGGATTACATCCAAAACATATAAGGAACACAAACAACTCAATAGCAAGAAAATAAATAATGCAATTAAAAAATGAGCAAAGGCCCTGAATAGACATTTCTCAAAAGAAAATATACAAATGGCCAACACACATACACACACACACACACACACACATATGTAAACACTCAATATCACTAGTCATCAGAGAAAGCAAATTAAAATCAAAATGAGACATCACCTCACACCTACTAGAATAGCTTTTATCAAAAAGACAAAAGATAACAAGTGTTGGTTATCATGGGGAGAAAAAGGAAATTTTGAACACTGTAGGTAGACATGTAAGTTAGTACAGCCATTATGGAAAACAATATAAAGGTTCCTCAAAAAATTGAAAATAGAACTACCATAAGATCTAGCAACCCCACTACTGCATATATGAACAAAGGTAATAAAATCAGTATATCAAAGAGATATCTGCACTGTAATGTTTATTGCATCATTATTCACAAAAGCCAAGATATGGAATCAACCTAAGCAGATAAATGGATAAAGAAAATGTGGTATTTATACAAAATTAAATACTATTAAATTAAATAATATTCAACCATAAAAAGAAGGAAAATTTTTCATGTAAGAGGACATTATGCTAAGTGAAATAAGGCAGGTACAGAGAGACAAATATCATATCTCACTCATATGTGGAATCTAAAAATGTTGATCTCATTGAAGTAGAGAATAGAATGGTTGTTGCCAGGGGCTGGGAAGTTGTGGGGGGGATGGCAGGCATTCAGGGAGATGTTGGTCCAAGGGTACAAAATTTTAGTCAGATAAGAGAAATGAGTTCAAGAGATTTATTGTACAACAGGATGACTGTAGTTGATAATATATTGTATTCTGAATAATGCTAAGAGAGAAGATGTTAAGTGTTCTCACCACAAAAATGATAACTATGTGAAGTAATGCATATGTTAATCAGCTAGATTTAATTATTCCACAATGTATTATAACTCAAAACTCATTTTGTATGCAGCAAACACATACAAATTTATCTGTCAATTAAAAAGACATTTAATATCAAGCAATAAAAGTATAGTTAAATTAACATACTTGCACAAGAGGAAATGTGTTTGTTTTATTAAACAACATGCTTTCAAAAAAGATTAAGTAGAATGGAAAATGTTCCTGATGTAATTTTGTATCAAAAAAGTTCTATAGAAACACATTGTTTCTTTACAAAAAAAAAAAAAAAGACTTACCAGATGCAATTTCAAGAGCAAAGAGCTAATAAGTAATTTTAATATCTTAGTAATTCTGATGTACCTTAAATTTTGTTATACAATGTATGAGAACCAATGTCACTACAAATAATTTGCAATTAAATATGATTAAATAAAATTGTTTCTTCTGCCCTGTTCTCAGTAACAATGCCAACAGCAAAAGTAAAGAAAAGTGAAGAATAAGTGCATCTTTACTAAAAATAGAATATTCTTTTTCACTTTTCAACAGAAAATCTTGTTAGACTAAGGATATATTACTAATTTGAAGGAGAACCATGGGATCACAAAAGTAATAACACTTGTACTGTGAACAATACTCAATTTTTATTGAGTATTTGAATTTCTATTTGTATTATGAACAATACTCAATAAGAAAATATAAAGTTCTAAAAATAAATGGCTAACCCTGTGATTTCTTAATTGAAGGTAGGAAAAGGGAGCAAAGTTTTCCCAGGAGAAAGGAAGAGTGCTAAGACCACACATGTCTACCAAACTAAATTATATGAATTAAGCTGTCCCAATAGGACTGTTTTCATAGTAACCAAGCGAGGACAACTCAATGTCTCCATAGGAATTGTAAATAAGTTATGAAGAATCTGTAATACTCACAAAGAACAGGCAACCAAGGCAAAATTGGACAAATGGGATCACATCAAGCTAAAAAGCTTCTGAGCCGCAAAGGAAACAATCAACAAAGTGAAGAGACAACATACAGAAGGGGAGAAAATATTTGTAAATTACCCATCTGACAAATGATTAATAACGAGAATATACAAGGAGCTCCAACAACTCAATAGGAAAAAATCAAATAATCCAATTTAAAAATGGGCTAAAGTTCTGAAGAGACATTTCTTAAAAGAAGACACACAAATGACCAACAGGTATATGAAAAAATAATCAACATCATTAGTCATGACAGAAATACAAATCAAAACTGCAATGAGATGCCATCTCACCCCAGTTAAAATGACTTTTTTCAGAAAGACGGGCAATAAAGAATACTGGCAAAGATACGGAGAAAGGGGGACCCTAGTATACTCTTAGTGGGAATGTAAATTAGTGCAACTATTATGGAGAACAGTATGGAAGTTCCTCAAAAAACTAAAAATAGAATTACTATATGAGTCAGCAATCCCACTGCTGGGTATTTATCCAAAGTAGGGTAATTCAGTATATCGAAAAGATATCTGCAGTCTCATGTTTATGGCAGCACTATTCACAATAGCCAAGATTTGGAATCAACCTAAGTGTCTATCAATGGATGAATGGCTAAAACTACTGTGATACATACACACAATGAAATATTATATAACCACAAAAAATGGTAAAATCCTGCCATTTGTGACAACATGGATGGAACTTGAGAACATTATGTTAAGTGAAATAAGCCAAGTGCTGAAAAACAAATCTTGCATGTTCTCACTCATATGTGGGAGCTAACAATTAAAAACAATTAATGTCATGGAGACAGTAGAACAATGGTTAACAGTGTCTGGGAACAGTAGTGGGAAGAGGGGGATAAAGTGCAGATGGTTAATGAGTGAAAAAATATAGTTAGTTAGATAGAATGAACAATATTTGATAATACTATAAAGTGACTATAATCAACAGTAAGTCAGAGTATACTTTAAAATAATTAAAAAGTGGAATTGGAATGTTCCTAACACAAAGAAATGACAAATGCCTGAGGTGGTGGATACCCCAATTACCCTGATTTGATTAATTTACACTATATGCCTGTATCAAAACATCACATGTACCCTATAAAGATATACAACCATTATGTATCCATAATAATTAAAAAGAGAGAAATGAAAGAGAAAGAAAGAAAGAAAGAAAGAAAAAAAAGAAAGACAGACTATATACCACTATGAAGGTATTTGGAAAAAGTTGTCAATGTGTATACATAGACATGGGGAAAAAGTCTCTAGATCATAATATCAAATGAAAAAGCAAGATGCAAAGTGATAAAAAGAGTGAGAACCCACTGATTACCTGAAGGGATACATATTAAAATGCACATATCACAATGAATAACTGAATATGTATTGCATTGCCTTGATTTTTCTGAGGAATATAACACTGTTTGCTGCCAATCAAAATAATTTTAAATTTGATAATTCTATTTTTAATCAGGAATACATACAAGCATCCAGTCATTGTTAATGCTACTTTTCATATTACATGGCTGGATACTTTCCAGACAGCCCTCGTATTTTCTTTTTGATCTCTAGCATAAGCGTGTCATTTAGAGGTAATGATAAGCTGTGGCCCTGGTGGAAAATGGAGGCAAAGGTTGGGTCCCGGGTGTCTGGTCTGGCCTGGGCAGCCTGTGTTGAGCTGCACCTGCCCAAAGGAAGGATTGCTCAGCTTGCAGGTGAAAGGCCAACAACTACTTTGTCATGCTCCCAGAGGTGGATGTCAGAGTACTGAATGCCCTCCTGAAGCTGCACCAGGCAGAGCAGGAAAGGCCTGAGTTCATCGCCTGTCCCGATCTCTACATCAGGCTCAATCCCTTTCCCTGGAGAAGTGGTACCTATGCTCTACTCCATCATCCCTCGTGTAACTCTGCTTCTGACCATTATACAGACGAATAAAGAGAACTTGGATCACCAGGCACCACAGACCCTTACTCGGCATGTGGACCAGTAACCAGCAAAGTGTCTGGGGACCTTAAGGTCTCCTTTACTCATATCAAATGAGAACAAGTATACAGATCTTCCATCCCTTTCCCTGTGACAGGAGATGGCTTAGATAAGCAAATTAACTTAGAACGGAGGAAAGAAAGAAAGAAAGGGAGGGAGGGATGGAGGGAGGGAGGAAAAACAAAAAAAGAGAGAAAAAAAGTACTAAGGGGAAAACCTTCCTTTGGCTTTCACATTTCCTAATAAGAAATCAGAAACATAAAGTTTTGCAATCTCTGTTTTCCATAGAAACCAGGCTAAGATTATCCTTATCAATAACTGTTACTCGTCATGGCAATGACTAATCATTTACAGTACTTTTTCAGAAAGTAGAGATTTATTTTAATTTGAAAAAATTTCCAAATATTCTGATAGGACTTACCTCTGCCTCTGGTATGAGTACCTTTAGCATTAATAAGTAAAAGAAGAGAAAATTGTAGAAAGATGTATAAAAATACATACAAACATACACTTTCTTTTTAACATTTTAAGGGAATAGAGCCAGCACACCATGTTAAACAGAAATTTCTCTGGTAGAAATAATCTTAATACTAAAATTGATTTGACAAAAATAAAAAACACCTGAATTAATGACGAAGAAATTGAAAATCGAGGGTTTATACAAAACAACAAAAACATCTATTTTCGAATGCTGAGTACCTGAATTTCTCTAAAATATTTCACAGCATTGCAAAATAGATAAGGAAACATGAATTTTTATTTACTAATGCCCAAACATGATAAAATAGCACAAACAAAAGACTAACCACTAAAAGGGGCAAAAATATAACACTAGAAATATATTGCAAATATATAAAAATTTGCATATGGATTCAAAATATTTGTGAAAAAATATCTTAATAGTGAATCTTAGTCTAAATATATAGATTAGTCCTCATTCTATATAATATTTGGGAATTATTGATATTTTTCCATAATTCATAACAGAATATCTTTAATTTTAGTAAGTAGTAATGAATATCTAATAATTTCAGAATATTAAAATAATCTTTCATAATTTAAGGAAATCCTGAGCATGTACATTAGCTTTCCTTTCAAGAAAAGAAAAATTTTAAATGTAGAAATTAGCAAGATGGTTTGCATAATTACTTAGAATGGCTATTAATTTCTTTAGATTCTTGATTATACTTTCACTTTAACTTCCTAATTCTTATTTTAATCCGTTGCCCCCCAGGTGGAACATCCACAAAACCATGATTCATTTCATTAATGATTCTGTTTAATTCTATAGCCTCTGTTTTTTTAATATGTACAAGACTTTTAAACTTTTTTCCCATTAATATAATATTTATTAACTCTACTTTTCCAATAATGTCGTGGATAGCTATGCACCTAAATTCTACTGATCCTAGAATTAAATTATTAATTAATAAATAGAATATAGTTATATGTGAATTGTCAATGCATTCGCTGAATGCCTTTATTCATTTTACATGTGTAAACTTATATTTTTAATCATAATGAAACAGTAAGTTTCCTTTGTAATCTATTCAAGTGTAGCTATCTGTATTGATTTAAACTTTTATTAGTTTTAATTAGTAAATATTGTCTTTAAATATGACAATTTGAATAATTTTCTAATTTGTATGCCAGTGTGGGTATAGGCATCTCTTTTATTGTAAAATTAAGTTTTTACATGTTATATGCAATACCTAAGCAAAAAATGCTAAGCATGTTTGACTACTGATTAAATTAATATATTTTATTAGATTAGAAATAAAACTTTGTCACGGGGAGTGTATCATTACATGGGATATAAGAGGGTCTTCATTTGTTTTAAAGTTGCATTTTTTTTTCCTTTCAATCACTTTTTTCCTGTATTTTTTGGGACATTTTCAGCAAGTCTGGTTACTGAATAAAAATGTTTAATATACGAGAAGTAAACACAATTGTTTTTGTTAACTTTTCATATTGTTTTATATTATCAGGGCCTCTTTTCTTAAGTAATGTGGAATTCCTGCAGAAAGTTTCTCATATAGACCACACTAAACTGACTTCATGGATCTCCTTTAAAAAGTGGAAAACAGATAATTTTCCAAAATTTTTTGCTTTTATTTATTAACCCCTTTTTAAACCTAATATTTATAAATAACATAAAAAATGTTCATAGAACATTGATTCTGGGATATATTATAGATATCATGTTAGAAAAATTAACGGCAGGTAGTTAAGAGCATTTAGAAATGTTGGACTTAAAAAATGTTAAGAGGCTTATTTATAAGAGGAACTCTCAGTGCATTTATAAAAGTTTTTAAACATGTTATTTTAGCTTCACCAAACTGCTAATTTTCATCTTGACCAAAAATAAATAATAAAATATATTTTTACTATTCTAAAATATTGCTAACTACTAGAAGTCCTGAAGAGATCCTATTTTAATGTTTCCCCAACCAATTCACAGAAACTAATCTTGTCAACAGTTATAAAATACATTCACAATGTATGATAAAATAAGTCAATTAATTGAGTATAGCTAGCAAACAATGCATGCAATGCTACAAAAATGGGTATCAGCAATTTCCCATTTTACCACCACCACCCTTTCCAGGGCAGAAAATAGCTTTCTTTACCCCAGGGTAGCATATTAAAATATCTTGGACATTAATTTACCTGTGTGTGCTGAGTTTCTTCCAAGGCTTTTATCAGAATTTCAAGGTTCCTGAGCCTCATGTGAATATAGGCTTTAGGCCACCATTGCAGTCTCATCTGAGATAAAACCATGTTTTTGTTTGTTTTTTAACAACTCCATACTCTCCTGGAAGACCAGCCACCTTATAATTCCTTTAGATCCGTTTCTGCTGAGATCATAGAATGAAAATGGAAACTAATATCAAACTCACGTTTTCACTTTTCTATCTGCAAAGTGTTGAGCAGCAGGGACTTTAATTGTAATTGGAACAACTATTGTCTTTTATATAATGTGAAGAAAGTTTAATTGCATAAAACAAATATGTATATGGCTATTACATATATAGTATATGTAATGTTTATATACATAAATAACATATATAATATATAAACATACAACATAATATAATGTAATATATAGTAGCCAGGGCCAGGTCTTGCTTGTCCCACAAAAAGCTATAAAGTCATATAATCAAAACAATATATGGGGACCAACTTTTGGAATGGCAGAGGAAAGACCTCTGAAAATCTGCTGTTCTTTTAGAAGCAATGAGAAAATTGTCAGAAAGTATTGAAATACATTTTTGGAACTCTGAAAATGCTTAGAAACAATCCAAATAGTGTTTATTCAAGAAAAATGGCTGAATCTCAGGATGAACAGTGGACCTTTTGTTGTTTTGACTTGCCTTGTTCCCATTCCCCTCTCACCAGAACCATGGCAGCCTTGAAAACCAATAGGCTCCCAACATTGTGGCTGAAAAATCCAACAACGTAGAAACACAGGTTTGGGGTTCCCTAAACCCCGATTTCTAGAGAATTATCATTTATTGACCAGACTGGGAGTTGGCTGAACATTTTATTCTTGGGACTTTTCTTTATTAGACCTTACTCTGGGATCCCTGTACAAGAACAGCCGTACCAGCAGGGAATTTGTCAAAAGTAATCAGCGCCATTTGTTCAACACTGCATTTATTTGAGTTGGCATTACCTGTTACAGTTAACAAGAAGGTGACCAATAAAAAGGAAAAACTGAGGATGACATATCCATTGCAGCCTTTGAAATGTTTTGCCATATTCCTAGGAATTTAGGAGGCCATGTTCATGGACTGTGCACATGCCCAGAAAAGACCTGAGACCTGAGACAGTGCTAATCTCTAACCTCTGCCTTACCTTGAGTACCTACACAAGCAGGAAGTTAAGGCTATGGCACAGTGGTAAACTAGTGGATGGATCATTGACAATGTCCCCCAATACGTACACAGAGCTTGTTGGCAAAGGCTCAGAAACTATTGGCTCAAGGTTTTTAAGGATATCTCTCTTCAATAAGATTAACCAACTCAAGAATTCTATGGATACACACAGCAAAGAATACCGACTTTACAGAATTAGTCCAGAAAAGTCTTATTCTAAGAAAACAAACAGCTGTAAATAACGACAACAACAAAATCAAAAAGAGGGAAAATATGCTTCCCAGAATTGCCATATTATGATAAATATCCTATTTTCAACAACAACAACAACAAATTATTAGGAGCTCACAAAGAATTTTTGGAACATACATAGGCAAAAAACAATCAATAGAAACTGTTCGTGAAGAAGCTCAAGCATTGAACTTACTAGACAAATACTTATTTAAAAATGTATGTACAGAAAAGTGTAATATATAATTAAAGCATACAGCTTGAAGAGTTTGAAGATAAGAGTTTAAACATTTTTTATTTGCCATGAAACCATCACCACAATCTGCTATAAACCTATCCATCACCTCGAAAAGCTTCTTCCTCTCATACTCTTATTTATTTTTATTATTATAATTACTGTGATAAGAACACCTAAAATAAGATCTACTCTCTTAGCAATTTTTCAGAATTCAACACAGTACTGTTAACTAGTCAAAGGGTACAAAGTTAAAGTTATACAAGATAAAGAATATACTGTATAGCATAGTGCCTACAAATACCTTTAATTAGCCTATTTTAAGTATATTCAAAAAAGTGACAGAAGAGATGACTAAAGAACTAAAAGAAAATATGAGCAAGTTGCATCAACATGTACAGAATATCAAAAGACATAGAATTCTAATGAAAAATAAATTTGAGTTTGAAAATTTCAAAAATTGAAATTAAAAATTCACTAGAGGGGCTCAACAGCAGATATAAGCTTGCAAAGAAAGAAACGGTGAACTTGAAGACAGATGAATTGTGATAATTCAGTCTGAGGGAATAAAAAAATAAAATAAAGAAAAATAACAGTGTCAGAATAATATGGGACACACTATGCACAGTAGGAAAACCAGAAGAAGAGATAAGAGGTAAATGAATAGAAAGAATATTTAAGGAAAGAATGGCTAAAATACTGCCAAAAGAAGAAACAATGGCCCCAAACTGCAAATTTGATGTGAACCCTTAACTTGCATTTTGAAACAACATTTTGAAAGATGCGTAAAAGAAAAGTAACCATATTTAACACACACAGTATCCTGTTTTCTGTGACATTCCTCAGGGAGACTACTTTACCAGGACCTAACTGATGTGCCAGAAGGGAAACACCCAACTCCAGTCTGCTCTGATATTCTTTTCTCACCTAACTGTCAGGGTCAAGGGGTCAGTTGAGAAGCACTTGTGAAAATCACAGTCTGTGTTGTTTCCTAAAAGAAGCAACAGGGGATTACAGCAGAAAGAACTGTAAGGCTAAGACTCTAACTAAGAAGAAATTTATAGGAAAATCTGTGATGGTGAATATTATGTATCCATTTGGCTCAGCTCTGATGCTCAGTGGCTTGGTCAAACACTAGTCAAGATATTGTGAAGAAATTCTATAGATTAAGATTAATATTTATATCAGTGGAATTTGAGTAAAGCAAATCACCCTCCATAATGTGCGTGGACCTCATTGCATTAGTTGAAGGCCTTAAGAGGTAAGATGTTAAGACTGAGGTCTCTGAAGAGGAAAAAATTTGTTCTCCACACTGCAACATAAAAATTCTGCCTGAATTTCCAATCTTTGGACTCAAAAGTACAGTATCAACTTTTGCCAGAATTTCCACTCTGCTGGCTTGCCCTGCAGATTTGGCACTTGCCAGCCCCCACAATTGCATGAGCAATTTTTAAAATAAATATCTTAAATAAATAAATCCCTTTTAATTCTTCTCTCTTTCTCTCTCTCCCTCAATAAGTAGGTGAGAAATGGTGTCTTCATTGTCCCAGGGTGTTAAATATTAATGACATAAGAGCTCACTTAAGTGCCAAAATTCTCTTTTATACTAGTTTTTCAGTGTCTTAATATTTGTAACTTAATTGTGAATTGTGCTGCCTTAAACATTCGGGAGCAGATGTCTTTATTATAGAATGTCTTTTTTTCCTTTGGGTAAATACCCAGTAGTGGGATTGCTGGGTCAAATGGTAGTTCTACTTTTAATTCTTTGAGGTATTGCCATATTACTTTCCATAGAGGTTGTACTAATTTGCAGTCCCACCAGCAGTGTATGAGTGTTCCTATCTGTCTGCATCTCTGACAACATTTGTTGTTTGGGGATTTTTTGATATGGGCCAATCTCATAGGAATGGAAAACAAGCACCACTGCTACTCACCATCAAATTGGTACTAACTGATCAACACTTACATCACACAGGGCAATAATATTCATCAGGTGGCGGGCAGGCGGGAGGGGGGTGGAAGGGGTGGGAACAACTCTCATTGAATGGATGCGGGGAGCACAGTTTGGGGGATGACCACGATTGTAGCTCTGACGTGGGCAGTGCATGGGTGATATATATAGCCAAAGTGTTGTACCCCCATAATATTCTGAAATAAAATAAATATATATATATATATATAAATAAAATAAAATAAATATTTGTAACTTAAATTTAAAAACTCATATTTACAAACACTATGTAACTTCAGTGGAACTGAATTGTATGATTGAAGCTTTTTGCTTATTAGAGTATTTATTACATTACTTAATTCAGTAAATATATAAAAGTAGCCTTCAATTTATTTTTATATTATTTTACATGTTTTTACCTGCAGTTGTGTATGTGAATTTACCTTGATAATTGAGATGTAATGCTAAGGACCAATAAACTATCACTGAACAAAAAAAAAAAAAAAGAGAGAGAGACAGAGAGAGAAAAAACATCACAAAAGACAAAACAAAACAAAGACATTGAAGGAAATTGAATCCTTTGGCAGCTATAGTTATATCAGACAATAAATACAGACTAATTCCTAGACAAACAAACATTAAACTTTGCACTAAAATCCTATTTCCTTCAGTTCCTATTCCCAATACAATATATGTCGCATTCAACAAAAATTATAAGGCATATTTAAAGGCAGGAAAAACCATATGCTGATGACACAACACAGGAAATAGAACTAAACTCAGATATAGCAGATATTTTGGAATTATGAGACTGAAAATTTAAAATAAATATTATTAATATGTAGAGGGCTCTAATGGAAAAAGTGGAAAAAATGCAAAAACTGATTACAAAATGTAAGCTGAAAGATGGACATTATTACACTTACATGCACATATGAAAGTGAAACTCAAGGGAAATCAAGCAGGAGGGAGGGGAGTGGAGGTGAGGCATGGGTAAATTCACACCGAGTGGGTACAATGCACGCTAACTGGGTGAAAGGCACACATAACTTTGACTCTTAACTGTGACAGATTCTCATACTTTCATTGATTTTGATAACCTTGAGAGTTCAGAAAACTGTTCACGTATTTTGTAGAATGTCCCTTAATTCAGAGTTGCCTGATATTTTTTCCATTATTAGACGGAGTTACCAGGTTTGGAAGGAAGGTCACAGGAGCAAAGTGACATTTTCATTACATCATATCATGGGCACATACTAGCAGCATAACTTATCATTGTTGATGTTGATCTTTACTACCTGGCTGAGGTAGTGTTCGTCAGGTTTTTCCACTGTAAAGTTTTTATTTTAGCCCGAAACCCATCCGTTTCCATACTGTACTCACTGGAAGTAAATCACTGTGCACAGCCCACACTTAAGAGATGGGAATTATGCTTCACCTCCTTGTGAATGAAGTATCTATATAAATTATTTGCAATTCTGCAATCATTTACTTATATTAGTATGGTTTTGATGATATTTATTTTCTACTTTATATTATAATCCAATGCTATTTTATTTATTTTTATGCTCAAATTTTTTTAGCTTTGGCCACTGGGGGCTCTTTCAGTTATTTCCTCCATCCCTTTGACATACCCCCTCATTGTGTGTGTATGTGCATTTTGTCTTATTATATTTGTTTTTTGTTTTCTTCCTCTTTTGCACTTGCTGGAACTACATAATCCTACGGGCTCATATGGTATATTTCCTCATCCTAGAATCAGCCATTTCTCCAAGAAGCCCTGGTTCCTGAAATCTCCAATTCTAATTCAATACCAACTGGGTTAGTCTATGCCTCCTACCTTTGTTTATCTGTAAACGGTCACTGCAATAGTGAGAAAATTTGATTATATTTTTATGTTCAAAAGTAATACATATAAAATTTGAGGAATACAAATGTATCAAAAATTAAAATTAGCGAAAATCTTTCCTAAAACAATACATCAAACTGTTCTTTGTAATCAATATCTAAACATATACAGCTAAGTTTAAATGTTCAGTTTTCTGGGGTGATACTATCATAATAATAACCTATGGGAAATTTCCTATATACTATGGCATTTTTTGTTTAAAAAACACATAATAAACCATGATGTGAAGGCTAAAAACTTGCTACAAATAGGAAAAAATATAAGCATATCTGATCTCTTTGCCCTCCTCAACACATCCACATTTTAACAATGTTAATAATAGCTACCTTGAATATGAATGAATCTAACATGCAGGGCATCATGCTAAGTACAATGCATACATTGTATCTCATAATACTGATACATCCTTTAATATAGTTATTATTATTTGTCTCATTTTACTCAGGAAATCCCTGAGTTTCATGGAAGTAGAATACTTTGCCCATGATACAATTAGTAAGTAGCAGAGAACTTAGTCAAGCAGAGCAAAAAACTAATTTTGAAATCACTCCTGTAGTAGCTTCCTACATTTTTAGTCCACTATTTACCACCAATAAATTTGGAAACCACAACTGAATTGTTTTTGCTGATTATTTTAGCCATACATATTAGGTATGACATGATAGCATCCTTGAAACACAGCAATGATATGTGCAATTATTATATGTACATTTCATAGTTAAGAGATTATAGATATATCTTCATGCACTGGCTAGTCCTAAAGGGGAACCCAAATTAAAGGAAACATTAGATTATCTGTCTCTACACTAGAATGAAGTTCTATGAGGTCTCAGAGTTTATTTTATTTAGCATTCTATTCCCAAATCCTAAGAAAGTATCTGACACACAGATACAATGTTGAAAATTGCTAAACATTGGTGGGGAGGAGGAAACTTAATGTAGACTTATTTTAAAATATAATACTACCAGTTTTTTTCCTATTTGTGTAAATGAACAAAAACCATGGCAACAAAAATCTGCCTTCATAGAGCTCAAATTTCTGTAATTCATAATCATTCCTTCTCATTTCTCTGAGGATCTTTTCAATTTATTCATTTTTAATGATATTTTAATGGAATTGGTTGATCTCAATAAAGTATAGTCTTAATAATTATGTGGAGCTCTTAATGTGATGGCTACTCCATTTGGTAGTTGTGAACATCTTCATAGGAATGAGTATTTAACAGATACTTTAATGTCTGTTGGAATAAATTAAATGAAATTTGTGATACAAAATCATTTACAAAGCTCTTTTAGCACTAAAATTTGTTTCCATTTTGGTTTTATTCAGCTAAGAAAGTTAATTTTCAGTTCTCACTGAAGTGCTGTATGAAACTGTGATTGTCAATGAACTGAATTTCGTGAGCCAAATAAGCATGCAATTCTTGTTTAAGGTAAGTAGAAATGTGGGACACAACACATACATGCTTAAAATAATGAAATAATGCAGGCCATATATTAGAGGCTCTTTATCTAAATGGAAAAGTTGCAAATATAATGGCAATTCTAGATAAACTGCTATTATATGCTGAATTGTGTCCCCTCAAAATCCAGGTGTTAAAGCCCTAACTCCCAATGTGACTGTATTTGGAGATAGGGACTTTAAAGAGATAATTAAGGGTGGAACCCTAATCTAATGGGAATGATATCCTTTTAAGAAGAGGGAGAGAAACGAGGCATGTGCACACACAGAGGAAAAGTCACAGGAGGACATGGTGAAAAGGACCTTGATTATGACTTCTAGCTTCCAGAACAGTGAGAAGATAAATGTCTATTGTTTATGCATCCTAATCTATGGCAGCCCTAGCTTAATGGTACAAGTGACTAAACCTAAAGAGTATGAGAAAGAAATTCCCTAAGCAAAACTGGTTGGCTTATAGCATATATAGAATGTTTATTCAGATAATAGTGTTTGGAAACTTTAGGGATTTGTGTGTGTGTGTGTGTGTTTTAAAGTATAACTCAGGAATATACAGATACAAAGGCAAATATCAATATAAATACATAGGTAGATAGGTCTATCTATCTGTCTATCATACCAAGTAACTGCAAACCAGTAATACGTATAATTTTTTTTATATAGCTAAAAATGAATAGAAGTTACTTTATAGGTGTTACATAAATGAACCAAAGATGGTCCCTGTATATTGGCCTCTATATTGTTTACTTCACAGCATTAGCTCAAAAGCCTATTTTTTTACACAACCAAAAGGAGTAAATGTGGAATTTTTACACAACCAATTGCTTTAAGTATAGCCCATATAAACATATGTTTAGCCATTTAGAGTCTGCTGGCTTTGCATACCCTATGAAGTTGCATCCAACATCTGCTAGCCACAGATAAGATAAACCTTGGGTCTATGAAAGATTCCAAGATTGCTCTTCAGAGCTTTCTGTCCCAGAAACTACCTATCTGGTTGCTGAGTGTCAGCACATAGACGTTTGAGCTTCCTCTCTGATTTTTCTTTGCCTCAGTAAATGCCTTGCCCTCTTTCCCTTCCCGATGGTGGCCTTATGTTGTTTTCTCTGGAAGATCTTCTATAAGGAATTTTCCCCCTCTTCACGTGCAACTTGTCCAAGTGCCTCCCAAATAAAGTACATTGTGTCCCACTGCCACCTAGTGGTTATGTCTTTTCCGTGCACAGCCCACAATTCCTCAAACTCCCTACAATGGTTATGAGGACTTAATTGAATATAGGTTTGTAATCAAACTTGAAAAATACATACCAATTTTATATATACCAAATATTAATTAGAAGTGGAAAGTTTTGTTAAATAATAACCAAGTATTGATTAGAAGTACAATTATCTCCCTGTTGGGAGGAATAAATAAGTTAATGTAACATAAAACACTTAAAGAAAAAAACTTAGAACATAGCAAGTAACTAATAATATTCAGCAATTATAATATTCTCGGTGACATAAATTCAAGAGTTTGAATCTAACTTATTCATCTTCTTTTGCTCTGCCAACTTTTCATAATCACTTAATAATTTATTCAGCAAGCATATTTTGAACACCTTTTTTGTGCCACTTTACTACATGGTAGGACTCTTCCTCATTTACTCCTATTAATTTAAAAAGGGTGTTTCACATGGAACTTCCCTGATACATATAGGGAATTTCCTTTCCAGATCAGTAAATTTGAATTTAAAATTATTTATGAGATTGTTCTATAATCACAGAAAAAAGATGATGTATGCAGACAGAAAGATAGATAGACAAAGTTACGTTAAAGTCATTAAAATAATAATACAAGAGAAGGTGATTCTAAGGCCAGTAATAAATGCCTTTGTTTTACTTCCATCTTATTTCCTTTTCTGGTCATGTTTACCATTCCTTTTAGTTTGAGGTGTCAGCATAGTGAATAAATTTGTTTTATTCTTCAATTTTTAATCAAAATTTATTTATTATGTCAATTTATCTACAATGTATTGTGTGAAAAACATCAAAACCAAGATGTACGAGTGTGTTCATATTTTAAAGCCTCCTTGGAATTGAGAGGTAACACAAGAGACACTTAGATTATAAATTATGTCATCACCTTGTGCCCAAGAATTTGTCAAATTTTATCTTAACTGACAGCAATACCTATTAAGATTAATAAACAGATGCTTTACTATGAAAAAATAACCCAGATAATCTATTTACTTGAATTAAAGCATAACATCATTGACACTGTCTGACTCTGACTAGACCAACATTCAATGAGTTAACGTGGATTGTCACATCCACTGTCTTTGAAATTTGTGAAACATCAGTGTCTCAAGCAGATGTTAAGGCTTTCCTTAAGATTTCACATACATTGATCTCAGGGACAAATTTTTCTAAAATGGGTTTGAAAAAATGTATTAAAACTATGTAAGATCTTTACTTGGGTGTTGTCTGTGCTCAAGTTGTAGATCCCCTTAAGACTCGAAATACACGCTTATTATTGCTGACAGCTTCAAGTAGATGTATTAGATGCAGAAGTGCGAGCAAAGAAAAGCTGAAGAACTCTGCAAAGATTTGATGAACACAGCTCCTATTCATTAAAACCAATGGCAAAATGTAAAGCAAATAGGAGGTGACAAATGTCAGAAAGACATTTATTGTTTACGTTTTCCCCGGGGTGTGCTGATTGTCAGGCGTTGGTTCCCTGTGCCATCCATTCCCCAACACAGCATGAGTTAGAAATTTTATCAATAAACACACTCTCAATGTTCAACCTACTCCAATAGGACCACTAAGTACAATTTTGGGGTTCACAGCTTGTCATCATCATTTGTCTATACGGGTGACAAAGAATATGGAATAAGAAACTCTCAGCATTTTGCACACACAAACTAAGATGATGAATTCTGTGTTTACAAAATGATAAGATATATTAAATTCAGAGACCCAACTTGCATGCTGTGAATATTCAATATGAGGTTTGAATTTTATTTTTGAAAAGTTAATAAAGGGATAAAGGTTAAATATTATGAAGTCAAGTGTATATTATAATGAAATAGTGAACACAAATTAATATGTGCAATAAAAGGTATTTTTTTATCTTGATTTTATAAAATTTGCTCTTGTTTATAGATTTCTAAGTTGGTTTAGAGTTTCCTGTCTGTACAAAGTTAGATTAAATAGAGCCATAATAAAATGTATTATGTTTTATAACTGGGATAAGTTCTTTCAATAGGCAGAGGGAAAGGAAGTAACTTTGACTCACCTTTCATTTTTTCACATGCAAATAAGAAAATCACTTTATTTTTGCGTGCCTTGGTGTTAAAATTAGCATTATAAAATGTGCATTGTACACACCTACTCTGTGGAAAATAAAAAAATTAAAATGTGCATTGTAGAACATGTCATGAGTGAACTGAGTAACATAAACAAGATGGTGGCCTGGAAGATCCTAACCCTTGTCACCAATTCCCCAAAAAAATCACAATGATTTCGTTATTTAACCACCACCCAGGAACTGAGCACCAGAGTACAATTAAGAAGGTGTAGCAACCAAGTGGAGCACAAAACCAAGGATGGCTGGATAGAAAAGTATAGGAGGCATTTTACCTGCATTCCTTCATCCTCCAGGTCAGTATAGCTGGGTCCTGAGAGGGATCCCCAAGGCTACAATGTTCTCCCAGGGGCAAAAAATGAAAGCAAGAGGACCCCAACAGCTTTTGCCAATGAGGACTCCCACAGTCTCTGTATATGCTAAGCATAGGTAATGGAGCTGCCCAGAGTCCATTCTACTGTATCCCTCCTAGCCAGAGCCACCACTGTGCCAGCACCAGAGCTACCACCACTACCACCTCCACAGCCTTCGTGTCATTGCCACCATGTATATGAAAAGGTGCTCAACATCACTAATCACTAGGGAAATGAAAATCAAAATCACAAGGAAATATCACCTTACATTTGGTAGAATGCCTGTTATCCAAAAGATGAAAGATAAGTATTGGTGAGGATATAAAGGAAAGAAAACCCTTATAACCTGCTGTGGGAATGTAAATTAGAAAAGCTATTATGGAAAACAGTATGGAGTTTCCTCAAAGAACTAAAAATAGAACTGCCATGTGATCTAGCAGGCTCACTTCTAGGTATATAGTCAAAGGAAATGAAATCAGCATGTCAAGGAGATATCTGCAATCACATGTTCATTGAAGCATTATTCACACTAGCCAAGGCAATAAATAGAATATAATTCAGCCTCAAAAAAGAAAGAGATCCTGCCATTTGTGACAACAGGGGTGCACTTGGAAGACATTATGCTAAGTGAAATAAGCCAGGCACACAAGACAAACACTGCATGATTTCACTTTGAAATCTAAAGCAGTCAAACTCACAGAAGCAGAGAGTAGAATGGTGGTTACCAGGGCCTGGGGGTGGGGGGTGGGGGATGAGGAGATATTAGTCAAGAGGTATGAAGTTTTTTTTATGCTAGATGTATATACTCTGGAGATCTATGTACAGTATTGTGACTATAGTTATTAAATAACAATATTGTATTGTATATACTTGAAATTTGCTGGGAGGGTAGATCTTAATTGTTCTTGCTGAAATAAAAAGAAATGGTGACCATGTGAGGTAATGAATATCTTAATCAGCTTGATTGAGGAAATTATTTCATCATGTACGCATACATCAGAACATCATGTATACAATTTTATTTGCCAATTATATCTCAATGAAAATAGAAAAAAATAGATTAAAATAGCATGTTATGAGCAATGTTCCCTCTCAGTTTTTACAGTTGTGAGCAAGTAGCTGTATTACATGAGCAGCACAAAAATGAATATACATAGACTGATGGTCTAGTAAAATCAAACTGGAGCAATGAAAAAATGTGCATCAGAATTCATAATTTATTATACTAGTGGTCAAGATATAAATAGAACTTGTAGAAATCACATCAATATAGATTTATATTTCTCCAAATAAACATCAGGTTTGGGCTGTATGTACTACAACAGCCCATGTGATACTGCTTATATCTGCTTTATAAAGACTTCACAGATTTCCAAAATGTCTCATCTCTAAACTTATATAGATGAAAGCTTGTTGGAGCCCTTTACTAGATACTTCCTTTAATCACTGCTTCAAACTAACAAACTATTCTTTATCATTAATGAAAATTTTTATAAATTACACAATTATTTCTCTAATAGTGTAATATCAAGCAAATTGCAATAACTTAAGTTGTGATTATTTACAATCACAAAATCTCATTGGCTTAACACACCCCAAATTTTTTTCTTCCAATTGAATGTGTCTACTTTGGTACTGCAGGAACTTTCTGTTTGTAGTTTCGCTTAGGAAGCTAGGCTGACAGAGATTTAATCTGGACACCTATTTCTGCATCCATTGCAGTAGAGAGAAGGCAAAAGGACAAGTCGCAACTGGATTTCAAAATTTCCACATGGAAATACATATAATACTTCTGTCCACATTTCATTGGTCAAAGCAAATCACATGGCATTGCTTAATTTTAAGATAATGGGAAATCACAATCCTACCTTGTACTAGAAAGGAATACATCTGGAATGATTTCTGACACCAATCATAACTGCTACAATTATTGAGGACTCTTTCCCAGTGAACTTTATAGGCATACTTTTGTTAAATTTAGTCTAACCGTTAGCTGCAGTTGAGTGCCAAAAGAAAAGCTGGAGCTCATGAAAATCAAACTTGTTCTATGGTAAAGATTAGGGGTCAACAAACTACACAGGGCTGGCCATGGTTGTTCCTCTAAATGAAGTTTTATTTTTGGAACCAGCCATCTGCATCCATTTATATATTGTTTATGGCTGCTTTGGCAGCACAGTGGAAGAGGTATGTTGTTCTGGCAAACTTTTTATGGCCTACAGAGTCTATTATATTTATTATTTGGCCATTTAAAGAAAACATTTGCTGACTACTGGTCATATGCATACATGCCATATGATAAATTTTTTAGTTCACTTTTTCCTTACTTTTTCTTTCAGTAGTATTTATTTCTGATGTAATGTTGGGCATGTAAAAATTCAAAAATATCTTCACAAGAAACTATGCTATTGATTAATAATTGTGAAAAAAATCCATCTTTGTTCAACACCAGAAATTCCTGAGAATGGTTGAGTAACTGTAATAAGATAAATATGAAGCAATGCATGCCAGTATTTTTTTCTTGCACATAATATTTTTATATATGGTTAGTATAGTTTTTAATTGTTTCACTTTATTTCATTAACATATAGTTTTTTCATTTTTTCCTGTTGTGAAAAACACAAAACACAAGAAAATCCACCATTCTAACCATCTCCAATTGTACAGCTCTGTAGCATCAAACACACCCATATTGTTGTGCAACCACCACTATCATTCGCCTATAGAACCTCTCCAGCCTCCACAAATGAAACACTGTCCCCACTGAACACCAAGTCTCATTCCTCTCTCCCTCCCTCTAGCAGTGGGCAACCACTATTCTACTCTCTATTTCTAAGAAACTGACCACTCTAGGCACCCGCACAAGTGGAATTATACATTTGTCCTTCTGTGACTGGCCTACTTCACCTAGCATATTGTCGTCAAGGTTCTTCTACGCGGCAGCATGTTCCAGGACTTTCTTCCCTTTCAAAGTTGAACAATATTCTACCATATGTACATAGCAAATATGTTTATCTTTTCATCCTTTGATGGATACCTGGGCTGCCTCTACTCCCTGGCTACTGGGAAAAATTATGCCGTGAACTCATAGCTCACCACAGCCTCAAACTCCTAGACTTAAGCAATCCTTCTGCCTGAGGCTCCTGATTAGCTGAGACTAGAGGTGCATGCTACCACTCCCATCCTTAATTTCCTTTCCATTTGTTCTTTGTTACATATAGAAATGTAACTGATTTTTGTGTGTTGATGTTGTTTCCTGCAATTTGCTGAATTCATTTGTTAGTTCTAACAGTTTTTTGGTGGAATCTTTTAGATTTTCTACATATAATATGATGTCCTCTGTGAAAAGAGATAATATTTTTTTCCTTTTTTCTAATCTGTATTCCGTTTATTTCTTTTTCTTTCCTAATTTCTCTGGTTAGGACTTCCAGTACAATCATGACCAGAAGAGGTGAAAGAGATCATCCTTGTCTTATTTTCAATATTAGAGAAAAAGCTTTTAGTATTTTACCATTAACATGAAGTTAGTAGGTTTTTCATATATGGCCTTTATCATACTGAGATAATTTGCTTCAATTTCTTGTTTGTTTAGTGTTTTTATCTTGTCAGGGTGTTGAATTTTGTCAAATAATTTTGCTGCATCAGTTGACATTATCATGTGTTTTTTTAAATTCATGCTGATTATATGGGATATTACATTGAATGATTTTTGTACACTGAACCATGCTTGCATTTCAGCAATAAATCCTACTTGATTATAGCGTAAGTAGATAAAGTTTAGAAGGAGAAATTTTAAATGTTTTTAAATTATGAAAATGTTCAAACATTGACAAAAGAAGAAAGTTCAATAATTCTTATGAATTAAACATCCAGCTTGAATAAATACTTACATTTCGCCAGAAGTTTTAAATTTACCCTGTTATATCTGATCTTTAGACCAGAGAATTTTAAAGTTAGTATGAACCTCAAAAATTATAATGGAAATTTTTCTGACATAAACACAACCACATTATCATATTACAAATTTAATGATTCCTTAATATTATGCAATACCAATTTATAATTATTTACCCTATTCCTTGAAAAATAAAATGCATTTTTAAAGTTGGTTTGTTAATATCAGAATCAAGAAAAAAATTATTCATGCAAAATTTCCCATTCCTAATTTTTTTCCATCTCATTAAAAGTTTGAATAAGTTTAGTCAATTATCCCATAGTATATTCCACTTTCTGGATTTTATTTATTGCTTCTTTATGGGGTAGTTTAACTTGTTTCTCTGTCCCTACATTTTTTAGTTAGATATAAAGGCTCAGATTTATTCAGCTTCAAAAATTTTGGCCAGAATAAATTATAGATAATTTTGGGTGTGTCTATTGCATAAGGTGGAGAGACATCATTTTTGTTTGTATTGGTTCCAATGATTCTAATTAGTAATAAACCCAGATAATGTGGATTCTGAAGCTTTTATAATTCAAGTCCCTTCTGTAACAAAATTACTACAAAATTACGAACAAAAAAAATCTGTTATAAACATAGGTATTTAATTAGAGGTAGTAAAGAAATGAAACACAAAAATTAAAATTCATAAAACCTACCTAATTACTACAAACAACATGCATTGCTTTGGCCCCTCTAAAGGGCTTGGAAATAGCATAGATAAGAAAGGGAAATTGAAACTAGTGCTTAATGACCTTCATGGTAACCTGTTTCTGATACTAAAATTGATTTGTGGATTTCAGTGGGGACAATATAACCTCCTCATTATAATGTTTTCCTAAGTATTCTACTTTAACACAATGGTGCTACCCATCATGCTCATTTCCTTAATCAATCATTTCAATATTGATCCAAAATAATTAATTAAATTTGATAATTTTTCCTCCCTTTTTTGATAATTTTTCTCCCAATATAATTTGTTTCTAAGAACAAATAATCCTTAAAGCTATTTTATTACTCTGAAAATGCAGTTCTTACAAAAAAGACAGTGAGATGGGTATTTATTTACCCTTATCTATTTTAAGAGTAATGGGTTGATGCACTAGCAAACTCAAATGATTATATCATTTTGATTTGTTACATTTTTATTATTTTATGAATATCTTTATAAACTCCCTTTCTACAATTAAAGAGTTTTAATCAACTGTACTCATTTTTTAAATTTCAAATTGTCTTATCATTGGCCTATAGAATTCTATTAAAATTGACTCTTGGGTCTTCTTAAAATGACCTCATTATTTTCTGGTAGCTTATTTTTTCTGGCACTATTCCATGCATGAAATTCTTCTTGTACTTTTCCTGCCTCAAAGACAAAACCAGCTATTTCCCAAGCCAAATCTCAGCCCCTTTTAATTGGCTGAATTTTACTAAGGGCAACAGTCTTGCCGTTGGGACATTTATTACACATTATTGTAAAAAGTGGCATTCCCTGCTTCTTCACAAAAATTACATTTCAAAATCCTATTGTACTGGAACAAGTAAAATTACTGCTTATAGTACTCTGATATCTTTATATTATTGCTTGCAGTTTGGATGTATTTTTCTTTTGACTCTCACAAAACTTGCATTTTCAACTAGATAACTAACTCAGTGTTTTCATTTTAAACGGCAGTGGATTAATACATTGGATTAAAAATCTGACACATCTATAATATAGTTACAAACCAAAAAAAATACCTTCTGAATTTACTAAATGTATATAGTCATATGTGGTGATATATGCAAGTTATGTGTGTGTTTCTACGTCTAATATTTTATAAACAATTCACTCTGTATTCATGGTAAAATAAATAGATATCATTATCATGGTTCAGCTGCAAGTTATTGTTTCCTTATTTCTAATGACAAGTCCTATAACAAGAGAAAATCAAGAATGTTTCTGCCACATAAAGCCTATAGCATTTTTTTCAAAAATCTTTCCTTCCAGAGTTGCATCATTCATAGTATACCAGTATTCAGTATTAAATGATTTGCTCAATTATAAATTCAGAGAAATATAAATTTTACTTTCAGTTCAAAATAAAAAGGATTATCTTAGATAATAATCTCCGGAGTTGCATTTATTATTCTGCACCCTTCACTTCATCCCCATGCCTGTTACTCAAACACGGAAGCTGACTGACGTGGAGACCTGTGCTAGCAGCCCTGGTGTACTCCTTCAGTTTCATACAAGTAATTACTTCGACTTAGAATCTGTGGCATTGGACAGTGAGTGCCTGTCATGTCTGTCATCTAGCTTGCCCTTAATTGGAAAAAATGATGGATCGATGGAAAGACAGGAGGCAGGAAGATGGACAGAAAGATGGAAGGCACCAAATAAAAACAGCAGTGCACAGATTAAAATATATGTTAAGCTTTGCAAACACTGCAAGAGGCCAGACAGCTTGAAAGATGCTTCTGTTCAGTTTACAGATTTATGACTTGCTTTCTCCAATATTCATGAACACGGAGAGTATTTGCCTAAGGCATGATACAGTGGCAAAGCATTAAAACTGACAATAATTACCTAACACAATGAACAACTTAATTATAAACCTTTGGTTATTTTATCCATTGAATTCAAGATACATCCACTACTCTTAAATGTACTTGTATGTACGTAAATGTATTCATCTGAAACAAAGGTCAGTTGCCTACAAGATTTTTAAATCTTTTTATCTCTTAGCTATTGCTGTTTTTTCCTTCATTTTGTTTACAGCATATAAATTGAAGTTTTACTTAATTCAACAGATCCTTAACTAATTGGCTGTCAGTTTCATTATAAATGCTGTATTCAATAAGCTACAATTATAAATCATTCAGAGTCCTCTTATTATTGAAAACAAGGTGGACACAAACAACAAAATAACATTATATTTTACATTTAACCAAGACTATGGTACTTTGCAGCAAAGTTTGCAGATAACAAAAACAAGTGATGGTTTTTATTTATCTTCATATTTTTTACGGAACAGGGAGAATAATGATCTAGTGTTCTGTTGGCCAATTTTCTTGCAGATGTATAAGCATTATACTTTACTTTAAAAAAGAAAAAAATAAGGAAACAATACAATACTTGTTGACTATATATATATATATATATATATACACACACACTTTTCTAGGTAGACTGTATTCTACTACACAGCCAAACTTCTTGAATGTGCTATCTACATATAAAAATTTTTTAAACCATTGTCCAAGCACAATCCAATCAAATATAGTCTGGCATCTCTCACACCACTAAAACTGCTCTTTGGAGGACTGCAACAAACCTGGTGTTGCAAAATCTGAGGATCACTTCTGCGTCAATATATTACCGAAAATTATCTCAGTACTTGAACTTTCTCAACTTTTCCTTTGGTTTCTAGATCACCTGGACTTCCTTATTCCTCCAATCTGTGAGACAGTAGTAATAAATACTTATACTTCCTGGTATTGGTAATTTCTCTGTCTCCCTTTTCTTAAACAGTCTTGTTAGAAGTCTATCAATTTTATTATTTTTTCATGAAAACAACTTTTGTCTGTGTTAATTTTATTATACTGAATATTTTCTATTTTATTGATTTTAACTTTTTTATTAATTGCCCGGGAAGGGTGATATAATTTATTGTAATTATTTTGGCTTCCTATAGACAGTTCAACTAAATGAGGAATAACAAAAATGTTATTTGCCTTTTTGTGTTAATAATTACAATCTCTATGTTTTTAATTCCTTCCTGTACATATGAATTCTAATGGGTGATGTTTTCCTTTAGCTTGAAGAATGCCCTTTAGAATTTCCTTCAACACAGTGCTGCTGTCAAGAAAATCTCTCTGCTTCCATTTTTCTGAATGTGTCTTTAATCCATTTTTATTATTGTTGTAGATTTTATCTGGCTAAACATTCTGAGTCGGCAAGCTTTGTTTGTTAGTTGGTTTGTGCTATATTATGTGTTAAAATCTAGATGGTTCTCACTAACTATTCTCTTTTAAAAGTTTTCTTGGCTAGTTAATGGAATGCACCATCTACATCATGGTCTCAGACAAGGTACTAGATGCCTCTAACAAGATCGCAAGGGGAGTAAAGATTGGATGTACATCAGGGAGGGAGTTATGTCCCTACCTGTCTGACCAGACACTACTGAAAGGACCAAAGACAGGGGGCCTAGAGGTAAAGTTCTTGGCTTCTAGAGCCAACCTTTTCTGCTGTCTTCCCAAAGGGCTGCGTTCTGCTGCCTGGCCCTCATAAGGCATACTGTAGAAGTTGAGCTAGGTTATAGAAAACATGCCCTGACTCTTGGCTTATTTATTGTGAGGCCCATTCTCCAGCCCTCAGCCCCTTTTTCAGCACTGGACAGTTACTTCCTTCTCCCTGTGCCTTACTGGTACATAAGTTTGTCATCCCAACCAATAAACAGTTCCTGTCTTGTACAAAAACAAACAAAACAAACAAGCAAAGGAAAGCTTTTTTATTGGCATATAAGGTCATAGCATAGTGCCAAAAATCAATTTTGAATTGGAATCACATTGATTTTTTAATATACTTTTGGAAGAATTGACTTTTGATAAACATATGCATTTCCATCAAATAATATGGTTTATTCCTTGCTTCTGTTCTGGTCTTGTTTTATGCTCTTCAGTAAAAATGTACTGCTTTCTGTATAAAAGTCAAGTACTTTTCCTTCAAGTTTATTGCAAAGTAGCTTATAGATTTTCTGCTGTTTTGAATGCATTTTTAAAAATCCTTTTACCACTTCTAACAGGAAATACCAAATTATATATTATTTTTGCATCCATTTACTTATCCTAAATTCCTTAATGTATTTTTAAGAATTTACCTAATCTTTTAGACTTTTACATGTAAAAATCATATCATCAAAAGGATGTATTTTACCTCCTCATTTTTATATGACTATTTATACAGACTATGTCATGTTATCTTACTGATTGTAACAGAAAACTTATAATACTGCATAATAATGTGTATCCATCCCTCCCTGTCTTATTCCTCCTGGTATTCAATGATGAAGACTTTAGAGTTCCATTATCCAAAAAGGGATTTGTTATTATAATTTGATAAATGATCTTTATTATATATTGCCATTTTGCATAGAAATTTTATTACAAATGACTTTTAAATGTTACCAAGCACTTTCACTGCAATGGTGACATATATTTATATTTTCTTTTATGGATATAATGAGATATGTTGACAGTATTCCTGTTACTGAGTTAACCTCAATCATAACCACATTCTTGCAATAAATCCTACTTTGCCATAACATATTATGTTCTTGATACATTGCTATAGTATTGTATAGTACACTATAGACAAATATAATAATTATATTTGATGTAGGACTGAGCTTTAGCCATAACCTTTTGTGTTGTCACATGTTTATTTTACAAAATGAATCAAGAAAATCTATATTTTGTTCTATGCCCTAGAATGGGTTGTCTTTAGAATTATCTATTATTTAAAGTTTAGACAGAAATTAACTATACAAATATCTTTACCTAATTCATTTTTTGTTATTTTTGATGGTAGGTGTTACTAATCCTTTTTTATGTTGATGGGTCCATTCAAGTTTCCTAACTGATTTTAAATTAAGATTGGTAGTTTATAGGGAAAACATTTGATATTATTATATTTTCAAATTTATTGTAATAGAGTTCCAGACAATACCTTATTATATATTTTCAAATTTGTCTATGGAGTTTTGTCTCATTATTTTACCTGTAGAATAATTATAGCTGCTTTCATTATACAATGGCAGAGTTCAATAATTGTAACAGAGACCATATGGCCCCAAAGCATAATATATTTGCTCTCTGGCCCTTTACAGAAAAATTTGCTCATCCTTGTTATAAAGTAATATATAGACATTTTAATCATTATTACTTTACTTTATCTATTTTAATTTCTTCACTTGGAATTTTCAGGTAGACCATAATTGTGTCAGTCAATAAAGTTTTCTGTTTCTTCTTGATTCCAATTATACCACATTTAATTTTATTTTGTCAAAATTAAATATTTTATTTCTTTGTTACAACCATTCCTCCACCTTTTCTATGCAATTATACACATCAGAAACCTGAGTGTCCATTTGGATACTTTCTCTTCCTATACACACCAGCCAGTATACTATTCATAAATTTATTCAACAACTGATGTTGAATTTAACTATGGTTTAGATGCTGAGAAAAATATTGTGTAAAACTCTAATTCACTGTATCATGTTTTTTTCAATTTGTGAAGTGGTTACTATACTTGCAACCAGTCTATTATGGATACACCATTATACTCCCAGTGCAATCCAAGTTTTTGCATATCCAAATTCCCTATTTCTTCAGCTTTATCTTGTGTTTCTTCCTTCTTCCAGGCACAATCTCTTTCTTCCAGTTTCTCTAGTGCAGAAAGCTAATTCCTACATTTAGACAACCATACAATATATTTCTTCTCCCTGAAAAGCCTGCTCTTCTCTACAAGTCATTGTTTAAATTGTATTAGAAACATTATTTCCTCAGAAAGGGTTTTTTTCTTACTGAAAAACATATTTGCCTTCTCATTTTATTTTCTTATAGAATACTATATATTTATTAGGTAGCAGTTATCACAAAAATAGGTAATTGTTATTTTCAATCATGTCTCTCTTCACTATAATGTAAGCTCTGTGATGACAGGGACCAAATTACTTAATTAACACCTAATGCTTAACTTAAAACATGTAAGCACCTTGACATGGTAGATAATAAAATAATATTTTGATTGAATGCTATTGATCTATATATAAAATATGCTTAAGTCCATTATTTAAAATAACAAACAATAGCAATAAAAAGATGAGTCTAGAAAGATGGCAGAGTAGGAAGCACCAAGAATATGTTTCCTTACCTAGAAAACAATTGCATTGGAAGAAACTTTCTAATGTATCTATTTTAGAACTCTGAAGTCTATTAAAGGCTTAAAACTTCCAAGGGAAGGCTTGGAGAAGTGATTTGTGGTAAATTTTGGTCAATTTCATCTCTTAAAACAGTAGCAGCTACTCATCCTCCACCCCCACCCCATGGCAGGCAGCTGTGCACATGTTCCTGCAGCAGCTTTCACACAGCTTGCAGGAGCCAGAGTGTACCAAAATTACCTGTCTTACAAATATTGGGGTTCTGTGCTATTATTGCTGATTGCTGCATCTGATCATAGAGATGCAGACAAAGAGGCAGGCAGCCCTTTTTGTTGCACCTGCCCCCATTGTTGCAAGCTTCTCCCTATTCATTTGAAGTGACTTTGAGGTGATTTAAAGTGTTAGTTCCTTCTTTTTTGAAAAAAATCAACTTTTATTTTTCTCTCTTTCCCCTTTTGGGAGCCAAATATTAAAGTGTAGAACATTCAAAAACAATGACATATATGGAAAAAATAAACAGAAAATAACCACACGTGCCCAGAAAAAAGCAAAGGTGTCATCTCAAAGAGATCTGAAAAGACCTCATATTTACACCTCAGGCTGATCCTTGGCACAACAATAAAAATAAATAAGTGAATAAACAAACAAATAAAAACAATAGCAAAGCCCAGCATACTCTGGGGAAGGGAAGCAATCTGATTTTGAGAGTCACCATATTAGTATATTCAAATGCCAAGATTTCGACAAAAATTATAAGGCATGCAAAGAAACAGGAAAGTATGGCTTAATCAAATGTAATAAAATAAATAAAAGCTACAGAAACTGTCCCAGAAAAAAAAAATAAACCTTATGGCAGATCTACTAGACAAAGACTTTAAAACAACTGTCTTAAAGATGTACAAAGAACTAGAAGAATATTTGGAGAGAGTCAAGGAAGAAGAGTATGAACAAAATGAAGATATCAATAAAGAGATAAGAAATGAAAAAAAAGAAACCAGAAAAAAATTCTGTAGCATAAAAGTACAATAACTAAAATTAAAAGCTTATTAGGGGGATTTGAGCAGACAGAAGAATCAGTGAACCCAAAGATAGAACAATATAAATTATTGAGACTGAGGAATAGAAAAAAGGATTGAAGAAAAGTGAGCAGAGTCTAAGGAAACTGTGAGACACCATCAGGCCAACTTACGTATGCATTTTGGGAGTCCCAGAAGGAGAAGAGAGATAGAAAGGGGTTGAGAATACAGGCATACCTCAGAGTTATTGTGGGGTTGGTTCCAGACCACTGCATTAAAGTGAGTACTGCAATAAAGTGAGTAACACAATTTTTTTTTTGCATTCCAATGCATATAAAAGTCATATTTGCACTACACTATAGTCTGTTAAATATACAATAGCATTATATCTCAAAAACAATGTACATAACTTAATTAAAACACTTTATTGCTGAAAATGCTAATGACAGTGCGTCTTCAGCAAGTAGTTACCTTTTTCAGGTTGAAGGGTCTTGCCTCACCATTTTACCCACAGCAGAAATCCTTTTTAAATTGGTCATTCAAATCCTGCCACTGCTTTATCAATTAAGTTCATTTAATATTAAACCCTTTGTTGTCTTTTTGAAAAAGTCCCAAAACAACAAATGTTGGCGGGGATGTGGACAGATAGGAACACTCATACACTGCTGGTGGGACTGCAAATTAGTACAACCTTTATGGAAAGTAATATGGAGATACCTCAAAGAACTAAAAGTAGAACTACCATTTGACCCACCAATCCCACTACTGGGTATTTACCCAAAGGAAAAAAGGACATTCTATAATAAAGACATCTGCACTTGAATGTTTAGTAGCACAATTCATGATTGCAAAGATGTGGAAATAACCCATGTGCCCATCAGTACATGAGTGGATTAATAAAATATGTTATAGGTATACCATGGAGTATTGCTCAGCAAAAAAATCAGCAGTGAATTAACACATCTGGTATTATCCTGGTTGGAGCTAGAGCCCATTCTTTGAAGCAAAGTATCACAAGAATGGGAAAACAAGCACCACTGGTACTCACCATCTAATTGGTACTAATTGATCAATAATTATGTCACACATGGAAATAATATTCATCAGTGGTAGGGCAGGTGGGAGAGGGGTGGAGGGCATGGGAAAACTTACAACTAATGGGTGCAGGGTGCACAGTTTGGGGGATGTCTGTGATTGTAGCTCTGACTTGGGCAGTGCATAAGCAATATATATAGCCAAAGTGTTGTACCCCCATAATATTCTGAAATAAGAAAAAACAAAAATAAAAAATAAATAAATCTTTTGTTGTCATTTGAATGATGTTTGTAGAATCTTCATCAAGAGTATAGTCCTTCTCAAGAAACCACTTTCTTTGGTCATCCATAAGAAGTAACTGCTCATCTATTCAAGTTTTACCATGAGATTGCAGCAATTCGTTCACATCTTTAGGCTCCACTTATAATCTAGTTTTCTTGATATTTTCACTACACCTCTGCAGTGACTTCCTCCACTGAAGTCTTGAACCCTTCAAAGTCATCCGTGAGGGTTGGAATTAACTTCTTCCAAACTCCTGTTCATGTTAATATTTTGACCTCCTCCCATGAATAATGAATATCCTTAATGGCATCTAAAATGGTGAATTTTTTCCAGAAAGTTGTCAATTTACTTCATCCAGATCCATCAGAGAAATCACTATCTATGGCAGCTATAATATTACAAGTGCACTACTGAAATAATAAGACTTGTAAGTCAAAATTGCTTCTTGATCCATAAGCTGCAGAGTGAACATTGTGTTAGCAGGCATGAAAACATTAATTTAATTGTACATTTCCATCAGAGATGCTGGGTGACTAGGTTCATTGTCAATGAGCAGTAATATTTTGAAAGGAATCCTTTTTTATCTGAGCAGTAGGTCACAATAATGGGCTTAAAATATTCAGTAAACCATTCTGCAAACAGATGTGCTGTCATCCCAGCTTTGTTGTTCCATTTCTAGAGCACAGGCAGAGTAGATTCAGCATAATTATTATGGGCCCTAGGGTTTTAGGAATGCAGAGTGAGCATTGGCTTCCACTTAAAATTACCAGCTGCATTAGCTTCTAACAAAAGAGTGAGACTTGCCTCTGTAGTTTTGAAGACAGGCATTGGCTTCTCCTCTCTAGCTATGAAAGCCCTACATGGCAACCTCATCCAATTGAAGGCTGTTTTGTCTAAATTGAAAGTCTGTTATTTGTTGTAGCCACAAATATCCATTATCTTACATAGATTATTTGGATAACTTGTTGCAGCTTCTACATCAGCCCTTCCTGCTTCACCTTGCATTTTTATGCCATGATGAAAACTTCTTTCCTTAAACCTTGTGAACCAACCTCTGCTAGCTTCAAAATTTTCTTCTGCAGCTTCCTCACCTCTCTTAGCCTTCATAGAATTTAAGAGAGTTAGGGCCTTTCTCTGGATGAGGTTTTGGCTTAAGGGAAAGTTGTTGCTAGTCTGATCTTCTACCCAGACCCCTAAAACTTTCTCCATATCAGCAATAAGGCTATTTCATTTTCTTATCATTTGTGTGTTCACTGGAGTATAACTTTAATTTCTTTCAATAACTTTTCCTTTGCATTCACAACTTGCTTAACTGTTTGGAGCAAAAAGCTTAAAATTTGGCCTATCTCAGCTTTCATTATGCCTTCCTCACTAAGCTTAATCATTTCTTTCTTTTGATTTCAAGTGACAGACATGTGTCTCTTCCTTTCACTTGAATATTTATAGGCCATTGTAGAGTTATTACTTGGCCAAATTTCAATATTATTGTGTTTCACAGAATAGGGAGGGCTGAGGAGAGGGAGAGAGATGGGAGGGCTTGTCTGTGGGTCAGTCAAAACACATATAATATTTTTCAATTAAGTTTGCTGTCTTATATTTCTGCTGTTCGTGGCACCCCAAAACAATTATGATTGTAACATCAAAGATCACGGATCACATATCATCATTACATATAATAATGACAGAAAAGTTTGAAATATTGTGAGAATTATCAAAGTGTGACACAGAGACATGAAGTGGGCACACAATGTTGGAAAAATTGTGCCTGACAAAAGTGGCTTGACAAAAGGTTGCTGCAAACCTCCAATTTGTAAAAAAAAAAAAAAAAAAAAAAAAAAAAATCTGTGAAATACAATAAAGCAAAACACAATAAAACAAGATAAGCTTGTGTTTAATTAAATAATGCCTGAAAATTTTCCCAAATTTTATTTAAAACGTAAGTATAAACATCCAAGAAGCTCACTGAACTACCAATAAGATAAACTGAATGAGAAACACACTGAAACACATTATAATCAAACTTTCAAAAGATAAAGACAAAGAATCTTGAAAGTAGCAATAGAAAAGTGGCACATTATATACAAGAGATGCTTAACAATATTATTTGACAATTTCTCCTCAGAATCTTTAGAGGCCAGAAAGTACTGGGCTGATATATTCAAAGTGCTAAAAGGAAAAATAAAAACAAACACAAACAACTGTCAACCAAGAATTCTTTCAGCAAAACTGTTCTTCAAAAGTGAGGGAGAAATTAAGACCTTCTCAGATAAGCAAAAGCTGAGGGAGTTTGTGACCACCAAACTTGCCCTGCAAGAAATGCTCAAAAGGTCCTTTAAGTTGAAATGAAAGGACACTAGAGTCTAACTTGAAGTCATATGAAGAAATAAAGAATAGTAATGGCATTACTATTCTCAAGCATAAGAAAATAATTATATTGTTTTGGTTATTCATTTCCTCTGAGCAGACAACTCTCTCTATTAACAAAAATAAAATGAAACAGGATACTCTCTCATGACTGGCCTATTCATTGAAATAAACACACAGTCTCACATTTTGCTCCTCATGGAAATCTTGGTTCACGTGGCTAAGTATATAAAAAGTCCAAAATGGGACTGAGGTATGTACATACCATCTTATTATATGAGAGGTCATCAGAAAAGAAGACAGGATAAAATTAAAAGCACTTGTTCTCCTGCAAGAATGAACCATCAAAATGCCTGATGTGTGAGAGAACTGTGGACAGTCCTGGAAAATTAAGCTGTATAGAATTTCTTTTCAAGTACCCTCTGGGTTTTATGGAGGCAACAAGTGGAAAGTAGGATTATATTATTAAAACGTTTTGTCTGAATTAATAGAAAGCCAAATTTAAATCACCAAAAAATGAGAACATTTATTGTCCCACAGAACTGGAAGTCTGAGCAAGTTTCTAAGCTCATTGAATAGATGTAGTAATGAGGTCAGCAGAGTCATTAGTTTTATCTGTCTCTTGATGCTTCTTCACTCAGGATTGGCTCTATTCTAAGACTTGTTGCCCTTAGGGTTACAAGGGGACTGCCAGTAGCAATCAGTGTTATGGCTTACTCCTATTCCTAAAGGTCCTTGCTAAAGAGCAAGAAGGAACTTTCTCAAAAGCTCTCAACAGACTTTTCAAACCTTATAATTCTGAATAAATCCCATGTCTATTTTCTAATCAATCCCTGACAGTGGAAAGATAAATACTGCAATTGATTTAGACTAAACAGAGCCCACTTAGTTTCTCCTAAGTTAAAAAACTTCATAGAAAGGAGTGGATATTTGGAAAAATGGGTTCATGTAGGAATGGAAGAAGGAATAAGAAAGATGGCTGGCTGAGCAACTATCAATATCCAATACTACAAGCTTTTTGGCTGTCCAATAACTTATTCCACAAATGCTTTTTTGATTCCATAATTCTATAAATATATTTTTTTAAATGTTCATGTCCACATGAAACAAGTTTCAATTCCTCCCCAAATAGAGAAAATCCAAGGTAAATTACTGAATTAAGCCTGAAGTACCAGATTTCTGGGCAGTATTTAATCCTCTCCATTGTGTCTAGATGCAGTTCCCAATGATTCAATGTTATTTTGCTAAATGATGAATTACCTTCCTTAAATTCAAACAAATACCATGTGGAAAAAAGCATTATAATAATAAATTATTATAATAAAACCTTCCTTACGTAAGTGTGGACAGTGAAAAAATGTTCAGTTGTTTATAGTATACTTTACTTATGAAACAGGGATAACAAAATCTTCCTGCACTGGTAGGGGAGTGTTTTCTCGGCCTGTGAATCAAACCAAGGCTTTTGTTGTAGCCTTGATTGTTTTCGCTGTGACACCTTAGAGTACACATTATAGAAAATTTCTTTTGTGAGTGTTGCACCACATTAACAACATACTTTCCATAGGTAAACATTTTGGGGACTGGTGTTAACTTTAGGAGGTTTTGTAGATATACTTTAACCAGGCTTAGGGTTAGTTTGGCAACACGATTCCCTTAAAAATAGTCATCTGGTCTATTTGTTTTCAATCAAGTCTATTACTGAAAATACACAATTAGAAATTGTTTGAGGCTATGAATCTGGAAGGTTCTGGTTAATCATAACAATTGCTGTGCTCTTCTTTGGATACTATAATTTAACATCTTTTTTCATCTTGATCTTGGCTACCAGATGATTGTATCAATCGCCTCTGGCAGAAACATGCTTGCTTTAGACAGCTGTATCTTTACAATATTCACGTTGTCCATTTTTTCAGTCTCACAATACTTTATAGGAGGTGTTTTGGATAGGTTTGTATATCAGTATAATTTTTGTTCCAATCTTATTTTAACCCAAATCCCATATTTTTTATTAGTGTTCTTACAAACTTTTCCAAATTTTCCAGGCTCTTGGTGACTAAACTTTCAATTATCTTTATTATAACCCATAGGTGAAGATAGCTTCTATTAACAGTAACATATTTTTCTTTCTGAGATTTCCAATGAATCACACACACACCAAAGTTTCCTCCATATTTTAAGATGTTATATAATGCCATAGAAAAGATTCAATTTAGTTCTTAAATTTTTTTTCTTAAATTTTCTCTACTAAGACTCCTGCTGATTCAGTCATTGTCAGAAGTTGATATAAGCCTCAATATAAATGAGTCATAGTTAAATAAAAAAAAAATTATAGAATACTAGCATACTAGCATTCCAAAATTCCTGTGACACAAATAGGGAAAACTTACTGTCTGGCATAAATTTTACTGAAATAATTTCACATTTTTGAATGTTATTTTTAGCTCTCCATTTCTGATACAAATATTTGATTTATTAGGATGCTGACTTAAGAAACACCAACTCAAAAAGTTTGAATATAGTGGCTATATATAGACTGGCATAAAGGAAGTCTAGGAGAAAGGCAGTCTTCTGAGTTTGTCAATTCAGTATCTCATTGATATTATAAAAGCTCATGTTTTACTACCTCTCAGCTCTGCTGACCAAAATATTTACATCAACCTAAAATAATTCTATACATAGTTGTAGAATTACTGTGAAAAATTATCAGGATTACTTGCTTTTTCCTTCACATCAATGGTAGAACAAAAAAGGTACCTGAAAATCGTTGTTGAATACAGAAAGAAATTTTCCAAAAGCAAATTTCTTCATGATTCTCTGTGGTCTGAATTTTGTTATATTTCTAGTCCTTAAAAAAAAAATCACTAATAATTAGAATGACTTAGCTTAACTAGGATCTCTGATGAAGGACATATGACTTGTTTCCAGTTTGTCATCCATATACCTATGGGATATCCATACTGCCTATGGAAACATTATACCCAATCATAACTGGAGTTGTTTTAAGTAAATGAAAGGAATGCTATGGCTCAAGAAAACAACCGTAAGTACTATAGGGATGCTAGAAATTTAATGGTTTCTTGATAAGAAAATTTATGAAGGCTCAGGGTATGATGATTGATTGAATTGCTAAAAACATAATATATTAGTATCACCTGGTAGGTGGGACCAGGAATTATAGGGATTCCATATGTAGTTTTTCATGATTATAAGACTGCAAGAAAGTTAAACCAAATACAGATGTATTTATCTATGGGAAGTTATGTTGTGTTTTCTCCTTCATCATTTCATTATATTTTATATTATAATTAAATATAGTTATTAATGATAAAAACATACATTTTTTAAAATATTCTGTTTTTTTTAAAAAGTATATTGAAATAGGTTTCTAAAGGAATGCCAGTCTATAATACAAGTAGGGGCAAGATAAACTGTAATAAATGTAAAAATTAATATACTGCAGATATTGCAAGAAAATAAGGTTAGGGACAAAGTACCCCTGCCAAAGAAATAAACCCAAAACAACAAAAACAACAAAAGGTGACTTGTAATTAGAGAAATGATGTTAATCAAACAAGAAAGCTGAGTCCATTTTCTAGATGAATTTATTACCAGTTTAGGACAAATCAACTAAATCATGGACTTCTATTTAGTTGTGGGGCTGAAATGAAACACATATAAAGTGCAGATCCTCACTGGGGGCTAAAAGCTTAGCAAAACAGGAAAGTACAAAAATACTTATCAGCAACAGGAGGCTACAAGAAAACCATCGTTTTCTGCTATGGCCATGTGTTAGTAATAATAAATCCTGAGTATTTGCAATTATAGATCTCACTGTGATGTGAAGTTCAAATTAGCAGTTTCTACGTAATCATAAAAATCAAATATTGATAAATAAAAGTAAAGTTTAAGATAGTTTCCCAGGTTAGTAGTGTTTCTTGTAGCCCAGTGGAAGCAAATTGAAACCTATTTTAGGGGAAATTATTTTCTGTTCAAGCTCTCAAGATTTCAACAGATTAGTTTGAAAAAAATGTTCAATATCAAAGATGTACAACTATAAATAAAAAAAATTCAAACAAAAGTAAAAGTCAGCAGAAAAATGAAGGAACTAACATACCAAATCCTACCCATCAATAAATCCAAAGATTTTTGAAGAAGCAGTTCCAAACATAGAGAAATTATATGAAATAACTTTTAAAACTAAAGGTAAAATCTAGAACAGTCTGTACCTATTTGCAAAGATCCAATACAATTCTTAGGATTGAAATTTACATGTTAATATTATGATCACAATAAATACATTAAATATAAGATGTAATTTAGTTAAAAAGACAATTAATGAGCCATTTATTACATATTCCTAACAGATCCAGTTTATTAAGACATAGAATGTCTGAAGTATGAGCAACATAAAATACCTAAGGGGAGCATATGGATTAAAAAAAAAGGTTTAGCTATATTATTATCAGAAAAAATTTTAATTATAAGGGATTAAAAATCATTATTAATTGATAAATTGTTTGAATCATTAATAAAACCTAATAACTCAAAATATGCAGTTTTCTATAAATTTAGTGAAACAATCATCACAAGAAAAAATTAAAAATCCACAAATTGGGAAATTTTGTTATACTTCCTTCACCTAAGGTTGCATCATAGATTGATAAGCAGATAGATGTGTGTGTGTGTGTGTGTGTGTGTGTGTGTGTTTGTATCTTATTAATGTCTTGAAGAGGAAACTGGAATCTTGAATTTAAGACTGACCTGCAATAAAGTAGAGATACAAGATTGTCCATGGCATTGTATTAGAGAGTATACAAGAAAACACAGGGATGCAATAATGTTACAATGAACTGACTATGAAAAGCCCAAGCTCAAATGCCTAGTTTAGGCAATAAAAAATGCACTGATGAGATAGATACTATCTGCTTTGAAATGGCTTAGTAGTGCCTGACTCTACTCCAAGCCAGGGCTAATGAAGTATACTATCCTTGATTTGTGCATTCCAATATGAATGGATATGATAGCACCATAGGACAACAGAGGCCAAATGGTAGAATTTATTAGCCTGAAGAAAATGCAATTCTATGATGAATGTGCCTTCAGTCATAGGGATCTGTGGTGGTTGCTAATAAATCAAGGAGTACATGAAGTTGATAGAGTTAGACAAACACCCTGTGTAAAACCTGTTGTAATTAATAGTAAAAGAAAATGAAAGTTGGAAAGTGAAAGCTGACATCAGCCATTGTGATGGAAAACCACAGCTAGTAAGTATACCTGAAACAACTCACTAAGTACTCATTAATTTAAAGGGAAACAAGCTTCCCTTGAGGAAGGACCCTGAAACCTCATCACAAATATATCTAGTAAAATATTGTGATTATTCTTACTCAAAAGAATCTGCAGCTATTTCTTAGGGCAGTTTTTCATAGACAGAGGGGATAAGACCAAGACTCTTCAAAGACTTTTAGATAAGTGATCTGAAGTATCAACAATACCTACTAAACAAAAATGATACCCTGTCTAGTGGTTAGTATGGGAGTTATGAAGGTCTGATGACAAATTGAATTCTTGTAAGCAAACTTACAGTGTGCTCCTTGAGTTCATAAAGAACCCTGTGGACATTTCTTCAGTTACTGAGTACATAAGTGGCATACGCACATTTAGTGATAAAAGGTTCCCTGTCTTGGTTTCCAGACTTATGTGGTAAGGGTTAAAACTATAGGAGTACCAAATGAAACAGAACTGAAACTGTTCCTTACTGCAACAAACTTAAAATCAAAAGCAGTATTACATTTACGAAATTATTGAAGAGATTAGTTTTACCATCACAAATATGAAAAGTGCAGTAGTGGTGATACCGAGAATATCTCCATTCAGTGTTCTTATGTGACTTCTGCAGAGCCATGATCCATCATGGCAGATGAATGTGGGCTCTATATACCACCTTAACCAGACTGTAGATTGGCTTTGAATTGAAACAGCCATTTCTACATGTAATATGTTACTTAGAAAAGTTTATCACAACCAGTATCATTGGGGACTTGGAGATGCATTTATTCATTTGGTATAGGTATTATTTTCTATATTCATTAAGAAGGAATAAACACACAAGCACACATATACACATGCATACCAAATTTGTCTTTATGTGGCTATATGGCAAGGACAAAAATCTACCTTCATGGTTTTGTATCAGGTATATGTCAATTGTCTCATGCTCTACATAATAGTTTATATAGGGACATTTATGATCTTAACAATCAACAGTAGATACAATTTGTTATATTGATGATTTTAGGTTGAGTTGATAAGTTGAGCTGGAAGCGTCAAGTTCCCTAGACATCATATAAGATACCTATATTATTGCAATAAATTTTCAGCATCCTTTTATATGTATAAACGTTGTATCCAGTCATCAAGGACATATTGGGGCAAATCCTTTATGATAAAAGGCAATTTCCCACATCTTACACCTCCAGTCACTAAGAATGAGACCTAGATCCTGGTAGACAACTCTAGATTTTGAAACAATATTGCCGAAACTTACATTACTGCTGTATGCTATTTACTGAGTTACCTGGAAGGTTGCCAAATTCAAGAGAAGTACAGAGAAAAAGAGGCCTCTGCCAAAGTTCCAGGCTAAGGTAAAACTGTTCTGTTTCTTGTGCTGTAAAATACAGCATATTCAGTGATATACCTATCTTGATATACCAACTATATCACTGTCAAGCCCTAATATAGAAGTAACAGTGATTTCTAGGATTTGGGGAAAAGAATATGCATTCTATGTCAGAGAACTACACTCCGGGATGTAGTATAGCATCTGGGATGCTATCAGGTTCTAGAAATCAATGACTTCCTAACCAGAATTATGAATTAATACTGAGACTTATTCATGAATTGAGTTTTATCTCATCAACCATGTTACCAAGTCATGTTTGAAATTAATGAAGGTGTAAAATCTCCTACCAATAAAATATTGTTAGCAGATGGTTTAAGGTGGTCTTCTACTAAACTTTCAAGGAACAGATGTATTTCTATTTTATTGTACCTTTATCCAAAAAAGGCCTCACTTATTCCAAAAGCTGTATCTTTAATATGAAAATAATACAAAGGCAGTAGTAGGAACATTTACATTAATAATTTATGAACAAAGATGCAAAATTGAAAATAAAATATTAGCAAACTGAAATAGGAAAAGCATACATATACAATACATTTGCATCAAAAAAAGCATAAATATAATACATTGTACTCATACCTGGTTTACAGTAGGGTGATAGATTGGTTAAACATAGAAATTTTAAGAATGTCACTCAATACATTAAAAAATAAAAGGATTAAACAACTAATTTTAAAAGATGCAGGAAAAAATATAATAAAATTCAATATGAATTCATAATTAAGATAATTCTGTGAGCAAAATATACTGTGAAATATGTACATTATTCCTAATAAGTAAAATGCAAGTTAGGACCAAAATGAGATAAATTTTAATACCAAATGATTGTCAGAAATTAAAGCCTGAAAACAGTAAAGATAGTGAGAATTAGGAACTTTCATACAACATTTCTGAGAGTGTATGTTGGCCCATAATGAAAACAAACTAGGCATACATGGAATATACCTGAAATTATAAAATACATACATGACAAACCCACAGCAAACATCCTACTGAATGGGCAAAAGTTGAGAACATTCCCCCTAAGAACAGGAACAAGATAAGGTGCCCACTGTCACCACTTATGTTCAACACAGTGCCAGAAGTCCTAGCCAGAGCAATAAGGCCAGAAAAAGAAATAAAGAGTATCCAAATCAAGAAAGATGAGGTCAAACTATTGCTTTTTGCTGACAATATGATCTTGTAGCTAGAAAACCCAAAAGACTGCAACAAGAGATTCCTGGAATTGATAAATACATTCAGCAAAGTTTTAGGTTACAAAATCAAAGTATATAAATCAGTAACATTTCTATATGCCAATTACAGTCAAGCTAAGAGTCAAATCAAAGACTAAATAACATTCACAATAGATACAAAGAGGTGAAAATTCTCTATAAGGAGAACTATGAAACACTGAGAAAAGAAATCACAGAGGGCACAAACAAATGGAAAAACAGATCTTCCTCATGGACTGGTAGAATCAACATTGTTAAAAAATGTCCATACTACCCAAAGTGACTTAGAGATTCAATACAATCCCCATCAAAATACCAACATCATATTTCACAATTCTAGCAAAATTAATTCTATACTTCTTTGGAACCAGAAAAGAGCCCAAATGGAAAAGGCAATCTTAAGGAAAATAAACAAATCTGGGGGCTTCACATTACCAGACTTCAAACTATACTACAAGGCCATAGTAACCAAAACAACATTATATTAGTACAAAAACTAGAGACATAAACCAATGGAACAGAATAGAGAACCCAGATATAAAACCATCTCCTTAAATCCAACTGATCTTTGACAAAGTAGACAACAATGTACACTGGGGATATTAAGCTCTATTCAATATATGGTACTGGGAAAACTGGATAGCCACATGCAGAGGAATGAAACAGGACCCCTATCTCTAACCACTCACAAAAATTAATACAAGAGGAATAAAAGATTTAAATATAAGACATAAAACCATAAGAATTCTAGAGTAAAATGTTGGCAAAACTCTTCTAGATATTGGTCTAGGCAAAGAATTTATGACTAAGACCCCAATGGCAATCACAGCAAGAACAAAAATAAATAAATGGGATTTGATTAAACTAAAAAGCTTCTGCACAACTAAGGAAGTAATGACCAAAGCAAATAGACAACCTACAGAATGTGAAAAAATATTTGTAAGCTATACATATGGTACAGGGCTAATATCCAGAACCTACAAAGAAGTCAAACAAATCAGTAAGAAAAAAACAAACAACTCCAATAAAAAGTGGGCAAAAGATATGAACAGAAGCTTTTCAAAAGAAGATAGACAAATAGCCTATAAACATATGAAAAAAATGCTGAACATAACTACTCATCAGGGAAATGCAAATTAAAACCACAATGAGATATCACCTTGCCCCTGTTAGAATGGCTTTCACTAAAAAGTCCAAAAACAGCAAATGTTGGCATGGATGCGGAGAGAGAGGACCACTTATATGCTGTTGGGGGGACTAAAAATTAGTGCAATCTCTATGGAAAACAATATGGAGATTCTTCAAAGAACTAAAAGTAGACCTACCATTTGATCCACCAATCCCACCCCAAAGGAAAAGAGTTCATTTTATCAAAAAGACACCTGCAGGCGAATGTTTATTGCTGCCCAATTCACAATTGTAAAGATGTGGAATCAACCCAAATACCCATCAATTCATGAGAGGATTAACAAAATGTGGTATATGTATACCATTGAGTACTACTTAGCCATAAAATGGATGAATTAATGCTTTTGCAACAACTTGGATGGAACTAGAGTCCATTATCCTAAGTGAAGTATCACAAGAATGGAAAAACACCACACAGACTCGCTATAAATATGGAACTAACCCAAGAGCACGCATGTGAACAGAGGAATGTAAAACTCATTGGAAATCAAGCAGGGGGAGGGGGAGGAGGAGAGGACGAAAAGCTACCTAACGTGTGCAATGAACACTATTTGGGTGATGGACACACTTATAGCTCTGACTCATGCATTACAAAAGTAATCAATGTAACCAAATCATTTGTACTATCTTAATACTTTGAAATTTAAAAAATAATAAAAAAGAAAAATAATTAAAATTCTGTAGTGTGCATTACCTATGACCCAAACATCCAATTACTGCATATGAAACTGAGTCAGACTCTTGGATATGTTCTGAATTGGACTACAAGTTTACATACATGCCCATATTAATTTTTATATTAGATACTTCATAGTAAATCTTAGAAAATTTTAAAAAGAGTTACCAACCCATAAATAAGCAACATGAAAAAGAAATCTTAATGTTAAAGAAAGAGCTCTTATTTAAAGATAGTTTGCTATATTTTTATCAAAATAAAAATGTATATCATGAAACATTGAAAGTTTATATACTTTTCTTAAGCTTCTTTTTTTATTATTTCAGAATACTATGGGGTACTAACGTTTTTGTTACATAAATTACCTTTGTACTTCCCAAGTCAGAATTACAAGTGTGCCCCCACACAACGTGCACCACACCCATTAGGTGTGAGTTTACCCATCCCCTCTCCACCCTCCCACCTGCCCGACAACCTATGAATGTTACTTCCATATGTGCACATAAGTTTTGATCAATTAATACCAATTTAATGGTGAGTGCACGTGGTGTCTGTTTTTTCCATTCTTGTGATATTTCATTAGAAGAATGGGCTCCAGCCCCATCTAGGATAATACAAGAGGTAGTTAGCTCACCATTATTTTTATGGCTGAGTAATATTCAATGACATACGTATACCAAAATTTATTAATCCACTCATGTATTGATGGACATTTGGGTTGTTTCCATATCTTTGATATTGTGAATTGTGTTGCTATAAACATTCTAGTGCAGATGTCTTTTTTATAGAATACCCAGTAAATACCCAGTAATGGGATTGCTGGATCAAATGGTAGTTCTACTTTTAGTTCTTTGAAGTATTTCCATGCTAACTTCCATAGAGGTTGTACTAGTTTGTATTCCCACCAGCAGTGTATGAGTGTTCCTATCTCTCCGCATTCATGCCAACATATGTTGTTTTGGGACTTTTTGATAAAAGCCATTCTCACTGGAGTTAAGTGATATCTCATTGTACTTTTGACTTGCATTTCCCTGATGATTAGAGATGTTGAGCATCTTTTCATGTGTTTATTGGCCATTAGCCTTTCTTCTTTTGAAAAGTTTCTGTTCATGTCTTTTGTCCACTTTAGTGAGGTTGTTTCATTTGTTCTTGCTGATTTCCCTGAGTTCTATATAGATTCTAGTTATCAGCCTTTTATTGGATGTATACCATGCAAATATTTTCTCCCAATCTGTAGGTTGTCTATTTGCTCTAATGATAGTTTCCTTGGCTGTGCAGAAGCTCTTTAATTTGATCAGGTCCCATTATTTATTTTTGTTGTTGCTGTGAGTGCTTTTGGTGTCTTCTTCATAAATTCTTTGCCTAGGCTTATGTCTATAAGAGTTTTTCCAACATTTTCTTCAAGAATTATTACAGTTTCATGCCTTAAGTTTAAGTCTGTTATCCATCATGAGTTGATTTTTGTGAGGTGAGAGGTGCAGATCGTGTTTCAATCTTCTACATGTGGCTATCCAATTTTCCCAGCACTATTTATTGAATAGGGATTCTTTTTCCCAGTGTATGTTTTTGTCTGATTTATCAAAGACCAGATGGCTATATGAGGATGGTTTTCTATCTGTGTTCTCAGTCCTGTTCCATTGCTCAATGTCTCTGTTCTTGTGCCAGCACCATGCTGTTTTGGTTACTATAGCCTTGCAGTACAGCTTGAAGTCTGATAAATTGATGCGTCTCAATTTGTTCTTTTTGCTTAAGGTCGCTTTGGCTACACAGGGTATTCTCTGGTTCCATAAAGACTGTAGAATTATTTTTTCTACATCTGTGAAAAATGATGTTGGTATTTTAATAGGGATTGCATTGAATCTGTAGATTACTTTGGGTAGTATAGACATTTTCCCAAAACTGATTCTGCCAAACCATAAGCATGGTATGGTTTTCCATTTGTTTATGTCCTCTGCTATTTCCTTCCTCAGCGTTTTGTAGTTCTCCCTATAGAGGTCTTTCATCTCCTTAGTTAAATATATTCCTAAGTATTTTATTTTCTTTGTTGCTACCATGAAAGGTATTGAGTCTTTTATTTGGTTCTCAGCTTGACTGTTGTTGGTGTATATGAATCCTACTGATTTATGTACATTGATTTTGTAACCTGAGACTTTGCTGAATGTATTTATCATTTTCAGGAGTCTCTTGGCAGAATCTTTGGGGTTTTCTAGATATATGATCATAACATCAGCAAAGAGTGACAGTTTAACTTCTTCTGCTCCCATTTGGATGCCCTTGATTTCCTTATCTTTTCTGATTGCTCTGGCTAGGACTTCTAGAACTTTGTTGAGTAGAAGTGGTGATAGAGGGCAACCTTGTCTGGTTCCAGTTCCAAGCAGGAATGCTTTCAATTTTTCCCTGTTCAGTATGAAGTTGGCTGTGGATTTGTTGTATATGGCTTTTATCATTTTGATGTAATTCCCATCTATGCCTATTTTGTTAAGCGTTCTTATCACAAAAGGGTGCTGACTTTTGTCAATGCTTTTTCTGTATCTATTGAAAGGATCATATCTCCTGAGAGGAAAATTCATATCCATAAATTCCTACATCTAAAAGACAGGAAGATCACAAATCAACAATCTAACAAATCATCTCAAAGAACTGGAAAAGGATTAGCAAACCAATCCCAAACCCATCAGAAGAAAAGAAATAACCAAGATCAGAGCAGAACTAAATGAAGTTGATAACTAAAGAACTGTACAGAAGATTAATGAAACCAAAAGTTGATTCTTTGAAAACATAAGAAAAACTGACACACCTCTCGCTAGATTAACCAGAAGCAGAAAAGAAAGGACTCTAATAAGCTCAATGGGGAATGAAAAAAGAGAAAGTACAACTGATACCATGGAAATACAAAATATCATCTCTGAATGCTATAAAAATATCTATGCACATAATCTTGAAAACGTGGAAGAAATGGACAAATTCTCAGAAACACACAGCCTCCCTAGGCTCAGTCATAAACAAATAGAACTCCTGAACAGACCAATATCAAGTACTGAAATTGAAGCAGTAATAAAAAATCTTCCAAAAGAAAAAGTATCAGACCAGATGGTTTCACACCCGAATTTTACCAGACCTACAAAGAATAACTGGTACCTATCCTGCAGAAATTATTCCACAACATTGAGAAAAAAGGAATCCTCCCCAAACGTTTTATGAAGCCAAAATCACCTTAATACCAAATCCAGGAAAGAACTAAAAAAAAAAAAAAAAAAAAAACTACAAACCAATATCCCTTATGAATATAGATGCAAAAATTCTCAATAAAATCCTAGCAAACCGAATTCAGCTGCTCATCAAAAAAATAATCTATCACGACCAAGTGGGCTTCATCCCAGAGATGCAAGGATGGTTCAACATAAGCAAATCTATAAATGTAATTCACCACATAAATAGAAGTAAAAACAAAATTGATATACTTTTATAGTTGAGGAATTTAGTAATACATAAGAGAAAGCAGGTGCATTATTTATTCTAAAATTATTTAAAATACTGTTTAATTTTTTCTTCAGAACTGTAATGCATTTTTATTTTGAAGGCAGAGCAACATTCTGATCATTCCTCAATATAGGATTTAAATTTGGACTTACTTCTTTTTTTATAAGAGCTGAAGATCTACAAATAGGGTAAAAAAATATAGTTACACAAGCACATCAGGAATAGTTTTTGTGATCTATAATCTCATGTTCAATGATTATATTTCTAATGACAAATTACAGCTTTGAGTCGCATAGATATATAGTGATGATACACAGATGATAAGCAGATATACAGATAGAGAGATAGGTAGATAGAATGGAGAATAGAAAGAAAGAAAGAAAGAAAGAAAGAAAGAAAGAAAGAAAGAAAGAAAGAAAGAAAGAGAGAGAGAAAGGAAGGAAGGAAGGGAGGGAGGGAAGGAGGGGGAGGAACAGAACGAAGGGGAGAAAGAGAAGGAAAAAAAGGAAGGAAGAAAGGAGAGAGGGGAGGGAAGAAGGTAGGGAGGGAGAAAGGAAGGAAAATGAAATGTATTATTGATCATCTCTTGATGTGTGGTCTTCATTATGAATATCCACAGTCTGTAATACTTCATCTCTTATTCATTTAAAAGAATACCTTCTCATTAAAAGTTGTAACATAGTGAATTCCAAAAAAATGCAAAGATATATGGGAGGTAAATTTAATATAAAACTTAAATATTTAATATAATGGACACATTGATAGTGTAGAACCTTTCTTTTCACAGGCAATCTTAACTTCCAGTGGCTAGAAGATTGGCCTTACATTGGTTGAATATCCCATCTACTGTGGAAATTACAATCATTTACACCTCCCATTTCACAATTGCCTATTCAGTATTTATTTAAAAGTCCTGGAAGGTCCTAAGACTCGGAACCCTGAATAAAATATTTGGAAACCTTATAGTTATGTGTTTGGAAGAAAATGGCATGCAAAAAATCATTCTTAAGTTGAGTGAACAGAGTCATTTGTAAATTCCCTAATGAGTGCAGGCGATGGTAAAAACCTTGCACCTGTTACAGACACATTTAATCACTGTGTCCTCAAGTGATCCTTTTCTGGCAAGGGTAGAGAAACAGTCTCCAAGGTAACTAAATCCCAAACCAAATCAGAGTTTAGAAATAGAAATCTGTATTTTAAATTCCACTAAGAAACCAAAGGGTCATCTGTGACACTTTGAAGCTCAGTAGTAATATGCTCTGCATAGTCAGCTTTCTATTCACCCAGTCTTCAAGGTTAATAACCAATTATTACTTATTTCATACTAACAACAACACTATTCAATTTATGTACAATTCAAGTTCTTCAGAGTCGCTGTCCATATTGGAAATTTTGGTGTTTAAAATTAACTATCCACTCACTGAATTTTGCTTTCATTGTTTTATGAATAACCCTAAATTGACAATTATAAAATAGAACACTGTGCAATAATATCTGATAATATTTACTGACTACATATGCTATTCCAGGTGCTCAGTACATTAGTTAGAATAATGTTTGCATTATTCAGAAAATAATTTTCAGTTGGGTGAAACAGTATTTACTGGTTCTCTTATCTTAATTTTTGATACTATATTTGGGTGAGGTGAATGCATAATCCTGCCTATTAAGAATATAAAAATAGGCCTGGCGTGGTGGCTCACTCCTGTAATGCTAGCATTTTGGGAGGCTGAGGTGGTAAGATCGCTTCAGGCATGGAGTTTGAGATCAGCCTGAGCAACATAGTGAGACCTCATCTCTACAAAGAAAGCAAAAAAAATAGCTGGGTGTGGTGGTGCTTGCCTGTAGCCCCAGCTACTAGGGAGACTGAGGCAGGAGGATCACTTGAAACCAGGAGTTTGAACTTGCAGTGAGCTATGATCATGTCATTGCACTCTAGCCTGGGCAATAGAGTAAGGCCTTGTCTCTGGGCAACAAAAGGAAAAAAATATGAAAATAAGTGTTTTCCTTTTTTTCTTTATTATAATATCTGAACTGTGGTTCTAATGCCAATGTGTTGTTTTCTACAGCTCCATCATGGGTTTTGGGCTATAAATCTTCATAGCATATTATAATACAAAATACATTTTGTGTGTATCTCCAAAAGTTTCAAATCCACTATACCCAATGTTTCTACATAATTGCTAAATTAATCATATAGTACCAGATTTATACTTCTCCCTAATTTTAAATAATTGCTTATTTTCCAAGTATTTTCTTAAAAAGCAAGTGCATCCTTCAACTTATCAATATGCTTGGCCAAGCATATTTTATGTTAGCAACCAACATACCAAAGTTTAGAGCAATATAGTGTTTGAAAGGCAGTATTCTGAAATCAGGTGACAGCCATAGTTTTTGTCTATAATACAAAAAAAATCTGATAAAAAATCCGATAATTTAATGTTACTCAAACAACATAAAGTTATACTACAATATTACTTATATATCATTGGCAATTATATTTTTATATAAATTTAAATATAATATCAGCTTAGAAAGATTGAGGAAATTGAACTTTTTTCCACAGGATTTGTAGGCATGTATTGAGTAAAACATACACCTGCTTAAAATTGTCTTCGTAAAAATTTTGAGAAAACCAATGGAGAAAAAAGGGCAATGTTTTGATCTTTATAAAATATAAAAGTTGTTATAATTAGCTAAGCTATCAGTTTGATCCTTGACTATGAAATTCAGATAAATAAAAATGACTCCATTGTCCCTTCAATTACAGTATTGGCAATAATCAGAATACAAAGGTTTATGAGATTTTTTCTAATTTCTAGATAGATATTATGAAATTTATAATTCCTTAGTTAATAACTCATAATGTTGCAGTATTGTCCTATTTTACACTTGTAAAAAACATATTTTATGGAAAGGAAATCATAAAGTAAATATTCTAATTTTAATAAAGTTTGCATGATTTGACCAAATATTCTTCACATTTAGCCATGATTGCTCAAGAATCCCATACTTTGTGTTAAACAAGGATGTATTTTTGAAAAAAAAGTCACATCAAATTTTTATCTTAATTACTTTGTATGTAATAGAGAAATAGATATAGATAGTTCCTGGGCCAATAAGAGCCTGACAGGTGATGATAGTTGAAGAATAGTAGGATAAGTCTGGATATTTAGCCATACTTAAGTGATTTAAAGTGTACATTTTTTTATTCTTAAAATACAATTTAGTTCTTTGTTAAAAATTACTAAAATAAGAATTTAAATATAGGAAGTTACGTAGTTGCAGCTTTGTCAATATACTGATAAATATATCAATATTTGTCATTTATTTTGAGGCTGTGTGGTTAGGCACATATAGGTTACAAATTTTATTTTATTATTTCAATGGATTGTTACTTTTATCAGATCATAATCTATTTCACCACTTCTACTAATATTTGGCTGTGGGTTTAATATTACTGAAAATAATATTAAACAGTTTTAAAAGTGTGTTTTCTATGTAGATCTTAAATTTTTTTTATTTTTAGATAATTATAAAGTTTTCTCAGTTATAAAAACACTCTAGCAATACCTTTCACAAAATTTCCCTTAATGGTAATATTTTTACCTAATTACAATGCCATATCACAACCAAACAGGAAATTAATCTTGATCCTATCAACCTACCTTATTCAGATTTTGCCAATTATTCAGATAACCATTTTTATGTGTATTCAGTTCTATAGAAACTCATCACATATGTAAATCCATATGAACACCACCACGGTCCAGATACAGAGTAGTTCCATAACAAAGATCTTTCATACTATCCTTTTGTACACCTAGTCATTTCCCTTGTTTCCTCTTTCTAAATATAATACACACAACCACTAATCCATTCTGCATTTCTATATTTTTGTCATTTCAAGAATCCTACATAATTATAAATATATACCATATGTAAGGTTTTGAGATTGGCTTTTGTCTCTTAATATAATTTTCCTGAGATTCATCCAAGTTGTTGTATATATCAAGAGTTTCTTTTTGTTGCTGAGTAGTATTCCACTGTATGATGTACCAAAGTTTGAGTAACCACCCATCACTTCAATGACATATTTTTATTTGTTTCCAGTTTTTGGCTATTACCAATAAATGTGCTATGGACACTTGTGTACAGGTTTCTGTGTGAATGTAAGTTTTTATTTCTATGCAAAGAATGTTCAAGAGAGCAATTGCCAGGTTAATGATACATTCTTGTTTAACTTTCAAAAAAGCTGTTATACTCTCTTCCAAAGTGGCTGTACCACTTTACATTTTCATGTTTTCCACATCCTCTCCAGCATTTAGTGATATCATTATTTTCTACTTAAGCTATTCTGATATTTGTGCAGTATTTCTCATTGTAGTTTAAATTTGCTTTTCCCTAATAGGTAAGAACATGTTTTTTATATATATATTTAACATCTGTATGTCCTCTTCAGTGAAATTCTGGCTTGTGTCTTTTGTCATTTTTTAATCAGATTGTTTATATTTTTCTCTTAGTTTTGAGAATCTGTCATATAGTCTAAATTCAGGTCCTTTGTAGAGTATGTAGTTTGCAAATATTCAACTAAGAGTTCTTTTGAATCTTTGTCTTGGTTTATTCAAGAATACCAATGATGAGATAAAAAAGGAGTGTCAAGCAGATTCACAGCAATCATAGGTAGGATATCAAAAAAGTAATTTAAATGGTCAAAGGCCTCACTAATCTATAAAATACATTGGAGGTGGTTGTACAGGAAAAACGTCCAAATTTTACCAGATCTTGTTTGTACTTCGTAATGCACAACTTCAGGGTCCTCTATCATGCTCTTGTTCCAGGTATATCTGGAAGTTCTCATAAACTTTTCACAAAGGTTTAAGCATTATTTTGTTCTACAAGGTTGTAAACACTAATTATACAGAATTCAGCTGGCGAAGTCTGGAGGGGGATTCCCCCACCCACTGGAATTTTCAAAATTTAAAAAAATAGTTCATGCTGCTACATAAAATAATAATAACAATAAAAATAAACATCAATAGCAGCTGTTTAATAATGTCATAGCAACAGCAAGAAGAGAAGGAGGAAGAAGATGGAGAAGTGCTTCTTCTCTATGAGGCACTCTGCTAAGCACTTTACATTCATTATTTCATGGCATTCTGTATAATCACCTTATGGAAGGAGAACTATTCACATCCACTTTTAATGGATCAAGAACTGCAGGAAAACTTAGTGATTTGCTCAGTGCCCTACATGTAGTCAATCTCAGACTTGACATTTGAACTGATGTTATTTAATATTATAATCAATTTACTTAGAACATGTTTTCTTTAATTGGTGCCATACAAACTCAAGCATTTTTCACATCAGAGTTCCTTATCATAGAGTTTTAGTGCCAGTATTCATAGAGTTTTGGTGATAATAACTTTCTTTATTGCATATAAACTACTACTGCTCCAACAATGACTTTTTATCTGAAGCTACTTTTTAAGCTCTTTTTGTAAGTTCTATAAAACTATTGAAGAATTGTGGCTTATAGCAGAGACAGCTAAGGGCTCCCTATTATTGCTCTCCCCTTCACAATCATACTATGGAATTCTTGATTTAACTTCGTTTTCTGAGAAGCAGATAACAAGATGGAATTATCTGTGCAGAAGACTTATTGGGAGGACATGCCTGTGGAGAATAAAGGGAGGCAGCAGGAGTAGGCATAGACATCCTCCAGATTCAGGTCAGACATCTGGGAAATGAGAGAGGGAAGGAAGGAAGAGCTTCAGATAGTAATTCAGCTGTAAGAAAAACTTACCAGAGTAACACATCAAAGGCTGTCTATTAGAGAAGTTGGCAGGATGGGTGGGTAGGAATGGCCCAGTGCTAGGACCTTCTCAGTGCTGAGTCATTAGCTGGAGACAGCCTAGGAAGAACATAGCCTCAGTTTGAACAGTAAGGTGGGTTCCAAATATGTGGCAGCTGGAGACCATTAGCTGCCTACATTTCTATCTTGGAGCAAAGTCTGAATGGCAGAACCTCAAGGCTGGTACAACCAAGCAGTTGTTGGTGAATCTAGGTATGTTCATATCACTACAGTTTAACTACTGGAATGTGAGTTGAAATGATGTGGGCAATGATTGTCCTTACCCTTTAACCCCTTCCAACATCCTCAGCTTGCACCACGTTCACAGTAGCACACCATCTTGAATGATGCTAATGAGAGGGAAGAAAGATGCAGGGTCCCTAGATCACTTGAGGAAAAAAATCATCACACCAGCCTAGTGAGAGGAGAAAAAGAAATGTCTATACTCATTTTTTAAAATGCTAGTATGGTGTTCTTTACACACAGCTGGGTTTCGACCTTAACTTATACCGTCATATTTAGGGACGAACTATAAAAATTTTGCTGAGGCAACAATGCTTAGGGTAGATTACAAAAAGGGATTTTTAAAATAAGTTAGTCTATAGGAAAACACTGTGACAATACAAATTCGTTTTAACATAGGTTCATGCACTACTGTTTTGATAGAGGGAGAAAGAAAGTTAAATAAATAAATTCTCAAGATGAAACCAATAGGATTTGCTGACATGACGAGATGGAAAGAAAATTAATGGAGAGTCCAAGATCTTGAAATTGTTGATTGGGTGAATGATGATACCATTAAACAAAACAGGAAGCATAAAGATACATCAAGACTATTGGGAGGAAGATGATGAGTTTAGTTTTTGATGAATTACATTGAATTGCTGATGAAACATTTAAACTTATTTGCCCCATGAAAGGGGAAGATTGAGTCTGTTCAGCAAGTGAAACAGATTCTTTACGAGCATAATATCTTCTCCTCTAAAATTTTCCTAAACCATTACAGAAAGTTATGCATATGAAATAAAGTCATAATGCGGTATTTAGGGTTTCCATTTGCAATGGATGATGGTTTTTTGTTTTGTTTTGTTTTTGTTTTTCATTTACCACATATGGAAAATATCTTTGGATAATGAAATGACATTTTTATGTATTCTGTACATTTTCTATCTTAACCATTTAAACCAAGTATCAGATGAAAGAAAGTATGACATTCTTTCATATTGTATCTATATCCAGGAATGACTACTTTCTTTTCACCTCATCCTCATCTACTTAGCTGTTAGGAATACAGAGAAAATTATAGGTAAAACATAAATTCCACGTATTCCCCTCTTTATTTTTAGTTTTCACATGCTCTATTATAAAATGTCCTAAAAATAAAAAATTCACATTTATTTTCATGCAAAATTATAAAAGCTTTTTATTTACATTAAATTTGTGTTTTAAGTTATACAAATAGCATTCACTTTTTTTTTACATTCTAATTTTATACAGCAAGTTTGTGTGACAGTAAACCTTACCATGGTTTGTGTTTATATTTATGGGTTTGAAATTTTCCACCAGTTAATACAGGAAATGAAACATCTATATTCATTATTTCATCTCCCTCATTTTCATTATTTTTTTTAAACTTTGTAGTTCTTATTGTTGTTGTGATTTTTACCCCAGGTGCAAATAAATAGGTATGGATCCAGCCACATCTTTGGGTGATAGATCTAGGGATTTCCTGACATCTCACAACATATCTAGTCATTATGCCATTCAGACAAGGAGATTGCATTATCTCAAATTGCAAGGAATGATAACAATTTATCCAACTTGCTGCAAGAAGTTTATCTTCACCATAAAGTGATCACTTTTCTTTCTAAGTTGCATTATCTAATAGGAAAAGTCCAGAGGCCTTCACCTACCATCTTTTCCCACGCCTTTCATTTTTTATTCTCTTATTTTTATTTCAAAATATTATGGGGATACAAATATTTTTGGTTATATGTATCAATTTTGTTATGCTTGAGTCAGGGTTATAAGTGTGCCCATCACCCAGATGGTGTTCACTGCGCCCGTTAGGTAGGTATTTGCCCAACATCTCCTCCCGCCTCCCATCTGCTAGAATTCCAGTGAGTGTAACTTCCCTCTGTGTGCATGTGCACTCACTGGTTAGTTGCAACGTAATAGCGAGTACATGTGGAGTTTGTTTTTCTATTCTTTAGGTACTTCACTTAGGATAACAGTCTCCAGTTCCATCAAAATTGTTGCAAAAGGCATCAAGTCATCCTTCTTCACGGCTGCATAGTATTCTATAGCATACATGGACCACAGTTTGTTAATCCACTCATGAATTGATCGGCACTTGGGTTGATTCCACATCTTTGCAATTGTGAATTGGGCAGCAATAAACATTCATGTGCAGGTGTCTTTTTGATAAAATAACTTATTTTCCTTTGAGTAGATACCCAGTAGTGGCATTGCTGGATCAAGTGGTAGGTCTACTTTTAGTTACTTGAGGAACACCCATACTGTTTTCCATAGAGGTTGTACTAATATGCAGTCCCACCAACAGTGTATAAGAGTTCCTTTCTCTCTGCATCCACACCAGCATCTGTTGTTTTTGGATGTTTTAATAAAAGCCATTCTAACGAGGGTAAGGTGATATCTTATTGTGGTTTTCATTTGCATTTCCCTGATGATTAGCGATGTCAGGCATTTTTCATGTGTTTATTGGCCATTTGTCTATGTTCTTTTGAAAAGCTTCTCTTCATGTCTTTTGCTCACTTTTTAATCAGGTTGGTTGTTTTATTTCTTGCTGATTTGCTTGAGTTCTTTGTAGATTCTGGTTTTAGCCCTTTATCAGATGTATAGCTTGCAAATATTCTTTCCCATTCTGTAGGTTTTCTATTCACTCTGTTGATTATTTCCTTACATCTGCAGAAGTTTTTTAATTTACTCAAGTCCTATTTGTTTATTTTTATTGTTGCTGTGATTGCCATTGGGTCTTCCTCATAAATTCTTTGCCTAGGCCGATATCTATAAGGTTTTTCCAACATTTTCTTCTAGAATTATTATGATTTATCTTACATTTAAGCTTACATTTAAGTCTTCTATCCATCTTGAATTAATTTTTGTGATTGATGAGAGATATGGATCCTGTTTCATTCTTCTGCATGTGGCTATCCAATTTTCCTAGCACCATTTGTAGAATAGGGCTTCTTTTCCCCAATGTATGTTATTGTCTGATTTTTCAAAGATCAGTTGGCTGTATGTGGTTGGTTTTGTATCTGGATTCTCTGTTCTGTTCCATCGGTCTATATTTCTATTGCTGTGTCTATACCATGCTGTTTTGGTTACTACTGCCTTGTAATACAATTTGAAGTCTAATAATACGATACCTCCAGATTTGTTCTCTTTACTTAATATTACTTTGGCTATTCAGACTCTTTTCTGTTTCCAAACTAAGCATAAAATTATTTTTTCTAGCTCTGTGCAATATGATGTTGGTATTTTGATGGGGATTGTACTGAACCTGTACATTACTTTGGGTAGTATGGACATTTTAACAATGTTGATTCTACTGATCCATGAGCATGTTATATTTTTCCATTTATTGTGTCACCTGCAATTTCTTTCCAGTGTTGCATAATTCGCTTTCACTTCCTTATTTAAGTATATGTCTAGGAATTTTATTTTATTTGTAGCTATTGTGAATGGTATTGTTTGATTTGGCTCTCAGCTTGACTATAATTGGTGTAAAGGAATGCTACTGATTTGTGTACATTGATTTTGTAACCTGGGGCTTTGCTAAATTTATTTATTAATTCTGGGAATCTCTTGGTGGAGTCTTTGTGGTTTTCTAGATTTAAGATCATATCATCAGCAAAAAGCAATAGTTTGGCCTCCTTTTTCCCAATTTGGATACTCTTTATTTCTTTTTCTACCTGATTGCTCTGGCTAGGACTTTGAGCACTATGTTGAATAGAAGTGGTGACAGTGGGCACCCTTTTCTTGTTCCAGCTCTTAGGAAGAATGCTTTCAACTCTTCCCCATTCAGTATGCTGTTGGCTGTCAGTTTTTCATATATGGTATTTATAATCTTGAGATATGTTTTTTCTATGCCTGATTTGTTGAGGGTTTATATCATGAAAGGGTACTGAATTTTGTTGAATGCTTTTTCTGCATCTATTGAGAAGATCATGTGGTCTTTGTTTTTACTTTTCTTTATGTGATGAACCACATTTATTGATTTATATATGTTGAATCATCCTTGCATCCCTGGGATGAAGCCCACTTGGTCAGGTGGATTATTTTTTCAATGTGCTGTTGAATTTGGTTTGATAGTATTTTATCATAGACATTCCTGAGGAGGAAGAAGAAAATGCACAAAAGTTGGAAAAGCTATTTGAGGGAATAATTGAGGAAAACTTCCCTGGTCTTGTTAGAGATTTAGACATCCAGGTATAAGAAGATCAACAAAGACCTGGGAGATTCATTGCAAAGATGCAATCATCAAGATACATAGTCATCAGACTGGCCAAAGTCAACACAAAGGAGGAACTCTTGTGAGCTGTGAGGTGAAAACATCAGGTAACTTACAAAGAAAAACCCATCAGGCTCACTGCAGACTTCTCTACTGAGACCTTACAAGCCAGAAGGAATTGGGGCCCCATCTATAGTCTTCTTAAACTGAACAACTGCCAGCCTAGAATTTTGTACCCTGAAAAACTAAGTTGCATAAATGAAGGAGGAATAAAAACTTTTCCAGATAAGCAAACACTGAAGGAATTTGTTAAGACCAAATCTGCCCTGCAGGAAATACTCAGAACCACATTATATGTGGATCAGCACAATAAACTCCCACCAGCATAAAACCACCCAAAATCTAAAGCTCAGAGCTCATATAAAACAAAGCACAAGAGCTAAAACAACTCAATAAGGTACTAATTGACAAGATTAATAGAACAGCAGCCCACATGTCAATTCTATCAATCAACATGAACGGTCTGAATGCCCCACTCAAGAGACACAGGCAGGTTGAATGGATGAAAAAATGCAACCTAAGTATCTGCTGTCTCGAGGAAACACACCTAACCCATAATGACTTATACAGAGTCAAGATGAAGGGATAGAAAAAAATATTTCACACCACTGGAAACCAAAGATTGCAGGTATAACCATTCTTATGTCAAAAAAAAATTGACTTCAAATCAACAATAATAAAGAAAGATAAAGATGGTCATTATAATGGTAATGGGAGCAATTCAACAAGATATAACAATCCTAAATATTTATGCACCTAACACAGGTGTGCCCAGATTCATAAAGCAAACCTTAGTAGTTCTGCAAAGAGATCAACTGCAGTATTGTAATTGCCAGGGAATTCAACACCTCACTGACAGAACTGGACAGATCATCCAAGCAGACAATAAATAAAGAACACTGGATTTAAATGAGACTCTATCACAAATGGGCCTAACAGACATTTAGAGAACATTTTACCCAAAAGCTACTGAATATACATTCTTTTCATCAACACATGGAACATTCTCCAAGATTGATCATATCTTAGGCTATAAAACATGGCTCAACAATTTCAAAAAAATAGAAATCATATCTTGTATCTTCTCATACCACACTGGAATAAAACTAGAAATCAACTCCAAGAGAAACACTCAATTCTACAAAAAGTCATGGAAATTAAACAACCTGCTGCTAAATGATTATTGGGTCAATGATGAAATTAAGATGGAAATCAAACAACTCCTTCAACTGAATGACAAAAGGGACACAAGCTACCAAAATCTATGGGATACAGCAAAAGCAGTCCTAAGGGGAAAATTCATCTCCTTGAATGCCTACATCAAAAGACAGAATGATCACAAATTAATAGTCTAATGACACTTCTCAAGAAACTAGAAAATGAAGAGGAAACCAAAGGCAAAGCCAGGAGAAGAAAAGAAATAACTAATGTCAGAGCAGAACTAGACAAAATGGAAAACAAAAAACAATACAAAGGATCAATGAAACAAAAAGTTGGTTCTTTGACAAGATAAACAAAATTGATAGGCCTCTTGCTAGATTAACCAAGAATAAAAGAGAGAGGACCCACACAAGCTCATCAGAAATGAAAAAGGAGATATTACAACTGATACCACAGAAATACAAAATATCATCTGTGAATACTGTGAAAATCTCTATGCACATACGCTTAAAAACATAGAGGAAATGGACAAATACCTGGAAACATACAACCTCCCAAGACTTAATCAGGAAGAGAGAGAACTCCTGAAAAGACCAATAGTGAGCAACGAGATTGAAGTAGTAACATAAAATCTTCCAAGATAAAAAGCCCCAGACCAGATGGATTCACAGCCAAATTTTAGCAGACCTACAAAGAAGAGCTGGTACCCATACTTCAGAAATTATTCCATAACATCAAAAAGCAGGGAATCTTCCCCAACTCATTCTACGAAGCCAGTATCACCTTGATGCCAAAGCCAGGAAAGGACACTACAAAAAAAGAAAACTACAGACCAATATCCCTTATAAATATCAGTGCAAAAATCCTCATTTTTTATTCTCTTTGTCCATTTAGTAGCTAAAAAAAGGTAGATGATATTTTGTGCCTGTATTGTTTATCTTACTATCTGTCAATGAAATAAAGATTTAGGTTGTGCAATTTGATACAAAAGTGCAAGACAAGTTAAAACATAGGTTTTCAGAGTGCCTCAACCAGAGTTATACCTGTCCTATGCACTTAAGTTCTCCATGATTTTTAATTATGAAAGAAAGACTATGAAAATAAAAAAAATACAAAGCAAAGAGGTTAGTTTCCAAACTTATCCTGCTGACTCTTCAATAACAACATTAAGGTAATATATTTATTTAGATATAGATAAAGGAAGAAAACCAACATTACAAACTGACTTTGTTTTTACATTTTAATATTTACATGAGATTAATTTGTGAGGATTTTATTCACAGCTCACTGAACAAGTAAAAATAAAACAAATTTGGGCTAATAAAACATATACATTAGGAGCCCTAATTATTTCCTGCATTATAGAAGAGAGTAAATGTTTAAAGGCAAATTCAACTTTGAAAAGTTTAAAGAACTATTGAAAATTTTATTTTAGTGCTTATTCAAGAAACCAAATACTGTAGATCTATTATGTAGATAAATAAAGATTAACACATAACAAATTTAATATTTTGATACCTTTTAATTTACTTAATTGTCTTAGATTGTAAAAAATGGATTGAAGAAATTGCTGTAATGGTCTTATATTATAATGAATTATTTGCCATTAAACATTTCCTTTTAAATTTTAAATGGAACATTTATTTAATAGTAACATATTTATTGTTACAAATATTTTATATTCTCCAGTTACCCTTTCTATTATAAATCTTATTTGTGCTTGTGGGCATAACATATGATGCACACATTATGAGCTCTCCTTAAATTTAAAAACAATTTGATTAACTCTGTAAAAACATAGGAATATTATCCATTGAAACAATGTATAAACATTATATAAGATATATTTTTCATAAATAATAACTTATGCATTAAAACACATTATAAAATAATATTTAATCTTTCATATTTTTCCCTTCATGTGTTCCACTTTTCTAATACTGCTTTCATCTCCTTCAATCATTCAGTGGTTTACCTATAGTGCTTTCTCATATTTATGATGTTTTATACTACATTCACTATATCATTACTTTAGTTAATTTTATTTTATTATTTTTGTATGATATAATGTAACCTGAATTATTAAAATAAATCGTAATTGCTGAATGGTAAAAATAATTTTATTTGAAGAATCACACAAATTATAATTAGGAAGAGATGGAATTTCAATTAACAGTTCACTTACCTGAAGGGACTATCCGTAAACATTAAGATAAGTGACACAAAAAAAATCATTTCCTTATGAAAAAATTAATTCAGGTGAAATTTTAATATCAGCTGGTTAGCAGCCCGAATTTAAGTGAAATAACATTCTAGTTAATCTATAAGTAATGCAAAGTTGAAAACCAGCAATGATTCAAATTGTTTGAAAAATGTAAGCCCTACAGTAAGTAAACTGGACATTGATTTCCACACATCTCTTCTTTTTCTTCTGAAAGCTTCCAGAAGACATGCTTCAGAGAAATAAATGAAACATCAGAAATTAAAGGGAAAAAAAAGGAGCTATGAAATCCAGAACAGAAGGAAACAAAGATAAAACTTTGGAAATCAGCTCTGCAGCCTGTCTGCTAAGCACCCAGTCAGAATTAGAGAAAGAATATCTGACTTGGATAAATTTGGATAATTATTTTTTGAAGACATACTGTATTCCATGGATTGTCCTTCACTGACAGTATCTCGTCTCTCACATATCACACCTTCCAGTAGATAATATCAAATAAAAAAATTATTCATTCATTCATTATTAAACACAGGTCAAATGTCCACAAGAACAGAGAATTAAAGAAGATTACATGATAAGAGAGTGCAGGGTGGTACTTTATGTGAATAAAGTCCTAATCCCAATCCCCAGTACCTGTGTATATGTTACCTTACATGGCAAAAGGGTGTTAAGGTTTCAGATTGAATTAAGGTTGATAATCATCTGTTGTTAAAACAGAGAGATTGTACTGAATTACTTAAGCAGACCTAATGTAATCACGTGTCCTTAAGAGTGGAAGGAAGCAGAAAAAAAGGGAGAGTCAGAGGAGATGTGGACCCTGGAAGAATGCCTGGAGAAATGCAATGTTGCCCGGTTTGAAGACAGAGGAATTTAGCCAGGAGCCAAGGCACACAGGAGTCCTCTAGAGACTGGAAAAGGCAAGAAAATAAATTCTCCCCGAAAGCCTCCAGAAATCAACACCACTTTGATGTAGTCCAATGAGCAGACCCATGTTGTACTTCTGACCTTCAAAATTGTAAGTTAAAAAATTTGTTTTAATTACTGTTTGTGATAAATCTTTATGGCAACAAGGAAAAAAAACATGTCAGTGCATTAGCTATTCATGGTAAAAAGAAGGCAGTCACTTAAAGATCAAATAGAAGGAAATTCCAGGTAAAGAAATTAAGACACGAAAGATCTTAATGTGTAAAAGACATGGTCTGGATCAAAAAAAAATTGATCACATTTTCTGTAAATCTACAACAATTTTAAAATGGAAAGTTAATTTTTTAACTGCCAACAACAAAAAAAAAAGTTTTTATGAGTCTTTTAGAGAATGTACTATAAAGATTTTCTAAGACTTTATTCTCCTTTATAGGCCCCGTTTATGTATTTATCTATTTATTCAGGAATACAGATATTTTGAAAATCAAGATATAGATATCACAAACTCGATTTATCAGAGGTTCTAATGTTTCATCTGCAAGATAATATTTTGAAAAACACATATTTTTCTCCTCTCCTATGTGGTGCATGCACTGTGACTTTTCTCTTTGATTCTTAGTATATAGATCCCAAATATCTCTCTTAAAGTATCAAATAAAGACACTTGACTACCGTCATGTTGTTTCAGTATGACCTGATTTACTTCCCTGGGATAAGTGACTTTACTTCTTTCAGTGCCAATATAATTGGCAGTGACGTTATGCACAAAGGACTTTACATTGCATGTTTGGGACGTTGACAGACGGAGAAGAAAAGATCAAGGCCTTGGAGTTTCATGAGCTGGAAAGACAGATTACAGTTTATAAAGAACCTCCTTTTTCAGATCAAATAATCATTGTTATACGACAAATGTCCTAGAGTTTGGTTTCATAAGGCAGGGCTTCTCAGGGGTCTCTTGAGACAGGTGTGTTCAGGTAACTCAAGAGTTTTTTAACATTGAGCAGCTGTGAAGACAAGATGAAAGCAACAAAGGATATTGAAATGGGAAATATTATATCAGAGTCAAGATTGGAGAGTGTGCTATCAGAAGAGACAGCTTAAAAAACTGAGACTAGTAGGTGGAGTAGAGACAGAGCATATAAGTCTTGTCTTTTGTGTTTTAAAGAATGCAGTACTAATGCTTGATTTTAAAATTATGGGAATTCATTACTTTAATTTAAAAAATATTTTAAAAACTTGATTTTCAAATATACTTACTTTTCTAGCAGTTTTCTACCTACAAAAAGTGAAACTTCAGAGAAAAGTATATGATCAGTATTGCCTAAAAGAGCATATAAGAAAATATGATTTTTTTTTATGTTTGATATAGGCAAAGTTGATTTAAAGTAACTTGTAGCTGTTTATACACATACATACACTAATGGAACAGCATTATCTTTAAATAATCTCCTGATAGCACCATTTTTCTGGGTGATGGTAAAGATTATTTTGTTGTATGGCTTTTTTGTCTCTCTAATACTTTTCCTTAATGTCAGACTTTGGTCTTGCTTCCAATTTCTTGCCCTGACATTGCATTAGTTATTTTCACTTTACTCTTACATTCCCCCTGAGATATCAACAAACATCAAGTAATGTAGTCTTGCTAACTAAAGACAGCATAAAGACAAAGTGAAACCAAAAAATAAACAGTTGTTGTCACCATGTATCTCTTCTGCCCAGTTTCGAGGCCCGAGCTGCTTTGAAAAATTACTTGGAAACTTCCCTGATTGCTTTATATTAGTACAAGAACTATTCTTAGGTATTAAAGAGATAGTAGAGATTCACATAGTACAAAATATTGTTAGAGTCCATATCACAACAGTTAATAATTAAGATGCATATCTAGTTTAAATTATATAATATATCATTCTATAATCTCCACAACATCAAGAAGATAGAATTGATTGAATTGAAATTAAGGATGACTAATTTTCTATTTGTCTTTCGGAAGAGTGTTAAACCCAGATCTATTCAAGGGTTCTTGGAGGCAATTAGATGGCAGGTGAAGAAAGGCTCCCCTTGGAGCAATTCAGTATCACTGGTTTTTGTACTCTGGCAGTCAGGCTAGGGAGCATGCTGTGCCACAGCAGGTGGGAGTTTTAATGCTCAGTCAGCTAGTGACAGTGGGTAGACCAGAAAAAAGCAGCCCCTTGGAGGTATATTTAATGTGAGACAAGCTGTGGTTGTGAGACTGTAATTGTTGTAGTTGAAGGATATAAAAATCTATTTATATAGTGCAGTCAAAATGAGTTTGAATAGTGGGAGGAGGCACTCACAGTGAAATATTTTCACTTTTCCCATTTGCTTTGTGTTTCTAAACTTTATTATTATCTTACCCTCTCTATTAGACATATACTTTTATGTATCATTTTTCTTCTAAGAAATTTAGAATGCCATAACATCATTCATCAAAGTAGACTTGGAAGACATAAAAAGTTATTTCCATTGCTCTTTTGCTGATAAAAAAGAAAATTGAAGGGAGGTTAATTAATTTCTTCCCCTCAATCACTCTAAGAAGTCACTGACAAAATCGAGAAGGGACTCAAGGTCTTTCGTGACCCATATTCACAAGCATGAGATGGAATTGTGTAATAACAACACAAACAGAATTCAAATAAGATGTCAATAAAGTCCAAATTTTTCTTGCTCTTCTGTCAGGAACAAAGAAAATAACAAACACTTTATTAAAATGTTTCCTTTTATTTTTAATAATTTTTTGATATAGTGCTGTCAAAACCAAAAGGGGGTTTTGGTTTAGGTCTAGTTGCTTGTCGTGCAAAGATCCAATTATTGAGACAAGGAGGATTGCCAAGGAAGAAAGAAATTTTTAACAAGAGAGACATCTTACTGGGAGAAAAGGAGAAGCTGCCTCAAATCCATCTCCCTGACTAATGGAGATCATGAGCTTTTTAAGTAAGGGCCACATGCCTTGAGGCAGGTAGAGGGGAATGGTGAGTCCTGGCATCAGGAAGTCTGCCCTGGGTTCTTCGGAATCTCAACTCCTTTTTATTGTAGAAAATCCATCATTTCAGGCCAGTGTGATGGCTCATGCCTATAATCCCAGCACTTTGGGAGGCTGAGGTAGGAGGATGACTTGAGACCAGGAGTTCGAGTCCATCATTTCTGGGAAACAACTCAAAGGGTCAAGTAGTTAGTTAAGGGAGAGGATTATAAAAAACATAGAGGGGTTCACGGAGCAGTTACAATCACAAGAGCTCTAAATAAGTGTGTGTGTATATATATGTGCGTATATATACACATACACATATATATGGTTTCTGCATAATTATACATTTAACTATTCTCAAATATACTACTTTTCCCCACATATTTCCATTCTAATTTGTCTAGTTGAATATTCACTATGTGTTCATAATTCTATTTTATTTATTTATTTTTTTTGAAATTGTCTCATTTATTCACTACGTCTTTACTGTCTGCTCCCATCATTAGAGAGTGACCTGATGCTTGGCATATTTTACATGCATGATTTTTTTAAATTTTTTTTTTATTTCAGAATATTATGGGGGTACAACACTTTGTTTATATATATTGCCCATGCACTGCCCATGTCAGAGCTACAATCGTGGACATCACCCCAAACTGTGCTCCCCGCATCCATTCAGCGAGAATTTTTCCATCCTCTCCACCCCCCTCCTGCCTGCCCACCCCATGATGAATGTTATTGCCATGTGTGACATAAGTATTGATCAGTTAGTACCAATTTGATGGTGAGTACTAGTGATGCTTGTTTTTCCATTCTTGTGACACTTCGCTTTTATAATTACAGGAAAATTTTATAATATTGTGAAATATAAAAAGGCTTAATATGTGAATCTACAGATATTGTTACTTTTGAAATATTAAATAAATTGACTCTTTTTTATACTTTTCTGTGTATTTTCTTACAAAATAAAATTATCGGATTTCTAGTTTCAGATAGGTGTAGAGCTGAAGTGAGTGTTATCCCCATCCTTATTAAGAAGAAAGGTGCTTCTTATTGTAAATTGTAAATTACCTTTTGTCTTGAAGCCAAGAGAAAATTGACGTTATAGGGCAAACAACTAATCCTAAATCTAAAGAGAGACAGAAATTTGTTGGAAGAAACAAAATCCCAGCGTTTACTTCCTTGAGTCAAATGCTGCAGAGCTCCATATTAGCCAATAAGATGATTAAGCTAGAAATGTTTAACAAATTGCCAAAGGCCAAGTGTTGGATAGTGTTATAGTAAGAAGACTCTGGGTTCTTCAGACATATGGGAGTTGTACTTTCCCGCAGGTTTTCCCTTCATAATTACCACCGGGTGCTCACAGAGAAGATGGGGAGAAGTTCTTTAGTCAGAAACAATAAAATTTTCTCAAAACTTGGATATCTACAAAGAGATGATGAACTTCAGCAATGTAATCAGTGAAGATAAAATATAATCTTTTAATTTTACTTTTAAGTGCTCTAAATGAAGATAGATATTTTTTAGCAAAAGTTATAACAATGTATTATGTTTATAGTATATGAAAAATGGAAAGTTGCTTATAATGGTACAAAGGATGAAAGGAAATAATTAGTAATATAATGTTATAAGTCTTTTATTCTATAAGTAAAGCCATATAATACTTAAGAGTGTATTCAGATTATTTCAAAATATATGTTGTAATCCCAGGATAATCATTTTAAAAACTTGAAAAAAAAGATATATTGTCCAAGTTAAAGAAAGTCATTGGATGATGGTAAGTTTTCAAGAAGACCTAACAATCCTAATTATGAATACAATATACATTAGAGTTTTGAAATAGGCAAAGTACAAACAGACTTATCTGAGTAGAGAAATAGATAAATTCATTATTGTAATTGGAGAATTAAACACTCTCCTCTCAGAAACTGATAGGCTAATTAGGCAGAACAACAGTACATAGATGATCTGACATACACTATCAATCAACATGACATAATTGACATTTATAGAACATTCCACACAACCATAACTGAATATACATTCTTCTTCAGCACACATGGAGCATTCATAAAGAAAGATCATATTCTGGACCACAACACAAACCTTAGCAAGTTAAAATAATATAAATAATATAATACATATTTTTAAAACATAATATAATTAAACCTAAAAAAAAATAAAGAATTTGGAAATTCCCCTAAATATTTGAAAATTATAAAAATTCTTTCTGAATAACCCATTGATCAAAGAGGAAATCTAAAGAAAACTTTAAAAATATTTTGAACTAAATAAAAACTAAAATGCAACATATCAAAATTTGTGGATACAGGCAAAGTAGTGATTAGAGGGAGGTGTATAGCATTAAATTCTTACATTGGAAATATAGCAAGGTCTAGAATCTGAAACAAAAGCTTCTTGTGTTACTAAGAAACAAGAAAGAAACATACTAAACATAAATCAATCTAAAATAAAGAAACAATAATTAGAACAGAAATCAATCAAATTCAAAACAGAAAAACAGAGAAAATCAGTGAAAACAAAGGCTAGATATTTGAAAAGACCAAAAATATTAATAAACATCTAGCTGGGATGACCCTTAATAAACATACAGCTGGCATATTTATTGGTGAGAGACTGAATGCATTTCCCTAAGACAGGGAACTGGGCAAAGATGTCCTTACTCATGACTCCTGTTCACCATGATGAAGGATGTGCTATCCAGTGTAAAAGGAAAGAAAACACAATACATTTATACATTTAACTATTCTCAAATATACTACTTTCCCCCACACATTCCCAATCTAATTTTTCTATTTGAATATTCACTATGTGTTCATAATTCTATTTTATTTTCTTTCTTTCTTTATTTTTTTGGACATTGTCTTGTTTATTTGCTATACCTTTACTGTCTGCTCCCATCATTAGAGAGTAACCTGATGCCTGGCATATTTTACATGCCTAATTTTTTTTTTTATTTCAGAATATTATGGGGGTACAACACTTTGTTTATATATATTGCCCATGCACTGCCCATGTCAGAGCTACAATCGTGGACAACCCCCAAACTGTGCACCCATCATCCATTCAGTGAGAGTAAAATAAAAGAAGTAAAACTTAATCTTAAACAATCTATAATGACAAATTGCTAGAACTAAAGAATGAGTTGAATAAAACCACAGGATTCCAGATCAACATACAAATCTCAATTATATTTCTTCATGCCAGCAGTGTACAAGAGGAAGTTGAAATTAAAAAAAAAAGACACCAATTTCTGTCCACGAGAAAACCTGCACTCTGTCCACACAAAAACCTGCAAATGAATTTTTATAGCAGCTTTATTTATACTTACCAAACCTTAGAACGAGGCAAGATGCTCTTCAGTAGGTGAAAGGATAAACAAACTATGTACAACCATACAATGCGATATTACTCAGTGATAATAAGAAATGAGCTATAAAGCTACAAAAAATGTGGAGGAACATTAAATGCACATTACTGAATGAAATAATCCAATTTGAAAAAGCTACATACTGTTTGATTCCAACTATATGACATGTTAGAAAAGGAAAAACTAAGAGACAGTAAAAATATCAGTGGTTATCAGGGGTGAGGAGAGAGAGAGGGATAAATAGGAAGAGCAGAGATGATTTTTATGGCAGTGAAACTATTCCATGTGGTACAAAAATTATAGGTACATGTTGATGGGGCTCAGAAATCAGGACCCCAAAATGAAGGGTCAGAAGAAAAACTTTTTCTCTGACCTTCTCCTGTCCTCCTGCTGCTCAGTCCCACGCTTCCCTGAGGCTGGCCATGGAAGCTAGAATCCCTCTCCCCCAAGGAGGGTCATAAAAGCCAGAACCATTTTTCCTGAAAGCCAGCCATAAAACCTGAAATTATTCCATATAAAACTTCCTGCAAAGAAATTATATGACCTACTTTGTTTGACTGTAGGTCACGAGACTCTCATTCCAGACAGAAGGAATATATTCTCAAAGAAGACAAAAATATTCTAGATAGACAGGGCTTGCTGGGTTTCCCCACTCAGACTGTTAGCATTAGATTATACCTTTTTTGTTACATCGTATTTCTACATGACTGTCTGTACTTTGTTGAACCTAAGTATAAAAATGGAAAATTTCCCCTGTATCATTGGGTCTTCATTCTAAAGTCTCCTGTGTATACACATTAAATAAATTTGTACATCTTTTCTCCTGTTAATAAATCTACCTCTATCTGTATGATTCCAACTATATGACATCCTAGAAAAGGCTGTAAACTAAAATAAAATTTTAAGCCCCCCAGGTGACTGAATGGATCCCTCTTTGCCAAGGGCACCCCAGAATACCCTAAAGCTGAGTTGCTGGCCATGAGAAGGGAAATCAGACATGCCTCATCAAGCCCCTTCCCTTTTCAGAGATATCTCTTGTAGCCTTAGTCCTTATTAACAGGACTAAGGCTATATACAACAAAGCTAAAACCACAACTGCTGGTCATCAATATACATAATAGATCACTTGAGTCTGAGTACATGCCTGGTATATGTCCAGTGGCTTATCTCTGATTAATAGACTTCCTTATCTTAACTTAAAGCATTCCAAGCCTTTAGGCAAAGCTTCATTTTTTTTAACTAATTACAAATCAAAGAATCTTTAAACCCATCTATAACCTGTAATGCCCCATTTCGAGATGTCCTGCCTTTTTGGGTCAAACCAATATATGCTTTCCATGTATTGATTTATGACTTTATGTGTAATCCTGTCTCCCTGAAATGTATACAACCAAACTGTAACACAACCATGGCAAGACCACTTGCTCAAGGCTTCTTAAGTGTGGCTCTCTGGGCCAGGGTTGTACATATTTGGCACAGAATAAACCTTTTAAAATTATTTTACAGAGTTTGGGTTCTTTCCCATTAACAAGATGGTGCCCAATGTGGGGCTCAGAGAAGATTCAGTACACCTTAAACAAGTGGCACAAACTTGGTATCAGGTACCTGCATGTCTCCCTTGAGCCCTCTGACTTCAAGCTTTTACTTGGGTGGAATTGGTAAGTCCTCTTGAACCTTAGACCTCCCGCTCTTTGTTGATGGTCCTGGTTTAGTCTGAGCTGTTGGTTCTTTTCCTATGAAATTGTTTTGGATCCTAATTTTGATTTGGAGATGCATTCTGAAGGGTCTTCTCCATTGCCTCTTCCTCCCAAAATTAATCTTAATTGGATTTTCTGCACATTTATGAAAGAGGAAACCAAATTTTCCTGTTCATAGATAAACAAGAGACTGAGTTCCTCAGTTCTGAAGAGGAAGGGCATTTTACTCCTCCCAGCTGAAAGTCACCCTTGGGTGACCTGGGACCTAAGTGGGAGTGCCTGGGTGACTCCCTGAGACATAAAGTGGTCCTATAGGGAACTCCCTAACAAAATTAATTAAAAGAAGGCTTACCCAGAACATGCATATAAGAGCTGATCACTTTATACTTTCAACCCTTTTGGAGATAGTAGACACTCAAAGAGAGAAACTGAGACATGTAAGAGGGTGGGAATGACTCAGTGGTGAAACACTGTGGAGGCCACCCACAATCAGCACATTCTGATCCACTACACTAAACCTTAGACTACAGTTTGTTTTTTTTTCCTAAAGAAAAATGGGAAAAATCCTCTAAAAATGAGGAAAGACCAAGAGAACAACAACCATGGGAAACCCCAGTTAGTTTATGGTGCCTCTACTTGCAAGTATTTGTGTAAATGGAAAGGTTCAAAATGCCATGTTGTCTAGGACTCCAGCTACTTATGGCCAATTCTTGTGCACATATTTTAACTGAAGGGCAAATTACATCAAGGAAAATTCAGAGCTCAAATGGTCAATCTATCATTATAGAGTTAAAACGTTGAAGCTCTTAAGTTCTCTTTCTCTCTATTTTCTGCCTACTCTGAACCTGCAAACTTTTTCTATTTATGTTGAAATAAACTCAATGTATTACTAGTTCATTTCTACTTGGAGATCTTATAGCCAGTTCTAGCTAAAATGTAAACATTGAAACTCATTTTAAACTGAAACAAAAAAGGGTATAAGAGGTTTTTAAAATTCAAACTGCCATGGAAACTGTTTTACTCAAAGTTTTGATCCACAGAAATTATCAGATCATCTATCAGAGCAACTAAAGTTTATCTCTGAGAACAAGTTCCAGTTTCGTCAGAAGAAATATGGATCCAGTCTTCTTTTGTAAATGTGTGAGTTTGCACTATTATTTCATAGCTACAGTTCTGAGGTAAAAGCTATTGGAACTTTATGTTCATGTGCATATGAGAGTATATGTTTAGTTATGTTTTGCGTATGTACGTGTATTATATGTTGTGCCTACATGGTTCCAGACTGGCTTATAAATAAGGTGGCACTCATAAATCAATTAAACAAAACAAATGCTTATCTAGTTCACGTGAGTATAGTAATCTTTGGTAAACAAGCAGGGTTATTAAATAGGAAAAGAAAAGTGTTACTCGTTAGGTAAGAATAAAAATGTTTTCAAATTGTCAGCATACATTTCTTGCCTGGGTTTCACTGGACATTTTTATATTCTTAAGGTGTCAGGGTCTGACACAAATGTTGTAAAATTGTAAATCCAGCCAAAGACAAAATGATCTGTGTTTGTATGATTTTTGATAAGTAAGGAAAATCTAGTATTGTTGGTTTAATGATAACAGTTAAATCTCCTGAGGTATCAACAAAAATATCCATGTATTTACCTTTAAGGTCCTTAATTAGGTAAAATTGTCGACATACCTAAACAGGAATATGTCAGTAAATTAGAATAAATAAGACATCAATTAAATAGGATCACAAAAATAGAAACTTATGGTTAAATATTTATGAAAATATTTTGATTTTGGTCTTTTAATCCTGGTTACTGATGCAGTTTCTTCCACTTATTTCAATGTTTGTGGAAAGGTACACATAAAATATGTTGCTAACTCAATATTTTTATCATCTGATATTAACAATACTGTTAGGAATTCAAAGCTGTCCTAGAAATTGTAGAAATTCCAATTTAAGAGCTTAAATTGGAAGCTCTAGTTTTCCCTTTGGTCTTGCCCTCTCTTAATTTGCCCTATTCTTTACAAGCTAGCCAGTTATGTGTACATTATGTTCCCATAGCAATGTTTTTGCCTAGGAGAAAATAATTCCCTAAGATGTTAATTTTTGTTTAGTAATCTATTTTAAGATTAAAAAATGGATATTAAAATCCAATGAGAATCTCAAAACACTCTTACTCTTTGAAAGTATTACATGTACTCAAGTTTACATCTAAGTTGGAAAATGTTTTGAGACTATTTAGATAGTTTTAAAAGAGCTTAATCTTGATCCTCATATTTAGAAAAAGTTCCAAGTTTGTGTCACTGTTTGCTAAGGATTGGTGTTGAAGGTTTTTCCAGTCTACATTCAGGTGATATCATGTTGATGAAGCTCAGAAAACCATCCTAAAATGAAGGCTTCAGAAGCAAAAATTCTCTGACCTTCCATTGTCCTCCTGCTGCTTGGTCCCATTCTTCCTTGAGGCTAACCATAGAAATCAGAATCCCTCTTTCCCAAGTCAAGTCATGAAAGCCAGAACCACATTTTCTGTAAGTCAGCCATACATAAAGTAATTGTCTGACTGACTTTGTTTTATTGTAAAACTCCCATTCTAGAAGGGCCCTGTCCCACACCCAGAAGGAGGGAATGAATGTATACTCAAAAAGGCCAAAAAGATCTAGACAGAAAGTACTTACTGGGTTCCACCACTCAGCCTGTTAGCATTAGATCAAACCCTTTTTGTTTAATCATATTTCTACATGGCTGTCCATACATTATTGAACCTAAGCATATAAATGGACAATTTCCCCTGTATCTTTGAGTGTTCATTCTGAAGGCTCCCATGTGTATGTTTGTAACTCTACTCCTATTAATCAATCTGCCTCATGTCAATAATTTTTCAGCAAACCTTTATGGGAACAGTGACCTTTGCTCTCTAGAGCTTGGCTGATTTTTGGGGGCCCAGGGACCTTTGATCCCTACAATGTTGATAGCATAGGTTTTAGGATGTTGGTGTTTTGGAATGATCTAATTAGTTAACTCTGTTAAACAGGATATATTCTAAGACTTCTACTATATTTATAAAACTTAGAAAAGATGTTACATTGTTGAAAATATCAAGTCTTATTAGAATACTTGCATTTGTTTTCTTGGTAAGATTTTTTGAGTTTAAAAACAGTAATTAAAACTATATTTTGATTCCTGGTCTGTGTTATATGTCTAATTTACAGGGTGTAAAATTGGTTAACAGAATATAACTTAAAATGATAACTGGGATCTAAGTAAACTGCTAAGATAAATAAGTAAATTAGGTAACTTACATAAATATAAATGAGATCAATGCTTATAAATAAAATTTTCATATAATTTAGAATTTTAAAATTTTGTTATATTAAATAAAAGACACATTAAGTGTTTGGGTCAATTCCAATTAACAGAAAAATTATGTTATAAGAGACCATGATTTCTAAAAAATATTATAAAGTGGTTCTCATCTATAAAATACTGATATATGACAGCCAATTCATGATTACCTAGTTCTTAGGTTTTCACTAAAATTTAAAGTTGCTAAAAATAAGAATTCTAGTCAATACATGTGATTTTATATATAAAGTGTACCAAAATATGAGATATGTATTCAATAAGAAAAATTATAAAAGAGGAGTGAAATGTCTTCTTATTAAAAATTATATATCTAATATTGTCTAATTTGGAGGTTATTTAAAGGTTGATTCATAATATATACTAGAAAAAATAAAAAAAATAAAGTAAGGAGACATATAAAAAAAGGCTATAAATATAAAAATATGTTTTTTCTAAGAAAGGTAAAACAGAAAGGAGAATATTATTGTATGAGAAATATCTTGTATGGCAAGTTTTTGTCCTAAAATAAAATAACTGGTTAAGAAAATGAAAATTTGGGACAAAACAGAAAGCTTAAGTATGCTGTAGATGGTATGTGCAAGTTGGGGTACGGTTCATAGAAGGGAACTTATGAAGGAATTTTGTTTGTGGTCAAGTTGGCTATAATTAACGAGGAAAATTTTCTGTTATATATATTATATATATTAATTTGCTTTTAATGAAAGTACATGACATATTAATTTTAATTCTATAACCTGTTTCCTCTTTTAAAAATAATTCTCAGACTTATATCTTAAAAGCTCAACTTCTTCTATATCTTACTGATTTCAGCTTTTTCTCCTTTTAAAAAGGCTGGAATGGTAACTCTCATCTTCAACTTTCCATCAGTTACTGTAGTTTTTTTTTCCCCCCTTCTAGTTTTAAGTCTGTTGTTATGGCCTAATGTTAGAATGTGTTATCTTAAAGGTTTAAGAAAACAATATTTTCCCCCAATGTAACTTACCACTATACTCTTGGCCTTTCTTGATATGTCTAAATTAATTAATATGGTCAGAAAACTTCTCATGTTGTTGCTAAGGGTCATTTGTTCCCTTATTCAAGGTACTAGTTTTTCTTATCACATTCCTCTATAATATACTGTGCAGTCATGACTCTAGACACACTTGCTGTGCCTGACTAATTCAAGTACCCTTTTCATCAGGTTTAACTTCCAAGTTATCTAAATAAGCTTCCCATAAAAACAAACAAAAATGCAATCACACTACAGAAGGTTTTTCTTTACCTTTTGGGTAACTGGCCTAAAAGAAACAAAGATTTTATGCTTTATCAAGATAATCCCTGTGGTGTCTTTATGTGTTTGACTAACTAGAAAAGCTAAACTTTAAAATGGTTAAGGTTTACACCCACATAACTTCTTGTATTGCCTTTAAAATCTTTTGGTGACTATCACTCTTGGTTAAATAAATGACCATTATTTTACAGGAACTTATGATTTTATTTTGAACAAAAGTTTTAAACCTTTAATATTTGACAAACTTTCTAAAAACAAAATTCTAAATTTAGTCCTTTAACCTCAATGTAGCTTTTTAATAATAGAGCCACTAAAAATCAAAGAGTGACATATCAGGCTTATTTGGTATGTTAAAACCATATAGAAAGCATTATTAAATATGAAATGATTTTTAACTTTCTTTGGTTTATATTTTTATCAATATATTATGAATATCTGTTCCAAAACTGTATATTCTTAAAATTCCAATATGCCTTGGTATATCTTATCAATAATGATTATAATTGTTATGCTAAATTGTCATATGGACAGAAATAACCAAATCTCCTTTGCATCTTTATCCATGGCTATTCTAAGAATTTTATCATCTACAGACAATTATTATTTTAGTTTTATTCTTCTCACACAACAGTTTATAATCAGTTATGGTTCAAGATTTGCTTATTTTATTACTTTTTATTTAACACATTACTTATTCTTCTTGTTTTGTTTTACAGAGTCAAGACAAGTATTAAATAAATAGCAAAGTTTTCCTGGTGTATCTAGGATTTAAAAACTATTCAATCTTGCTGGCCCCACCCTATTCTCTAATGCCAACACCCTGCTGCTAAAACTAGAAACATCCTCCCACTAGGCTTAGGGACTGTTGTGGAAGAGGGGGCATGTGAGATTGTAAGGGCCAATTTCAAAGAATGGAATTAATTCAGACCTTCTGATCAAGGATGGACAGAGAGATGCCCAAACAGCTGGCAAAATGAGGCACTTTGCCTTTTCAAGCTACATGGTCCAGACATCCATCCAAATCCTAATGAATTTCTTTCTTCCTATATACTTAGAGCTTCCTGGGTATAGCTGTTCCCAGTCATGGGGTTTATGCAAATAACGATGTAATAAATTTATTGACCACCTTAAGACAAATTGCTAAAGTGACTGCAAAAAGTATTGCTGTACAACAAAAGTCTCTAAATTCCTTAGCTGAAATGATTAACATTGCTTATGTTCTACATGATAAATTGCTATAAATCTGTGACTAAACCCAAGAATACAGTAGCTTAACACTTATAGATAAATTAATTTTGTAACATTGCCTTTGACATTTTGGGTTTTACTCTTATGTTACCTAGGTTTTAAGGGATTGATGGGTGTCTGTCCACCTCCAGTCCCATGTGGCCTATAACACTTAATTAACTGTAAGCCTTTTTGGCTCTTAAGTCTCCTTGGCCATAATAGTCAAGGGCCTGGATGGACCCAGAGCAATAGCCATACCACTCCAGCAACCATAGCACACAATAAAAGTTTGGCCATTGATGCTGCCTCTGGCATATCTTGGCCAAAAGGGGGAATTGTGAACTAAAATAAAATCTTAAGCCCTCCAGGTGACTGAATGGACCCCCTCTTGGCCAATAGGACCCCAGAAATACCCTAAAGTTGAGTTGCTGGCCATGAGAAGGGAAATCGGACATGCCTTATCATACCCCCCTCCCTTCTTGGAGATACCCTTTGTAACTCATTATCAGACCTAAGGCTATACAAGAAAGGTTAAACCACAACTTCAGGTCATCAATTTACTTAACAGATCACTTGAGTCTGAGTATATGTCTGGTATATGTCCCGTGGCTTGTCTCTGATTAACAGACTTCCTGATCTTAACTTAAAACATTCCAAGCCTTTGGACAAAGCTTCTTTCTTAACCAATTACAAGTCAAAGAATCTTTAAACCCAAATATAACCTGTAATACTCCACTTTGAGATGTCCTGCTTTTTCAGGCCAAACCAATGTACACCTTCCATGTACTGATTTAAGACTATACATGTAATTCCTATCTCACTGAAATGTATAAAACCAAACTGTAACCCAACCATGCCAAGACCATTTGTTTGAGGCTTCTTGGGAATGGCTCTCCAGGATATGGTCACACATATTCATCTCAGAATAAACCTCTTCACATTATTTTACAGAGTTTGAGTTTTTTCTATTGACAAGGCAAAACTATAGAGACAGTAAAAATATTGGTGGTTATCAAGGATAAGGAGAGAGTGAGACATAAATAAGCAGAGCACAAAGGATTTTTAGAGCAGTGAAACTATTCTGTATCATACAAAAATGGTAGGTACATGTTGATATGACTCAGAAATTAGTACCCCAAAATGAAGGCCTCAGAAGCAAAAGTGATTTTTCACATTTAGGGGACAAGGGGCCTTGCTCTCTACAATGTCATTATGCATTTGTCAAAATCCATAGATTGTATAACATTATAGTGAACCCAAAACCCAAATGTAAACTATGGACTTTAGGTGATAATGTTATATCAGTGTAGGTTCATTGACTGTAATTAATGCACTACTCAAGAGCAGAATATTGATAGTGGGGGGAGGCTGTGCATGTGTGAAGGCAAGGGATATATGGAAACTGTTTGTATATTCTGCTCAACTTTGCTATAAACCTAAAATGTCCAAAAAAATAAAGATGTGTGTGAGTATGTGTGTGTGTATATTACATTTTCTATATCCATTTGTCTATTGATGGACACATAGATGGATTCTATATTCTGGCTATTGTGAATAATGGTGCAATAATCATGGAGTGCAGATATCTCTTCAACATACTGAAGGAAATTAGAAATATCTTACCCCAAAATATATTTCTTTGACATATTTAGAAATAGCTGCTCTGAGACTCACAGATAGAAGTACCACTGCAAACCTATTTCTCGTAGTGGGGAGGAATTTGCATGTATAGACAACCTGCATTAATGCAGATAGGTCTTTCTCTACCTAATCTAGGAAAAATTAGCTGATAGTCTGACACCTTTAAAGGTCTTAAAAGAAATATTTACCAACTATTCTCTCTGAGGATTGCTTCCTATAAAGTTTCATTTATATAACAAAATCTCCTTTGCTAGCTAGTCAAGCCTCCCAAAAACCTGTTTTACTTCTTCTACATCCCCATTCTTTGAAAACTCTGTATGTCATTGAAGAGTTGAATCTTTATTCTGAGGGTTCCCATGTATACACATAAATATATTTATTTCTTTTTCCTCCCAAAATCAATCCACCTAATGTCAATTATTTTTAGGTGAACCTTTATGGGGAAAGGGTCCTTTGCTCCCTACCATTGGTTGAACCTTTGGGGGTGCAGGGGCCTTTGATCCCTACAATACTGATTCCTATTTCTCTAGATATATACCCAATAGTGAGATTGCTAGATCATATGGTAATTCTATTTTTAATGTTTTGAGGGTCCTTCATACTGTTTTTCATAATGGCTGTACTAAATTACAATCCCACCAACAGTGTGCAAGTGTTTCCTTTTCTCCACATTCACACCAACGTGTTCTTTTTCATCTTTTTGATAATAGCCATTCTAACAGATGTGAAGTGATATCTCATTGTGATTTTTATTTGCATTTCTTTGATGAATAGTAATTTCGAACATTGTTTTATATACCCATTAGCCATTTGTATGTCCTCTTTTGAGAAATGTCTATTTGGATTTTTTGCCAATTTTCTAATTGGGTTATTTATTTTATTACTTTTGAGTTGTTTGTGTTCCTTATACATTTTCGAAATTGACTCTTTATCAGATGTATGATTTGCAAATATTATCTCCCATTCCATAGGTTGTCTCTGCAATCTGTTAATTGTTTAAAAAGAAGGAAATTCTGTCATTTGCAAAACATGGATAAAGTTGGAGAACATAATGTTAAGTAATATCAGTCAAGCACAGAAAGACAATTACTCCAAAGTCTCACTTATAGGTTAAATTCAAAAAAGGTGAGCTCATAGAAGTACAAAGCAGACTGGTGGTTAGCAGGGGCTGGGTCAGAAGGAGGAGTGTTGAGGAAATATTTGTCAAAGAATATGAGATTCCTCTTAGATTGGAGAGATAAGTTCAAGACATCTCTTTACAACATAGTTACTGTTGTTAACAACAATGTATTTTATTCTTGAAAATTGATAAGAAAGTGATTAGAAGTGTTTTTGCCACAAAAATTAAGTATAATTAAGTATGTGAAACTATGCCTATTTTAATTAGCTCTATTTAGCTGTTACACAACATATGCATGTATTACATGATAAACATATAATTTTGTGTATTAAAATAATTTTAAAAGGCTATTAAACACATACACTCACAAAAACAATATATGTAAAATAGTACTCCAAAAATAGAACACTTAGATATAAATCTACCAAAATATGTACAGAATATTTATGTTGAGAGCTACAAAACACTAATGCAAGATATCAATGAAAATCTAAGTAAATGGAGAGCTATACTTTGTTTATATATTGGAAGATCACATATTTTTAAGATGTCCGCTCTCCCTTCCCAGTTTTATCTATAAATATGACACAATACAAACAAAAATCCCAGAAAGCTCTTTTGTAGTTATCAACTTTTGCAAAAAGAAAATTCTAATCTGTAGTCAAAGGAACTAAAATTGCCAAAACTATTCTGAAAATGTTTACCATAAAGCTACAGTAGGCAAGACTGTTGCATTAGCTAAAAAATAGAAATGTAGTTCATAGGGACAGAATAGAGAATCCAGAAAAAGATCACACAAATACAGTCAACTGATACTTGAAGAAAGTGTAAAGAGAATTCAGAGTAAAACAAATAGTCTTTGCAACAAGGATACTGGAACAATTGGACATCCATATGAAGAAAATAAAAATAACTTGACTACATACCTCACATTTTACACAAAAATCAGCTGAAGTTGATCATTGTCCTCAAATTAAAACTACAAAACTTTTAGAACAAAACATTGTATAAAATCTGCATGACTGAGTTTGGCAACATTCTTATACATGGCACTAAGATCACATTTCATAGAAGAAAAACTGATTAATTGAATTTTATCAGAATTAAACACCTTTGTTATTTAAAAAGACAACCTACAGGGAAAGAAAGGACAAACCATCAAGTAGAAGAAAATATGTAAAATTTATATCTGAAAAAGGACTCATATCTGGGATCTACAAATAAAACTGAAAACAAAACAGAAAACAACCCAATTAAATTAAGCAGAACACAATCTGAACATATACTTCACCAAAGGAAATATTTAGATGACAAATGTTCATGTTAAAATATGCTCAACATCTTTAGTCATTAGGGATATGCAAATTTGATGCACAAAGAATAGCCACCATATGCGTGTTAAAATGGGAATAATAAAAAAAAAAAAGATGATGTATTAGTCAGGGTTCTTCAGAAAGACAGAACCAATGGGATAGATAAAAACATAGATAGGTAAATAAATAGATAGATAGATGAGGGGGGATGTATTAGGAGAATTGGCTCATGTGATATGGAGGTTGAGAGAGTTTCACCACAGGCTGCCTGCAAGCCAGAGTCCCTGGGATGCCAGTAGCATGGCTCAGTCCAAGTCTGAAGGCTTCAAAACCAAAGAAGCCAATGGTGTAACTCTCAGACCAAAGCTAAAGGCTGCTGGTGTAAGTCCTGGAGTCGAAAGGCCAGAGAGCATGGAGATCTGATGTCCAAGGGCAGGAGAAGAAGTGTCCTAACTCCCAGAAAGCAAGAAGAAATTTCCTTTTCTCTGCCTTTTGGGTTCTATCAGAGCCCCCAGTCAATTGAATGGTGCCCACCCATAGTCAGAATGTATCTTTTCCACTCCCTCAACATACACACCAATCTCCTCTGAAGACACCCTCACCGACACACTCAGAAATAATACTTTACCAGCTCTCTACATATTTCTGAATCCAGTCAAGTTGACACCTAAAATTAACCATCACAGGTGACAATATGAAATCTGGGAAATATGCAGAGTGAGAAAAACTTTCACTTATTTCTTGAGGAAATTGTTTCCACTTTGGAAAACAGTTTGATACTTTCTTATAAAGGTAAACATAGACTTAATATTTAACAGCATTATCACTTTTAGATATTTACCAAAGTTAGTTGAAAGCGTATTTGCAACAAAATCTGTATTAAAAATGTGTATCAGTTTTATTCATAATGACCCAAAACAGAGGGCAACAAATATGTGCATTTACATGCCCACTGTATTAGTAGATAAACTGGTAAACCATGCTATGTATTACTCTGCACTAATTAAAAATAAAAGAACTATTGATTCATATAACACATAGATAAGTCTTAAAAGAATTCTGTAATGTGGAATGTGCCAGGCCCAAAATGTTACATATTGTATGATTCCATTTATGTGAAATTCCAAAAAAAGCAAAACCGTAAGCATAAAAAATGGACTAGTGGTTGAGGTAGGAGGAGGTGAAAAAAGATTTATTAAAATAAAGCTTTACAGTGACAATTTTAGGTTGACAGATGTATCTGTATGGTACTGTATGCGTGGCAGTATGCATATGTCAAAATCCAAAACTGTTAGAAGAAAATATAGGGGAAATTCTTCAGAACATTGGTCTAGGCAAAGATTTTATGAATAAGCCTTCAAAAGGAGAGGAAACAGAAACAAAAATAGACAAATGGGACTATATTAAACTAAAAAGCTTTGCACAGCAAAGACAATCAAAAAGTGAAAAGACAACCTGTAGAGCGAGAGATATATTTGCAAACTGTTCATGTAGGAAGGGAGTAATCCAGAATATATGAGGAACTCAAAATCTTGATCTCATGTAGGTAGAGAGTAGAATTATGGTTTGATGAATGTTTGAGGTGATGGACATCCTAAATACTCTTATTTGATCATTACACATCATGTGCATGTATCAACTCGTCAGAAAAACCCACAAAAAATCACATTAAAAAGTGGGTAAAAATATCTGAATATATACATCTCAAAAGAGGACATACAAATGGCCAAAAGGTATGTAAAACATTGTTAAGCATCACCAATCACCAAAGAAATGCAAATCAAAACCACAATAAGATATCACCCCATCTCAGAGGGGTTATTATCAAAAAAATAAAAAATAACAAATGCTGCTGAGGATGTGGAGAAATCTCATACACTGTTGATGGGAATGTAAATTAGTACAGCCATTATGAAAAAGAGTATGGAGGTTTCACACAAAAACTCAGAATAGAACTACCACAGAATCTTGCAATCCCGCTACTGGTATTTATCCAAAAGAAAGGAAATTAATATATTAAAAGGATGCCTGCATCCCCATGTTTATTGCAGTACTATTCATAATAGTCAAGATGTGAAGTTAACCTTTGTCCATCAATGGATGAATGGATAAAGAAAATTTGGTATGTATCACAATGGAACACTATTCAGCCATAAAAAAAATAATAAAATGCTGTCATTTTCAGCAATATGGATGGAAATGGAGGTCATTATGTTAAGTGAAATAAGCCAGGTACAGAAATACAAATATCAGGTGTTCTCACTCATATGTTACAGCTCAAAATGTTGATCTCATGTAGGTAGAGAGTAGAATTGTGCTTTGATGAATGTTTGAGGTGATTGACATCCTAAATACTCTTATTTGATCATTAAACATCATATGCATGTATCAAAATATCACATGTAACCCATAAATACATATGCTTATTTTGTATCAATAGAGAAATTTTAAAAATGAATACAGGAAACTGGCCTCAAGTAAAAAAAGAATAAAAAGAATAATTAAATACTGAAAACAGACACAAATATGTGAGTCATTTAGTTGCCATCTCCATTCCATCTGCATTATATGCCAGCGAAGTTAAGCTATAACAAAAACATAGACCATAAATAAGCTAATAAATAGAAAATATAAAACACTGTAACTATAATAGTCTTTAAAAAATGCAACCCCAAAAGATATCCGTGTCCTGATCCATCCTTTTTTTAAAAGTGGATCTTGCAGAGATGATTAACCTAAGGATGTTGAGATTGGGCACTTATTCTGAATTATCTGGGTGGGTCCTAAATGCCTTCTCAGGTATATTAGTAAGAGGGAGGAAGAGGGAGATTTGACACAGAGAGAGAAGAAGATAGAAGGATTTGAAAATGCTGGCCTTAAATGTTGGAGTAACGAGACCATAAACTAACATACATGGGCAGGCAGCAGAAACTGGAAAGCAAGGAAAAGGATTCTTTGCTAGAGCTTCTGTTATGTGTATGGCCTTGCTAACTCCTTAATTTTGGCACAATGATATTGATTCCAGACTTTTGCCCACCAGAACTATAAGAGAATAAATTTCCACTGTTTTACATCACCAAATTTGTGGTAATTTGTTACAGCAGCCACAGGGAAATGGAACAATAATATATTTTAAAAATGGCTCAAAACATACATTGAAAGAATTATTAATTGGAATGGACATTAAAAGCTGCTTTATTAAAATTTAAAAATTCACTTACCATTCTGAGCACAATAATTTTTTGAAGAATAAATTCATTCAGTAAATAATTCAATAACTGAAAATGTTATAAATAGAAGGAACTAAAGATACAAGTAGGTAATCCTGATTTATGAAGAATGATCATCATAATCACAAAATTACTCTATATACAAGATTATTTATTACAAAATTAAAAATCTGTTAGTACAGAAAGTATAGAAGTATAATTATAGATGTATAATCATACACCTACAATGTTGTATTAATAAATATACTTAATATATCATATCAAGAAAGAAAATCCAAACAAAATGGAAATGGCATGCTGAGAGAGGTGGATAATGAAATGACAAAACAGCAACCAAGCAATGAAGACAAAGTAAATTCATGAAGACCTTTAAGGAGAGGATTACTTAAATTACATAAAAATTATTGAGAAACTGAAAAATTTTGTGTCTGTGTTTGTATTAATCAAAAAAAAATGTTTTGTGTGTAAATGCATATATATGTTGAAACATGCAAAAAATAGTTCAGAAAAGGAAAAAATTATGCCCATTTTGCCTATAATTAGTGAGTCAAAACTTTAAATATAATCTTGCCAAATACTATTTGGCAGTATGTTAAAATAATAGTACTTATGGACTAAGAGATATATTATTCCAAGAAAGGAATGGTTGATTTAATATTAATTTGATAAAATACCATGCCAGATATTTCAATGTTCTTTAAATCTTTAACAAAAAATTTTCCAAAACGTAGTATTGGTCATTCCTATTAGAATGATTCACTTATGAGTCACTGATGGAAGTTATTTTCCAAAGGATGGGTTTAGCGGCCTTTTGAAGGCACTGATGGTAGCATCCCTTAGGAAGATATTTGTAAATGGAGATGTAAATAGACCATATTTTAGGATATTTATTAAAAGAAAAGAAAGTTAGATTTTGAAGGACATTCTGGAGAAAAGGACAGTATGTTCTTTCTACAGTAAGTCTAAATGGAAACACTATATAAACAACCAGGATTATTAGAGAAACATTCCAAAGATGACATGAAAATTAAAATGAAGTTATTAATGATATCCCACTCTCTCCACATACATCTCATGATAACCTAGTCAAAAACTGACCTTCATATTAGTTTTCACCCAGAGACAAATTATACCTTTAGGAAAAGAGATACAACCATCAGTCGGGTTGGAGATAATTTTCTTCACTGGAATTTGAATCCTGCAAGTCATAATAATCTCTGTCATAATGTATCTGTGTTTTAAAAAATATTCTCAATGAATACATGGAGACTTATGAAATTATTGATGGTATTATTTCAATTTCTATGTTGGTTTCAGTTCTACCTGGTTTTAGAGTTTGAAACTAGGAAGTTAAATGCTGATTCAAAATTAAGTGGTAAAGATTTTCAGCATTTAACATTTTATATATATTTTATATTAAAAGTACTTTTTCATTATAATGAAATATTTATTGCCTGATAAAAAATAAAACTGTGCTATTAGATGCAAAATTTGTTTATATAAAGATTGTTAAAAGCAGCTGGTTGAAATAAAAATGTATGCAGAGTAAACACTGAAAAAATAAATAAATCTTTTCAGAGATGGAAATTTCTCTTGTCACGTCTATTTACATTTCATTGCACCAGTTTATGTGGTTTGAAATGACTCCTAATGTATACAAGAATAAGACATTTTAGAAAACAAACACAAAGGCATGATATTCAAGAAACACATTTTTTTAAAATAGTTTTTATTTGGGATATAAATGGATAAACACAGATTTTATCATTACAGTGATCCAGATTTTATGACATATTTTGAAATATATCAAAAAACATAAATTTAAAGAATAATATATAATACAGTAATGGTAGAAAAGTCTAATATATTACTGATCTCTTATGAATATTTTTCTGTATAAAATATTTCATAAAATATTTGAAGAAATACATTTTTCCTCAATATAAAAATTATATTTCAGATAATTTATATAATAAAGTTTAGGAACACAGTATCCTTTTCATGTATAAATTGGTGATTAGTTTGAAAAAAGAAGTTAGAGAACAAGATTCAATGTCAGTATATATTTTGAATAAAATTAAAATAAAAAAATAAAAAATGTAGGCAAGTAGAGGGGAATAGTAATGTATATAATTTAAAAAATCATGTTCCGAATACATAAAGTAGTCCTAAATATGAAAAAAACCTCTCTATTATAATGGGCAAATAGTGTAAATAGGTAATTTAAAAATAAAGAAATAGAAATAGCCAACATACATGGAACACACCATTTGCTGTCCAGGAAAATAAAATTAAAACAAATAAACACAATTTTAGTTTTCTTTCTTCAGATTGGCAGCAAAATTAACATTGAAGAATATTCAATGTACATTACTTAGTGGGAAGGTAGAAAATAAACCTGCGTTATTGGGAGGAAAATTGTTACATCAAGATTGTGTGGCAATTTAGAACACCTGGTAAAATTTAAAATGTGCCAATTCTACCATCCTACCATTCTGTGTGTAGGAATACACGCAGGAAAACTCTTAATAAATGCTTAATGCTCAAAGCCCTAATACAAGTATCTTCAACAAAGTGACATAAATATCTCAAAAGAGTGAAATTAATCAACAAAATGTGACAAATGCATATAAAGAAAATTATCAAATAGAAAGAATGAAAAGCTTAACATTTATAAACAGAGCTAAATCTCCAAGGCACTATATTTAGTGAAAAGCAAGATGAAGAATAAAATAATTAAGGTAACATTTTTAACACAAAAAGTAAAGTATACACGTAGGTATGATTGCAAATGTATGAAATTGGGATGAAGGATACAAAGCATAATCATGATGGTGAGAGAAAAATGAAGGTTGTATAAAGTAGAGTTCAAATGTGTTTCATTGTTTCTTATTTTGAAAACCAATGAAATAAATACAAATAAATATTAACAAATATCAATTTCAGGATATAAGGATATGTTTCTCATTTTATTTTCTGTGCTTTTCCACATTTTTAAATGTTACCCAAATAAATAAACAGAGCAAGATGACTGACTGGAGGTGACTATCATTCACCACCCCAAAAATATAAAGGACCAAAACAACAAATAAACAATTACATTTTGATTAGACTATCTAACAGAGGATGCTGGAGTATAGCAGCAGAGTGGTGGAGACCCTGTGGATCACAGAGACTTGGGACGGTTATACAGAGAAAAAAGCAAAGCACTCTGCTGCCACTACCACATATCCCCAGTCGGGATCGGCTCAAAAAGAAATCAAAGCTTATCATTATAGAAAACCACCAAATCACAAAGGTAAATAATAAGAAAGGAAGAAAGGGAAACGGGATTTGTGAAACAACATGAAAAAAATTAACAAAATGGTAGGAGTTTTTACCTATCAATAATAACCTTGAATGTAAACAGACTAAATTCCCAAATTGAAAGACATAGAGGGCTAAGCTTAAAAAATGAACAAATAAAACCAAAATCCAACTGTATACTGTCTACAAGAGAATCACAACACATGTAAAGGCACAAATAGACTGAATATTAAGGGATGGAAAATGACATTTCATGCAAATGGAAACCAAAAAAGAGAAGGAATAGCTATAATTATATTAGATAAAATACATGTTAAGCTAAATACCATATTTATCATAATAATTTCAATAGATGCATAAAAATAATTTCATAAAATTCGACATCTGTTCATGATAAAAACTCTCAACAAACAAAGTATAGAAGGAACCTATCTCCACACAATAAAGGTCATATATGACAAATCCACAGCCAACATCATACTGAATGGGGAAAATTAAAAGCTTTTCCTCTAAGATCTGGAACAAGACAAGGATGCCCACTTTCACCACCTTTATTCAACATAGCACTGAAAATCCTAGTAAGAGCAATTAGGCAAGAAAAAGAAATAAAGAATCCAAAATGTAAAGGAGGAAGTCATATTCTCTCTGTTTGCAGACATTATGTTATATATAGAAAATCCTAAAGACTTCACCCAGAAACTGATATAACTAACAAACAAATTGAGTAAAGTTGCAAGAGAAAAATTAACATGAAAAATCAGTATCCTCTCTATATACAAATAGAGAATGATCTGAAAGAAAAACCAAGAAAGCAATTCATTTACAACAGCTACACAAAAAAGAAGTTACCTAGGAATAAATTTAACCAAGGAGGTGAAAAATATCTACAATAAACAGTATAAAATATTGATGAAAGAAATTGAAGACACAAACAAATGAAAAATACCCTATATTCATGGATTAGAAGAATTAATATTGTTAAAATTATCATGATATCCAAATCTATCTATGGATTCAATGCAATCTCTATAAAAGATCAATAATATTCTTCACAGAAATAGAAAAAAAATCTTAAAATTTGTATAGAACCACAAAAGACCACAAATAGTCAAAGCAATCTTGAACAAAAAGAACAAAGCTGGAGGCATGACATTACCTGACTATAAAATATACTACAAAGCTATAGTAACCTAAACAGGGTGGTACTGACATAAAAGTAGACACACAGAATGAAGCAGAATAAAGAATACAGAGAAAAATCTACACATGTACCACCAATTGAATTTAAATAAAGGCTCCAAAAATAAACATTGCAAAATGGAAAGTCTCTTCAGTAAATGGAGCTGGAGAAACTGAATATCTACATTCAATGAATGAAACTAGACCCCTATATATGAAAATCAATTCAAAATGGATTAAAGACTAAGATTTAAGACCTGAAACAATAAAGCTACTTAGAGAAAATACAGGAGAAATGCTTGATGACATTGCTGTGGGCAAAGATTTTTTTGGATAAGACCTCAAACACCCAGGCAACAAAAGCAATAATAGACAAACTGTACTACATATGTCAAACTAAAAAAGATTCTGCCTGGCAAGGAAACCAATCAACAGAGTGAAGAGAAAACCTACAGAATGGGAGAAAATATTTGCAAGCTATGTATCTAACAAAGGTTAATATTCAGAATATATGAGAAACTCAACAGCGAAGAAATAACTTTTAAAATGGGCAAAAGATCTGAATAGACATTTCTCAAAAGAACATATACAAATGGCCAACAGATATATTTTAAAAAGGTGCTCAACATCACTAATCATCAGAAAAATGTGAATCAAAACCACAATGGAATATCACATCACACCTCTTAGTATGGCTATTATCAAAGAGATAAAAAATAATAAATGCTGGAGTGGATAAGGAAAAAGGAGAACTCTTATATACAGTTGGTGGGAATATAAATTTGTATAGCCATTATGGAAGATAGCATGGAGTTTCTCCAAAATATTAAAAATAGAACTACCATATGATCCTGCAATCCCACCACTGTATATATATCCAAAAGAAATGAAATCAGTATGTCAAAAAAATATCTGCCCTCCCTTGTTTATTGCAGCATTATTCACAATAGTCAAGACATGGAATCAATTTAAGTGTCATCAATGGATGAATGGACAAAGAAAATGTGGTACATATACAATGGAATACCACTCAGCCATAATAAGAATGAAATACTGTCATTTGTGGCAATGTGGATGGACCCGGAGGACACTGTGTTTAGTGAGACATGCCAGGCACAGAAAGACAAATACTGCATGATCTCATTCATATGTGGAATCTAAAAAAGTCGACCTCTTTAGAAGTGGAAAGTAAAATACTGGTTACCAGAGGTTGGGGAAGGTAGTGAGGAAAAGGAATGAGGAGAGATTGGTGGACAGGTACAAAGATACAATTAGAAAGGAAGAACAAGTTCTGATGTTCTATTACACAGTAGGATGACTATAGTTAACCATATTGTATTGTATATTTCAAAAGAGCTAGAAGATAGGATATTGAATGTTCTCACTACAAAGAAATGATAAGATTTAATGTGATGGATATACTAAGTACCCTGATTTGTTCATTACCCAATGTATACAGATATGAACACATCACACTATACCCCATAAATATGTACAATTAGTGTATGTTAATTAAAGATAAAATTTAAAAAGCTAAAATAAAAACAATGATACTCAAGAATGTAGGTTTTTCTTATAAATAGCTAAGAGGGAAGCATTAAAATGATTTTAGAAAACATTTTATAATTTGGTCTTTAGAGAGAATAACCTAATTTAAGTAATGTCAAAGAAAAAAATTTGACATAGTAAAAATTCAGAATATATTAATAAAATTACCAAAATCTACAATAATGTGAACTTAGCTACTAATGTTCCTTCTTTATGGTCAACTGTGCCACATAACATAACCTAATCATGGGAGTGCCATCCATCATATTCACAATCCTGGGGAACAGGCCACAGACACCAGGGGTAGGGTAACTTGGAAGCCAGTTCTGTCTACCATGCCTACTAAATTGTGCAAGGGAGAGAGTCAGCTGATGACAGGCTTTGTCTTAGTATTTGATGATGTTCTCCATAGATTGCTGATATAATTAACTAAAAAACAAAATTAAATAGTATATTCCTAGGTTGATTAAAATTATCTTATTTCAACAGATATAATATTAACAATAAAATAATAGAAATATTTGCATAAATTTTAGTAATAAGATTACTCTCTACATCTCTCTTCATCATTGTTAGAGAATTTCTGGTCAATGCAAAAATACATGAAAAAGAAATAATGACTATCTGTATATGAAGAAAGGACGAAAAATACCACTACATGCAATAATGTTGCTCCTTATTTTGAAAGAAAGAAAATTAGCTGAAAAATCATTAAAGTAAAATAATATAGTAACATTGTTATTTGCAAAATTGTTATGCAAAACCAATGAATTATTTCTGCACAAACAATGAGCAGTTTAAGAATATAAGGAAAAAATACTTTTTTGTATGTACAACAACATAAAAATAAAAACAAATAGCAATGGGCTTGCAAAATGAGGTATCTATGTGAAGCATAAAATCCACCTAGATATTAAAAGGCAAAAATATATTATATATATATATAATATATATGTAATGACATTCTGAATTTACCTATACAGTTAAAGCAATTAAATTAAATTAAAATGTCAATAGGATTAAGTAGTGGGAAATTCACAAAGTGATCATGTTCTATTGGACCAATGTAAAAGCTAAGCTCTGCAAAATATTTTTCAAGATGAACAATAAGTATGTACTTTCTCCTATATACTAGAATGTATCAGAATAACATTTCAAAAAGTATGTTGTTAGTTAAGGATCTGAATGTAAAACACAGAAAACATAATTAAACTAATAAATAAATATAAACTCTTTATCTCAAACTTTACATACAAACTCACAAAAACACAGTAACTAAAAAAAGTCCAAATTATTTATTGCAAGACAAAACAGCACAATTGAAGAAAGTTCTAAGGTCCACAAAAGAAAATTATTGATGTATTTTGATCCAGAAATTATTCTTTTTTTTAAAGATTGTATAGTCTTAATATAAAATACTTGTAAATAAACTTGTACAAGTTTTTTCATAACAAATATTTGAAATATTTTTAAAATTGGGAACTATACACATGGAATTTATTCTTTAATTATGCTATACCTATAAGTTTGCAAATAGTAAATAGCAAAAATCAAATTTAGAGGACCATTTAATCACTAGAAAATAATGAAAATACACAATTTTTAAAAACATGTTGTACAAAATGAACACAATTTTATGCAAAATGTGTACCCTTATACGCATAAAAATAATTTGAAGCTATTCAGATAAGTATTTATCAGATCTTCCTTTGCAATATTCTTGTATTATCCAATTTTTCTACACTAAGAACTTACTTCTTTAAACATCAACCCAAATACACAGTAAAAGAAATTATAAAAAATGGACTAGAGAAATTCTATCATTAAACCAACTTGATTTCATAGTAATTACTACTTTTTACTCTTTAGGAAGTCGGATACTTAACTTAGCCTAGAAAGAAAGCTATGCAATTATCCTAGTTATTTTTAAAAGCAGAAAAAATCTTTATTTACTTCAATTGCAATCACAACTTCTGTACTTTTCTAACTTCTTGTTGAGAAACCCAAGTAGTAACTCTCGTCACAATCAAGAATCCTTTACATCTTGCTTTTATGCATCTTATGGACCCACATTTTCCATTTGGTCCCTAGTTACTCCTTTTTGCCTGGAAACTATATTATAACATCTTCCCAGTGCATAACAGTATAACTGAAGTAATGTTATATCTTCATTGTTCCATGTTTTTCATTTGGGAGCCCACAATTTGAGCTTAAATTTCTCTGCCTCCATCTGCCTCTGCATTATTACATCAGGAAGAAGTGTAAAATCTGAACACAAGAAATTAAGTACATATGTTACATGATTTTTAAAGAATATCAATAACTTTGAAATAATATTTCTCCTCCTTTTATAAAACAAAAAAGGAAATCCCAACTTTATATTTTTCCTAAACATCTTACATTTAACAAGATGCATTAAGGCATTGTATGATTGAAATAGTCTCTAACATCTTTTTAAATGCCTATAACATACTTATTTTATAAATTTTATAATAAATCCTATTACACAGCAAAAATATTTCAGAGTTAATATACAATGAGAAGAAAATAAGTACAGGTACAAGAGAGAAAAAAGTCTTAGAAAGAGATTGTTTTGGGGGTTCAATGTAATTTCTTTTTTCCTCAAATTGATAAAAATTCCAGAAATTAGAAGTAAACCATCTATTTGAATTCCTACTTTGTCCTACTTAGTTTTCTATCTTTTGTTTCCTACTGAAATAGTGTATTACACTTACATTCTAGCTATTACTATGATGCTCAAATATTTCCCTTAAAGTTATATGTATCTATCAAAATTATTTTAGCTCCTTTAATATCCATAGGTCTAGACGTATTCTCTGGTAATTTTTTTCAATTTCCAAGCAAACTTATTACTTTTCTAATCAAAGTTAAGAAGCATAATTTCCCAATTGTTTCACTTCAAATATTTTCAAGATCAAAAAGGAAAAAAAAAACCAAACATACAAAAATTGGTCACTAATAGAAATCCTAATTCAGTGGCAACAAAGATTGGTCGAGTCACATTGTAAATTTCAGATACAAAATGTAACCATATTCATAAAATGACTTGAAATATTGCAGCCTTCTCTGGACAGCAGACAACTTAAGACTCCTGGATGTTCAAAATCACCCCAAGGACATTCTAATTATTTGGGCAAACTCCTGAACTATTTTGAACAGCTGGAAGGATCTTGCATACTTCAGTCATTCTAGAGAATGACATTCCACAGCTTCTTTAAGGCAAGGTCTGTGTAATAATTAGGGCTATGAAACTTGGGTTCTAGTCCTAACCATGTTCCCAATGCATTTCTATTTTTGGACATATAATGTACATTAACAATGTCTCAGCTTGCTCATCTACTATATGATTGAGTTGGACTCTTACGTTTTCTACTATATGATCCTCTGGTACAGAAAAATAATAATTCCTTTGCTCTAGGAAGCACAATATGTGGCAGAGAACAAAGAAATTTCAGAGACTTTAGTAAAGTTACCTAATTGTCTTCTTATGCTGATGAAGGAAAGCCAATCCTAGAGAAGCTAAGTAATTTTTAGTAGGTCACAAGTGCAATTTGTGCCCAAATATCTGTCAAGATCCATATAATAGCTATATCCATATTTTGACTATACAAATAATGTGAGCCTACATATCTCATACAAGTACCCCTCTAAATACGGAGTGTAAGTAGGCATGTAGACCTGCCCGAGAAAGGAGCAGTGGAGGAAAGAATGGTTAGGAAGGAAGAGCTTCAGAACTTGTATTAGTTTTGTAGGGCTGCTACCACAAAATATCACAGACTGGGGGACTTAAATAACTGAAATATATTCTTTCACAGTTTAGGATCAGGGTGCCAACAGAGTTGGTTTCTTCTGAGGCCTCTCTCCTTGGCTGGCAGACAGCCACCTTCTTGCCATGTCCTCACATGGCCTTTCCAATGTGTGTGTGCATCTTTTGTGTTTGTCTTTCTTCTTATAAGGATGCCGGTCCTATTGGGTTAGGGTCTCTCCTTTATGACCTTATTTAACCTTAATTACCTCCTTAAAGACCCTATCTCCAAATACAGTCATATTGGGAATTAGGGCTTCAACATATGAATTTGGTGAAAGAAAGACAAATTCTGTTCAAAATAGACCTCAGGGAAGTTTCGGGAGATAAAGTATCAGCTAAGTTGATGTGGAGTCCCTCAGCAAAGATTACTGGTTATAGGAACTCCATGTTGGGCAGCAATGGCCTGGTTCTATACCCTTGTATAGCTCAGCCACTCACTAGCTGGGAGTAGCCTGGAGGAAGTGTGGCCTCAGTATGAATGTCTCAATGGAACCAAAGGGTGACAGAAACTTGCAATTTGGCTCTTCTGTTGCAGGTTCTTTTAAAGAGAGAAATAAGTGGTATACCTCATCAGATCATGGTTTTCCTCTGAGAAAAAGTAGACAGCATTTCCATTACAAACCATAAGCATGGAGAGAGAATCAGTATTCAGATTCACAGGAGTCAGTGGAAGTGACCAATTGATCATGGAATCCCTACAACGGGTTTCTAGGACTATATAAGCAGACAAATAGTGGCAGGGGAAAGTCTGATTAAATGTACCATAGAGAAGATTCATAATCTTTTACCCAGTTCCTAGATATAAGCCAGTTTTCAAACCCATATACCCTTTATTGAAGCCAGCTCCCTCTAAGAAATAACTCTGTAATTTGTCCAAAAAATGCATTCTCAATATCTTCCTCTGAACTTTTCCCAGAAAGACTCTAGAGCCATTTTTTAGATACTGTACACTGAGGAAGAAGAGGTTCAAAAACACTCTGAGAATTTTTGAATATTGGTACTAAGCTTCTTCTAATCTTTGAAAATTTAACTGAATGTTATAAAAACCCAAGCCCTTTCCAAACATATTTTCCAGGTACTAGAATGCATAGTAGGAATTAACTCAGAATTCCAGTGCTTGCTTCCAGTCATTAATTCCCACATTAGCTTACTAACTAGGAAGCTAGCCATATTATAGTAAGACAAAGCAAGTGGAAGCTGGTGGGAATACTTAACCACTTATTGGCCAAAACCAAACCAAAGACAATATCAAATCAAAGGGGAATTGTGGGGACAAATATTATCAATGTCTTGAAAGATAAAAGAGATGAAATTATGTCACATTCCCTTTAACCACGTTTGACATGTGATCTGGCAAAGACCAGATTAATATTGGAGAATAACTGGATTGATGCCAATATGGAGTATTGATGCCAATGACAGCTGTTGGTCTTGTATATGGCATCTTGAGCAAATCAAGCCAATCCCCATAACATGGTATATAGCAATTAATCTAGAACTTCTCTCTATCCTGATGAATTAAGATAATCAGCAAAAGGGAGGCAAGTACAAATTTACTCTCTGCTATATCATAGTATAGAGGGATTTGATTGTCTTAGTTACACAAAGAACATCACACTAGCTCATCACATTGATGAAATCATGCCCATTAGACCTAAAAGATAGGAAGTAGCAGTTCAGATTTTACTATAATGTATTATAGATGCATCGGTAAAATGATCTGAAGGTAAGAGTTAAACTCCAAAAATGTTGAGGGGCTTGCCAATTCTTTCTTTGGATTCTTTGGTCTGATGTGTATTGGATATCCCCTTTAAATTGATAAACAATTTGCTGCTTCTTGCACAATACTTTTGGAAAACATACATGATATCAGATGCAACACGTGTCATATCTCAGTGTGCTGCTCAGCTCATTAGTGAATAACTCAAAATATTGCCAGTTTTGAATGGGGTTCAGACCAAATAAGAATTTTTTTTTTCTTTTTTTTTGAGACAGGGTTGCACTCTGTCACCCAGGCTAGACTGCAGTGTCATCATCATAGCTCACTGCAACCTCAAACTCATGGGCTCAAGGGCTCCTCCTGCCTCGGCCTTCCAAGTAGCTGAGACTACAGGCACGTGCCACAACGCTTGGCTAATTTTTCTATTTTTTTGTAGAAACAATGTCTCCCTCTTCCTCAGGCTGGTCTCAAACTTCTGGCCTCAAGTGATCCTACCACCTCTGCCTCCCAAAGTGTTAGGATTATAGGCGTGAGCCACCACACCTGGCCCAAATAAGGTTTTTTAATACCACAAGGCTCACATTCAAGCTTCTCTGTCATTTGAGCCTTTATGGTACAAGAGACCCAATTATTTCTGAAGTATTTTTGGCAGATAGATGTGCCACATAAAGCCTCCGGTAAGGCCAATAGGAAGAATTCTGACAACTGTTCTCTATTTGAAAAGCATCCTTGGTTTCCACTGGGTCTTGATAGGGACTAAATATTTTATCAGGGCCACCAAATGACAATGTAATCCAAACTTTCTTTTAGGTGTCATCTGATCTACAAAATCATAAATTTCCACATATAGTAGCATACTCTTCTTAAATGGATATGGTATTAGTTCAGGCCCTAGATCATGTGGAGCTCATACATATATTGCCTTAAAGTTGGCTCAGATTCTCATAGCATATGTTTCTCCTGACTCACCACCTCTCTGTCAACTCACTGCTTTCATATAATGAAAGTAATATATCACTAGATAAAAGGAGGAAAAAGTGCAGGTCTGACTTACAGATGATCCTGCATGACACAGCTGGTAATAGGTAATCATTAAACTAAAGCTTCTGTTAGAGACAAATCTAAAAGACAATGGCGAAAAGAAATCTTAATGTGAATAGTGGGCGATACATAGGCTTTTCCATATTGTGTAAATATTGAGAAAGCCTGAGTTACAATTTAATTCATGGGCAGTGGTTAATGCATTGGCTAAATGGCCAGAAACTTAGAAAGGTTGAAATTGGAAGGTTGATGCAAGGAAGTCCGGTGGAGAGGTATGTGAATGAGTCTGTCAGGAAGGGCACAGAATGTGAAGATGTCTGTACCATACGTTAATGTTCTTCACAGGACATTCATGGCAGAGAATGCTATCGATCCATGTATAAGAAGATCTGTCTTCTCGATGTCAGTCAACTTCTATTTCCGGTCAACTCAATGCTTACTCAATGAGCCCAAGTGCAAAATTTCTGTGATGGAAGGAAGGAGTCTATTCACAGTTTTATGTGGTGTAATTTCCTTCACCAAAGCAGATCTAGCTACCAACACTATTGCTTGTGCAATGTTTCAACAGCAAAGCCCAAATAGGACACCATGTTCTTGGGTTACCAGTCAGCTTCTTGTGGAATGTTGATTACATTGTCCTGGTGGATTATGGAGAGGGCAATCAGATGTTCTAATAAGAATTGACTGGGAGTAGCCAGCTGTGGTAAACCATTACATATGGGACCACCAAAGTATGGGTCTTATGGGAATCAAATTTGTGTAATCCTTCCAACCAAGATAATAACAGTGGATAAGAGGACCCAGAAAGGTAGTAAAAAAAGGAAGGATGTGAATATCAACTAAGGCATCACTATCAGCTACATAAATATGGCCTGAAGCACCTACATTTTATGGTTATTGTTTCTTTATTTGCTGTTTATATGATGAAGACTGGTGGATGCTAACATTTACCTATAGATTCCAGGTTTGTAGAATGGAATTTATATTGCCTGTGGGAATATTATAGTTAGTATAAGTTTCTCCTGAATTGACGGTATGTTCCTGATTACATCACCCTTCCCCCTCCCACCCCCGGAAAAGTTATTTCTTCTCCACGGAAGTTTGTGACTGTATTTTGTCACAGTATTTTAGATAAATTTGAGAAAGTATTTTTTACAGCTTTGCTAAAGTGTAAAATCTTTAAGAACAGGTATTTTTCTTATTCCAATTGTATTCACGTACCACACTCATTGAAGTACTTTGAACATAGTATTATAGATGCTCAACAAACATTAATTGCATATAACGGAAATATTGCACATGAAACTGTAGATAAACATTTGCTAATCGAACAAATGCTGGATAGATGGGAAACACTACATTTTCTTAAAAGTGTTATTATATTATTACATTTTTAAAATTAGCTTCCATCACTTAAAAAATGTATGAGTCTATGTTTACCATTTGATGACATCTTCACAGTAGTATAATATCTTTATAAGGTAGATAAAATGAATTAAAATATAAATTCCTTTGCATTGGACAAGGTATGCATGTAATAGTTTCACCTTCAATAAGGTTTTCATCTGTGGTTACCTCATTTCTAAATAAACCTACAGAAATAGAAAAAGTGCCCAGTGAAGGACAATGAAAAGGATTGTAATCATGAGTAATACTGTAGGAGGGGACTCCAAATGAGGGGGAGATTAAAGAGACTAGACTGAATTGCTCTGTGGAGATGAAAGGGGAAAGGTGATAGAATAGAGACATATTAAGTCAAGAATAGAATAAAGTAGATACACAGAAATTCTTCTCTTTTACCCTTCCTTACAATTCAAGGACAGTGGATAAAACCAGAGTGCTTAAAAGATGAAAATGGAAGCCTTCTTCCTTGGAATAAATTGTCAAGAAATCGTTCTAGTGTTTCTGTCATCTCCATTGCTAATTGGAAAACTAAATCAACTCTATGCCTCAATTTCCCAATATTTATTTGTGTGATAGAATGTTAAATATTAAGAGAACTTTAGAGATTATTCTACTCTAACAATTTTCAAATTAGAAAAAGAGGAAATTAATGCTCAGTTTTGTTACTCTCACACATTCATAATCTGAGTTAGTGGGAAGCTTCTTATGTCAGAGGACATTTTCACACTCCATGGTTAACTTCAGAGCCGTCATCATATATTATATTCCACATAGCTAATTTGTATGTTTATGTAATTACACATATATGCCATTTGTGTGCACTGGACATAATATATGCATGCATATGTATTTGATGTACCAGAAACTTAACATGTGCTTAGGTTTATATTTTAACACTTTTTACTATTTATCTTTTTATTTCGAAGTACTAAGTGAATGCACCATCCAGTTGTCATAAATTCATATACAAAAATGATTTATACAAATTTGTATGAATTGGTATACATCCTGAATACCTTTAATGGACAGTACCAGTAGAAATGTATCAATAGTACAAAATTAAATATTAATGTTTTGGGAATAAGTTAAACAACTTATGGACACCATATGATACTTCTAAAAATTTTTCATATCTGTTAATTTTTGACATTTTCACATATTTTCTTAGTCAATATTAAATTTAAATTGTTGCCATCATTGAGTGTGCAGCAGCGGGTTGATGTTCCCAAGTTAGTGGTTTGCATAGAAAAACTTCTATTATTTTGAAATAACAAATGAGGAGTATACTTACAGTAAAACCTGAATTGAAAGAAATTACAAATTGGCTTTCACTGAAGTATAGTGCATAGTTAGCCTGAGACAATATTGAAATCCAATGTAGACAGTCCTGTAAATTTATCCTCTTAAATTCCACTTACAGTCTTTTGATTTACCCCAGGTCTATGTCATGACCCCTCCCCCAAATGCAGATCAGGTGTTTGCTACATATCTGATTCTAGGTACTTTCCACATGCTTCTAGAACAATACACACCTAGCCTTTCATAGCAGATACCATAATCAATGCATAATAACTTTTTATTATGTACCTCCAGCTAACCTACTATGTGATAATGACATTAGTTCAGGGATAAAATCTAAGTTTGTATAACTAAAATCATGTGGAATGTCTGTCACTAAGCAGCTGCCCAGTAGATTTTATTGAACAACCAGAAAATTGAGAAATGGATGATTAATTGCTTCTGCTTTTCACAGATAATCTATTATATAGTACTTTCAGGGCAATTAACACTTGAGTTATGCCTCCATATCTTAAAATCTACATAGTGGTAGAGCAGTTGACTCATTGGTTCAAACTATTCTTTCCTTCTTTCTATACATCTGATCATCAAGATGCATCTTGTAGTGACTCCTGTGAGGCATGCACTTCTCTATCCACTGATATTGGGCTTAATCATACAATTTCTTTTGGCTAATGGAATGTTAGCAGAGGCGGTATTATGTCAATTCCGTGAAGAAGCTATGAGACATCACCTATTTTTACTATCTCTCGTTTACTCTCTACCATGGAATAAGTAGCTCAAATAAGGCCTGCTCCTTTGGATTTGGTTGAAGAATGAAAAGATGGTAAAGCTGAGCTGAGCAGAGCTTTAACAGCTGAAGCCAATAGCTAACAAGTTGCACATATGAAGAACAGTAGATATCAGACCCAAGAAATCATTGTTAAGAAACCAATGTCAAGAAACTTACCCCTTATGTTTTCTTATAGGAGTTTTATGGGTTTTATTTATTTATTTATTTTGGGTTAAAGAATGTGACTTATTATTTTGTTTTGTTTTGTTTTTAATTCCAGAATATTATGGGGTACAAACATTGAAGCTACATACATTGCCTGCGTGCCACCTGAGTCATAGCTACAAATGTGCTTATCCCGCACCAGTGTGTGTATTTAAGTCTATAATACATTTTGAGTTAATTTTTGTGTATAACGTAAGATCAGAGTCCAATTTCATTCTTTTGCATGTGGATATCCAGTATTCACAGAACTATTTATTGAAGAGACTATCCTTTCCTCACTGTGTATTCTTGGCACCCACGTCAAAGATCAGTTGAATATGTATGCATGGTATTATTTTTGGGATGTCTATTCTGTTCCATTGGTCTCTATGTTTATTTTTATGCCAGTGCCATACAGTTTTGATTACTATAGCTTTGCAATATAGTTTGAGATCCATATATGTGTGATGCCTCCAGCTGGGTTCTTTTTATTAAGTTTTATTTTATATTTAATAGAATCATAATAATTGTACATATTTTGGGGGTATGGTGTGATGTTTCAATACATGTATACAATTTGTAATGATAAAATAGAAAATTGGCATACCAATTATCTCAAGTACTTATCATTTCTTAGTGATGAGAACACTCAATATTAGTTTTAACTATAGTCATCCCACTGTGCAATGGAACACTATCTAACTTTAACTTTTTTGCCCATTGACCAATCATTCCCCATACTCTCCACTTCCCTACACTTCCCAGCCTCTGGTAACAACCATTCTACTCTCTATTTCTATGAGATGAACTGTTTTAGATTCCTCATATGAATGAGATCATGTGGTATTTGTCTTGCTGTACCTGGCTTATTTCACTTAACATAATGCCCTCTTTAGGATTAAAAAAAATAGCCTATTCTAAATAGGATGTAAAAAGAAAAAAAAATACTGCCCTCTTGCCTCATCTATGTTGCTGCAAATTATAAGAGTTCATTTTCTTTTTATGGCTGAATAGTATTCCATTGTATACACATGTTTTCTTTATCCATTCATTTGTTGATGGACCCTTAGGTTGATGCCATATCTTGGCTATTGCAAATAGTGCTACAATAAACATGGGAGTGCAGATATCTCTTCCACATACTGACTTTATTTCCCTTAGATATAATCCCAGGAGTGGGATTGTTGAATCATATGGTAGTTCTATTTTTAATTTCTTGAGGAAACTATAGACTATTTTCTATAATGGCTATACTAATTTGCATTTTATTAATTTGTTAAGGCATAAAAAATTTTAAAAAGGTAGAAAATGAATCAAAAATTCAAAATGTGGGAGGGAAATAAAATGCAGACATTTTGTTTCTTTTCTTTTTGATCAAAGTTAAGTTGTTATCAGTTTAAAATAATTTGTTATAACTATGTTTTTTGTAAGCCTCATGATAAATACAAAGCAAAAACCTATAATAGATACACGAAAAGTGAAAAGCAAAGAATCAAGACATACTACTAGAGAAAAGCAGTGAACCACAAAGGAAGACAGTAAGAACAATAGAAAGGAAGAAAAGATTTAGAAAAACCACTAGAAAACAAGTAACAAAATGCCAAGAGTAAGTCCTTTTCTGTCAATAATTGCCTTGAATATCAATAGATTAAATTCTCCAATTAAAAGACATAGAGTGGCTAAGTGGGGGGGAAAAAAAAAAACACAAGACCCAACAAGAAACTCATTTCATTTGTAATGGCACACATAGACTTTGAGTGAAGGGATGGAAAAAGATATTCTATGCTAAAGAAAACCAAAAAGACACAGAAGTAGCTATACCTATGTCAGATAAAACAGACTTTAAGTAAAAAACTGTGAAATAGAGACAAAGAAGCCCATTATATGATGATAACGGACTCAATAGGGCAAGAGGACATAATATTTGCAAACATATATGCACACAACATCAGAGCAATAATAGTAGGGAACTTCAACACTCCACTTTCAGCAATGAACAGATCATCTAGACAGAAAACCAACAAAGAAAATTTGGATTTAACTGCACTCAGACCAAAGGGAACTAACAGATATTTATAGAACAATTCATCCAACATCTGCAGAATACACATTCTTCTCAACACCACATGGAACATTATCCAGGATAGAATACATGTTAGGCCGCAAAACAACACTTAACAAATTTTTAACAGTTGAAATCGTAACACGTACTTTTCCTGACCCCAGTGGAATAAAACTAGAAATTAGCAAGAAGAACTTAAGAAACTGTATAAACACATGGAAATTAAACAGCATGCTTCTAAACAATCAATGGATCAATGATTAAATTAAAAAGGAAATTTAAACATTTCTTGAGACAAATAAAAATGGAAACACAAACTCACACCTAATGGGTGTGGGGTGCACTGTCTGGGGGATATTCACAATTGTAGCTCTGACTTGGGCAATGCATAGGCAATATATGTAACCAAAGTGTTTTCACCCCCATAATATTCTGAAATTTAAAAATTAAAAAAAAATTGAAACACAACATTTTGAAACCTATGAGATGTAGCAAAAGTAGTTCTAAGAGAGAAGTTTATAGAAAGAAATGCCTACATCAAAAAAGTGAAAAAGATCACAAACAACCTAACATTGCACCTCAAGGAAGTAAGAAAACAAAAACTATCCAAACCCCAAATTAGTGAAATGAAAGAAATAATAAAGATCAGGGCAGAAATAAATACAGAACAAAAAACAATATAAAAGTTCAACACAACAAAAATTTGGTGTTTGAAAAGATAAAATTTACAAACATTTAGCTAGACTAAGAAAAAAAGACTCAAATAAATAAAATACAAAGGATTGTTAGAGACTATTATGAACAACTATACACCAACAAATTGGAAATCCTAGAAGAAATGGACAAATTCCTGAACAGCATTGCTCTTAGTACTCAAAATTGCTTTGGTTATTTTGGGTGACAGGCAACAAAACAAAAATAAACAAGTAGGCCTACATCAAACTAAAAATCTGCACAGCAAAAACAATAAAGAAATGAAATGGCAATCTATGGAATGGGAGAAAATATTTGAAAGACATAAATTTGATAATGGATTAATATCCAAAATATATGTGGGCCTTCTACAACTAGATAGATAAATAAATAAATAACCTGATTAAAAATTTAACCTGATTAAAAACTGGGCAAAGAATCTGAATAGACATTTCTCTAAAGAAAACATAAAAATCTACAATAGATACATGAAAACATGTTCAACATCACTAATCATCAGGGAAATCGAAATCAAGCCACAATAAGTCACACCTGTTAGAATGGTTATTATCAAGACAAGAGAATAAGTGTTAGCAAAGGTACGGCAGAAAGGGAACACTTGCACAATAGTGTGGGAATGTAAGTTGGTACATCTACTGTGGAAAACATATGGAGATTCATTAAAAAATTTAAAAATAGAACTAGTATATTGTCCAACAGTCCCACTTCTAGGCATGTGTGTGTGTGTATGTGTGTGTATATACACACATATATATATGCACACACACACACACAATGGAATTGAAATCAGGATATCCAGAAATATCTGCACTCTCATGTTCGTTGGAACATTATTCACAATAGCCAAGATATAAAACAACCTAAATGTCCATGGACAAACAAATGTATATAGAAAATGTGTTATATGTGTACAGTGAAATATTCAGCCTTAAAATAGGAGGAAATTCTGCCATTTGCAATAATATGGATGAACCTGGAGGACATTATGCTAAGTGAAATATGCCAGACAAAAGGATGAATACTATATAATACCTTTTATATGAGGAATCTAAAATACTCAAACTCATACAAGCAGAGAGTAGAAGAATGGTTTCCAGGGGCTGGGGGTGGGAGAAAATAGGAAGATATTAGTCAAAAGGTACAAAATTTCAGTTATGAACGATGAATAAGTTTTAAAGATCTACAGTACAGTGTAGTGCCTATAGTTAACAATACTGTATTGTATACTGAAAAAATTTGCTAGAAGTTATAACTTACATTAAGTGTTCTTATCACAAATACTAATAGTAATAATAATAAGTAAATAGGGCAGGAAGAAACTTTTGGAGGTGATGGATATGTTTATGACATAGATTGGGTGATGGTTTCACAGATGCAGACTTATTTCCAAACTCATCAAGTTGTATATATTAAATATGCACAGCCTTTTATATGCAATCATAACACAATAAAGTAGTTTCTTTAAGGACCATTAGATAAATGTCTATTATTGTAAGCCACTCATATTTTGATATCATTTATTATTGTATCAAATCTGACTTAAATATAGGATTTGGTACCTAGACATTGTTGCTGTTACAAAATTGCCAAAAGATCAATGAACTATACTAAAAAGGCTGAGACTATTTTTTTGTTTGTTTGTCTACCTTAAAAAATATCAGACTGAGAAAGCTGCTCAGCTATGAAGGAAGATATTTTCTCCAGTATACTCTTAAAATGGAGCTAGGGAAGATTTGGGGTAAAAAAGGATATCCCAGCACTCAGAGAAAAATTCCATGAACATGAGCTGGGAAGTTATGAAAGGAAGCCAGACTAGGGCTCAACTCTCAGGATAAGGAGTACACGTGATATTTATCCAGAGGGATTTCAGAATTGCTATGGACCAGTGACTTCTGGGTACTTCCTATTTTTCCCCTTTCTAAGTCAAACTGTTGCTGTGGTTTATTTGTTTCATTCCAATTTTATATGTCCTCTATGGCTATGTGTACCTGTGAGTGTCATGGTGCAATACTCATTGTTTTAGCTTGTAAGTCTCTGAATCACAGGATACTATGTATTGACGTAAAGTAGCATATATTAGGAAATTCTGGATTTTGAATTGATGCCATAATGAACAGAAATGTTGAGAACTCCTGGGGAAGAATGGTAGTGTATTTTGTATACAAAAAGAAAAGAAACAAATATTTGTGACAAGGAATACAAATTATTATTACTTTGCATTATTATTTCTCATTATTTATTCTTGCTTCCTGTAAGATTATATATAAATAAATATATAATATAAATATATGTATAGAATATATTCATATATACATGTATGTACATATGACTTCATGAACATGTTGCGTTGTTACTTACTGCTTCTCGTCTTGCTACTTACTAGCTCAACTAACTGCTATTAGGCTTGGTCAAGTGAATTAATGTAATGAAATATGAGCCAAAGTAATAATATGCCAGATATGAGCTGAAACTTTAAAATGCATTCTGTTTTTGTGTCAGTAATTTTTCTCTGCCATGAGACATGCCTGTTCCAAGTAGTAGCTGTTCTTTTAACCTGGGATCTAGAATGGAAAACATGTGAAATAGAGTATTCAGAGGCAGATAACTGTAGCAGCCAAACCAGACTTGTAGCCACCAAAATATTATGGATAAATGAAAAATAGGTATCTGCTGTTGTAAGCTACTAAGTTTTGTGTGCTCTTTGTTACTGTGGCAAAATTGACTGATATGCAGGACCACCAAATTCTTAGTGTATTTGATACTGTATCCTCCATGAATTCAAATAATATTTACTGGGTAGCCCTAGTGTTTCAGCAATTACATTAAACTCTGTGGATATAAAAATTTAAAAACGACATTCTTTTTTATTGCTTATCATAAAATAGATTTTACTGTAGTAGATAAACATGATAAAATGTGATAAATGCTATAATATGATTATGTCATGGTTTGCATTTGCATGGACTCAGAGGATCACCTAACTCCACCTGCGATACAGAATTTGGAGAAAGATTTGCAGAAGTAGTACTAACTAACCTGAATTGTGAAAGTATGCAAGAGTTTACTGAAAGAAGAAATTGAAGGACAAATTGAAGTATTACAGACATAGGGAATCATAAGAGAGTCAAGAATGTGGGCATATACGGAGTTTATAAATCAGTCATAGAAGCTTGGGTTTTTAGTAGGTAGTGTACAAAAGAGACAGTCAGTGCCAAATTAAAATGGACCTTTCTCATTGCACTAATGAGCTTGCACTTTGCCCAGTAGGATGAATGATTGCAGGATTAAAAATAATGGATTATAAATTCAGGGAGAAAGAGAAAGTGGGTTGTAAAAGTGTATGTAAGAAACCAAGTTAAGATACTGTCATTGGGCAGTTAGAGAATTGTCCTGCTTGCTTTGGAGGAGAAAGACCAGCGGGAATTTAGTTTCACTCTGATACACAAATGCTGGTGTTAGCCAAAGAGCAAAGCTGACATTGATGACATTGCAGCCACTCTGTGTGGATAACCTCAGGCTCAGCCACACTTCTCTAGCTCTTGCTGAGACAAGGAAGTTAGAAATGTGCCCAACTGAACCAAGGTCAAAGCCCAGGGAGATAAAGTAACCTTGTAGCCTATCTAAGCTACATGGTAGTTTCCAAAGGTAACACTGGACCCATGTCTATATCCTGTGATCAAAATAAAGAGAACATCCAGGTGATTGCCAGGGGAGAAGGTGAGGAAAGGAAGCTGGAGGAAGAACAGGGGTGGGGGGAGAAGCTTTAGATATAGACTCATTTCTACCTTTACATTATTTTGTCCACATACCCAATAACTTGGTTCTCTTAATCTTTTAAATCCCCAAGGTTCATTCTATTTGCCTCACACAAGTAATGTGAGGAAAATGAATAGTTTTTTGTTCTGGAAGTACGGAATGATCTCAGAAGAGGGTGCAGTATCAGTCATAAGGAAAGAAAATATTGCATTTTAAGTTTTTGGTAAATTAGTTTGAGGAAAATAGGTGGGGCATGTATAAGAATCGGGGGTCAATAATCTACCAATGGTATTAGGGGTAAAGTGGGCAGTTTATCATATAAAAAGAAAGTGTTCAGCCATTCTTAAGCAGATAGGTATATTCAAGAGTAATGTATATATATTTACTAACCATTTCACAGAAGAGTCAAAGGGATAACAGAGTCACAGTGAAGTGACTAAGTATCATCTCAAGAATCTGAAGTAACATCAGAAATAACCCAGGAGACTTTCTGAGCAACAGAAATTTTCTGAGTTCAGCCCTGTGTATATAACCAGACTTTCCTAGACACTAGTATCTTTTAAATGAACAGGAACATGGGAATTTTCACATTTCTTTTCTGCCACCATGAGGGAAAGAAATCTCTTTTTATAAAGGCCGACAGATCCAGGTCTATCATTAATGGCAGTCACGACAACAAAAGCAATGTTGAAATTTTTACAAGGAGACTTTTATCACTGCTCCAACTTTCAACTAAAAATAAAAGAAATAAAAATCACACTCACTGTTTTCATGAGAGAAAAAAGTTAATCCTTTTGTTTCTTCCAGTAGAGTGAAGGAACGGTTTAATTGTTCTCCCATCCAGTTGTTTCAAGTGACCAAAAAGAGAACTAAAAGAGAAGGTCTTGGAATAAAGAAGACGGGAAAGAGAGAAGTAGAAGGACTTGAGAATTCACAAAACATAAAGTTACTTTAGCCAGAAAATAACTGACAGAAGACAGAGAACATAATACAAAGAGCCAAGGAAGCAAGCAGAGCTTTGGGGAAGAGACACCTAATTCAGTTTCTGAACAGGAGGTCTGAGCTCCCCCAAAGATACCGGTGAGAGAGGCAGGACCAGATCAATAAAAGATGGGAGAGCCGGGGAAGAGTTAGCACTTTGATTTAGGGGATAATTTAACAAAGAAAATTTGTGAGATAAAATACAATATTATCTGCATAAAGCGCCATGTGTGGGAGATGACTTGGCCCCATGACTAAGATTGATATTGAAAACCTGAATGTTTCTGAGGATAAAATTATAGGATATTCATAGGTAATGACCAGAACCTCAGACAAGAACCAAGGAAATATGTAATTTTCTACATTTTACAGAAGGGCAGGAGTAAAACCTGCATATTTGACCTAGGTTTGCACATATAAAAAGAGTATGCAATTTTTTTAAAATCAGATTTTATCCTCATAAATTAAATGACAGTAGAGGAAGTACAGAAAAAAATTCATGGAAGGATATGATAAAAAACATGAGTAAGGCTGTTGTAACTAGTTTTTTTTTTCTTTTCCCTGTGTTCATATCTCATTTTCTGCTTCACATCCAGTGCTCTATGATAGTGAGTATCTTCTCAACTGAGGCCTTTCTTTGGTTTTGCCTGTCAATTACTTTCTATTGCAGCTACTTGTTCTCTTACCTTCCAAAGTAATATTTACGATTCATGAGTCTGGAGGTTAAGGAAGCAAGTGCTTGTCTGTATGCCATAAATTAATGCTATCTGTGTAGAATTCATTACCTTGCTTTCACACACTCGAAAGGAATAATACTAATAAAAAATTGCTGTCATTGTCTGTGTCCTTTGCTGGCTGAGGCTGACGTGTAACAGCAGGTGCTTTAGAAAGAAATGCTGTTGGCACTTGTAAAGGCTGGCCAGACACAGATCTGTCCTTTTTGCTTAGGGAAACAACATTGTTTCTTTTGATGTTGGACTGTCAGAAGGGATTTTTGCAGAATAGCTCAGGCAAACAAAGTGGCACAACATGAAAACGATTTCAGAAGCAAGACTTGACTGTAGAATTTGAGAACATCACCAGTCAACAATTACAAGAGAAAGGTCTTTTTTTTCCCCCGTCTTTGAATAAACTTGCTAATCATAAACATTTCTGCCCTTTTTTGGTTTTACTTGTTACATACATATCACATGTATATTTAAACAGTCGCAAAGCTCTGCACAGAATGTATAAATCAAAGCATGTCTATCAACATTATATTGAAATATCCAGGATTGAGTGACAGGATTCCGATTAATCGGTTGGTCATTTAAAAATGTTAATGCCATTTGCAAAACAATTTCCAGGAAGTATAGAAATAATGTAACATTTCTTTGGATCCTAAAAAATTTCAAACTGTTTTTGCTCAAGTTATTTTATTTGATCCTAAAAATAGCCATGAGGAAAAAAATTACAAGTCCAGTATTTCCTATGAACAAACTGAGAATCAGAAAGGAAAAGAGTTCTGCTCAAGTCATACACCCAGGAAGCAGCAGAGTTGATGCTTGAATTATGATTTCGGCGCAGCCCTGGGACAGTTTTCTATACATCGATGTGTTAAAAGAATTTGAGATATTTCCAAGAAAATCTGGAATTATTGGCAAGAGGTGGGGAAAGAAGCTGATACCTGCTGTATCCACAGGTTTGCCTGTGTCTGTGCTCATCCTTACATCTTCTTTGTGACTCAGAAGCCTTCACCCAGTTGCGTGTAGTCACCATTCCATCCCTAGCACGTGGAGAAGTCTCTGGTGCATGAAAGTTGTCCAATGTGCTAAAATAATCTAGCTGAATAAATCTATAACAATAGTATTTATTTAAAACTATCACTTTCTGAAAAATAGTAGAATTCTGTCAATCTCAGGGGACTATTGAACCATCATTCACTTCCCCATTCTCCTTCTCTCCCCACCAACACTCACCATGGCATCAGAAAATCAAAGAAAATACGTTCAGGATCAAATCACCAGTTTGGGATAGGCCTTTCTGGGCTCTGAAAACCATTGATTCAGCAAACTTATCATCCTGAATGCTAAAAATATGATAAGACAGATATGGATTTCAAGAGAAGATGGGGAAATGGAACGGGACAATGTCTTTAGCTTTCATTTTATTCTCATGAGGTCTCTTACCTCAAAAAATGTTTGAGTGTCTTCTCTTTTCACATATAAAGTAGATAAGGTTTATAATACCAAGTGGAATTAAAGTTTCAAATCTAAATAACATGTATGTCTCCAAACTTGTATTCCAATTTTGTTTTTTATGCAAAAAGATGGTTCATATTTTAATAATTTTCTATAAATCTTTAGTGATAACCTTTTTTTTATTCCTGAAAATCACAAATGAGTGAAGATTTCCATTTCACTGTTAAGGTTAGGCACCTGATAATGTAGGAACCTTAATAAGATTCAACAAGAATGGATTACTTTAAATGTTTATGTTCATGGTCTCGAAAACTCCCAATTCTATTTCACTTTTTTAACCCAGATTACATTCTTCTTTGTTTCCTTGGTCTTTATGGGGTGTGTGTGTGTGTGTGTGTGTGTGTGTAGAGATAAAGAACCATGTTTAATGAATCTGTTCAGATTAGTATTCTCTTAATCATCGTTAAAGATATGTCTTAAAATTTCTAATTCACATTAGAGATGAGTAGCTTAATACAGTGAGGTAAACCATCAAATACATCTTATGCAATCTATAGTAATTTATTTTTCCTGAATGTTTTTCATTATCTTATAGCCACATAGTGGGTTTTTCATTATCTCATAGCCACCTAGCAGGTGCAGTTAAAGTATTATATGTTCATAGCACATTGATTCAACATTCTGTCATGACTGAAATATACAAATTTGTAAAATGTGACCAAAATGTCAATACATTTCCAATATCACAAATGAATCTGAAAAATACCTCTGGTTTGAAAATAATCACATGAAAGCATAGCTCAAAAAATGATAAACCACTTTTTCCTTTGTTTACACTGTGTTTACTGTTTCCTCTTTGTCTTTTTCTTTCATGAATTTCCAATCACACCCTAAGATCCATTTTAAATGTCATTTCTGCCTGTAAGTATTTTTCACTTGTTCTAGACGAAGCTAATCAATCCCTTAGTACTTGTAAGTATCAGCTAATGGTGTTTCAGAACATGCAGCAGCCACCAGCGTGATATATGATAAGGGATAAATCTGCATTCTACTTATCTTTTCATACCTCTCACCTAACATATCTCCAGACACTCAGTCAATGCTAAATGAATACTTGTTGAATAAATATGAGAAAAAAAATGAAAGAAGTCTTTTCTTTTTAAGCATGAATTATGTATCAGGCACCATTACAGCAGCAAGGATGTACAGACCTTGCCCTCAACAGTTTGCAGGCTGTTGTCAGGGTTCTTATTAGTCATAAACCAGGTTATACCTTTCTATGCCTTAAGATCTATATATAAAAAGTTGAAAGAATAGTTGAAAATATTGTTTTTTGAGGGTTTTTTAGGCCAAACATCGTATGTGTTACTTCCTTAGTACCAGCAAGATACTGTCTACATATGATGACTTTCCATTTCTGTACCCTCTGTTTTCTTCATCATCTGTACTGTTCATCACCTCTGCTTACCTCTACCTCATTATTTTATAAGAACAAACTCTCATATTTTGTTGTGTTTATTTAGCTAACCTGTTCTGACTACATTTTATGGACTGGATGATTTGTTACAGGCTATATATATTCTTGTAATTTAATCTATCAAAACTTTACTAAGAAAATTTGTCTGTATTCTAAAAACTTTGTCTATGTTCTATAAAGAAGGAAACTGAGGCTCAGAGATGTTGAATAAATTGCCCCACAGTCAAACAGCTGGTTATTGGGGGAATTGGGATCTCAGCTCAAATTTGCTATTTGATCCCAACCACTCTATTTATATCTTTAATCACTGGATTATATTGACCATCCCCTCAGACTATTCCTTCTACTTCTCTGAGTGAGTTGTTTCTCCTTTGTGAATTTGGTGTATCCTAGTTTTTTTTTTTTATCATAACCATGCTTTATATATGTTCCCCATATTCTTCTGATGTTATCTCTCATACTTATGCTGAATGACAGGTGATGTTTGAAGACATCAGTCCAGCTTTTGCTACCTCTCAGAATATTTTTTATCACCTGAGGTCCCTGCTGAAGGGTGAACATAGCCTCCAACTAAGTTCAAATGGCTCTATTTCCTAGGCACAGATGATTTGATAAGGGATAAACCACTGAACTAGTCCTTGCGATGTAGTATCTTCCAGGAATTTATTTCTATAACACAAGTGATTCAGGTGTAACAGATGCAGCTATAAGTCCATGTTGCTTCAAAGAGACAAAGAGTAGCCTCTTTGTCTCGAACATAGTCCTCGAATGCTGAGAGTTAAATCTATGAGTTCCCCATTATGTTTCAGCTAGTTTCAGGGACCTTTGTCCTTTGATGGCAACCATGACTCAGAGAGAATTTAGTTGCAATCATCAAACACTTGAAAGTGAGATAACATAGAACAGAGTGAAGTTTCCCCAGTCCTGGGATATAAACCTATCACCACCAAATAATAGGGTATAAATCAACTAATTAATCTGTGCCCTGAAGATTTTGGCAGCCTAGACCTTGTGTCAGATAAAGTTGATGTGTTAGGGAAAGGAAATACAATTACAGTTTAATCCATAAGAAAGGAGGAAAAATCTTCTCTTAGGTTGCTAAGCTTAAAACAAGTGAAAATGTGGACTTCACACTGCTGAAAACATGGCAGTGTGGCTTGAAGTGATGCTCTGCCAGAAGTCAGTCATTTCCCATTCTAAAGTAGGGGATATATTATTGATTGACCTCTATTTGTAAGGTCTACGGATAAATATTTATAAGGTCTGATAGCCACCTTTTAAATATAAGGTCACATATTTATAAAGTCTATTGGCAAATAGAATCATCCTGGCAAATGAAATATGTGCATACGAGAGAGGACCTTAGGGGACCGTAGAAACACAACTACCTGGATTCTTCTAGTGCATCCTATTAGTGCTGCTAAGCATCAGAAGACATGGGGTGGCAAACTAAAACATGTTATGGAAGAAAAAAGTGTCTGCATCCCCACTCTTCAAGAACACTGCATACCACCAGTTCTCTTAGGCTAGAAGAGGCGTGGGGGGCCTTCTTGGTTGCTAAGTGATGAAGCTTTCCATTTTGATTATCCTAGAACAGTTGCTTGCAAATCAACAAGCTACAGAGTGACTCATGGACAAACAGTTGGAATTGGTATAAAGTCCATGGGGAATACTTTTCCAAGGAGGGAAATTAAGCCAAAACACAGCATGCACACACACGCAAGTACACACACACACATACACATGGAGGTTTGGCAGATATGTGCACATGCTTAAATTGAACTAAACAAAGTAAAGCACCTCAGCTCCTTAGGCAAACAAAAATTCTGAAGACAAGTATAACGAAGCGGGCATTCATAACTGCACAGCCATCTCTAGGGTTCCCCTCAGAGGAGCTCTGAAACACTGAAGACCAAGAGAGTGTTCTTTATAAACAACCCATAAAACAGTCAAATTTGCTAAACAAGTACACTCTCCCTTGCAGGATGCAGAACATTCTCTGAACTGATGCTCAGGCTAGTTGCTGGCTCTAGAGATTTCTCCTTACCCCTACCAAATCTAGTTCTATGAGTCTGAGAATATCCATGACTCATATTCTTCAACTTTAAAATAAAGACACAAACAGTGTCACCCTCATGAGTTACTTCTCAAGATTAAATGAGTTAATCTGAAGAGCCCCAGCTATATTGTAAGCACATGGAGAAAAAAGAGCACATAACTCTTATGGACTCTGTCACAAATGAGGAAACAAGACATGAGGTTATGAAATAACTAGCACATCATGCACAGTTATACTACTAGAAATGGTAAAATTGGAAATAAAAAGCAGACAATGTGATTCCAGAAATTCTTTCCTTGAAAGCTTTTTGTCACCATATAAATGTATTGTGTCTTTGTCCAAAATATTATATACCTGTTGCACTGAGGATTTTTTTTTTTTTTTTTTGGCAATTAGCACCAAGTTTGAAGCATGATGAGAAGAAGAACCTAATCTGTCTCTAGGACCAGAAGACAAAAAACAACGGCTGGAGATAATGCCACTTTGCAACTGGGATGCGATAGGTGCTATGGCAGTACATTCTCTTCTACTGGGAACAGAGTGAGAGCATTTGTAGGTGAAGCTGTAACTGCTGGATCATGTTAGGTGGAGGCAGATTTAAATTTTAGGCATGGGAAAAAATATTTTCTAGACAAAGAGTGGAATACAGTAGAAATATTTGGAAATGTCTGCCCAGTCTATTCCATTTTCTTATTTAAAAATGGAGGAGGAGAGCATTAACCACGTATATCCATTTTCATCATAAAAATGATGAATCATGACACACAAAACAAGATAAATAAAGCTGTTAAAATAAGAAAATAAAGACAAGGGTCATTGTTTTGTGACCTAAAAGAGAAAAAGATTGGGTCTTTGTCCAAATTGTATATCTATTGAATTGGGGATGATTAATTTCGTGTGTTTCTTAACTTTTCTGTGCCTTAATTTTATAGCACTGAAATTGAGACTAACAGTGCCTATTTCAGAAAATTTTCATATTCAAATTTTCAGTTCTGAAGTTGGGATCTTGTTCTTCGTTCTTGGGATCCATTGTATTCACTTATATTGTCCAATAAATTCCTTGTTTGTTTTATTTAATTTAAGTCTTTGACCCCCCACCCACTCTTCAAAATGGTCGTTCTAAAAAAGTCCCAGACTCACCATGAAGTACCAAATTAATCTTACTTCCCTTCTCATTTCCTCACGCCATCTCTAGATCAGACTGGCGATATCAACCTAACACGAACAAACCTGAACTCAACATGGTTTAGCTAATAGTTAAAAGAACAAGTCCTAGACTTAGTCCTGGGCTGCCTACTGGTTCTACCACTTAGTGATTGTGTTTCTTAACCTCTCTGTGCCTCAGTGTTATGCCTCCGAAATAGAAAGTTTAACAGTGCCTATTTCAGAGGTGTGTGAGGTCTAAATGAGATAATACATGAAACAATGACTTTGGGCATGGGAGGAACAGAATAAATGTAAGGTATTAGCTGTCATTTACCTCCCTCCTACATTCTCTAGATTATGCATCCACTTATTCAAACTAAAAATTATCCTTGGCACATCCCTCTTTCTTATGCCATTATATGCAAACAAGCACCAAGTTCTGCTAGTTTTAATACCCAAAATGCTATCATCTGCTCACACTTCTTTAGCTCAGATTCCACCTGGATGTAATTTTCCTACACAGATTTTGTTTAGGAATTTTATTTTTTTATGTAATATCACTTACATGGTGTATATTTCCATACCTTCTCTTTTCAAAGAAATGTTTACTGTTCCGTTAATGAAAACATCTTGCTTTGAGGCCTGTAAGTAACTTGCTGGGCTTTTTTGAGGTTTTTTGGTTTTGTTTTGTTTTGTTTTGCTTTACATAGAGGGTAGTACTTGAAATACTAGTAGCATAGTCTCACATGTCAGCTTAAAAGTGTTGTGCAATTTGATATCTGTTATGATAACAAATCACTGTCCTGAAGGACTGACTACTTTATTGTCCTGTTATCATAGGATGAGGACACTTGTGTATCCACAATGAACACTGCACATTGTAATGGGTCAAAGATAATATTTAATTGCACTAATTTACATTTTTGATTGAATTGATTGAAATATTTTTATATGCTTATTTTTATTATTTTTGTGTGAAATGACCATTTTTCTTCTTTGCGGTTTATTGTATTTCTTAACAAGCTATGTGATTGTTTATATATATATATATTTGAATACTTTGTGATATATGTGATCCATATTTTTATGGACTGAGTGTCCTTTTTTTCCCTGAAAATTTGTATATTAAAATCCTACCTTGCAAGATGATGGTATTAGGAGGTAGAACCGTTAGGAGATAATTAGATCCAGATAGTGGAGCCCTCTTAAATGTGATTGTGACACTTATAAGAAGAGACACTAGAGCTTCCTCTCTGTCTGCTCTCTGCCATGTGGTAATACAATGACAAGACCCCTGTCTGCAAACCAAGAGAAGGCCCTTCATGAGACAACCGATCTGTCTGTGCCTTGATCTTGGAGTCTCTAGCCTCCAGAACTGTGAGAAATGTTTGTTTAAGCCACCCAATGTGTTATTTTTGTTATAGGAGCTAAAACTGACTAAATCATGTATGTTGTGAGAGTTATAGTCTATTACCTTCTTCATTATTGTTACTCTTTATGACAAAATTTTTTTAACTCTTCTTTTCTTGGCTTAAAAAATCGTGTTTCTATTTATATTCTATTTGTATAGTTGTGATTTTAAACTAATTTTTTTTGTATTATCTCTTTTTAAAATTTTTATCTAAGAAGGTTCTCACTTCAAGATATTTTTACGAATTTTGTAAATGGTGATATTGTAAGAATGGAGTCTAACATTATTTCATATACATGGGTTTATTTCTATGCTTCATAAATATTGCAGTTTTAATTATTTTAATTTTATGGTGCATTTTGATGTCTGAAAGAATAAGCTCCTTCATTACTCCCCTGTTTCAAAATTTTATTGGCAGTCATTGAGTATTTTCTAAATATATTATCCTAAAATTTTTCTTTTGCATTTTTTTATTGAAAGCACATATAATTTATAGATCAATTTAGGAAGACATGACATGTTGGAACTATTAAAGCTTCTGTCAGGAACATAGCATCTCTCTCTCTTTCTTAGTAACTAGAACATTAGATGATAGAAATAGATACCAGTAAATATTTATGACTTTCATTGTAAAGGTTTTGTACATTTTATGAAAATTTCACAAAAGATACACCTCTTGGAATTGTACTTTTCTATGGACTACATTATGTCCTCTCAAAATTCGTGTGTTGAACCCCTAACTCCCAATGTGACTGTATTTGGAGATAGAGCCTTTAAGGAGATAATTAGGGTTAAATGAGGTCATAAGGGTGGCACTTTTATCCAGTAAGAAGAAACACCTGACAGCTCCTGTTTTCTCTCTGTCTCTCTCTCTCTCCCTTCCTCCCTCCTTCCACACACACAAAAGGAAGAAGTCACATGAGCACACAGCAAGAAGGTGGCCACTTGCAAGCTAAGAGGCCTTAGAATGAATCCTAAGTGGCCAGAACCTTGATCTGTGACTCCCCAGCCTCCAGAACTGTGAAAAATAAATTTCTGTTGTTAAAGCCACTCAGTCTATTTTGTTACCACTGCCTGAGCAGACTAAGACATACACACACATTTTTACTGCCCTGCCACACATCATCTAAAAGTGCTTCATTTGTTTCCTGCCCCGTTCTTTTTACTTCTGTAATACTAAAACGCTCAGAGTTCTGTTTCCTCACTTCCTTTCAATAGGGTCTTCTAAATCTAAAATGCACTTCTCCTTTCATCCTTAGAGCCTCCTAGAATCTCTTTATTATCCTACAAAATGTATTCTATTCCTCGAACCTACCCTGCACATTTTACCATTTTATATTATAAAGATATCTTTACGTTTCCCTTCCAAATTGTGAGTTTCATAATTTTCTTGAAGGGATGGTCTGTGCTTTATTCACCTTTACATTATTCATATCTAAAGAAATTACTTACATGGAAGTAGCTGAATTCATTAATTAATGTATTAATTGTTTTGCTGACTACATCACCTCCACCAAAGGTAGCATAGTTGATAAGCTGCAGAATATTTAAATCACTGTCTGCATAATTCTGAAGACTAGTCCCACATATCATCCTTCTTAATACTGGTACATTTTCTCCTTAGAGGATTTTAGGAAAACAAACAACAAAAAAAGTTTCTGGATATCTAGTGCTTTATTGAGAGAGAGTTAGAGAGTTAAAGTATTAATCCAAATGACCAGGAAAAGATACTAATATTAATTTCTCTAATGCTGACAACAAAAATAACAAAACAATTGTTTATTGAAGAATTACAAACATATAAATGGTACAGTCATCATAACAGTCCATTTCTATGAAATATCACAAAGTAACTGACCCATGTAATTAATAAATAAGTCAAAAAATAGAAGCCCACTTGTCCTGCTCCTCAACCCCTAGTCTGTCTTATTTGAAGTTAACTACTACCCTGAATTTTAACAATATAGAATAGTTTAGTTTTTTTTCTAACTTATGGTAAATGGAATCATAGACTCTATGTTTTCATTGTCTGGTTTCTATCCTATTGCTTAACATTGTTTTGGGAAGTCACCTATGCTTTTTTGTCAAGCCATATTATTTATTTTTATTCAGTGCAGTATTTCATTTTATGAATCTTGTATTTTTAATTTATCTGCTTGATTGATTATTAATAGACATTGAGTTGTTTCCATCTCAAGACTATAATGATTTGTGTTTTTATGAACATTATTGTTATGTGTGTGTGTATATGTGGGTGTGAATGAGTGTACATATATATTTATTTCTGTTAAGTAGACAGCTAGTAGGGTATGTTTTTAAGTATACCTAGAAAATGTATATATTCAGCTTTAATATATAAAGCCAGTTTTTCAAATTGTTTCACTTTATACTTCTATATTTGGTAATTTCAGTTGCTCCAAATCCTCACCAAGATTTGTTATTATCCTTTTTAAAATGTTGGCTCCTTTGGTGCTATTTTACTGCTAATATTTTCACTGGTATTAATCCACACCAATGAAAAGATTTCAACTGTCTTCTGTGACTAAGACCACATGGAGAAAGGAGCTGTAATCCTCTTTGTTGCTTATTATGCCTGAGGGGCCCATTAGCCTCTTTTCTCTATCAAAGCAAGTAAACTTTCTAAATCTTCAAAAATATTAATGTAAAGGAAATAAAGGAAATGTTATATGTTTGTCACCACTTAATACAGCTGTTTTACTTTGAATAAAAGAAAGCCGATTTTGACAGGACAAATTTTTACTCATAGTTCTGAGAGGAATTTTTTTTATGTGGTGAATTATAGATTTAGAGTTTCTGGCTTACTTGTTCTTGGAATATTTTTTGCACTTCACTTTCCCAGTTTTCTTCACTCTCTTATCTTGAATAGTTTTAGTGCTTGCAAAAGAAGCATATACTTACACCAACATTGTAATTAGTCCACTCTAATATTAGAGGTCTATTTTTGCAGACAAATGAGTTATTTGTTATCAGTAAACATTTGCCATATTTATAAGAACTCCACTAGCACTCAAAAAAACAAAATCTAGTAATAAATAATAATTATTAATCTAAGATGTTTCTCTTTCATATGTATTTATATTAGAAGTTTGATGAGAATTTGATACTGTGAAAAATTAAAATATAATAACATATAAGATTTCTGTCATTGACTTCTGGATTTGCTCAAAAACACACGAATAGGTGTATTTTTGTGTGACAGTATATATACATATATGTTTTTTAATGATAAGTACAATAGTATAAAATAGTCATATAATTTTATATTATATTGTACTCAGCACACAATTTTATCAGCCACTTGTACTAATATCAATGAAAATGAATGTTAAATTCTGAAGTGACTTCATATTTCTCTAGTACAATGAGTTTTCTATTTCCAAATTTGCCTGTCAATTCACATTCAGACATCAATGCTCACTAATTTTCTGAATTTCTCCAGTGATTCTTTATTTGGCTTTGATACTCTGCAAATAGCATTTAATTGTCTATTATTTCCCAGTAGGAATCTTTCCTGAATAGTTGCCTTATATATGACATATCCAGACATCAATAATCTTAAAGTCAACCTTTTTGAGCAATGTTAGCTGTCTAGTCCATCTAATCGGGACACCTAGTATTTTTTAACTTGAAAAGTATTATAGAATATATACAAAGTGTTTGAAAATCATCTTTTAAATATGAAGAGCACTAAAAGATTGTAAATGCATTTATTTAACAACCTGGTGAAGAATAGAATTTATCACATACCCTAGAAGCATACTGTGCGTTTCTTACTAGAATCCCCCTCTCTCCATAGAGATAATCACTCCCTTCTTTTTTTTCTCATTAATTATCCTCCTCTTTTTCTTTATAATTTTTGCCACACATCATACATGTGTGTGAGTGCGTGTGTACGTAGAATAATATAATTGGACGATGAAGGAAGTGCTGTTAAACACTGGAAAAGATGAAAGTCTATGTAATGCAATGGTAAATTATTTGGTGAAAATAATTTGGAAGATAGATGATATACATCTGAATATCTGGCATTAGCAGGAGAGTTTGGAAAAAAGAATGTTAATTGTATGGTATGCCTTGGTTTCAATTAGCTACATTTAGCAAAATTTTTTCAGAAAGTGATGTGTGCAGAAAAGAATAGTTTGGTTTACATGAAGACATGAAAGAGAATAAAGAAAGTCCACTGATTCAAGGAAATACATGTTTGGAATAAGCAACTAAGAAAAGAGACAAGCCAGAAAGCCTTTGAACAATAAATGTCGTTAGAATCAGCCTTGGAATAAAAATCAAATCTAGTGTATTTCTTTAACCCATGTTGAAATGTCTGGCTGGAATCAAACGGTGTCTAATAAATCTTTTCATTTGGAAAAAAAAAGTAACTCAAGGAAAAATGAACTTAGTGTGAGCCTGCCCCTCTTTATTTCATGTCATGGTGAATATGTGGTAATTTCTGACTTTTTTTTTGATCCTATAAGCAAAAATGAATGTCATTATGTTTTTTTCTGTTTCTTATTTATTTATTATTTTTTGTTTTTATTCAGGTTACTTGTGTCTTGTCGGGTTGTAAGGATTACAAATGCCTTCTATTATGTGCTATTTTTCACTATTGTTATGAATTATGGTGGCTCTTTATGGATTTATAACCAAAGTTCTAGAGTTTAATGTAGTTGAATTGTTCAAACTTTCTCCCTCAAATGAATAATCAATTGTCTCATCACAATTTGTTGAAAAGCTCATTATTTCTCCAGTGATATGCAATAGCCAGTATGATGATTTAGACAATGTTTTCAAACTGGCTGCAGTAGGATGTCCCATTCCACATGCTCTTCTGTGATATGACCTTGACACTCCTCCCTCAAGAAGTAGCATCCCCCTCCCATTGAAGCTTAGCTGGCCCTGTGAGCTGTTTCACAAACAAAATGTGGTGAAACATTACACTGTTTTGCTTCTGAAGTTGCGCCTTAAGATATCTACAATTTCTACTTTCATTTGGGAATATCTCTTCTTGGGACTTATCCTCTGCATTTGGGTAAGGAAACCCAAACATCTATGTGGCAAGGCCCAAATAGAGATAAACCAAGCTCTTTGCTGAGTGTCTCACCTGAGATAACAGCCACCACAGAGTGTCACCTCCCAGCCACATGACTGAGGACATTCTGGAGTTCCCAGCTACTCCTGCACCTCCATCCATACCATGCAAACCAGGAAAATAAGACCAACTTAGAGATTTAGGAGCAAATAAAGTACATATTGGTTTAAACCACCAAATATTGGAATACATCTTAACACAGCAATAGGTTACTGAAACAGACTGCAGTTAAATTTAAATACACTATACAGTCTGTGTCAGTTAGTCTCTGATTCTTAATTCTCTGCGATTGTTCAGTTTTTTAATCCCTATTCAATACCATATTTTAATTACTTCAACTTCTTTATTAATCTTGATATCTTAATATATTTTAGACATCCTACACTTCTTCTCTAGGAATGAATGTTCTTGAACTTAGCTCCTTTTATAAATTTAGTCAGATTATCACATTGCTCAAACAAATAAAATTTTTATAGGAACTGCATATTAATGGTAAAGTAGAAGTAGAAGATAAAGTAGAAGATTGAGATTCATGATTTTGATCTATCTCCATTTTTTAGATCTTCACTTTTGTTTTTAAGTAGAATTTTATAATTATTTCAGTAAATGCCTTACCAATTTTTTGTTCGGATTTATTACTGGACACTTTATACTATCAATGCTAACTTAAATCTACATTATATTTTCATTTTCTGTTGTTGACGTATAGAGAGGCAATTAATTTTTGTATACGTATTCTGAGTTTATACTTGTAATACTTTCTTACTAACTTAATATTTTATTTCTAGTTTTTTGAATTTTATATTAAAATTACATAATTAAATAATTTATTTTTCTCTTTTAGTGAAATGAGAAACTACCACTATAGTGTTGCAAAAAATTGATAATAGGACACCCTGTTCTCCATTGTAAGACAAATGGTTTCAATGTTTCACCATAAAGTATGTTTGCTGTAGACACTTTTGCAGATACCTTTGGCACCTGATACTTGACTGCTGTTACTGAAAATGTCCACATCATTTCTTCTGTAAATATTTCTGTCATGGTTTTGTATTTGTAGTTCTATGATAATAACTAAGAAATTAACTCTAAACAACTGAGATCCTAGTATAAAATGAAGTCACATATCACTTGAACTGTATTAAATATTTAATAAAATACCAATAAATATTTTAAAATTCCTTAAATAAAATTAAATAAGGTTTCCATTTTAAGATAGTTGATCTAAATATACCCATTTGGCCTATCTTTCCTCAAAACTATTGAAATTATAATAAAATTTGAGAAATTTAAATACAGACATTAATAAAAGTAATGACAAAATACTAGAGGATAGGGTGCTATCTGCAATCCAGGAAGTTTTGTGAGTGACTAAACAGCATAAGGTAATTAGTGTTACCTAATAAAGAGATAAGCCCAAGAAAAGTAAGCCATATCCATGAACATGCAAATGTATGCAGGCAGACTCTATGGCATTCATTATAGTGATTTATGATAGTACATTTAATTAATTATTAAATTAATTATAGAGCTACTGTATTTTAATTGAGACAAGCCAAATCGGTCTGCTCCTTACCTTTTCCTTTCTACAAGTGGGAAGGTCTTGAGGAAGGTGTAACTGTCCTCAAGTATTTGTTCCCAGGACAAAACCAGAATATTTGCCTTAAAAAATATATTAACAAACTTGGTGTGGGCTCAGAATCCCAGTATATGGGAAATTTAAAAAATTATGTCATTTTGAACCACCATATAAGCATGGGGAAGGGGAACACACAACCACACACACCCCTCAAAACTAACAAAGGCCACACTTTTCCAAAGAAGAATACATTAAATTGTTTTCATAGAGAAAAGTCATAATTATTTGATACAGATTTTAAAAGTCTCACAAGCCAAGCAGCTTTTTAAAACTTCACCAACCAATAGTGATTCCCAACCCAGGTGTGTGCTAGAATCATCTGGATAACCATAAAATATAGTAATACTTTGGACCTACCACTAGGGATTCTGAATTAAATGGTCAGATGGAGACCCGGGAATCAATAAGTTGAAATAGTTTTGCTGGTGATTTCAAAGTATAGTAAAGTTTGAAAATCATTGTAAAGTCATTATTCAGAGGACTTTCCTTTATTCTGTGAACTTTGTGTCATATTTGCTACTGCAGTCATGCAGCCCAAAGACAAACCACACACCCTTTTATTTGGTTTACTGATTGTGTCTTAGTTCAAGCAAATAAAACTGAGGCCACCTAAATTTGGCAAATACCTCCATTTGCTTATTACCACACCATGGTGGCTTCTCGCAGTGGAAATGAACAAAACCATGCAGCTTTCAGTAAACTGAGTTCATAAGTTTGTGAGATTCACAATGTTACTGCTGGGTTTAAGGGCCTTGGGCTTTGCCCAAAGAACTGAGTCAGATGTCCTGCAGGGCAGCCTGTTTTGAGCACCATGGAAAATTATAAAATTTAGGCATTACTGACTCTTCTTTCTTCATTAATCAACCTCAAAATGTTCATCATGAAGCTGCATCACATCTTGTCCTAAATCTTACTCGTGGGGGAATGGTGGATTTGAATGGTTCAGAGACTTGTAAGCAGCTGGAATTTGATTTTCAAACCTACAATTAAGGTAAATTCTAGCTCACACATTCAACTATTGTAACAAGATCCTGACATTTTACAAACTCCATTCATTTATAATTCTCTGCAGCTAGCTTTCTATTTCAGGGAATAATTTGTGTGGAACAAGTAACTTCAAAAATGTACATTTTTAAAGTGTACAGGCTACCATCTAATTTAATTAAACTAATTATTAATTCATTAGTATTAAAAGATAAACAATGCACAAAACTCCCACCAACAATATCCAAAAAGAGAAGGACTAAGATAAATCGTAAAGAAAACTGAAATTTTAAGGAAAAAAAAGACATTTGTTATAAATTTAGTTTAAGTATAATTTATTTATATCAAATGTCTGTTTTTTCTTAAATTTTCAGTTTCAAAACAGTTTTGCTCACCATCCGAGAGCAATATTTTCAGGTAGGCATGAAGAGGCACATAAAAGGTTTAATTTAACTGTGCATTTAAACATAAATATATGGAAACAAGTGACCAAAAAAATTAAAAGGAATATATACATTGTGATAAATTATACTATGAAATTAATCAACAATTAGAAAGAATGAACAAGATATATATGTAATGGCATAAAAATATTTTAAAACATTTTAAATGTAGAAAAAAAGAATTCCTAAGCAAAACATACAAAAGAAACCTATTTATACAAAACAAAACAAAATATACAGTGAGCGAAGGATAAAAAATTGCCTGTTGGGTACAATGTACACTTTTTGGGTAATGGGTACACTAAAAGCCCCGACCTCACCAGTATACAATATATAGATGTAACAAATCTGCACTTATATCCCCTAAATATATTGAAATTTAAACATTTACACAATAGTCTCCACAAAGCTAGACACAATGTTTTTGTATATTTAGATGTTATTTAGAAAAACATTACTAAGGCTATGCTTAATTACTTTGAATACATTTCTGAAAATTAACTGATATATTTATTATATTATTTTAATAATTAAAAATTAAAAGTCAAAGTGAATTAAAAAAACATTACTAATAATATTCAGTGGTAGCTGTAGAAACCATTGAATAACCATTGGACTATTTTTAAATATAAATTCAATATTTCCCTGTGATATATGTCACCTATTTTAAATACAACTGTTTTCATCTTTCATATATATACACCCATAGCAGTTGGCTCCTATTCAACTTCATCAAAAGTTTTGATTAATTTTCAACATATACATGTCTGTCTCCTGTCTTGGTTGCAAACTCATTGTGAATGTCTATCTTCTTCTTGGGAGCTGGCAAAGTACAGTACATGTTATTCAATAAATATTTACTAAATGTATGAAAGTATTCAGTGAACATATGTGTGTATGTATGTGTGTGTATGTGATCTGCATTGTTTAAATTCTGTGCAAGCCATCGTATAATCTTTAATTTTAAAAGTTAAATATAGGCATGCTGTTAGTAAGATACATAGAAAACCTGAGGTTGTTTATATCCCTTCTCAATGTAATTCCACTGATATATATTTCCAAGGACATTAAGACACTAAAGTAAATTAAAACTATTATGAGTCCACATTGATATCTTACTTTACAGAAACAATAATACGTACTCATAGATGCTTAAATGTCATTCCATTGGTTTTCTAATTGTTATTTTCAAGTCAAACAAATTTTATTTGCCTTTCCAGTGGCTTTATTTATTTTAAACAATTTAACGAATCAATATAATCGTTAAAGAATCTTCTTACTGTCTCCTTTTTAAAATCATTCTCTGAAAATATCAGACAGGACTTTTATGTGTTTCTTTTTTTTTCTGAATTTTCATCTTGTTTAGTATGTCTTATTGGAACCTGTGATATAAATGCTAACATTAAAGCACAATATTATGTGCTGCCTTTACATTTGGTGAGAGGTGAACTGGAATGGCCTAATCACATTTCCCCTACACCCCCCACCCCCTACCCCCTACCCCCTACCCCCCCACTCCAGCAGATAAGATCCCTTAGCTAAACAACCCTCATTATTAAGGGAACCAGGCTAGTGCCTACTTATACCTGAGAAGCATGTTTCATTTCCCTGCCAGCCAGTGGAATTGCTCAAACAAATCAATCATTTTCTCCTGTCGGTGTTAGGAATCACCTCATCCTCTTGTTACTACAAAGACTGCCTTAGAGAGCCCCTGGTTGCTCTCTCTGTTTCCAAGTGCAACTCCCACATAGCCCTGCATGGTGTGCTGCATCCTCCTCTCCCAATCTGCCAACATATGTGACTAAAAAACTGTTGTGGATCTTATCTTTCCAGTGTCTGGTGTTGTGTGTTCAGTTATCCCTATAATCCTAGAGTGGGAAGTGCTCTCTCACCAATGAGGTGAATAGAAGATAATTAAAACAGAATTTCCTTTATAAAGGCGATCTTAGCTATGTAACTTTTACCATCATCCTACCCTTAGCTCCTAGCTAGTAAAGTAGTGGTTAGTAATTTTAAAATGATCTAATTAATATCTGCAAATTTAAAATGTTACTCCTAGAAAAGAAGAAAAACTGTCAATGTAAAGAAGCAGACAGATTTTTAGAAATTAGGAAATATGAAAAAATTCAATAAAATGCTGAATAGTTGAAGAGTATCTGATCTGAATAAATGAAGACATGAGGATATGAAAGAAGAAATCCTGAAAATTTCAGATGACATAGAACAAAGAGCAAGACAAAAAAAGTTAGGAACTAGAGAGGGTCAAACACAAGAGGGTCACTATTCTCCATACGTTTTCAAAAGAGAAAATAAAGAAAATAAAGACGTGAAAATGAGGAGTGGAAAAAAAGAGAAAGTCTTCAAATTGAAAACAAAGTAGAATCTTGTTGATAGGAAAATGTTTGAAAAAAATATGTTACATCTATTCTATGGAATAGTACATGTAAGTTAGAACTTTAGCCAAGTATTTGAAGATTTGATGTTATTTCCTTCATGTTTAGAAAACAAGACAAGACTCAGTGTTGTAAACAAAATTATCCTAGATTTGTAAAACTGTGAGAAAAATCTCTGTGCATATTAATTATGTATATATTTGCATATGGTAATATAAGCATGGAGGGAACTGCGGTCACCTACAGACACCAGAGCACTGGGTTTGGTTAACAGAAGAAGGAGTGAGAGAGATTTGCACAGTTAATTGACTACCTGTGCAAGGCAGGTGATAAAGGTGGAAACTAAGCTGGGTGCAAGAAAATAAAACTAAAATATTGTGTGTATAAACCACATTTTCTTCATCCATTCATTTATCAATGGACGTTTAGGTTGCTTCTACATCTTGCTTATTTTGAATAATGCAATGAACATGAGAGATCATATTTTTAATTTTTTTGATTAAACTACATACTATTTACCATTATGCTAAGTAAAATAAGGCAATCACAGAAAGACAAATACTACATCATTTTACTTCTATTAGATATCTAAGATAGTCAACCTCATAGAAACAGAAAGATAATGGGGGTGGTGGGGGGATGGGGGAAGAAAAAAATGTGGAGTTCCTGTTCAATGGCTGGAAAGTTACAGGTACCCAAGATGAAAAAGTTCTAGAGACTTACTGTATAGCACTGTGCCTATAGTTAATAGCACCGTATGTGCACTTAATAATTTAAGAGGGTAGATTTCATGTTATGTGTTTTTAAATTGATTAATTAATACTAAAACATTGTGAGTCAACAGGAGAGTGCTTAACCTTCCTAAAGTCATTCATACACATGTTTTAAAGTTCTGGGATGACCACACAAAATCTTCCAGGAAGGTGACGCAACCAGGGTAGCCAGTCTGAGATCCCTTGTTCATAGATTTTTAAAGGATTTCTCGTAATTAGTAATTCAGCTATATTAACAACTATTTCTATTAGGAAACATAAGCAAATCTGATTTTGATCTACAAAATACCGAACACCTGTTCTCAAAAGGTGGCACCTGTTCTGTGATGCTATGTTCTAAGTTTCTTTACTAGAGACCTTCTTGTTTATCTAAGTTTTTAGGTTATTCAGTCTTAGATCTCATACGGATCTAAATATTATTTTTTGTTTTCTAAAAATCAAATTCCCCGTCTAAATCCAGCTCTGAAATAAGATTGGTATGTAATTTTCATTTCTTGCTTTATTCTTGTTTAATTTTAATATCAAAGTTTGTTAGATTTATAAAATAAGTTGGATTTCTCATTCCATTTGCTCTGTTTCTCTTTTCTGGAAGATTTAATTATCTGTCCTTGAATAAATATATTGACATGAAGGTAATTAAAATATTCTCTTCTTTTAATGTCTGTAAATGTACAGCATTCTTCATTTATGTTATTGGCTATTTTTGCCCTTTGTTTTATTTTCTTGGTTTCTCTTCCCAGTGTCGTGTTTCATTTGTCAGCCTTGCCAAATAAACGGTTTTTGTTGCTTGGGTCTTTTATATTAAAGTTTTGTTTTGTTTTGTTTTGTTTTTCATTGTTTTTCCATCTGTTTCCATTCTTCTTTCTGTAATTTCCTTCCTTCTAATTGCTTCAGTATGTTCTCTTGTTCTTTCCCTAACCTCTTATGTTAGAGACTTACCTCATTAATTTTCACACTTTCTTCTTTTCTAAGCATACATAAGACGCCAAACTTCTTCGTTGTCAGTGAGTAGCATCCCGCAAAGCTAGGTAGGCTTATCATTATCATTCAGTTTAAATGTTTTTTAATACACAGTATGACTTTTTCTATGACATGTTATTTATTAAGGAGTGGTATTTTTAAGTTATCAAATAAATGTGTTGTTCCAGTACATTTTGTTACTGATTTCTAATTTCTTGCACTGTAGTGAGAGAATTAAATGGTATCAATACTTGCAAACTTTTTGAGGCTGCATTTTGGTCAGATATGAAGTCAGTTTTCATAAGTAATCCATGTGTTTTTGAAAAGACTATGTATTTGCTGGTTATTGAATGCAATGTTTTATATGGGTCTATTAAATGATGTTTGCTAATTGTGCTATTAACATACACTATCTTTTTATTTTTTTTTATTTCAGAATATTATAGGGATACAAACTCTTTGGTTATATATATTGCCTTTGCACCACCAGAGTCAGAGCTACAAGCGTACCCATCCCCCATAAAGTGCACACTGCACCCATTAGGTGCGAATTTACCAATCCCTTCCTAACCCCTCCCACCTGCCTTTAATAACTTCTTTCCTGCATGATTTGTCAATTTAAAAAACTGTACTGAAATATCACGCATGATAGTAACAATAGATTAACAAACTTCTCACTCTATTTCTGTCCAAATTCATTATTAATATTTTGAAAATTGCTTTTAGGTATATGTTTAGGTGTTACTTTACATGTTTTGATTATCTTGTTTTGACCCAATTCACTCTAATAATGCTTTTGTCATTAAGGTATGATATTAAGGTATATTTTGCCTACTATAAACATAAGCACACTGGCTCTGTTTTTTGTTTGTTTGGTTGATTTTGCTCTAGATCCTTTCAGAAAATACCCTTTAATAGAAAAAATTTGGTTTTAATATGAAAAATAGACTATATTTATTGTGATTATTCATATTTAGATTTATCTTCCCTGTCAAAATATTCCTTCTATTCATTCACTTTCTCCATTCTTTTCTGTACCCTCCTTCTTTCTTGCGTTCTTTTGCTTGTATTTTTCCCTGCCATTCATTTTTTTCTCTGTACTGTTTGCAAACTATTCTATGCTCATTCTTTTAATATTACCCTACCTAAATTATAATGGTTAGTTACTTAAGGTCCAAAGTCAATCAATGTATTAATCCTTCATCTGAACCTTATCGACCTTAGAACATTTTAACTCTGATTAGATCACTCCCAGGTTATGAAATAAAATTCTTAATATTTTGGTTTCAATCTTACTTTTTGTTACAGGTTAGACTTTACAATTAATCTTGTACTAAGCATTTATTAACACTTACCCATACACACTTCCAATATTTTTGGTTGTCATTTTATCTTGCATTTCAGATTTTCTGTCTTGGATGGTTTTTGTTTTTTCTTCTGCCTAAAATGCATTCTTTGTACTCTAATTTTATTTGGTGCAGGACATTTTGTAGTAACTTCTCTGTTTTTATTTATATTAAATGTCTTTATTTCAGTTTGTTTCTTAAAGAGAGAATGTTGACAATTTCCCTCAACACATTTACAACATCTTTCGACCATTTTCTGGCTGTCAATAGGTCAGCAGAAAGTTGAATTTCCACTGGCTTGGTGTCTTTTCTAGCTCTTAAAAAAATATTGCCTTTTACTTTGATATTATATTGATTTACTATTTTGTGTTTAGATGTTAATTTCTTTTTATTTCTCTTGCTTGTGTTTCATTGGGCTTCCTAAGCCTGAGATTGCAGACTTTCAAATATTCTGACAATTCTCACCTACCTTTTGAATTTTCCTGCGCCACATTTTCCCTGCAATTTATTAACTCTTACCAAACGTGTCCATTCTATGTCTTCTCATCTCTTCATCTCTTCACTCAAACAAAAAATGTACTTATATGCATTGAATTTGAGATAATATATTTAAGGATCCTTTTTGTTTATTGTGTTTAACACATTCTTTATATTAGCTATATTTTTCTGTATAACATGTAGCATAACACACATTAATTGTCATGATTGTGGGTCTGCATATATTTGTTTTCATATTTGTGCTGTGTTTGGGATTATTTAGCCTGACATTGGCTGGCCAGCTGCACTCCAGTCTTCAGTCAAGTTTAGCTCTCCTCTACTTGGCTTAATTCTGAAGTCTAGAAAAAACTGAAAGCAACTACCCAGGATGTGTTCTTCTCTTGCGCACAACAGTTAAAGTTAAATTTTGCACATGTCTTTAAAACTTCTGTTTGTGTCATATCTGCTAACATTCCAGTAGCCGAGACAAGTCCAATAGCTAAGTCAACATCAAAAGGGCACAGAAGAATACTCCACCACATTTGGAAGCACCGTTAAGTTACAGGACACAGGTTTAATATATAGGACAATAATCTAATATATATATACATACATATATACATACATAAATATATATGTATATATACACACATATGACAATTTAGTTATTTCGATTGGGAGGTGTCTTAGTTTGGGCTGCTATAAAACATTATCATAGAATGAGTGGCTTAAAAATCAAAAATTTATTTCTCACTTTTCTGATGGCTAGAAGTCCAAGATCAGCGCGTCAGCATGATCAGGTTCTGATGAGGGCCTTGTTCCTAGTTTGCAGATGGTTGTCTTCTTGCTGTGTCTTCACATGATGCAGAGCAGAGAGGGAGGAAGCATGAACTCTCATGTCTCTCGTAAGAGCCTTAATTCTATCATGAGGCTCCACCCTCATGACAAAATTACCTCCCAAATCCCCACTTCCAAATACCTTGGGATAAGGGACATATGAATTTTGGTAGACAAAAACATGCCGTCCATAAGAGGAGGATTGTTCAGGGTATATTATCCATATATTAATAGAGAAGTAAGTTCACTCTTCCTCTGTCTAGCTTTGACACGAACTCTCAAATGCTAAGATTGCTTCTTCTCACGAAGATGCGCTAACTTTCTTCTTTAAGGAACAGCGCACACAGTACTGGCTTCATTTAGGAAAGCCATGAGGCTGGTTTTCACTTGAGAGTTCTGTACATGCCCATTTTGTCTGGGAATCAGTTCAGTGTTATAATTGTCATGCTATGATATAATGGTCCTGGCCTTCTCACTCACTCTCCAGGCCTTCATTCAGAGCAGGGATCATTTTCTGCCTTTGTACAGAGTGTCAGTGCAGCCACCTCTGTGCATTGAGCACAGCACAGCGGGAGTGGGGGATTGTCTTCAAATTCATATCAGTGCTGCCTGCTGGCCAGGCAGTGTGTAACCACACATACTGCTTAGTGTTGTATTTTAATTAACCTGTAATTTATAACAGTGTTCGTCTTTGTCTAGCTTTCCTCTCTCCATCTCTCATGGTTTTTTTTTTTTTTAAGACAGCGATGGAGAAATATAATTTAAAACAAAATTTTCTTCCAACCTATAAATCCTCTCCACAAAGGTACTAGGAAAAAAAAAAGACAAAAACCACTTTTTATTATTGAATAAGCCTTAAACCAGAATGTGATGTGCATCTCAAGTACTCACTAAGAGATGGCAAAGACAGAAAGAAATCTTATCTTTTTGTATAGCCAAGCAGGAACAATCCAGTATATACATGATTTCAGTATAAACAATAACTAGTCATCAAATAAGGGGACTTAACAGTACCATTTGTCACACACGATTCATCCCAGATTCATCTGGTTATTGGGGTGACTATCCATGTGAGTTAATTGGCATTATATAAGGAAGAAACAAATTTCTCCTATCAGAAGGAAGTTTGCAACTTGGAGCCAGATTTCCATCTAGGAAGTCATTCTCTTACTCACACATGAACTGAGGATAGGAGTGCCCTGTCTTTCTTGATGCTTACATTTCAAAGGAAAGGCACCCAGGGTTCTGAGAAAGATGTTCCTGGGTCATAAAGCTGGCAAAAGGCCTATGTTGTTTTTAAAAGTATTTACATACATCTCAAAGAGTACAGAAAGTACTTAAAATTACAAGTTTTTGGCCAGTAGGAGGTGGTAGCTCAAGCTTATAATCCTAGAGTTCTAGGAGGCCAAGGTGGGAGGATCCCTTGAACCCAGGAGTTCAAGACCAGCCTAGGCAACATAGCAAGATGCCATCTCTACAAAAAAAAAAAAAAAAAAAGAAAGAAAAGAAAAGAAGGAAAGAAAGAAAGAGAAGAAAATTAACCAGGTGTGCTTGCTGTCCCAGCTACTCAGAAGGCTGAGGCAAGAGGATCCCTTGAGTCCAGGAATTTGAGGTTACTATGAGCTGTGATCATGCCATTTGCACTTCAGTCTGGGCAACAGAGTGAGACCTTGTTTATTAAAAAAAAAAAAAGAAAGAAAGAAAGAAAGAAAAAAAAAGAAAAAAAATTACAATTTTTCTAAAATAAATAATCTAAAAAATTAAGAGGGAAGGCAGACATCTCTTCCCTTATTTTTAACAAGGAGAATCAAGCCTCTTATTTTTAATTTTTATTTGTCCTTTCAAAACAGTATTTGTATCTATATAAAAAGATGACTCCTTTAAAATAACACATCTGTGTTTTTTTAATGACATTTTCTTGTGACACTTGTTTGATCCCTGAATTTCTTGAGAGAAAATGATAGAAACCATTTGACATTAAATTTACTTCTGTGGAGGGATAAAATCCTGAAATATTAATTCAGGCATGGCTTGTAATTACTGTACAGTTTTTTTCTTTCCATTTTTTTAATCACTCATTTTCTTTTTCCTTATTAACTTTTTCTTATTTAGACAAAAAGTAGGGCACCTCTACTTTCAACGCCCTCAAGGCAGGGCTGTTACAATAGATAGGAAAACAAAAAGGACAAAATAGGCAACTGAAAGGATTTAGGACAAAACACATGTTTAATTAGAAGTAGTAAAGACAAAAATGCTTTTAATTTAAAATAACTAGAGATTTTTAAGAGCCAGAGGCTGAAGTACCTCAGAACCTAAAGTTTATTGAAAAACAATAGCTTGGAAAGAAAACACTGCAGAAAGAACAAATTCCTCTGCCTTCAAATATCAAATATTACTTAATATTTGCCTGGGGGAGGGAGGGTGAGAAAGAGAGAGAGGGAGAGGTAGAGGGAGAGAGAGAAAAAGAGAGAGGGAAGAAAGAGAGAGAAAGGGAGAGAGAGAGACTTTAGAGCAATAAGCTTTGAACATTGAATTGAAGGGTAAACTCTCTAGAATGTGACCTATTGTATCCTCTTACCTAGATGGCAGATGGCTAAATAGGGATGGGTTGGAGGTGAATCTACTGAAGGAGCTCAGGAAATTTCACCCCAAAATACGACTTCTTGGTATAAAAAGTATCTTGAATTTAAAGGCCCTTCAGAGATCAAAAGGCATTGGAAGGGGCTCTCCCTCTATGTGCACAAACCAGACTGACGCATGAAAAAGAACAGTGGACTTCCCTTCCCCTCCCTGTTATCTCAATATATCACAACAGAGAAAATCAAGAATGTAACCAGACCTGGCCCAAATCTTTTTAGACATAATACCTGTCTCTCAGGTTAATTTATAAGTCAATCTGTTTCCCATCATCCATTAATTCCCCCAAGTATCTATTTATCCTCCCTAGCAACCGTTTATTGCCCCTAAACAGAATTTCTTGTACTCTTCATCTCTCCTTCCCCACTAAAAAGGCTGTATAAGAATACCTGGATTCCACCGGGATATTGGGTAATCACTCTGTGATTCTCCCCATGCACATGGTAAATAAACCTTTCTCTTATTAATCTGCCTTAATTGTGAGTTGATCTTTCAGCAAACTTTTAGGGGAAAGGGGAAGTTTCCCCTGATCCCTACACTGCCTTAAGGATGACTAATGATAAAAAAGAAAAATTACATATGCTGGCAATTTCTGAATGACTGGAGAGTTCAGAGGACATGAACATTTCCAATGTAAACCTAAAGGAGGCAGCAGCCTGATGAAAAGGTTTTCTGACACTCCAGGTCTGCATGGCAGCTGAAAAGGTTTGGAACAGAATGTGCAACCTACAACCCCCAATCCCAAGCGCTTTTGTGAGTCTCCTGAGGTACAGAAAGGCAAAGAGGAGCTCAGTACAGTTCTGTCACCGTTGAATAAGAGCAAGGAAGTAGGAAAGAAAGATTCACTACACTTTCAAAAATCAAAAGATAAGTATCAATTCATCTTTTTCAGTAATAGCAGCGTAGCTGTACTTCTCCAAGCATGGTCCAGGGCCCCCTAGGGTTCCCTCAGACAATTTCAGGAGGTCTATGAGATCAAGCTACTTTTACAATTATGAAGTATTATTTGCCTCTTCTATTCTCATTTTTCTCATAAGTGTAGAGGAGATTTCATGAGGCCACATGAAATGTGTGAGATTAACAACAGATTGGATGCAGGTGTCTTCTGTTATACCAATCTTGACTTGTGCTGTTTGGTATAGTATCCACATATGGCCATTGAACACTTGACACATGAATAATACTCATTGTGTAGCAGAGGTAAAGGTCAGAAAAAGGGCAATGGAATGTTTTAAAAGTTGTCTAAAACCCCTACCCTTTTTGGAAATTAAAACTTGTGTTCCATCCCAAGGCCAGTGATCAAACAGGCAGAAAATATTCCTTGATGTTTTTTCTTTATTATCTTAAAACAGGATTGTCCAGACAAGGACCACAAGGTTGTAATCACTGGAGATAAGGTCAAGATGGCCCAAGACCCAAGATCAAAAACCCCGATTATAGTTAAGCAACAATAGCCCTGAGCTGTGACATGTGACACTGGTCTAGCAAGCCTGAGCCCTACTGCTGAAACCCCCCCTTGTAAGAAGCCCTGTATTTCTGCTCAAAGGGTAGTCTTTGAGATGCTAGTCCACTGCTCTCCTCATTTGCTGGAAAATTAATAAACTTCTCTTTCCTATTTCTTCAAACCACTTGTGCTCATTCTTTGTTCTCATTGATTCAGCCTCAGGGATAAGTACTGAACTTTCAGGAACAATTGAGATGACCTCTCAGTACAAAATACTTACTGGAGTTCAGAGATTTGTATGACAAAAGAATGTAAAATATCTTAATACTTATTTAGATATTAATTACGTGTTGAGTTGAAAATATTTTGAATATATTGGGGAAATAAAATATTTATATTTCACTCAATGAACCAATATCTGTGAGATCTCTTAAGATAGGAGATGTGACTGTCCTTTCACTCAGTTTCACTGGTATCCTGCCAGTCCAAACATAGTCATATTGTGTAAAGATAGTTTATTTTTTATAAAACTAGATTCCTAAATTCCAGTCAACTACTTTATTTGGTATTCTGCTAAGTAAATAATTATTGTTCCTTCAATCAAGAAACAACAGGCTGGGCTGGACATATTACAGGGGAGTAAGTATTTCTTGAACGTAGTACCACACTGGGGGTTTTGCAAGGCTAATTTTGAATCAAGTTGATTATTGAATTTTGGAAAGATTTTAGATACTATACCTTAGCTGTTGTCACCTTGAGAAATCTCTTGGTTAGGGAGTTAGACTTTTGCTGAAGAACAGCTTGTAGAGAAGGCAAAGAATGATATGTGTTATCTACTGAACATCACAGGGGAAAGAAAAAAATAAGAATTATAATGTAAAAGCTCTGCAGAACTGTTAAAAAAATCAGACATGTAATTCTGAAATATAATGCACAGTTCTATTTAGTAAGAGTAAAATGGCAGTATTATGGTCTAAGATTTTTTAGAAGGTAAAAACTGAATTATTGTCTGGCCCAGTATGGTCTACATATGATCTTTTATTTTGTCTATAATTATTTCAAAAATTTGTCAATGTAAGTCTGCATTTTCATTTTTAATAAAAATTTTCATATGTGCCACCTGTTAAGTCTATGGTTTCAATGATTCCTTCATCCATTAATGTTAAGTCCATGGTTTCAATGACTCCTCCATCCATTGATACATTAATTCATTTATTCCTAAATGGATTCATTCATATCATTCATTTAACACACACACACACACATATATATATATACACACACACATATATATATATATTTGCCCCAATACTATCTTAGTCTTTCTGTGCTGCTATAACAAAATACCATAGCATGAGTGGCTTATAAGCAACATTTATTTCTCATAGTTCTGGAGGCTGGAAAGTCCAAGATCAAGACACCTAAAGATTTGGTGTCTGGGTAAAGGCCCACTTTCTCATAGATGGTGTTTTTTAGCTGTGTCCTCACATGGTAGAAGGAACTAGCTAGTCCTGTGGAGTCTGTTTTATTCAGGCACTAATTCCATTCATGGAAGATTCACCCTCATGACCTAATCACTTCCTCAAAAGCCCCACTTCTTAATACCAGCACACTAGGCAGGCTTTAACATAGGAATTTGGGGGGTGGGCGGTGGCATAACCATTCAGACCATAAAATCTACTATATGCTGGAATCTCTTCTAGGTGTGTGGAAAACATAAGTAAATGCAATAAATTATCCCTGGCTTCTGGAGTAGACAATAAACAATGCACATGTTAAATAAATTTCATATTATGATAACTGATAGTAGTGTATGGTAAAAATGAATGCCCCTTTCTAGGTAAGGTGAGTTGGGAATGCCAGTCTTAGAAGAAGATGGAAATGGTTCAATGAGAAATTTTAAATAAAATCAATATAGCCCTACCTTGATTGAGAGAATGATATTTGAGCAAAGTGTTGAAGAATGTAAAAAAGTTAGACAGCTATGGATATAGAAGGATAACCAGTTCAAAGTACCTAAATTTGGAGTGTTTACTTGAAAAACAATGATAATACTAGTAATAGTAATGCAGAAGAAGAACTAATTATATCACCAACTGCTAACCATCAGGGTAAATTTGGAATTAGCACAGTGGCAAAGATGGCTAAAAGTTCAAGTCCAAATTTGGTAAAATATAATGGTAGAAATTTTAAAATAGTTACTTAAAAGTACTAAAAATTTATGACAAATCTTAAAGTATGTGCTGGTCTTAAAATATTTAATAGAATATAATATGGTGTAGTGTTGAAACTAGAAAATAATATTTTATGAGTTTGGAAACAAATCATTCACAATTTGTCTATTTTTAAAAGGCTATAATTGGCAGAAAGAGACACAAATGTCAACAGATACCATAACTGGGATCAATGATTCTACAGCTCATCCAATAACTGTGTTCATAAATTAAAATAATGTCTCTGAATGTGATTTGATTTACAGCAAACATCCAAAATGTTTCTTGCTTTTCAATTGATTTTGAAGATGATGAGTATAATTTAAGCAGTTCCAAAAATTGAGCACAGTCATTGCTATTTGGAGAAATGTATTGTCAGGCCTATGATAGCACTGTATCATGTGTGAAAGCTTTAATGGAATGGCATGAATATTTAATGAGGCAGTGACAAGAACTTTATATACATATTTAAAAGAATATCTCTGGCTTTGGAGGAGATAAGTGAAAAAATGAAATGATTTTTAGACACTTTTGATTCTGCGAAATTTGTAAGATGCTACTCATACATATACAACAACAATAATAGATTGACAAATTTTCAAAAGTTCTTAATAGGAAAAACTAGTTTAACAAGCTAGAATTTATGTGGTTGTCAAAAGACATTGGACAGTATTAGCTAGAACTGAAGAACTTCAAGAGAGAAGCAAAACATTTGAAGTTGCATTCAGTAAGTGTCAGGCACTTATGTCTATGGTAGCTGATATCTCTTTTGAATTTTGAAATGATATTTTGAATTATTTTACTTGAGTAAATTATATCCAAATGTATCGAATTAGTTATTTTTTATTCATATTCAAAAGTTTAAAGAACCTTAATACCTAAAAAAAGAAATAATTAAATAACAATGTTATATCTAAGAACAATGATGAAAAATCTATGTTGAAAAATCAACATCAATTATGACAGTGCCAAAATTCTTTTGAATTTTTCCCTAACATGTTCTTCCCAATATTGTTCCTTGTACCCCAGAGGTACCAAATGTAGCTTTGCCTTGACTTTAGACAAATGGTGATACAAGATCATTTTCTATTTTGTTTTCCTTACAATGACTTTTCACAGCAATATGTGGCCAGGGAGTCAGTCATTGGCCTGGCACTGGAAGCTGTGCAATTGTTAGAGCTTGTGTGGATAAATCTAACACATTTGAAAATAAAAATCAGACATTGTTGAAAGATAAAAATGTTTTATTAATTACATCTATACTATAGCACTTTATCCTCTGGCTGGTAAGTGATTACAGTTTATATTTTAAAACTTACTGCTCTGACCAGCCATACATGGTGTATTGAATCTGTTGCTGTAATGGTTTAACTAAAACAGGCTTGCTGATTTTGCAAATATCTCTGCCTTTTGTAAATAATACATTTGAATCTATTAAATTGCGAAAATGAAGAAAAGTCTTGGATATATATAGTGTTTATGAATGTATCAGGAAAAAAATTATACTTGGTGCACATTCTCATAAAGTACAAAGATAGCTAATTTTTTAAAACAGGAAAAGGACCAATTTTGTCACAGAAAATTTTTTAAAAAGCAGAACCATCAAGTTTATATTCTCCCTTACTCATTAACTTTTTTGTTTTTTTGTTTATGGAAAACAATAGCGGATTTCAGCAGATGTGTAAGACTAAGCTAAATATGCAATTCTTCAGTTATTTATTCCTTCAATAACTATTTTTAGATAAACTCTGGCATTCAAAACATTCACTACGAAAGTGTTATGACGAAAAGATAAGTTGCTCAGAGAATTGAATGTCTAGAGTAGCTCACAACTCATTGTGACTTGGCTGCAATTTTACTTAAAAATCTAGATTTGTATTGTTTTTGTAGTCTGGTGAAAAGACTCCATGTTGGCCGCAATAATTCCTCATCCTGGTGTTCAGGATGTCCTGTAATCCTCTCCCATTGAGTGTGGGCAGGACCTATGACTTGCTTCTAATTAATAAAATAAGATAAAGGTGTTAAGATAACAGACCCATGATTATGTTACATTAGATAAAATTGTGTCTTGCTGTAAGGCTTTCACTAGAGAACTCTCCCTGCTGGTTCAAAGAGGTCAAAAGTCAAGATGGGAAGTCTATGTGACAAGGAACTGCAGACATTCTATAGGAACTGCAGGTAGCCTCCAGGAACGGAAGGAAGCTTGCAGGAGTTGAGAGTAGTTTCTAGGCAACAGCAACAAAGAAGCCAGGGCCTCACTCCCACAGTACCAAGAAAACAAATTTTGCCAATAACCTGAGTGAGAAGAAAGCAGATCCTTCTCCATTCAAATCTTCAGAGGAGAGCCCTGCCCTGGCCATCGCCTTGATGGGAGCCTTGCTAAGCCATGCCCAGCCTCTTGGACTACAGAAACTTTGAAATAATAACTACTGTTGTTGCAAGCCACTAAATGTTGCGATTTGTTACACAGTAAGTGATAACTAATACACTTAGTTTCTTAGAGTTTTTTCCTATGCATGCCTTATTGAACTAACTGATGTTAACAGATTTTTTAAAAAGGTCTGTAAAATATTTTATCATAAAGTTTTAAGGACAGAACTATCTCTTCTCTATAGTCTTTTATAGTTAGGTGTTCTTTCTCATGTGTTTTTAGAGCCATTTTTTGACTTTACAAAGAAAATATTAACAGTAAGTATATTTTCTTGAATTCTATGACAGCTGGCTGCATTAACAATTGCAATGAAGTTGATTTAAGTTAGATTTGAGAGATTCTTAAATTCTCAAAAGCCTCTAAAATTATATTGATTAATAATTAATAATTTCTTCAGTTTTATAATTAAGGTTGACATTTAGTAAGATTTTTCAGAAGTGGAACCTTTGAGTATATAAGAATTTAAATATAAGTAACCATTTAATTCACATTATGTATTTTCCAGCAATATTTGTCTTTTTCTTACTTTAGTAATTTCCAAAATAAGAAATGTAAATTCCTAAATTGAAACAAATGTCTTATATTTATTTAATAATGCTTCATATCTCACTTGTATCATCTAATTTTTAAAGCCAAAATATGTTTTAAGATTCTATTGTTTTGCTATTTCCCTTAATATAATCTTCAATTTAGGAATATTTTATGATAGATACCAGTATTTATCTAATATACACAGCCAAATTTCTGAATTAATTTCCATTAAACTTGTAAAAATTATTAGATACATGAATATTTGATAATTATGTAATTGAGCATATAAATATATAATAATACATTCTATTTCTGTAACAGTTTAGAATTTGTAAAATACTTTAAAGTCACAAGGCCTCTATGAGATAAATATATTTATTACAATCTTCTCTCCATCTTTGTGGGGATGGCAGAGTAGGAAGAGGGAATGAAAAAGTATAGTCAGCATACATTAAGGACTAGGCACGTTGCTGTACACTATACACCGTGAAGAAATAGAAAAGTTGAAAGTTACCCAGTCACATGAATAAAGAATAGTTGATTATTTCTATGCGTTTGAAGTCTGTTTTCCCCATCCCTTTGTGCATAGTTCTAACTGACCATCTTACCTCAGGTTATTTCTCCCTCTATGATTTATTGGTCCATAGAACCTGTCATCATTAAAATTAGCTACAACATATAAACTACTATAGTTGATTCTCAAACAATGCAGGGGTTAGGAGCGCCAATCCCCCACACAGTCGAAAATCTGTGAATAACTTTTGACTTCCCTAAAACTTAACTACTAATAGCCTACTGTTGATCAGAAGCCTTTACTGATAACATAAACAGTTGATTAATTTTATTTTATATGTGATATGTATTACGTACCGTATTCTTACAATAAAATAAGCTAAAGAAAGAATGTTATTAAGAAAATCATAAGGAAGAGAAAATATATTTGCTGTATATTAATATTAAGTGGAAGTGGATCATCATAAAGGTCTTCCTCTTCCTCAGCCTCCTTCCTGTTCCTCCTCCTCAGAGGAGTTGGTCTTACTGTCTCAGGGATGGCAGAGGCAGGTGAGGTAGAGGAGGGTAGAAGTGGAGGCAGGAGAGTCAAGCACACTCAGTGTAATTTTGTCGCAAAAAATCCAGGTACAAGTGGGTCCATGCAGTTCAACCCGTGTTTTTCAAGGGTCAATTGCACATATGCATTAGGGATGCTGAAATTGTAGCTAGCCAGGAGGCATACTCATGTTCTTCTAGAAATATATGAATTAATCTGAAGGGATAGAATTACATCTAAATATATTAGTGAGGCAATCAGCTTTTCTCCAAGTATAGACTGACCTGTAGCCTTCTGCCATGCCATTGTACAAAATGTTCCTTTCATACTGTACACAATGTTTTCCACTCTTATGAACAGCTTTAGCTAGTACTATCATTATGAAATAAAACTTTAAAATATTATTCTGCAGTATCTTTTTCTCAAGAAAATCAAACAAATGGCATTCAGAAACTTTATTTTAAAAAATAAATATTCTTTCACCAATAAATTAAATTAAATTTATTTAGTTTGATACTAATAGACGTGGATTATGGGAGTTTGGATGAGGACAGGAGTGAATTCTAGGATGTATAATTAAAAGGCTAATAGCATGACTTGGAATCAAGAGTACAAAAGATGAACCTCTAATTATCAGAGGAAAGAAAGAAAAATCTGAGTTTATTTGGGAACCAGAAATGCAAAATTAAATTTAATTGAAAAAAGTACTGAAAGCCTATTATGTTCACACCCTGTGTTAGTAATTATTAAGTCCGGGCCTCTGATCTTGAAGTGTTGACAGCATAGAGGGGGAAAAGTCACAAATATGGATAATTTAAATTAAATTATATTGTTATTTATATAATATAATCTAAACAGTATTATGGAAAAGGCTAAGAGGCCACCTTAGCTGTCTGGCAAATGTTTTAAGAAGTACCTATCGACACAGACTTGAAAGATATATAAGATTTATTCAGGTAAATAAGGTGGGAAGAAGGCGTTTGATAGAGTGTCAAGAAAAAGGCACAGAAAAGAGAAAGCACTTGTGTATAGGGAACTCTGAAGAGTTCCATGTTATCAGAGGGAAGAAACAATTATGATATAAAAGGGACAAAGAGCTTTACCAGGGAAAGCATATATTGGATTGTTGCAATTCTGTAAAAATACATAGAAGCACTGGTAACATTTAAATAAAGGACTGAGTTAGTCAAATTTTTCTTTCCTAATATTCATTCATATTAGGAATGGGAAGCATTTTTAACAAAGGCAAAAATAGGTAATAAGAATATTAGCTACTATTTATAAACATTATTTTACTTAACACAAAGTTCCTCCCTTTTCTGTTACGATTAACTCCATTTTCCAAATAACAGAATGTACATAATTAACTTGCCCAAGGTCATTAGCACAAACAGGATTCATATTCAGGTTTCTTCTGCCTTCACAAATAGTTTATGCTCTAAACCCTCTACCACACTTTCCCCATAGAGCCGGAAATTAAGAAAGAGGAAATGATAACAACCTTAATATGGTACTATGCATGGAAACAGAGTAACAAAATGGAGAAATATTGAAGAGTTAAAATCCTAATGGGAAAGGGAAGATTCTGGAATGATTCTGGTTACTGGCCTAAATAACTGGGAGATGCTAAGTGATGACACTAATGGAAATGAGGCACACAGGGAGAGGAAGTGTGGAGTCATACTTCAGTCCTTTTGAAGCTTACCAGGTAGCCAAGGAGATGTGTTCAGTGGACTGTAGATCATACCAGGCATGCTCCTTTGCAAACAACAGTGACAGAAAACTTTCCATGTCTTTATCTTGTAATTGGACATTACCTGAATTTCCTGGTCTTTATTAAAACCTGGCTCTTATGGCATCTAGAAGGGACGTTATTATCTCTACTCCTTACTATCACTTCAGGAACACTTTCCGCTATTTACTTCAGAGACCTGTAGTCATGTTATCCCACCACTATCCATTTACAGAAGACTTTGATATATGGCTCAAAGCCTTTCGCAGCCTACCTGATCTTCCCAGTCCTCCATCATCCTAAGCAATTTCAACTTTTATTCAAAATTTAATTATTTTAAAATTGACTAAACTCAAAATTTATTCAAAAATTAATTACTGAGAATCTAAAATAGATAAGGAATTGTTCTTCTTGAAGCTTGGAATATAGCAGTTATGAAGATAAAAGGTTAGAGTTGATCATAAGGGTCATTGAAAGCAATGAAAAGCCTTTTAAGAAAAGAAGTTACTTGAACATTTTATCCACCTTGTATTTAAGAAAAATCATTCTTCCTGAGATATAGAGTGAATTGAAGGAAGCTGCATTAAGGAAAAAAGATAGTTTTAAGGAAGTCTGGATAGGCTCATCTCTGAATGCAGAGAAATCACACTGCTGGGTGAAATCACTGATGACTAAGGGCCTGAGGACTACTGTCTTCATTTTTTGTATTAATTATAGACAAAAAACCTACTCATTTTCCTTACTTGGAAAATTCTCTACTTACTTCTTACCACACTAACAATAGATGATATCACCTCTTAATTAAGACAAATAAATTGAAATAAAATATTAAATATGATATAACTTATGTAGGTTTGTAACATAAAGAAACACTGCTAGTAACTGTCTAGTCAAGTAAAGTATCTTGCTTGATAACCTGCACCACCCAAACTCATGCTCTCAGAAGATTAACTCCCAATGAGTTAAATAAAACAACATGGTGTCAAGAGGATTTCCAAAGCCAGAAAGAGGATAATGGGTAAGGATTCTTGTCATGCAACGTTCAAGAACACAGAGGCTTTTCTTTTACTTTTTACAAAACCAAGTAGGTCCAGAAGAATTACAAAAAGTGCCAAACAGCAGTTGGACTTTGCAAATGAAAGAACAGCTTTTAAAATATGTGCACACTTTCCAAAGGTCTACGGGATATTAATCAATCTCTTCAGAAATATCCATGCACCTGGTAAGTGATTGCAGAAGAATGTTGCTGTATGTGTGCTTATTTATCATCACATACGTACAAACACACACAGAATATCCTATTAATATGTGATGCAGAGGAACTGGAAATTTAAATCTTATGATTTGGATTCAAGAATTCTTTTTCCATTTACCAAGCTGGATAATTTAGACAATTTACTTAACTAACTTAATTAGTTAGGGAGGGCTAACTTCAATAACAAATTGAAACAAAAAGTATATAATGACCCAAGTGCAGAACTTTACCTATTGCTTGTGAAACTGTAATGAGTGAGTGAACATGGAGGGGTTTAGCCTTCCCTCTTGTAGTCATTCAGGTAGCATGACTAACCAAAGCTCTGTCAGTTTCAAAATATGGCTTCCTTTGTTTCCTTCAAAGTTATCTCTATTTTAGCCAGAAGGGAAAAATGTATGGGAAAGGTTTGTGGAACACTTACATAGACAAGAACTGGAAATGACACACACAGGCTCTGCACATACACTTTATTTCTATCAATTCAATTTGGTCATGTGTATACAACTAACTGTATCGGCAGCTGGGAAAGGTAGTCAGAAAACCAAACAAAATACAGCAAATAAATAAACAAACAAAATGTACATTTGAGTGAGTTGTTAGTCTCTGCCTCACTACCCAGACTCCTTTTACCCATGTGTAAATTTGTGATATTAATTCCTCACGGGAATAGTATAAGCATCAAACTCAGCTAATATATCTAAGAGTTTGGTACATTATAGTTGTCAAATTGTAATTGTTTTTACTTTTGCACGTCCTCAAATATACAAATAAAGAAGCCCATTTTTTTTTGATGGCTGCCACCAATATACTCCCTACCATGATATCATAGAAATTAAAAATCCAGGTTTACAGTCACTACATACATTTCTTCTAACAAAAATGGCAGAAATGTTGAAAAATGTTGGTTCTAATTATGCACAATTCTCTAATTGTTTTCTGGGGATATTTCTAATTTTCTTACAATGAAATGCTTTTGGAAAATGTGTATGATTTGGGGGTCTGTTTAATTCACCTCTAAGATGTTGAGCAGATGTTCTGATTATCTTACTTAGGATAACATGGGACTTGGGGTTGGTGGGCAGAATGAATCCGTTCTTCCAAACTTCAGGAGAAGCAGGGGCTAGTGTCATATGAAGTTTATTTTTATGAGTATCTTAAATGTGCAGACTCATTGCCTTTAGTCCAACAGAATGACATCACCTTGTTGGCTACTTGGCTATATTATATTTATAAAGCTTCTCCACATGGATAACTGAAAACAACCCATATCTGATATAATCCAAGCCAATAAAAATTTGGCTTACTACTTTATCAGTTTGGTAAATTTGCTGAAACTATATCCTCTAAATCACAACAGCTAAGGTCATTGTCTAATTGTTATCCTAAAACATGGTGTTACTCAACACAATCATTTAAAAACACTTAACCATGAAAATGGACCATTAATAATGCTTTATATTATAACAAAATGTGGCAAAAACATTTCTGAAGTTTAATAAATTAACAGCTAAAACCAAATTTCTCTACAAAATTCACAGAACCTCTAAAAATATAAGCATTCATTTATGAACAAAAAGAAGTTCTGCAATCATTAGGTAATATATTTTAGGAAGGAAAACACTAGGGCTATTTTGCTTCCCTATATATTATCATCAGATTTATGTTTTCTGAGAGAGTAGTATTAAAGTTTGAAGAGGACATTAAATTGGTAGGCCAATTTTGACAGGATAATCCAAGTTTTTATGTAGTGAGATATACCCAGTGCACATTTGAGAAATAGCTTTTGCTCATAATTTGTTCAGATAGTCATACAATAGAACACTTTCAGGTATCTAATATCCAAAATTAAATTAGAGACCATTGAGCAAATAGACTTATGTCAGAAATTGATGAAAATAGAGTTAATAAATCATGTTTCATAAAATAATCATTTAGGTCTTAGGTTGAACAAAGATATATTTTTACAATTTCCTTGAAAATGACACTTCATTTCAAACTGTTGAATGTACACCCCTACCTCAATTTAAACCTAGCGTACAAATAATGATCATTGTATAAGTCATTTTCAGTCAGGAAAATAGAAACCAATCTGGATTTACCAAGAGAAAGAGTTTAAACACAAAGATGCATATAAAACTGTTGACAGGGCTGAAGAGGTAAAGACAAAGGATAGTCCTCTGCTAGCATCAAGGATAGCATAAAAAACCCAAGACACTGCAAATGATGATCAAAGTTCCCTCCATATTATGGGAAAGTTTCAGGGAAACACTCAGAGGTTCCTGAAAAATTTCATGTCTGCTGAATCCGGACACCACCAAAAGCTCAATATTATGACTATTGTCCTATTGGCAAAATAAGACCCAGAAACTCTCTTTAGTGTTAGATAAATATGTAACCATGCTTTTATTCTTTTTAAAACACTATTTAATTCATCTGTGAATTTATAAATAAATGTTAAGCTATATGGTCTACTTTAAAGTTCCTTTTCCAAAAAAATAGTCAAATGTCTAACATCCCTTATTTGGTAATTAGCTCCCTCCAAAGTATTTGTGATGCTTTCATTTTGATACTTTAAGTTGTTTTTAAAATTGTGCATTTGGATATATTTTTAAGCTGTTTATTCGGGTCCATTATTAATTGTGTAGTAAATTGATATACAAATAATATATATCATTAAAATTGTTGTAGTCTCATAGCATTTTAACAAACCTCAGGATTTCTTTTTAAATGTTTTTTATCCCCATTTCTCTTGTTTTATTTTTCATGAAGACACATTTTTTAAGCATTCCTTTAAACTTACATTTTTTCAAGTTCCACCAATTCAATATATGCTTACTAGGATTGTAATATACTATATAATCATTTTATTCATTTTGTATATTTCAATTAAATGTTATCTTTCCCATCATCAACATTTCCTTCTATTTTAAGTTAGGCATATTGAGGTATTATGTACATATAACAAAATTCATTATTTTTAATGTATGGATCAATGAGTTTTGACAACTATACAGAGTCATGTAACACCACCACAATGATGATATAGAACATTTTCATCACAAAGAAAAATTGTTTTCCTGCTTCTTTGGAGTAAATCAAGCAACCCTGAAATTTTTGTCCTTTTAGCTTTGCCTATTCTAGAACACCATATAATTGGAACATACAGCATGTTACCTTATGTCCTGCTTCTTACACTTACCATTGTACACTGTTAGCATTACGTATTCATGTTGTTGTGGGTATCAGTAGTCTGTTTCTTTGGATCGCTGAGAATTATTTTATCATAAGGATATAGCACTATTTGTCCATTCAACAGTTTATGCATTTTTTTCATGTTTAAGGTTTTAAGGTTATTCTTAGGCATTTAATGTCATATATTACACTATTGCTATAAAATCTCCATCATGAGTAGAATTCTATTTTGTTCATCATATAGAACATGTTCTAACACATAGTAAGCTTTCAAAATATTTGTGGACTAAATCAATGAATGAATGTTCATTGATTAAAATAATTGATTATATCTTGTGCCCTGGATTTGTACTGACATTTTAAAATGAATAAGTGTATACTAATTATAATTGCTTCTCAATTTCTTTATTTATCTAGACAGAAAATTACATATCTTCTTTTACAATGGTCACATCTCAGTTTGATGCCTTATTGAATTTTCCAGAACTTAATAATTACATAATTTAATATAAAAGTAAAAATGCTTAAGGCGCATACTTTGAATTACAGAGATAAATGTTTGGTTTAAAAATACTTAAACTACCAAAATTTTTTATTTTACTAGGGTTCTATCAATACCAGAGAAAAATAAAATATGTACTGTGATTCACTAGAAAATGTCTCTAATATTCTACTATTTCTCTAATATTTTATATTTATAGTTAATATACATTCAATTTAAATTATCAAAAGAAGTATCTCAGTAGAAAAATTAATGATGCAGTATATTTTTTTCATTTTTAAATGCAATACTAATTAATTACTGAGAAATTTATTTTTTTAATTAGTATGTTGGGATGATACCCAAGAATACTATAGTCACACTGATTTAAAAAAGAAGCAAACAAAAACCATGAAAAAAGAAACATGTATAAAGTTCTGATCATCATGTCCGTGTTGTCATGTTTTAAATAATTAAAGTACTTTTCTATAACATGATGTTTGGCTATTTAATAATTTCTTAAATAATGACACAGAGTTCAGACCTTTGGGTTTTGATTATATAATAGCAGGAAAAAACGGAATATTTAAATTGTGTAACCTTAAAAAATAACACCTTTAATTCAGATGCTTAAGACTTTCATACCTAATTTAATTTGGAATTTAAAGACAGACATGTATCATTTTATTAAAATAATACAAAAGTGTCATAAATAAATTAATGCTATTAAGTGCAGTGTTCTCATTTTTAATATATCAAGCTAAGTATAATTGATAGTATTTCAAATATATTTATTAAATTATATATTTGTAATTTACTTAAATTATTTTATTTTTAGTTTAATTTTCCTTGAATTTTGATGGCTAAGAATGGGTTCTATATATTATTACGAAAGAACACAGTGTACTCTGGAGGCTGAGGCGGGAGAATCACTTACTTGAGCCCAGGAGTTCAAGATCTGCCTGGCCAACATAGTGAGAGCTTGCCGCAAATAAATAAATAAATAAATATGATCTAAAAAGCACTATTAAAATGTCTTCTTGGACAGCAATCCATTTACTAACCCACTTGCTTATTTTCTTATTTCTTAACTTTTTATCTTGAAATAATTATAGTGCAAAGCAAGTTTGCTAATTGCCAATCCCAAGGAAGGACTCCGGCTGCATGGAGGATAGCAAATATTACCACTATACCAACCAACAGGAATAGAAATCCTAACATTTCTTCCCACTGCACCTTGGGCTGCAGTTTTACCAATTGCCTGAGCCAGGTGAGACAGAGCACACATGCAGCATGTTACATGAAGTGGGTTTACTACTTACAGATGGGTAGTAGGGGAGCAAAAAAGCCTATGATCCATGTGAGGTAGTCCTGCAAGGTTCAGGAAAGCTGTACAAGCAGATGGAGTCTTGACTGAGCATGTCTTACTTTGTCAGAAAGGCAGCCCACCCCAGGTTATGTACCTCAGGGGCAATTTGACTCACTGGGCAAAGCTCTGAAGGACACCCTGCTTCCAGAGGAGAGAGGAGAAGAGCCCAGGCTGTCCTAGGCAGTTTCACCATAATTCAAGATGTTATTATACATTTCCTAGGTGCAACAGGAACAAGACCTGTATTGTCTCAGGTAGTTCCTCCCTAACTTAGGATATTGCATTATCTGCACATTCTATGGCTGTTCTGAGAGGACCATGCAGAAAGGCGGGGCCCGGGTGGGAGCGATCAGTGGAGAGGTGGGTTAGTTCAAGGCCTCCTGGAGAACTGTCCTGCATATAGCCTCATAGGAAACTTGGAGGGTAGTCCAGAGTAGTCTTGTGAACTCTTCCCTCAACTTCTCCCAACGATAATGTCTTACGTAAGTGTAGTACCATATCAAAACCAGGAAATTGGCATTGGTTAATTGATACAATCTACAAATCTTATTTAGATTTCATCAATTTTTATATATACTCATTTATGTGTGTTTGTAATTCTATGCAATTTTACCACATTTATTGGTTAATATCACACCACAATCAAGACACAAAACTGTTCCATCACTACCGAGAAATTTCCTAGTGTTACCCTTTTAAAGTTGTGCCTACACAGAACACCACCTTAATTCCTGACAATCATTAATCTTTTCTTCATCTCTACAGTTTTTTCATTTTGAGAATGCTATGTAAATTGCATATAAACTTTTACTTTTAGAAATTTTGTTTTTTCTAATTCAGTCCAATACCCTGGGATTCATCCAAGTTTTTTAGTATAGTAATAGCTTGTTCCTTCTATGGGGGAACCTTGGATATTAATCAGAAAAGAAGCTTCAACCATGACAATTCAAATCCTGTGTAGCACCTGAATAGAATGTTATTTTATTTTAAAATTTTGATAGCTATCTTAGAAATTATGAAGTATACACCTTATATGTAAAATAAACGATACAAATCTTTAGTGTTCCAGTAACCAAAACACTTAGTTCATGTCTGGACATGCACACATCCCATAGTTTATGACAATTTTCTTTTAAAGCACTTACTTGCTTGGAAAACCAAATCAGTTCTCATAAAAACAGCAGCTGCTTTTTAAAAGCCATGCTTCCTGAGGTCTAAAGCAATCCCTGGGGGACCATGCAAATGCATATGGCCAGGAGGAAGATTAGCCTGTATTTAATATTTATATTGGATGCCAGTTCACATTATCATTGATTCTTGTGAAAACTGACACAAAAATTCTAATTCTAAAAATTCATGTTTTTTTTGATAACTGCCATGAATGTTCTTCTTAAAAATAATAATGTTCTGAAAATAAGCTATCATTAATCAAAAACATAATCTACGCATAAACTCAAGGACTCCTAAAATAAGTCATTGCAGTTCATTAGATGTCTTCAGGGCTAGATATTTCCACCACAGGAGCAATTTGAGTAAGTGTTGAAAGGCTTCCTGCTTTGAAGCAGTGACCTGCTCACCAAGAAAACCTCTGGATTTGCTATCAAAATATGACAGGAGCTCAGTTTTACTCCATGTAGTAAACAGCATAGAAGATAGCCCCCAAGAATCCCCTCATCATTGTACCAAGGTTGTTGGGCCTTGCTATGATTTGAATGTTCCCTCCAAAAGTCGTACTGTAATTTAATTGCCATTGTAACAGTATTAAGAGGTGGGACCCCTAAGAATTATTCAGGCCATGAGGGCTCTGCCCTTCTTAATGAATCAATTCTGTTCTTCTAGGAGTGGGTTTGCTATAAAAGGGCAAATTTGGCCCTTCTCTCTCTCTCTCTCTCTCTCTCTCTCCCTCCCTCCCCCTCCCTCTTTCCTTCTGCCATGTTATGAGGCCCCCACAAGATATTGGCTCCTTGATCTTGGATTTCCCAACCTCCAGAACTGTGAGAAAATAAATTTTTGTCCATTAAAATTTACCCAATCTGTAGTATTTTGTTGTAACAGTAGAAAAAGGATTTAGAGAAGGCATATGACTAATAGCATAAGGCATAAGACAAAATTTATGGTTTGTCATTTAAGGATTAGGCTAAAAATATATGGAGCTTCCGACTGGGGACTCTCTTATTCCCTCTCTCTCTCTCTTTTTCTCTCTGTCATTAGTCACCGCGTTGGAAGCCAGCACACATATCATGAGTACATTCCAAGAGCCTACACAGAGGCCTATGTGGCAAGGAACTGAGGTCTCTAGCCGAAAGCCAATGAAAAACTGAAGCCTGCCCACAGCTACATGAGTGAGCTTGGAAGAAGCTCTGAAGACCTTGTTGACCACTTGAATACTACTTTAGGACAGACCCTGAGCCAGAACCATCCAGCTTGCTGCTCCCAGATTCTTGACCCACAGGAACTGTGATATAATAAATGTAGTTTTAAGCTTCTAGATTCAGGAGGAATTAATTATGTAGCAATAGATAACTGGTACATAATTAATATGTAGTTGGTGTAGATTTTTGTGCAAGTGGAATACCTCCACAGCAACACCATAAGATGTGGGAGTGACTTGGAAATGTCAGAGGGCAGAAGCTGAAAAAAAACAGAAGGATTCTGTGGAAAGATATGATGAAAGCTTTAGCTTGAAGAGGTACTAGTGAGAGCTTAACAGAAAGTGAGAAAATTATTATCAGAAACTACAAAAAGGGAGACTCATGTTAATGAGTGGAAAACATTCAGCACAGTAATTCATAGTAATGTGGAAGGTAAAAAATATACCTAAAAGACTAGGTGATCTAGCCAAAAAGATTTCAAACCATAATGGTGAAAATGTGCTTTTTGTTCTTCTCGCTGCTTGTAATAAAATATAAGAAGAGAACAATAAGTTAAAGGCATGGCTGTTAAATTAATCATAGCTGAGACTTACTGGTACTGAAGATTTGCATTCTCTTCAAATGGCTAACAATGCTAAATTAAAAAATTGTTTCCAATCAAAGATCATTTCCAGAGTTCTAACAGGAAAGCATGATCTGATAATGAAGCTAAGGGTACAACTGTAAAATTCTTTAAAACCTCAGAAATATCAAATCTGTTGCCTCTAAGCACTGTTCAGTCAGATAAATGGCTGTCTAATGAGTTAAGAGTGTGGCTAAAAGATTTTATCAGCAACAGAAATTGAAATTGGTGTAATATTGTTAACAGTTTATATGAAAGCCCGGGAAAACCTTTTGACTGATATTAACATGTCTTTATCCTATAAAATATCCATCTTATGTTTAATTTCAGTTAAGAACATAATACACCCCTGTACATATAGCTGTGAACACCAAATCTAGAATCCAACCAATTCTTATCACATTTTCAACTAACACATCGGACTCTCACTGAGTTTGTTTTAATAACTAGTAACTTGTCTCTTTTCTTCTTGCCTCCCCCACCTCTCCTATGTCAAACCTATTCCCAGTAATTTTTCCATTTTGTTCTGAAAAAATTATCTCAATAATATCATTCCTCCACTCAGAATCCTGTAATTATCCCCACTGCAGTCAGAGTAAAATCCAAATTTGTAAAAATGGCCTAAAGTCTCCACACTATATGGTCCTGCTACTTCCTGATCTCATCACCTATTGTTGTTATGTTCAACTGGAAATTTCATAAGAACATTGAAGAGAAATAAGAAAATCATCAGAATAGTAAAATGAAATAATAAAGGATGTAAAAGGATCAGGGAGTATATGTTGAAAGAGAAGGCAGGCAGAGGAGAGTCCAAAATTTCTAGTTTATAGACCTCCTATTGAGTAGTCCCATCCCTCTCAACCTGCAACCCATTTATAAACACATTTACTAAACTTTCTATTTGGTGTTTAGTGTCTAATTCTTAAATATAAATGGACAGCCAAGGATAGCTAGACACTCGAGAAAAGTCTCCATCAGGAAAGACAGACACCAAAATAATAATAACAATAACAAAACATAAGACAAACAGAAACAGAAGAAACCTTACAAAAAATTTGTATTTTAAGAGCATTAAGCAATGCTATATTTAAATATTAAATATAGGATCTTATGCAGAAAGAAAAATACATGAGTAAGAAAAAGTTCCTAGATACTCAAATATGCTGTTTCAGGTTAAAACAAAATGAATAGAAAAATTAAATGATTTTTAAAAATCCCTTCAAATGAAAAATGGATGAAAAATAAGAGAGAAAAGATTAAAAAATTAGGCAGTATGGCCAGAAGATGCATATGTGAGAGGGAATCTGAGAAAGGAAAATTAATAAAAGTAAAAATAGAAGAGGAGGTATTCTAAAATAAGTGCTGGTGAAAAATTTTCCAGTAATATGAAATCTCAATTCAAAGGGTCAATCTAGTACTCTGCATCACCTTAAAAAGTGACCTCCCTCAAAGTATATCCTCATGAAATATCAGAAAGTAAGAAATAAGAATTTAAAAGACCTTTAAAGTGTGAGAGAAGACAAATGATGCAAATCTGAATAGTATAAGTCATTCAATAGGAGCTCTGAGGATGATTAGGGACAGTGAAGCAATGCCTTTGGAATTCTGAAGGAAAAAGTACACGTTAACTTTCTTGAACCAGCCTTAGGAACCTATTGGAGAATTACTTAAAATGACACATGTAAAACAAAATAATCTGAAAAATCACAAGACATGGGATTCAGGAACTTAGAAATCTGAATTCAGAGAGGAGGGAAAATCTAGGACAGCAGCTGTGGAGAATATGAGACTGGACTGGCTAGAGAGATGGGGGAGAAATATTTCTTAGGAAAATTAGAAACTGGTAATTGATTTCATTTGTTTGGAATTTCAGAAAAATGTATTGATAAGTATTTGAAACATTTGGATAAACAGCTATATTTTCTTTTGCTAACTAAAGATATGATAAATGAAATGACTTTTAAGTATAGGAAAAATTTGATGAAAGTTTATGAGGAAGGCAATACTACTTGACTCAGAAGTGATAAAAGAAAAACTTCAGCACATTTGAATTTTAGTAAATTTAAAATTTAAAACTCTTTAACAAAGCTTGAGCATTCAGCTATGATTCATGAATGGGGCATCACCAGACCTCAAGAGACTGCCTTTCAGCTGGAAGGGGCAAGAAGGGAAACTTTTTAAAAAGTGATTGTAGAACCAAGACAAAGAATATAATTTTGTTTGGTTAGAATGGAAAATTCCTAGAGGTAAGTTGGTGGTTTCTGATTGGTATAGTTTCTAGTTTTAATTTATTATTTATAATAGGCTTTGGTTTGTTCACATAGCATTTTAAAATGCCAGAGTGGCCCTAGTATAATGACCTCCCAATTAGAATGATTTCTTAACAGAAGTAAAAAATAGTGACATAGTTATAATAATATAAATATTGATAATGTTTTAACCTGAAATCATATGAAATCATGGCATTGGTGGGTTAGCAGGGAAAATTTGGAAAGAGTTGTGGTTTGAGAGCAAAATTTTCAATTGCCATAAAAGAAGTCAAGAGTCGATGCTTTAAATTAAAACACCAAGTGACGGTAGGGTATAAGTAAATATCTGTGACTATGTATATAAATACTAGACTGTAACTAAAAACACTGAAGATATTTTCCTCTAGGAAGAGCTCAAAAATTAAAGTTGGTAGGATAAAAGAGAATTTTCAATTTAGAGCCTTTTTAGTATTCTTTGACAATTTAGCTACTTACATTTTTTAATCCGATAAAAAATAAAATTCATTTTAAGAAAAAACATCTTTTGAATATTAAGCAAAAATAATTCTAACATACTGAATGTTATACCTTTGTATGCAAAAATTATTGCTACTGTTAAAATAATTACAAATAATTACAAAAGAAGTTTCAAAAAATCCGTTTTTATTGCAGTATCTATTAGATAATGTATATGTTCTTTTTTTCCTGCTATTTTTTTGAATGTTCAATGCATATGAAATTGTATTCTTTCTTGTGGATAATTTATGAGCTAACTTGACTTTAGTATCCTTTAATGATGAAATAAACTTAAAAATTTTACACTGCTATAATTACACTATCAAAGGGTGATAATATAACTACAGCAGTTCATCTACATTAGAAACAACCTTTTAACATCAAGATTAAATATAAATGACTCAGTGAGTGAACAGGACCAATAAAAACACAGGAAGAAAATTGGCTCAGTGTTACAGATAGATCCCAGTTTATGTTTCTTGAAAAGAATTAATACTTTAAGATATTTAATGTGAAATTGGTGACTCTGCATTTGTATTAGTATTTTAAGAAGACTTTTGAGGAAAGGAAAATAGAAACAGTTCCCAAATCATCTACAGTTTTGTTTTGGCTTTTTTGTTTTGTTTTAAGATTTTTATTTTTATTTTTATTTTTTTTTCAATAGCACAGTAGCCTATTTTAAGATTTTTGACTAGAATAAAAGAGAACATTAAAATCTATTTTTACACCTCTCAGTGAATCATTAAAAAGAAATTTACTGTGATCTAAAATATATAAAACACTATGAAAAGGATCAGATTAAGCCACATATATTTTGGCTTCTTCACATTTAATGGTTTTTAAATGTGGGTATGTTCATGTTATTCAGTGTAAAATGAGAATATGTGTAATTTCCTGGAAGGATAAACTTTAGGCCTGATAAGCACCTGAGAAAGAGAAATATTCCTGTGATATCAACTTCTACTACTAAGTGCAAAAGAATTTGCTGAGATTGTTACCAGTTACTTTTGCCTGCTGGGCAGATAGACACATATCTAGATTTTTAAAAGTGCTAGAAGAGTCCAAAAGATGGATAAAAACTTTATGAGAAAAGCTAAGCAGGTTTATCAAAGTGCCTGATGAAAGCACCACTCTAGGCAGATGGCACTGTAGGAAGCGAGCTCACTCTGGGGGACAAAATTGAAGACCTGGATATTTGATACAGAGTGCTCTAATTGGGAGAACTCTGTCGCATTTCTTGCTTTGTATATTCCTCTGTGTGTTGAGCTGTATTCTTTGTCTTCTTTGCTGTTGTCTTTATGTAAATCACAATCACATTCTTTCTACCATATAGATTGGTGACAAAAGTAGAATTAATGCAATGTTCTCAGGACCTATGGGTCAAAGTGAGTGGGCATAGATATTAGGAACAGAAGTTTGCCAGGATGGCAGACATACCACACTTGTTCTAGGATGCAAGCTGTCTTAATCTGCTAAAGCTGCCACAACAAATTCCATAGACTAGGTGTCATAATCAACAAAAATTTCTTTCCTAAATTCTGGAGACTGGGAAATCTAAGATCAAGGTGCTGGCCAATTCAGTTCCTGGTGAGGGGCTCTCTTCCTGGCTTGTAGACAGCCTCCTTCTCACTGTGTCCTCCTATGGCCTTTCATCGGTGTGTGTGCTCAGAAAAAGACAGGGATTGCTCTCTTCCTCTTCTTGTATGGCCACTAATTCTATCAGATTAGAACCCTCACCTTTATGACCTCGTTTAACTTTAGTGACCTCTTAAAAGTCCTACCTCTAAATAAATTACATTGGAAGTTAAAGCTTCAACGTAAGAATTTTGGGCAACACAAGGGTCCATAGCACAATCCTTTGAGTTTAGTACTAAAAAAAAGGGCACAATCTCGAGTGGCAATCACATGCTCCCATAGGTAGGATGAAATAGACTGCCCACCACAGAAGACCGAAGACATTGGAACTGTGGACCAAACAATTTGAGGATGACACACGTGGGGTGGTAATACTGACAATGGTGGAATGTCCCGTGACCACTTAGCGTCCCCAGCGGATTGGTAATTGGCAGTCAGCAACTTTCCAGGAAGAAGTAGAGATGTCGAAGTTTTAAATGTGGGATGGATTAGGAGTGTAGTTGGAATCTGTTATAATGTGATTACACCAACTCCTCCCATAGGAGTGTTCAGAAATACAGGAACTATAAAAAATGGAAAACAAAGAGATAAGTAAGACTTTAGATGTGGGAGGAAGTTATAATAATAATAATACAGTTAAGAAAAAAACACTATGTCCTTTTTTTCTTTCCTTAAAATAATGTAGTAAAGAAGAAATCTGCTTACAAATTAACGTTTGAAAATTTGTGTTCTTAATAATTGCCCCCTCCTTTGGGCATTATTGATTCTACACTTTGTGATTTGTGCAATCTAATAATATTTTAGTGATGTATAAAGCAAAAAGTTCAGATGTACAAGAGACTCCTGAACAAAACAATAAAATGATTTAACTGAGAAATGAAACATCATTAGAAAAATGTATAAAAGGCTATCTATTTCTTCTGGAAAGATAAATGAGTATCATGTGGCTGAGCATATATAGAGTTCTGAGTACAAATATTTTAGCTAACTGTGCACTCAAAATTTTTCATTTCCAGGGTACCTAGATTTTTGAAGTTAACCTGTATGTTTTAATAATTACTTACCAAGATATAATTTTGTTCAGGGGAAGATGAACAACTTCTGAGATATAAGAGGGAAGGGGCTGGCGTTGTACCCACAAAGAGATAAAATAATTATGAAAATATTTGTAAGAAACAAGTTTCACAAAAGGAAACCACAGTCAATGTAAGGAGAATTAGACAGACATACACGAATAACAAGAACCAATATGCTTGTGGTGGATAGTGTCTAAGGCGACACCCAGTAATGCTCACATCTTGGTATTTATAGTCTTATAATATTCTCTCTCCTTGAATAACTTTCTTCTAACCAACAGAGCACCTCAATGTTTAGGAAAATGTCACTTAGACATTAAATTACAAGAGACTGACTTCTGCTTGCTAGCATACATTCTCCCTTGCTGGCTTTCACACAAAAAAATTGTTGTTTGGGGAAGTCCACTTGACAAGAAACTGAAGGTAGTGTAAGGCCTTCAGCCAGTTTGAAACTGGTGGCCTCAGTCTAAGTACTCAAAAGGGAAGCAAAACCCACCCAAAACTATGTAAATGAACTTGGAAGTAACTCTTCACCCTGCTCAGTCTTCAGATGAGACCCCATCCCTTGATAACACCTTGATTGCAACCTAATGATAGACACTGAAGTGGAAGACTCAGTTCAGCTGTCACTGGATTCCTGACTCACAGAAGCTGTGAGGTAATGAATCTGTGTTATTTTAAACCAGCAAGTTTGTGGTATTCTGTTACATAGCAATAGATAATTAATAAAATACCTTTCTCAACTAATGATAGATCAAGGCAAAAATTCAATAAGAATATAGAAATGATAAACAATACAGTATAAAAGGTATATGTCATGGATAGTATATTTTTATGTGTCAACTTGACCTGGCTATAGTTCTCAGTCATTCAATCAAACACTAGTATAGGTATTGCTGTGAAAGGGTTTTGTTAAAATGATTAAAGTCCATGATTGATTGACTTTAAATAAGGGAGATTATCCTATATATTCTGTATGACCCAAATCAATCAATTGAAAAGCCTTAAGAGTAGACTTGAGGCTTTCCTAAAGAAGATATTCTGCCTGTGGATAGCAGCTAAGAATTTCAGTTTACTTTTGCAGACAGCCTGTCCTATGGTTTTGGACTTGTCTAGCCATCCCATACAATCATGTAAGTTAATTCTTTACATTAAGTCTCTTAAGCTATATCACCCACTAGTAGCATTTTTCTGGTAGAAAGTTGACTGACTCAGATTTTGGTACTGGAAGTAGTTCTCAAAGAACAGAAGCTTAAGGATCAGTTTTCTGAACTAGTTCCAGGTTTTCTGGAATTGGTTTTCTGATCTAGTTACCTTTATAGGCATTAATGACTCCATTTGTGGTAGTAAAGGCAGCACTGGTAGGACATAGCATGATCTAATAACAGAGATATGTTAAATGTCACCAATGTTTATTCTTAATCAAATGTCTATAGAAGGCAAAGTTCTGGGTGATTATATATTTGATACAGTTCAACATTTTATTATAAATAAGGAGCATAATGGAATTGGCCGGTAATTCACGACTGCTCTGGAGAAAGTGGATAAAGAAAAGTACGGCCTCAGGGCTTCCTATTCCCAGCTGGAGCTCTGCACTAATGACAGGAAAGCTTCCATACGTGCTCCTAAAGAAACTTATATTATTTCCTGTAGCCACAGAGACAAGATTGTAAACCAAATCTACGGTCATCCTGCAAATGGTTAGTAGAGGTACTTACTAAACTTTTTAAAATCAATAATAGTAATATTGATGAAAGTCAATATCAATAATAGAGACTATACTTCCCTTGTAGGTGAAAAAAATTACCAAATCTCTAAAAGATAGTAGTAATAAAATAGTTACATTTGCGAGGACTCAATTAAACCAGTGATCAAAGGGAACTTTATAACATCAAAGACATACATTAATGAAAAAAATAACCAAATTATGTGCTAAAATAAAACACAATATAAGAAAAACAAATAAAAAATAAAAAAAATGCATGAATTAATATGGACATAAACAGCAATTAGTAAGTTATAACAGAAAATATAGTAGAACTAAATAAAAGCTAGTTTTTTTGAGAAAATCAACAAAGTGGTATAATTTAAAAGGAAGCTGCACAATTACACAAATACTATATGACACAAATGCAGAGTCACCATTGAAACAATGAAAATTCAAAAAATATATAAGCAATTAATTTGTATAAATTTAATGTTACTTTGAAATAAATTTGATAAACATAAATGCATAGATAGTTTCATAAAAATATATATTTTACCCAAACTGATAGAGAAATTGAAATTCTATATAAAACTATTCCCATAGAAGATGCATAAGAAAATGTCAGTGCTTTCTTGAAAAAGAAGTGACAGCTCAGGATGGTCTCACATCTGCATGAAAAATGTACTAAATATTCAAAGATCAGATAACCAACCCCAAGGCTCCTTAACCTTTCCAGGGCACAAAAAATAAGGAAGAAGAGCTACAAATTATTTTTGTAAAATATCAGTAACATTGTTATAAATCCCAATAAATTTGATATAAAAAGAAAAAATGTAAGAGCAATTCTAATTTTGAATATTCTCTAAAAGCTTCAATAGAATATAAGCAAATAGAATAAAACAGCATATTTAAGGAAATGTTACATGTCTCACTAAGTTATGGTAGTCACATAAATCTCCTTCTCAAAACAAAATCATACTGCTCCAAAAGAAAGAAAAAAAATAGCTATAGTTCAAAATTAGACTCACATACATATAGTCAACTGAATTTCAACAAAAGTATCAAAGCATTTAAATGGGTAAACTGTCTCAGTAAATTGTGTTGAAATTGTAGATATTTATATTGAAAGAAAAATGAACTCTGGTACTTACCTCACAATATATACAAAAAATTAAATAAAATGAGTAGTGGGTCCAAATGTACGAACCAAAATCATAAAAGTTGTTAAAAAAGCATAGAAGAAAATATTTACAACATTGATATAGAAAAATAATTCTTAGTTGTAACATGCAAAAATAAATAAATAAAAGAAAGCAATATAAATTGGGCTTTATAAAAATTAATTTTTTTCTTCAAATACATGATTGATATGAAAGAATACGAGAAAATATTTGTGATGCACATGACTGATAAAGGGCTTATATTAAGCATATTGAAAGAATACTTACAACTCAATAACAAGAAGATAAGTAATTTACTTAGATAATTGATAAAAGACATGAACAAATATTTCCCAAAATAAGATATTCAAAGGCCAATAATCATATGACAAAATATTCAGCATTTTTAGTCATCAGGGAAATGCAAGGTAAAACCCAGTTGAGATACCAATGCATATCTATTAAAATGGATAAAAATAAAAATACGGACAAAACCAAGTGTTGGTGAGGATAAAGAGCAACGGCAACTTTCATAACCAATCTCTGTGGGCAGCGTTTTGGCAGTTGCTCGCAAATATAAGCATATATTTACCCTGCACAATCAATTCATTCAAAGGAAATGAAAATGTGTGTACACAAAGAATTATACATGAATGTTCATAGTAGCTTTATTCAATATAGCTCCAAACTGTATATAAACCAAATGCCCATGAATAAGAGAATTGGTAACACAGTGTAGTTAATCTGTAATAATGGAATATTAATCATAAAAAAGGAAATAGCTATGAATCAATACAACAACATTTACTAAGACAGTATTATGCTGAATGAAAGTAGAGTGCATATTGTATTTTTCCATCACATAAACTTCTAGAAATTTCAAACTGTACTCTAGTAACAGAAACAAATCAGTGTTTTCCTCAGGCCAGGAATGGTAGAGGGAAGACTGCAAAGGCTCATAAAGAAAACTTTATGGGAATTTTATGGGAACTTCCTTTATGGGAAGTTCATGGGAATTTTCTGTCTGGATTGTGGCAGTGGATATATGGGTTTATGCATTTATTGAAAATCATCAAATAATATGGTATAAAAACATTTTATTGCATGGAAATTATACCTCAATAAAGTGGATTAAAAATAAACTGCAAAAAGAGTCACTCTTACTTCTATTCCTTGGTTTCCAGAACTGAATATTCTGGTAATAAGGGAAAGAACAACATCTATTGGTTGTAGGCTCAAAATATATACTAGATCCTGTAAGATACGACGGTAGAATTTTTTCTCTTGTCTCTGTATACCACAACTATATTTTGGTAATGTATACCATTATGTTGTTTCATCAGGAAAGTTAAATCCATAGGCAAAAGTCCAATGCTGGCCTTCTTTTGGTATAAAATGCATTATTTTTTCAAGAGCAATTTTGTGGTGCATAGTAAAAGAGTATGTAAGTCATCCCATGAGTCAACAGATTGTGATGCTGCCAGAAACACTTTGGACAGGAAAACCAAATCCATTCCCTGAATACTTGTCTATTTCAGGGAAAATAAATTATTGTCTCTATATAATGGAAGGATTCCAATGTAATCAACCTGACACCAGATGGATAGCTGCTCCCCCCAGGAGAATAATATACGAGACTCAGCATTGGTTTATACTGTGGGAAGGGAGACATTTAGCACTGTTGATGACCAAACCAGTCATAGGAATAATCCATATTCTTGAGTTTAAGCACAGCTTCCTTCCCTACCCTATGTCTACTTGGTATATGGGCCCCTTGAGCAAATACAGGGTGGCTTGGGAAGGAGGCTTGATAGGCATCCAGGGAAAATCATATTAACCACCTGACACTCCTCTGCAGCGCATGTCTTTGGATGAGCATTCACACAGGGAATAGATATTGTCACCATGTTTGCTCATTTTGAGAGTTTCATCTACACAATTTTTCCCCAGAGGTTTTTGTCATATATATTCCAGTGTTGTTCCTTTTGTGCCCTTGGTTATCCATTAAAATTGTTGGCTACTGCCCATAACTTAGAGTAGGTCCAAATCTCTGGTCATATTTTATTGCAGGCAATGTGGACAAACAATAATACTGCTTGATGTTTTGCCCACTGGAAACATTTTCCATGGCTGAGTTATTACAGAGACACTTCCGACTGGGACTGTAATAATATCAGAGGGAGCAATTAATAAGAGAATGCAATTGGAGGTAAGAATTGGATATAAATGTAAAGCTATTTCTACTTGCCAGATAATATTGTTGTGTATCTAGAGATAAAAAAATGGAGAGAGTACTGAAAACTATAGCATGATATAAAATTAGCATAAGGAACTCAACTGTACACCCAAATAAATATTATATAACCAACTAAATACATAATAAAAGATCACATTTATAATAGCAGCTAAAAAAATAAAAATACCTGAAAACAAATTTAACAAAAAAAAAGTGCAGAAATGTATAAGATGTCATTAGATACATGTGACTAACTCAGTCCAATGATTATGGACAGATGTCACAAGAGTTGCCTCCAGGACAAAGAAGAAATTCTTAATTTCTGGTGCACTTATCTTTGTAATCTCTTAACAAATTGTGATTTCTGAGAGAAAAAGTGCAATTAATAATGTGGCATTGAAAAATCATTTGAATTGAAAAGCATTGCTGAAATGGTAAAAATTTCTACCATTTTGTTTTATGTTCACAGGCCACAATGTCTGGACCAATTCTGTCCAATAGAATTTTCTGCAATGATAGAATTGTACTATTCTGCACTGCCCAATATGGGAGCCACTAGTTTGTATGGCTATTGAGAAATTGAAATGTGGCTAGTGTGACTGAGGAACTGAATTTTTTATTTAATTTAATTTAACTTAATTTATATAGTTTAAAGTCAAATGTAAATAGCCATCTGTGACTGGTGGCTACCATATAGGATAGTGCAGGACTGGATTGATGATATAAAACAACTGGCACTGCGGGTGATGTTAAAAGCATAACGATTATTTTCCTCTCCCTACCTCATTCCAGTGCAAATCCTTTGATATACTTTTTGGCAAGTCTAATTCTTTGTTTGGAAAGAAAAATATTGACTGGGAAACTACTGGAGAGAGAGTAGAGATTAGCATGTTTTCTAAATATGTTGCTTGTGTTTTGATAATCTTCTGTGTTGTACAATATTGCAAAAATGGATACAAATCTTTGCAGCAACTCACATCAAGTAATGGAGTCTGTTTTCTCTGGTCTTAAGTATGTGCCTTGCCTTGTCCAATAGGATGTTAGTAAAAAATAATCTGATCAAACCTTAAGAAGAGCTTGTCCAATGGGTCTTGTCACTTCACTGGTCTTGGAACTCTTCAGCTGTGAAGCAGCTTAACTGTGCACCGGTTACCAACTTGTCTGATTCTGGTGAGACAGAACACCCACACAACAAGTTAGGTGAAGCAGAGTATTACTTACAGATAGGCTGCAAAAAACAACACAACGCTAGGATTCATGGTGAGCCAGTCCCCCAAGGCTCAAGAAATCTGCCTGGAGTAGATGAAATCTCATCTATTCACCATGCATTTGCACAACAGCTGAGGGAGCCTGGAATGCAGCCTGCCCTGGATTTCTTATCCCTGGACAATGTGACTGCTGAGCTAAAGCACTGAAAGACATCCTGTTTCTAGGGGAGCACTGGAACAGAGCCAGCCAGCTTCCTCTTATCTCAAGATGTTGCATTCCCAGTACGTTCTATAGTTAATCTGCAAATGAGATAGGGAGAACTGGTTTGGTTCAAGGGCATCTCTCAAAAGAAGACATACAAATGAGCACCAGTATGTGAAGAAATGCTCAAAGTCACTAATCATCAGGGAAATGCAAATCAAAACCACAATGAGATATCATTTCACCTTAGTTAGAATGGCTATTAGCAAAAAGACAAAAATTAACAGATGCTAAAAAGATGAAAAGGGGCTCTTCTATACCGTCGGTGAGAATGTAAATTAGTCCAGCCATTATGAAAAACAGTGTCAAGGTTCCTCAAAAAACTAAAAATAAAAACTACTGCAGTATCCAGCAATCCCACTACTGAGTATTTATCCAAAGAAAAGGAAATCAGTTATGTCAATGTGATATCTGTACTCCCATATTTATTGCAGCACTATTTACAATGGCCAAGATATGGAATCAACCTAAGTGCCCATCAACAGATGAATGGATAAAGAAAATGTGGTACATATACACAATGGAATATGATTTAGCCCCATAAAAGAACAAAATTCTGTCATTCACAACATAGATGAGCTCAGAGGACATTACGCTAAGTGAAATAAGTTGGCACAGGAAAAAAAAATACCACGTTTTCTCTAAAAATGTTAGAAGCTGAAGAAGTTAATCTCATAGAGGTAGAGAGGAGAAAAGTGGTTACTAGAGGTAAAAAGGGTAGTGGGGAGAGAGAGACAACCATATATTTATCAATGGATATAAAAATACAGCTTGAAATGTGGAATAAGTTCTAGTGTTCTATAGTACTATAGGGGTGGCAATAACTAAAAATAATTTATTGTACATTTCAAATAGCTAGAAGAGTAGATTTTAGATGTTGCCAACACAAAGAAATGATATATGTTTGAGGTGTTGGATATGCTAATTAACCCTATTTGATCATTACACATTGTATACATGTATTGAAATATCACACTGTACCCCATAAATATGTACAATCATTATGTATCAATTAAAATTAATAACAAATGCCCAAAAAACACTAATTGGTGAATTAGTAGAACTTATCATACCCTGAAGTAAATTACCCTCATTGCTGTATGAGCTAAGCTGCATCTCCCAGTATAACTTCTACTTCCAGATTCTGAAAAACTTTTAGGTTGAGAATGAACAGTTAAGAAAATGGAGCAAGTGGGGAGGAGAAATCATGGTTGCTGATCTTTAACATAAGAAGTTTTGGCCATTGAATACATAAAGTCATGTGGCAAAAAAATTAATATTTTATATATTAATTCCTTTGGACTTTATCTGGACATAAATTCACAAAGGTATTTAACCTTCAAATTTTGATTAGCCTGAAAATTTGAAAATAAAAAGTGGTTAACACTTAAAATGCTGCCAGTGACATGTTATTGGCATATCTATTCATTGGAATATCATAATGTTTTCAGTTAATCCCCTTACAAGCTACTGGTATGCAATTTTAGACATAATAAGGAAAGGAGAGTTGAATATACAGTAAATCCTCAACCCAGTGTGGTGGCGTACCTGTAGTCCCAGCCAATCCTGAAGCTGAGGCAGGAGGGAGGATGGCTTGAGCCCAGGAATTGGAGGCTATAGTGTGCTATGATTGCACCTGTGAATAGAACACACACTCCACTCCAGCCTAAGCAACATAGCAAAACCCTGTCTCAAGAAGAGTAAATTCTTAGCCTTTGGGGTTAATATAATAATATACTTTTCCAACATATTTCAGAGCCTTCTGGGGACTTTCTGTATTTTCCATCTGGGTTCCAAAAAGCAATCCAAAGGAGCAATGGTTGGTAGCAGGAGAAAAGCCTCAGGATGCTGTGGGCTGCCTTTCCTCATGAGTGCTCATCTCAGTGGGTAGCCTGCTTAGGACCAGCACTGCATGCAACTGGTAACTAATCTACCTAGTGTGGGGATTGAGTTAAAGGTTTATCATCACATTTTTGGCCTACAATTTAGCCATTATCAGCAAAAAATTTAATCTTTTTTACTTTCATCTCACATTTAATTACCATAGTCCCCACTTGTTTTAGAACTTGGGTGGTATATTAACTATGTTAAGCTAAGACCAAACACAAACACACACACACACGCACACACACACACACAAAATCACTTATGCTACATATTTAATGCAAGTTAACAAGTATCAGCTCTTTATAAAACTCAGAACTCGTGATAACTAAAGCTCCACAATCATGTAACTGCATCATCTGGAAATCAAAGCCTCTTCAATCACCTGGTAAGTCAAGAAACAGCTTGAGAGTCAAGCATTTGAAGTGTCATGGTTCAACTTTAAAGTTACACAGAATATTTCCACTCACATTTTATCAGCCAGAATAGTCACCTGGCCATTCCTAACTTCACAGTGGTGGGAGAAGTTCACAGCATCATTCCCAAGAGCTTCCTTCTTTAAAAGACCTTTCCCTTCATGCATCCTCTAAATTCTACTAAATCTTCAAAGTATTTAGCAGCCACTGACTGCATGAAGGGGCGTCTGTGGACATAAGATAAAGTAGAGTCTCCATTTCTGTTTTCCACTGCTAGTGACATCCATCAGCTCAAGCTGTAATACTTGCGGAGACCAGCTTCCAGTGTTCAGTTCAACTGTGGTGCATTGGTATCAATATCCAGGTGATGAATAATAAGCAGTCTACAGACTTCTGAATCTGCAACTTTGCAGATAGGAACTTTCTTGGGGTGACTAGCATGGTCTTGCCTATACACCAGTCAGTGACCAGGGAGAAGGGAACTCTAGGATTAACACCATAAAACTTGCCTTCATTTCACTATGGGAACTTTATAATCTTGTGATAGTGGCAAGTTTGGTGGAGGTGATGGGTCCTCATGATATTTGCCCTCTGCCTACTCGCTGTGCCCCTCCATCATCTTTCTGTGTCTCCTCTTCTATGCTCCACCAGTTCTGGGTGTGCCTTTGGATTCTAGGGCTCATGAAAGCCCAAAAGGAAAGTATATTTGTCTCTTTGCTAGAAATCACACTGCTTGAAACACTCCCTCATCACAAAAAAAGAAAAGCCATCTGTTTTCCAGAACTCCTTTTTTATTAATATAATCGTTTCCACCTCAGATGAATTCTGAGGAATTTGGTATTCTTGTTTTTGCCTGTGCCATAGCTTGCATGAATTCTTGCACTGTTTAGTTATCTGCTGACGCTGCAAAACCTCAAGAGACTAAGAAGATTTCCTATCGCTGATACATGTATGAAACTCAATATATCTTCCTAAGCATAACATTAGAATAGAAATATTTTTAAGAACTGGAGATCATTTCACTAGACTGTAAATCTATTTGATCTAGTTGCTTAAAATGATGATTTTGTATCTCAGCGCATTGTCTGTTAGTGTAAGACTCAAACATATCCATTTTTAGGAAATAGCAAAAATATACAAATTCTACTGCATATCGGGCATACTGAATGCATTTTTAATGTATGATATTTATATTAACATTTTAAAGCAACAAAACCATCACTGTAAGAAATCTTGAAATATATTAAATCACTATGCATATCCATAATTTAACTGACAATTAGTTGATAAATATATTTCTAAGATAATAGAAAAACGTGTGACCGCCTTTACTCATTTATTTATGCAGGACTGGTACAATATTTTGAGGACCAAAATAGTACCACGTGAGTTAATATATTACTTAAAAAATTAGAAAGGCTAAAGTGACAATAGGTAGAGTAGAAGGGAAAGGAGAGCAGAAAGAGAGGAGAGAAAGAAAGGGAGAGAGAGAGGAAACTAGAGACAGGGAGGGAGGGAGAGGACAAGAGTATATATTGAAAGAGAAGAAAAGCTTTATTTTATTACAGTACCCTGATCAAGGGATTGGATCCATTATCATCATTTTACCAAAGACGTTTAGGGAAGTAATTCTGTTTGCTCCACTTGGTGTTTATTAAAGAGGAAAGAAAGTGATCACACACTACTGTCAGCAAAAATTTAATTGTAGTAAAGCAGTGAAGCTTACCATCATTCATTTTCCTTGGCTAAATTGTCTTTGAACTTGTAAGGGAAATAATCTGAGAGTTTGGTGGAAAGTCTTTGAATGTTTATAAAATAGGGGCTATTTGATTTGTCACAGAGACAGTTCTCATCTTGAATATGATTGCATTTCTTTATGTTTTGATCAGTAAATCTTGAAACCAGCCCATGTTTCAAAGACCTGTAAAGCTGGGCTTTTGGTGACTATAAATCAGATATGTAGAGTATGGTTCTCCTACCAGCATTGTCAATTTGATTTAAAAATATCTGAAATGTGCTAGTCTACTTTTCCACAAAAATAGAAGACATAAAAAACTTTCATGACATCTCAACAGAAAAACAGAAAAAAACACATGCCTCCCTGTTTCTGATTCCTACTTCTGCTCCATTTCTTCACAGACACCCTCTACACAAATCCACAGACACACAACACACATAGACTCAAACACAAACATATGAAGGAATGCCTTGTTTTCTGGTTCAATCAAAATATTGACACAGACTAAATGGGCTACATAAGCAAGAAAAGTGACCCCTAATTTAGGTGATTTTTGTTGGTTAACAAACTTGGTAATCTAAACTAATTTTTTAGGTAACTATATGTGTTTCCTAAGACTGCTTTAAAAAAAAGTACCGCAAACAAGGGTCACTAAAAAAACATAAATTTATTTTTTTACAGTTTTGGACACTAGAAGTCCAAAATCAAAGTGTCAGGAGTGTCATATGCCCTCTAAGACTTTGGGTAGAATTCTTCTTGCCTCTTCCTAGTTTCTGGTGTGGTCACCAACCCTTGGTGTTCCTTAGTTAGCTGAATCACTCCAAACTCAACTTCTGTGCTCACATAACATTCTTCCTTCATGGGACTGTTCATATCATCTTTCTTCTGTGCATGTTTTTCTTTTCTTTTTTTTTATAAGGACACCAGTCATATTAGATTTAGGGCTCACCCCACTCCAATGTGACCTTATCTTAAGTAATTGCATCTGCAGCAACCCTATTTCCAAATAAGGTCATATTCTGAGGTTCTGGGAGTTTGGGCTTCAACATCTTTTTTTTTTTTGGTCGGGGACAAAATCCTTAACAGTAACCGAAGTTATTTCTTAAAGAAAACTATTTCCATTTTAATTGTCATATTAGAAAGACTTTTAAAATTTATTGGGAACTTTCAGCCTTTTTTTTTGGTATTTGTTTTAATTACTAGGAAAAATAATACAGATTTAACACAAAATTTTTAAAAATATAAAAATGTAATGAAGAAGATGATCACCCATACTGATTTATTAATTGTAATATTCATATATTTATATTTATACAAAAGCATAAATACTTTCATTCTGCATATCCAATAATATATTTTATAGTTGTACAATCTTCAACCGGCTAGCTATACCTGTAATACGGATTCACTAGCTGAAAGGTCTTACATTTAAACATTTTTCTATAAATGGATATTTGTTGTTTCCAAACCTATTCCACTTTAAACACTTTTGCAGTGTCTTTGAGCCTGAAATCTTTGTCCACATTTTGCAGCATTTCTTTTTGTTTTCCTCTCTTATGGCTTTTCTTCTTCTCTGATATCCAAGATTATAAATCTCTTTAAGTTTCATGTTGTCATTTCTATTTAGGATTTTGTACATGCAGTTCATCCCTCTGCCTAGAACAGAGTTTCCTGAACTTTTCATGGAGCTGATTGTTTGTAATCCTTCAGGCCTCTGTGTAAATCTTACACCGTAGACAGGCCTTCCCCAGCTCCTCGCAGTGGGTGTCCTGGGTCTTGGTACCTTGTATTATGTAACTACTACAATAAAATCTCTAACACAATTCTTTCTCATTTTATTTTTTTGATTTTAATACAGTAAAGGCAGGGTCTATGGCTGTCTTATCTACCCAGTATTCCCCAGCATACATAATGTATTTGCTCAATAAATATTCCCCAATAGTCTCTATTTTGAGAATTTCACCCTCATCCTTCTAATTTCCAAACCTGAATCCTAGAAGTCTTCTGTGTTACCCTCTTAACCCACTTAGGTCAAATATACATGTGCAAGTGTGTGTGTATACACACATATACACACGTATATAAACATACATATATACACACATACATATACATGTTTAGTTTTGCCTCTTTAATATGTCTTCAATTGTTCGACTTCTTTACAGCCCTCTAACCGCCTTAGGCTGCATATTATCACAATCTCTCACTCAATCTAGAAAAGTGTTCCCTTAAATGATATCCACTGTCCACAGCTGTCTTGTTATAACCCATCCTTGATTATCTCAGGAGATCTTTTAAAAAGATTATTTAAATCATGTAATTCTACCGTTCAACAACTTTCAATGGTTTCTACTGCTTTCAGTATAAAGAGAAAACTCCTCACATTACCCACAGGTTTGGACTGTAGCTACAGGCCTCCTGCCCAGCATAAGATCATTCTTTCCCCCTTGTCTTTCTCACTTAAGGTATATGGGCCTTCTCTGAGATCTCCAAAACTTCCGTGTTGTCCTCTTCCTTAAGGAATTTACATGTTGTTTCCTATATAAGAAATGATTCTGCCTGCTCTAACTTCCTACCCATATGTAATTCCAACTCTCCCTTTAAATATCAATTCTACGGTCATGATTGAGGAAAACCTTCTGTGACTTTGCAGACTCTATTAGAGTTCAGTATTTTTGCTCTTAAACACACTATACTTTTCCTTTATGGCATTTATCATATATATGTACATATATAGACATATATATGATTAATTGACTAATGGTAGATTGCCTCATAATATTCAGATGTAAGGGATGAAAGATTATCTTTCTAGAGCAAAAAATACAAATCTCCTAGTTCCCACTGATGATTTTTGAGAATACCTCAAAGAAAGTACACAGTGTGGCTGATCCTGAATTTCCAGGTGAGCTCAGAGATGTCACTCATTGAGGTTGTCACTTCTGACCGAGTCTGAGACAGACATCAACACCTTTTCTGGTGTGCTCAAGGACTTGGCATTCAGTCACCATCTTCCACCTGTCTCCATAGTTACGCACCATGGGAAATAGTGCTGGACACACATGCATTGTTATTTACCTTTGGGAAAATTTCAAACTCATTTACCTTTTCCAGTCATAGGAAAGAAATTCACCATCCCCCTCCCTAGTTAAGTGTCATCTCCTCATCTCCCGGAACCAGCTTTGCTTACTTCTCTCTCATTGAGCAGAGGTAGGCAGTGGCGTATGTTTCAGGAAGGGGGAAAGGGAAGGAAATATCAGTGGACTTCTGGGAATCTGACAACTTGTGATTTCAGCCTTGCAAAATAAGATCTATTGTTACCCTTTAACAAGGAAACCATACCAAAGAAAATCAAGTTCCGGTTTATAGCTTAGAAAAAGTTGTGAGCATATTTATTATTTAAAATAATATAATCTTTTAGGGAGGTGTCTTTTGTATCACTGATACTCAATTAATGATATATAAATGCTCATGGAAACAAAGCGAAAGGTACAAAGGGTCAAACCAATAAAAACACACCCTTTTCCCCATATACTTAATTTTTCTCCCCAAAGGCAACCTTGATAGTAATTGTTTGTATAGCTTTTCAAAGACACAAGAATTCCCATTACAGGGCAGATATTTTTAAAATACACTGACCTTTACAGAGATTGAAATGGTTTTGCCTCTCTTGACTACAGAGAGGCACCAGATGTTAATATTATTATTCATATTAGGATCACATATTTTTATTATCTTGTTATTTTTTCCAGTCAATTATTATCATCATTACCATCTCCCCTAATTCCTGTTTCTGTGGCTACCATTTTCTGAGACTTTTGAGAATGCTGCAGTAAAAACATTTCTCAGTTTCTCAACTTTCCTCATTTCCTGCTCAGAATTCAGGACTCTTTCTTCTGTTAATTTCGTTAGCACTTGACCATCTGTTTTCCAGCTTCCAATATTTTGTTAATGTATTAGATGCTCCTCTATCCTCCCTGAGTCGCTAACTTTATGATTCTCTTTCTTTTTAATCCTGTTTTCCTTAATCACTTTAGTAAAGTTTTAAAGGGAGTGAAATTATATGCACATATTCAGCTCACAATTTTAAGCTACAATCTTTCATTGCTTTTAATCTCTTATAGCAGGAGGATCAGTAAATTTTCCTGTAAATGGGCAGATAGTAAATAATTGAGGCTTTTCTGGCTAATGAGCCTCTGTCACAACTACTCATTTCTGCCTTTGAGCTTTTAAAACAGCTATAAACGATACATAAATGAATGAGCACAGTTGTATCCCAACAAAACTTTATTTATAAAAACAGGTGGTAGAAAAGGTTTGGCCAGCATTTCATAGATTGCTGTTCCCTGTCTTATAGCTTAAAGAACTAATCACTAATTATCTCAACAGATATTCCCCCCATGCACACACATCTTTTTTCCTTAATATACTATCAAAATTCCATGAAAACAAGGACTGTAGTCTCTCTCTGTCTCTCTCTCTCTCTCTCTCACACACACACACACACACACGTACACACACAATTTCAGTGTTTGGAACCAACAGAATTCATACCATGTGATCTGCATATAATATTATTTCCATGCCACTCTTCTTTTATGGAGAGGTTACTCTTTTTCCCATGTTGAAGAGACACTTAATAAGGAATTGAATCTTCACTTAACAGGTGAGAAACTTTAGTCTAGGAAGGGGGTGGTGGGAATGAGCAACTTCTTTCTAAATTGAGAACCTCCTTCCCTTGAAGCAGGCTGTGTTTTCCTATCTCCAAGGTTGGTACATCAAGATGAGGTAGGAAGAACAGGAGTGGAAATTTCTTATTAAGTAGACCCTATTGCAAGATAGCATTGCACTCGCTAGGTCTGATGGGAGTTTAAAGCCAATTCCCCTGAGAGTGCTTTTATAGTGTTATTCAGAGGCTTTCCCAGTGAGCCCTTCTCACTTTCAGGAATAAAAGGCAATTGCTCCTGGTTCTCTCTTAGTTTCTGTCATATTGTTGGTGAACACAGAGCTTCTGACTGGTGAGGATGTACAGGCAAATGGTTTTCTGAGTCATAATATGACTTCTCAGTTTTGCTTTTGAAGGGATGTATCTTTGCCTGAAATTTCATTTAAGAAATTTTTTTCCTGTTGTATCTGTGGTGTCAGTTGAAATTTTAACTTAACTACTATTGCATGTGTGAATGTTTGCATACACACTCACTCATGTAGCAAAAAACAAACAAAACAATTGATTTACAACATAATTTTTCTCTTATCCTAGTGTCCCCAGTAATTTTTAGACATTTGGGGGGGGTTGAATCTTCTTTATTTCTGGATTTAAATAATTTGGCTTGGACTGTACTCTACCTCTAACTTCATATACTTCACGTAAATATTTTCTACTTCCCTTCACTCAAGCCTGCTCCATAGCCTGAGGATTTTTAGTGGGAGAATAGGCTGTGGTTCGGTTTTACATGGTAGGTTTTTCTCTCTGACTTCTGTCTCTTCCAAGGTCACATCTGACAGAAGGGCAGTAAGAAAAACAAGAGTGACATGATTGTACTTAGCTTGTGCTATTTGTAATTCTCTTTTGGATATAATAATCCACTGTCGTGCCAGGTACGCACATGCTATATATTTTACTGACTGTTTTAGTGCGTTCGAGAGCCTCACCATTCCCAAACCTCATCCTACACACCTTTTTTGGCAAGGGCTATGTACTTCTTGATCACACCAATTCTGTTCTAGGGTCTGTTTATCCAAGCAGGAAGATGTCTTAGCCCAGCTATATCTCAGCTTGTTTTTCTCAGCCTAAGAGAAAACTCAGATGTATTAGCCATGCCAAACTCTATAAATGCTGCCTTCTTCCATGGCCACCGTTTTCTCCTGGCCCTACTATTGTGGGTTGCTTCTGCTGGCATCCCACACTTGGGTTTCTCTTGACAGGAAGTAAGCACCCATTTCTATCTTTGTCGGCCAACCCCAGAAAACTCCAGGAACACATTTCATGCTTTCTCAATAACTATTTTGACTCCTGGTGGAAATATTTGGTGAGCCAATGACATCCTGAAGCTCAGCAAGTGTCAGCCAGGGAGAGGAATCAGATTTACCAATATGTGTAAGTAATGTCCTTGACACCGGCTTCCAGAACCATAGAGTGGAAGAGGCACTTCAAGGAGGAATGAATTAAAAGCCATGGGTCACTCTACTTCTCTAAATCCTCCTCAAAGAACACAGTGTGCCTACTAAAAAATATTCTGGAAATGCAGAACCAGATTGACTGGCACCTTTTAATAGGTACAGTGGCTGTGTCTGTCACTTCTCTTTAAAATGAACAGATTATGTTCATTCATTGTCTTCAGCTTTCAGGGGTGTAAAAGAAATTGTGAAATGAGAGGGAAAGACATATTTCACCTTGTTACATATATTTCCACACTCTTTTTCAAATTTAGATGACTTTATATAATATATTTAATATAGCTATAGCCATATTTGTGATTTGTTTTTCATAGTTGATGAATTTTGTCTTTCTCATTCAAATAATACTAAATATATTTATCTTTACTTTTCTAATATACCAAATGACAGTAATATTTAGGTTCAGTTAAAAATCTGAGATTTTTATATTTATTAATTTATGTTTTATTATTCAATAAAAATAACAGATATAATAATTAAACATTATAATATAATTTTTACTTTTTTCCATCTTTTTTATTACTCTTTTTGTTTCAAAATATTATGGGGATACAAATATTATTGGTTATCGATTTTGTTATGCTTGAGTCAGGGTTATAAGTGTGTCCATCACCAAGATAGTATTCATCATACCCATTAGGTAGGTTTTTGCCCACCCCCTACTCCCTCTTTTCCTCTGCTATATTTCTGCTAACTTTTACTTCCCTCTGTGCACATGTGTGCTCATCGGTTAGTTCCAATTTAATAGTGAGTACATGTGGCATTTCTTTTTCCATAATTTTGATACTTCACTTAGGATAATGGTCTCCAGTTCCATCCAAATTGTTGCAAAAGGCATTAAGTCATCCTTCTTCATGGCTGAGTAGTATTCCATGGTATACATATACCACATTTTGTTAATCCACTCATGAATTGATGAGCACTTGGGTGAATTCCACACATTTGCAATTGTGAATTGGGAGGTGACATACATTCATGTGCAGGTGGATTTTTGATAAAATGACTTCTTTTCCTTTGGGTAGATACCCAATAATGGGCTTGCTGGATCAAATGGTAGGTCTACTTTTAGTTCTCTAAGGAATCTACATACTATTTTCCATACAGGTTGTACTAATTTGCAGTCCTACCAAAAGTGTATAAGTGTTCTTTTCACTCTGCATCCATGCCAACATCTATTGTTTTTGGACTTTGTAACAAATGCCGTTCTAACTGGAATAAAGTGATATCTCATTGTGGTTTTAGTTTGCATTGCTATGATGATTAGTGATGTTGAGCATTTGTACATATATTTCTTGGTCATTTATCTATCCTCTTTTGGAAACCTTCTGTTCATGTCTTTTGCCCACTTTTTAATGGGATTGTTTGTTTTTTCATTGCTGGATTGCTTGAGTTCTTTGTAGACTCTGGTGTTTAGCCCTTTATCAGATATATAGCTTGTGAATATTTACTCCCATTCTGTAGGTTGTCTATTTGCTCTGTTGATTATTCCCTTAGCTGTGCAGAAACTTTTTAATGTAATCAAGTCCCATTTATTTATTTTAATTGTTATTATGATTACCACTGGGGACTTCTTCAAAAATTCTTTGTCTAGGCCAGTATCCAGAAGAGATTTTCCAACATTTTCTTCTAGTATTCTTATGTTTCCATACCTTAACTTTAAGTCCTTTATCCATCTTGAATTAATATTTGTCAGTGGTGAGAGATATGGATCCTTTTTTATTCTTCTGCATGTGGCTATCCAATTTTCCTGGCACCACTTATTGTATGGGGCTTCCTTTCTGCAGTGTATATTGTTGTCTACTTTGTCAAAGATCAGTTGGCTCTATGTGGATGGTTTTATATCTGGGTTCTCTGTCCAGTTCCATTGGTCTATGCCTCTATTTATGTGTCAGTACCATGCTGTTTTGGTTACTATAACCTTGTAGGATAATTTGAAGTCTGGTAATGGATGCCTCCAGATTTGTTCCTTTTGCTTAAGATTGCTTTGGCTATTTGGGCTCTTTTCAGGTTCCAAACAAAGCATATAATTATTTTTTCTAGCTCTGTGAAATATGATGTTGGTATTTTGATGGGGACTGAATAGAATCTGGAAGTCACTTTGGGTAGTATGTTAGCAATGTTGATTCTACCAATCCATGAGCATGATATATTTTTCCATTTGTGTTATCTGTGATTTCTTCCCTCAGTGTTTCATAATTCTCTTTGTAGAAAACTTTCAGTGCCTTAGTTAAGTATACTCCTAGGTATTTTATTTTCTTTGTAACTATTGTGAATGGTATTGAGTCTTTGATTTGACTCTCAGCTTGACTGTTGTTGGTTTATAAGAATGCTACTGATTTGTGTACATTGATTTTGTAATGTGAGACTTTGCTGAATTTATTTATCAATTCCAGGAGTCTCTTGGTGGAGTCTTTGGGTTTTCTAGATATAAGATCTTATCATCAGCAAAAAGTGATAGTTTGACCTCCTCTTTCCTGATTTGGATAGACTTTATTTCTTTCTCTTGCCTGATTGCTCTGGCTAGGACTTCCAGCACTACGCTAAATAGAAGTGGTGACAGTGGGCATCCTTTTCTTGTTTGGTTCTCAGTGGGAATGTTTCAACTTTTCCCATTCAGTATAATGTTGGATGTGTGTTTGTCATATATGGATTTTATAATCTTGAGATATATTTCTTCTATGCCTAATTTTTTGAGGGTTTTTATCATGAAAGGATGCTGAATTTTGTTGAGTACTTTTTCTGCATCTATTGAAATGATCATATGTTTATGTGGTGAATCACATTTATTGATTTACGTATGTTGAATCATCCTTGCATCCTTGGGATGAAGCCCACATGGCCATGGCGGATTATTTTTTTGATGTGCTGTTAAATTTGGTGTGCTAGTGTTTTACTGAGGATTTTTGCATCTATATTCATAATGGATGTTGGTCTGTAGTTTTCTTTTTTGTTTGTTTGTTTCCTTTGCTGGCTTTGGAATCAAGGTGATACTGGCTTCGAAGTATGATTTTGGGAGGATTCCCTCCTTCTCAATGTTATAATTTCTGCAGTATGGGGACCAGCTCTTCTTTGTAGGTCTGGTAAAATTCAGGTGTGAATCCATAGGGTCCAGGCTTATTTTTTGTTAGAAGATTTTTTAATACTGCTTCACTCTCATTGCTCATTATTGGTCTGTTCAGGAATTCTGTTTCTTCTTGATTGAGTCTTGGAAGGTTGTGTGTTTCCTGAAATTTGTCCATTTTCTCTATTTTTTGAATTTATGTGAAAGAGATTTTCATTGTCTTCACAGATGGTATTTTGTATTTCTGTGGTATCAGTTGTAGTATCTCCATTTTCATTTCTGATTGAGCTTATTTGGGTCCTTTCTCTTCTTTTCCTGGTTAAGCTATCAAGACTTCTGTCAGTTTTGTTTATCTTTTCAAGGAATCAACTTTTTGTTTCATTAATCCTTTGTATTTTTCTTGTTGTTGTTTTGCGTTTTGTTTAGTTCTTCTCTGACCTTAGTTATTGATTTTCTTCTCCTGGCTTTGGCTTTGGTTTCCTCTTCTTTTTCTAGCTTCTTGAGAAGTGTCATTAAGTTGTTAATTTGTGATCTTTCTGTCTTTTTGATGTAGGCATTTAAGACTATGAATTTTCCCATGGGGATTGCTTTTGCTGAATCCCAGAGATTTGGGTAGCTTATGTCCACTTTGTCATTCAGTTCATGGAATCAATTGATTTCTATCTTAATTTCGTTATTGAACCAATACTTGTTCAGCAACAAGTTGTTTAATTTCCATGACTTTGGGTGGAATTGAGTGTGTCTCTTGGAGTTGATTTCTAGTTTTATTCCACTGTGATCTGAGAAGATACGGGGTATGATGTCTATTTTTTTTCAATTTGTTGTGACATGTTTTGTGGCTTAAGATATGATCAATCTTGGAGAATGTTCCATGTGTTGATGAGAAGAATGTATATTCAGTAGTTTTTGGGTAAAATGTTTTATAAATGTCTTGTTAGGGCCTTTTGTTCTAGAGTCTCATTTAAGTCCAGTGTTTCAATATTTATTTTCTACTTGGATAAGCTGTTAAGTTTTGTCAGTGAGGTATAGAAGTTCCAACAATTATGATGCTGCTGTTTATCTCTGTGTTTATATCTAGTAGGGTTTACTTTATGAATCTGGGTGCTCCTGTGTTACGCGCATAAATATTTAGGATTGTTATGTCTTCTTGTTAAATTAATCCTTTTACCATTGTATAATGACCATCTTTACCTTTCTTTACCATTGTTGATTTAAAGTCAATTTTATTTGATATGAGAACGGTTACATCTTTTTTTTGGTTTCCATTTGCATGGGATATTTTTTCCCAACTCTTCACCTTGACTCTGTATGAATTCTTGTGGTTTAGATGTGTCTCCTGAAGATAGAAGATATTTGGGTTGTATTTTTTCATCCATTCATCCACCTTTGTCTCTTGATTGGGTCATTCAGTCCATTCACATTGATTGATAGAATTCATATGTGGGATACTGTTTTGTTCATCCTTTTGGGTAGTATTTTATTGCTTTGTTTACCTCTTGTGCTATTGTTTTACATGAGCTCTGAGCTTTAGATTTGGGTAGTTTCATACTGGTGGGTGTCTATTGTCCTGATCCATGTATAATGTGTTTCTGAGTATTTCCTGCAGGGTATGTCTGGTCTTGACAAATTCCCTCAGTGTTTGCTTGCCCAAAAAAAGTCTTTATTTCTCTTTCATATATGAAACTTAGTTTTTGAAAATACAAAATTCTTGGCTGGCAGCTGTTCTGTTTAAGAATACTAAAGATGGGGCCCTAATTCTTTCTGGCTTGTAAGGTCCCAGTTGATAATCTGCAGTTAGGCTGATGTGTTTTCCTTTGTATGTTACTTGATGTTTTCACCTCACAGCCTGCAAGAGTTCCTCTTTCGTGTCGACTTTGGCCAGTCTGATGAGTATGTGTCTTGGTGATTGCCTCTTTTCAATGAATCTCCCAGGTGTTCATTGAGCTTCTTGCACCTAGATGTCTGAATTTCTAGCAAGACCAGGGAAGTTTCCTTAATTATTCCCTCAAATATGTTTCTCAGCCCTTATGCCTTTTCTTCTTCAGAGATGCCTATGATTCTTGGCCATTTTACATAATTCCAAATTTCTTGGAGGCTTTGTTCATTCCTTTTAATTCTCTGTTCTTTATTTTTGATTAACTGAGTTAATTCAACAGAGTTGTCTTTGAGCTCCCAGATTCTTTCTTCTGCCTGTCTAGTCTATTCTTAAAACTTTCCACTGTTTTCATATTATTTCCTTGGATGATTTTTTCATTTCCAGAAGTTTTATTTGGTTTATTTTAAAATATGTTGATCTCTTTAGTGAATTTTTCATTAATTTCCTGAATTGTTTTTCTGGTTTCTTTGGGTTGGTTTTCTAGTTTCTCTTGAATTTCATTGAGCTTCCTTGCAATCCATTTTTGGAATTCTTTATCTGTCATTTCAATATTTTCATTTTGGTTGGTATCCATTGCTAGTGAGCTGGTGTTCCCTTTTGTGAGTGTCCTTTTGCTCTGATTTGTCCTACTCTCAGAGTTCTTTCACTGATTCCTTCTCATCTGGAGTAGTTGTCACTTCTTATTTTTGGGTTTTCTTTTATTTGGATGGGACTTCTTTCCTCCCCCTCACTTATAAGGGTGTGACTGTAGCATATGTTGGGTAAGAAAATTTGGCTTTGCTTGTGGGTGCTTTGATGGCAATCTAGGTTCTGGTTGGATGCCTTGGTTATAGATATCCTTAGCATGGTGGTTTTCTCAGTTGCTAGTTGTTTGTAGGCTGTAGCAGTGGTGAACTATGTGTGTGGGTAGATTCCCTGTCTCTCTTTGATGAGGGAGGATGGGGGTCTTTGAAATCCTTTCTTTCCCCAGTCCTGTGGTTTTCTTACCATTGTGAATTGTATTGGCACACCCAGTTTAATCTCTGAGACAATAGGTGGTGCTTGTGGGTAAGAATCAACCACACTCTGTATGATTGAGTCAGTAAATGCTATAAAGTGCTGTGCAAATTGACCTCCCTGCCATTAGGTGACACATGCTAAAGGAACAAGCTGCAGTGTTGTTTTGGGGACCTGTGACTGGCTCTAGCCCCTCAGGAGAAGCATTTGAATGCTCCAGATGATGAGTGGGGCCTTGGACCTTCCAGTTGAGTCCTTATTCTCCACTACAGCAGAGGTGGATGGGAGACTGAGGCTGGGTGGGGCTGTGTTAGGTGAGCATTGTCCTCAGTTTCCACAAAAGCTGGTAAGGTAGCTGTCTTGGCAGGCCTTCAGGGAGCCACTCAAATTGCCCCACCCAGCCAGAATACCTGCTTGTGGGAGAGGGGATGTCTGAGAGTCATGATTTGGCTGTCAGTAGCAGGATTTGCTCTTCTCTCCCCTCCCCTGCTCCATGGTGTCCTTCAGGCCTCTGCCAGCAGGCAGGAGCTCAAACTAGCTGAGCTACCCATTATGGCACTTGGGCTGGAAGCTTCTCTGTTCAGGATCCTGGCCTGGGCTGAGAGAGTGGCCTTCCAGTGGGGGGAGGTGTTCTCCATGAATGCTCTCCAGCTGGGACCCACACTGTACTCTCTTTTCGGTTTTGCCAGTATGGGCTCCCTTGCTTTCCGAGTTTAGTTCACAAATCTCCCCTCCATGCCACTGAGCAACACAGTTGAGTCCTGGGTGTATGGAATCTGGCCTGTGGGCCAGTCTCCAAGTCCCTGAACATTAATCCCTGACTGTGCCAGGGAGAAGCATGCTGGTCCTGAGTTGCCTATGTGGTGGTCATGCAGGTTTGATGTCCCTCTGTTCTGGGGTGTGCCCTGCTCTGAGGGAGCAACCAAGCTAGCAGCACCATGGAGGCCTGGTGAGAAGAGAACTCACAGTCCTAGCATCCCTGATTTTTCTGCAGGTCTTTAAGAGAAAAGGTTTGAGCCCCAATCTCTGTGGAAGCCTCAGTGTGGTGGGTGCACCAATCTGCTTCTGAAAACCCCGGCTCAATCCTTTCTTGGAAGCCATGGGCAGGGGAGGGGAAGCGGTGGCCAAGAGTCTAGATGGAGGAAAGCTAGCACTCTGGCCATCTCTGTCTCTCTCTTCGCTAGGCAGCCAACCCAAAATGTCCAGGCTCTGGGGTCACGCAGATCCCACAGGACCTACTGGCCCCTGTGGCTACTGCAGTCTAGGCTAGAGCTGGGAAATATTTGTGTGGGAATGAATAAGATGAAAACTGAGGGACTGAAGCCCCCTGGGGAGGACAAAGGTGCACAGTGGGTAGAGAAGCAATATGGTGCCTACTGTCTCAGCTTGGGTCTGCCATGATGGGAAGCAACACTGAAGGCACTGGCAGCCTGGTCCTTTGTCCTCAAGAAGCTCCCAGTTCACTGGCAGCAGCTGCTTTTGGGCTTGTGAGGGTAGAAATGCTCTCCAGCACCTTGGGAACCTACTGATTGCCAGAGATGTGAGGGAGGGAGAAACAAACCTCTCCACCTACCCTTTTATGTTTATGTTTTTTATGATTATGTTTATATGTTTAATTTTATATTTTTACATATAGGGCACAAAAGCAAAACAGCTATTGAAACCTAAAAATCCAATTTTATTTTGTTTACATATGAACAACTGCTTGTATAGAAAGTGAATTCTTGCAATTCAACCTTCCCTCCTTAAAATGCAGTTGATCTAGAGAGCTTGTCTGTTAGGATTTAGTACTGTGGGGGATAATTGGAAGATCATTAGAGGATAATTCTGAGGCCAACTTGATTTTAGTCTCTTTATGTATGCATTTATTTAACTATAATCTTGGATTCTTTAAATAAAAATTTCATCTACATACCTAGATCCGGGTGTGTTTTCATAATTTTTTTTTCTGGGATATAATGAGTCTTTAAAAACAAAATAAGTACAAGTAATAGAGAAAAATAATATGAAAAATTCTAACATTACAAATAGATGTAAAATGAAAGTTTGCCTTGCCTTCTTTACCAACTATCCAGGCGTTGCTCTCTATCATAGGATTTCTCAACCTTCACACTACTGACATTTTGAATTGGTTAATTCTTGTTGTGTGGAGCTGTCTTGTATAATATAGGATTTTTTGCAGGATCCCCTGCTCATACCCAATAGATGCCAGTAGCATCAATCCTCCCTTTGAAGATGGGATAATCAAAAATGTCTCCAGACACTGCCAATGTCCCCTGGAGGGCAAAATTTGCTCCCTGGTTGAGAATCCTTATTCTAGGATGTAACTATTTTATGTGCTTCACTTTTTTTAAGATCATAAAGTGTTTTATTAATAACTGAAACATACACTTCTACCTCAGTTTCAGCTACATCTCCACCACTTCCCATTATCCTCCTTGTTCTTTTTATTATATTATTATTTTTAGTAATAGTCCTACATTTTAAAGCTTGTATAATATGTGTCTTTCTTCATTCATTTAATGTAGTAGCCATGACCCCTACGTCCCCTTCACCTCTCCTCCATTTTACTTCTAAAATTCTTTCTGTAATGTTACTATTTTTTTGTTTTTGATGACATTAAGCATTTTTAGTACAGAGAATTATAAAGAATAAATTTTAAATGGCTTACAAATCACCATTCACATAACTGCTATTGACATAAAGAAATGACTACACATGACTAGAAGGTTAAACAGTACAGAAAAGTATACAAAAGAAAAGAAAAACCTTCATCTTTACAACAGCTTGGTGTCTTCTCCTAAGAGAACCTGCTCATCCTGGATGAGAGTTAAACACTCCTGAAGCAAACAGATGAACATCTACACATACAGAAGGAAATGCAATTGAATTTCTGTTGCCTGAAAGAGAAATCTCAACATTGAGAGCAAATAAATTATCTTTTTCATACCCCATCAATTCTTTAAATCCTGTTACATTAGTGTTTGTTTTATTTTCTGGCTACATCCATGACTATTTCTGTGAGGTTATAACAGCTTACTTGCAGCTGTTACAGGCATAGGACACAGGATTCATGAACAGGTTTAGATCATTTTCTTCCCACTCTGTCTTCATAGGAAAAGGAGCAGTGTGAGCTTGTGGCAGGACCTGGTATGGTTGTAAGTGAAAAATCTCAGGTGAATTCCTCCAGGTTGTTCGTGTCTGACATTCAGGGAATATCTATATTGATGAATCAGGTCTAAAGCTACCGATTGCTTTAGTATCCTCCAAAGCCTAATGCAAAAGGTAATTGTTTTCCTAAAAGAGAATAACTATTTCCTAAAATGTTTCAAGCCTTTTTTGGGTTTCTTTTACGATTCTTTTATTTGAGTGTGGCAACAGAATCCACAAAGCATCCTGAGGACCCACCAAACTCTTCAAGCAATTTGGGTTTCCAGAGTCCCCATAGTAGAATAACAGAGATAATTGTACCACACACTGGACCAGCTGATAGCCATAGCATGTTCTGATCTTCACTCAGATCTGTGTAATTTGCTTTACTTTCATTGCAAAGCAACAAAGCATACATGTTGACTCAAAATAACATATCAAGCATTATGCAGCTATATTATTGGTGGAAAAACAATGTCAATCATCTTTTCCTTTATGAAAGAGAGAATGGTGTAGTATTGTCTTTACACTAACAGAACACCCCACATCCCAGAACTTCGTGGATGTAATAGAATCTTCCCTTTTCATAGAATTGATCTTTCATTTTCTGGTACAAATGTGGGTTAACACTGTGTTTAGGGTACCTGATATTTTTTGCTCTCAAAGAAAGAAAAAAAAGGTGTGATCCCTTTAATAAAGTGTGGCATCCTGTGAAATGGTAAGATAATTAAGATCCCTGACCACTAAACTGAGATTCAAGAGCTGACTTATCCCAGAGGTAGAATTTGTCACTGATATTAATCCTACTGCTGCCCTTCTAAACCTCCGTATCTTTTTAAATTCTCACTAAGACCAGAAAGCCCATATAAAGTGAGTAAAAATTGAGTTCTCCTGAGCGCCCCATCCAAGAGATACCCATCAGTAAGGAGTATTTCAAGATGGTGATGCTTTTTTCACAAATCTATGAATAGATCATTTATTTAAAAAACAGACTTCAGAGTGAAGAGATGTTCCTTTAGGGTGAGTATATAGTATACACATACGCATAATAAATTCCTTACCTCTCCAATTCATTAGATTCTTTTCTCTGCATTTTACCAGACTACCTGGTACCTCAACTTATTTTAAATAAGTTTTGTGATTAGTCAAGGTTTTATGAAACAATTAAACAAAATGAGAACATAATATTCAGTTTTAAAGTAAGCATTCCAAATTTAGATGTTCTTATATATGAAACTATATTAACAGATTAAGACCACATTAGAATAGTCCTCTAGATTTGTGTTGTTAGTGGTTGGTTTTGGTCACATATTATCAAAATTCCTACATTTTTTGAATATAATACATTTTTCTTTAGCATGAACGTCTCCTCTTTGTGAATTTTATTCTAGATTGCATTTCAGCACAAGGGCAGGTTAGAATTTTATTCTAGTTGTTGGCATGGTATCACTGAAAGACAGGTCACAAAGAGAATATTAGCTTCGAGTTTTGAGAAATTACCTTCATGAAAGACTAACCATTTAAATAAGAAAAGAACAGCATAGTAAGACTAAGGTCACTGTCTTTCCTGGGGAAATAGTTACTTTGGTGGAGAAAAAGATATTCCAGAAAGGATACCAGCATTTTTCAGAGCACAGAATCAGAAAACCATGAGGCTGTTTTGGAGACAGTTAACCTGGCTGGGAAATATTATTAATATATGAATATGAGTAGAAGGCTATTAAACTGAAAATATAGATTTAGACTTGGTCTTAGAAGCTTTGAATAACATTTACATTTTAGTTAGTAGGTGAAGATTTTGAGCAGGACTGTACCTAGAATAGAATTGTTATTTAGGGAAATTAATTTGACAAGATGTGTAGGATGGATTAGAAAGTAAGAGAATGGAGACAGGAGCACCAATTAGGTAACTAAAACAATAGTCCTGGTGAGAGGTAATGAGGCTTCAGCTGAAATAATTGCAGAAGGAGTGGAGAAGGATAGGAGGTTAACAATGACTCCTGGTCTCTTGACTGTGTACAGATAGGTACAATTATTAAGTGTCTGGCCTCAAAATTCTGGGAGTGTTGCTTTGTATTAATTTACTTAATATAGCATTTTACCATAATCCTTTGTTAAATTTAACATAGGATTGAAAATTAAATGCATAGCTAAAATGTTCACCCACATCAAGATATGGCAGAAATGAATGTCTGCGAACACATTGGCAAAGGAGCATGCAGCCTGGGTGAAAGGGGACTTAACTAAGGGTTTCTAACACATGTGGGAACATCAGAACCACACAGGGGATTTTTGCAAACAAAAACTGAAAAGACCTGAATCTCATGGAGAAAATTAAGACTTAGCATTTCTGAAGTGGTTCTATGACATATTCATATTTGCAAAAGTTCTTCATGTAACTGATGTATAATCAAGACTTCACTAACCTACAGCTGAAGACAAGCTAATGAGGAAGACTCCAAAAGGAGTGTGCAAGTATATGAGGCCTTTGCGGGGATCTGTTTTTCAAAAGATTCATTTTATTCTTACGTGGGGTTCTGTTCCATAATGTGTAGTCTGCTGCTTCTGACTCTGACTAGAGCTTGAAAATCTGAACTTCATGTTTTTGTCTGCATCTTGATAACCCAGTCATGTAGTTCTGAACTGATGACATTAACTTCATGGCAAAATGGCCATTTTACCCAAGACTCTTCCTTCTGTTCTGAGGAAATTCAGATTTAGTAAGCATGTGCAGATTTCCTTAAAAATGTTTTGATAGGATTGACACTGATGACTACCTCAACTGGTTATCTCAGAGGGATTCAAGTCTCTTTAAAATTTCACCAGCTAAATTGAATTTTTACAACTTAATGATTTTTGCAAAAGTCCTTTTACATTTGTATGTGTCTTTGGTGTAAAAGTATATGTACTCTCTCTCTCTCTCTGTTTGTCTTTCTCTCTCGCTGTCTTTCTTTCATTCACACATACACCCTCATCCCCACAAAGCTCAATTTATATACCGCAATAATTAATTCACTTCACGTGGGCTGGAAATATCTTTCCCGAGAACAGTTTATATTTTTGGACTTACCATTAATCTCACCAGGTCAATTTATAGTGGAACTGTTTTACTGGAAGAATTGCCAAAAGGTAAAATTTACTTTTTATCTTCTTTGTGATGAATTAACTTAATTCTCTACCTCATTTTTTTTTCTTTCAGCTTGATCTTGGAAAAACTACTATTTTATCGAGGGCAAGAGTTGCTAATCAATGTCCATGGACTGACTCTGTCAAGGAGATATGCTTTCTTTCATTAGAGAAATATTTAACAACGTTTAAATTTAAAAGATTTTAGGTGTAGCATGCAATCTCCAGTATTCACAATTCGTATTTTCTATTGCCTCTCACTTGGATGGATCTCCACAACTGTGTGTTTCTTGCCTTATGCCAATGGAATCTGAGCTTGAAATACCTGATCTAAAACTAGGTTTACATATAAACCATAAACAAAATCTAATTATTTTAAATAAATGTTAAGTTATTATTTACATACAATGAAATATATCACTTTAATGTGTACAATTTGATGAGTTTGACAAATGAATGCACCTATGCAATTACCACCACAATTAATACACAAAATATTTCTATCACTATGAAAAGTTTCTTTTACATCGAATCTTTCCCTCCCAGCCCTGGGCCCAAGCCAACAATGATCTATTGTCTGTCTCTATAGATCAGTTATGCTTGTTCTAGAATTTAATTTAAATGATATCATAGAGTATGCATTCTTCTATTGCTAGTTTCTTTAAATCACCATCACTTTTTTTGACATGCATTCATGTTGTTGTGTCTACCAATAGTTCATTCCTCTCTATTGCTGAATAATATTGCCTCATATAGACATATCACCTATTTTTAATTGACTCACAAGTTGATGGACACTTTGATTGCTTCTAATTTTTGGTTATTGTGAATAAAACTGCTATGAACATTTGCATCAAGTCTTTATGCTAACAGGTGTATTTATTTTTCTTGGACCCAATAGGGAGTAGCCCGTCTGTCTCCTTCATTTTCAAATGGTCCCATACTATATCTTATTTAATCTTAGTTCATTTCAATAAACATCTATTTAGCAACCATTAGGTACGAGGCACTCTAGTAGACTCTTAAGTTTATAAAATGTGTTAAGTCAAAATTCTTAACATAGGAAAATAAATTCAGGAGAATAATCCAACTTTTAAAAATTACCAAATGGTGTAATAGTTACTAAAGAACATTTAAAGAATGTTATTGGAGTGGGGGAGGAAACTTCACAGAGGAAATGTCAATGTAGCTTACAAAAGAATTTAAGAAATTCCAATTAGTATTGATAACATGAAGAAAAAAAGTAACACATTATCTTTAGGGAACTGAAATTAACTTGGTAGGCTAGGATATAAACTCTAAGTGGGGAAGAGACAGGTATTAAGTTTAGACATTAAACTAGATCCTTTGAATCATATTACATGGGAGAGCTCCTAGAAAATATTTCATGTGGTGAGTAAAAAAATCAGTTTTGTTTCAGAAAGATTGTGTTGGGAGCAATATAGCATTCTGAACTGGAGGAAGTTGAAGGTAGAAGCCGAACTGTTGCAAGAATTGAGGCAGCATCAGAAGATTTGTTGACTGATTACATGTTTGAGAGAGCAGACTAAGTCCTAAATTTTTAATTGCATAACAGGTTAGATGTTGTTTTCAATGAAGATTTAAAAATACCAAATGATTGATATATAAAGATAAAATGACTATCTTCTTACATTCTCACAAACTTTGAGATTCCTCTGTGACATATTGGTGGTTATGTACAGAAGGAATTTGGTAATATTGATCTGAACCTCAGGATAAGACTCTAGAATGGAGAGGCAGATTTCAGATTCACAAGCATACAAGTGGCTGCTAAACTTATCTCTGCAAACACAGGGACACAGAAGAGATCTGGACAAACAGCTTTACTAAGTCCCCCCCACCCCCAGTTTATAACCATTATATCATACCCCCCTTGTCCAATCATACTTCTGAACAACTGTCCACTCTTCATCAAATTTAGCATAAAATACACAGATTTCCCTGTTTCTTTGAGATATAAAACTTATGTTAAACAAACGTGCATGCTTTCTTTTGTTAATTTGACTTTTGTGGTACAGGTGTCAGCCATGCACCTTGTGAAGGGTTAGGAAAAGATGTTACTTTTTCTCTTCTACAGAAGTCCTTGTTGAATCTATGAAGAAGAGTAGTGTGGATTGAAGGCAAGGATGGCTGTACTGCGATGTGATGTTAAATAATAAAGTGGAAACATTAAACAACAATAAATAAGCTTTTAAAAATGAACTTTAAAAAATAAACTTTAAATAAACTTATTCTGGGAGGGAAGAAAAGATAGCTACTAGCTCAATAGACAGAGGGCTGTGGAAGATCTTCTAAATGGGAATGAGTTAAATTTGATTGTATTGCAAGGGATAAACTGAATAAAAATAAGAGGAAATGATTGAAGTAAGATAAAATGGGTTGTAATGCAGATCAGTTGGTGAAAGTTAACTTGGGTAGGAGGAAGGTCATCTCTTTTTCTTACATGTCTGGTTCTCAAAGTATTCTCCAAAATAGCAGCCCCAATGCCTCCTTGGAAATTTTAGGAAATGAAAATTTTCCAGCCCTACCTCAGACCTACTGAATAGAAACTGTGGGGTTGTAGCCTAACATTCTGTTTTTAAAAAGCATCTCCAACTTATTTTTTGCACAATAAAATCTGATAAGCCTTGATTAAAAAAAAGAGAAAAGGTAAAATTTGTGAGACTATAGAAACTCTCACAGAGATAGAGTGGACAGGTGTAGTAAGTTCACAGAAATCATGCTTACTAGCCTCCCTGACACCTGAGAATTTGAAGATGAGGCCAGGGCTAGAGAAGATGTAACATTTTGATAAAAGTGGTGAAATTCTTCAGTATCCACTCCCTCTAATGGAGGATGCATCGGACTGCTGACTGGACATAATAAAGGATTTCTAAGAGTCCCTGAGTGTATTGCACTAACTTCGAAATAACATCATTCCTCACAGTTACACAATTTTTCTACACAAGTTTTCAGTGACTTTTGGTAAGGGAGCAAAGTGGGGGCTTTATCTTGGGGAATTATACCAAAGAAATACAGGCATTTTGATATGCCACTAATGTTTGTGCATTCTCTTCACAACCCTCTAAATCCTAACATCTTAAAAAATATGACAACTCCTTCTGTAACCTTCTGTTTCACGAGATGAACTCATTTGTATGAATGATGAGATCACATGGGATTTAGATTCGAGTTGTGAGCCAGACTAGATGTAAGGCATGTGATTTCTCTTAGTTAAATTGCTTGTAGCTGTAAGAACTCACGGCAATACTTGCTAATGGTACCATGTTATCTTTCCACTCCAGAGCCGTTAACATGTCTCCACTGAAATTGCATGCAATAGAGTCTCATTTACTTCATTAAATACTATGCCAGACTGGACATTTTGGGGAGATATGCTTATTTCCTGCATGAAAGGCTATGAAGATAAAACTTTTGAAAGACTTATACAGTATTTAAGGGACTATTTATTAAGAAGTGGACAATACCTTCCTACCTCTTAGCTGTGAAATTATTTGCATGCTTTCTTATTTGAGTCATTAGATTCAATTTGTTTTTCCCAAATCAAATTCTTCCTAGAGATTTAACAAAACAGCTTCAATAATAAAGATGCTCCATTTTCTTCTGACATTGGCTCATATAACAGTTTTAGAAACTTTTTTATCCTATACTCTACTAGGCAAGAACAGTTACAAAGTTGACTTTTACGTCAGCAAAGTTCTGAAATAGCTAAACCTTATTACTCTCCATAACCAAATAGGGTGACTGCTTAAAATGTACATTTCTTCTAGTATTCTACTGCCATTTTGTTATTGTTGAAGTTTTCCCAGCTGGTCTTGCAAGTTGAGAATAAAAAGGACTAACTGAAATAGTTTACTTGATAAATTGTGCATATTACAGCCATTTTATTCAATCAAGAAAATATTTAGTGACAAGATGATGGCTGGTTAGTAGAATGTTAATTCATCTAAAATAAGTGAATTAAACAGCATGTACTTAGAGCCCATGTTGGATTTCTATATTTTCCAAACTGACATTTAAATGACATTTCCAGTATGAGAGGTAAGGTTTTTAATAACAATCATATTATGATAATGATTGCTTCCACATTCAATGTGTTCCAATTTACACAAGAGCAATATGAGAGTCTCCATAGTAAGTTATAGCTTTTCCATATCTAAGACAGTTTCAGGCTCAAGTTATTCACAAGGACCTTATCAGCTGGTGAGGGAATGGGGCTCATTTTCAAAAATCTATATTCAGATCACCTAAAGATAGTGTTCATTAAAAAGAAAGAAAGAAGATAACAAAATTTCTAATACCTATGTAAACAGTAAGCATGTACTATAGAGTATGATTAAGTAAATAACTGATCTTGAAGGAAGAGAGATTAGAGAAAGGCAAACAACAGGTAGTTACTAGTATGATAAGCTTAATACAAAAGTTAGTGCTTCCAGCTACTATTCTTTCCTATGAATCTTAAAAAAAATTCCTTGATTTATTTACTATCTGTTTAGATTCTTTTCCAGATCTTATATTGAATTAGAAAGTTTAATGATGCAAAGGTCATGCTAACAGTTTCAGAAAATTCAGAGAAATAATGGCTACTTAAAAAAAAAACAACTATGAAATTTCATTGTCACAGGTATTCAGTTGTATAGGAAAAATATAACATCACACAAATACAGCAAAGATCCTTAATGTTCCTTTGTGCTTTCTTAATTTGATTTTATTGATAGTTGCAGAGAAAAACAATAATCTGTTAAATACACATACTTCGCAGAATTATGAGTTTGATTTTGTACTTTTCACTTTAGGCAACATCTCCAATATCTTTATATCTTTTTGTTTATTTATTTATCTCAAAATATTATGGGAGTACAAATGATTTGGTTACATGTATCAATTTTGTTATGCTTGAGTTAGGATTATAAGTGTGCCCATGACCCACATAGTGTTCATTGTACCCATTAGGTAGGTTTTTGCCCACTCCCTCCTCCCCTGTCACCCCTGCTTGATTTCCACTGAGTTTTACTTCCCTCTGTGCACGTGTGTGCTCTTCGGTTAGTTCCAATTTAATAGTGAGTACATGTAGTGTTTGTTTTTCCATTCCTTACATATTTCACTTAGGATAACGGTGCGCAGTTTGATCCAAATTGTTGCAAAAGGTATTAAGTCATCCTTCTTCATGGCTGAGTAGTATTCCATAGTATACACATACCACATTCTGTTAGTGTACCCATGAATTGATGGGCACTTGGGTTGATATCACACCTTTGCAATTGTGAATTGGGCAGCAATAAACATTAATGTGCAGGTGCCCTTTTGATAAAATGACTTCTTTTTCTTTGGGAAAATACCCAGTAGTGGTATTGCTGCATCAAATGGTATGTCTACTTTTAGTTCTTTGAGGAATCTCCATACTGTTTTCTATAGAGGTTGTACTAATTTGCAGTCCCACCAACAGTGTATAAGCATTCCTTTCTCTCTGTATCCACATCAACATCTGTTGTTTTTGGACTTTTTAATAAAAGCCATTCTGACAGGAGCAAGGTGATATGTCATTGTGGTTTTAGTTTGCATTGCCGGGATGATTAGTGATGTTGAGCATTTCTTCATGTGTTTATTGGCCATTTGTCTATCTTTTCTTGAAAAACTTCAGTCCATGTCTTGTGCCCACTTTTTAATGAGGTTGTTTGTTGTTCCTTGCTGATTTGTTTGAGTTATTTGTAGATTCTAGTTATTAGCCCTTTATCAAATGTACAGTTTGTGAGTATTTTCTCCCATTGTGTAGGTTGTCTATTTGCTCTGTTGATTGTTTTCTTAGCTGTGCAGAAGCTGTTTAATTTAATTAAGACTCATTTATTTATTTTTGTTGTTGCTCTGATTACCATTGTGGGCTTCTTCATAAATTCTTTGCCTAGGCCAATCTCTAGAAGAGTTTTTCCTACATTTTCCTCTAAAGTTCTTGTGTTTTCATGCCTTACAATTAAGTCTTTTATCCATCTTGAATCACATTTTTGTGAGTGGTGAGGGAATTGTATAATGTTTCATTCTTCTACATGTGGCTGTCCAATTTTCCCAACACTGTTTATTGTATAGGGCTTCTTTTCCCCAGTGTATATTGTTGTCTGCTTTGTAAAAATCAGTTGACTGTATGTGAATGGTTTTATATCTGGATTCTCTGTCCTGTTCCATTGGTCTATGTCTCTATTTTTGTACCAATACCATGCTGTTTTGGTTACTATGGCCTTGTAGTATAGTTTGAAGTCTGGTAAAGTGAGGCTTCCAGATTTTTTCTTTTTGCTTAAGATTACTTTGGCTATTTGTGCCCATTTCTGGTTCCAAACAAAGCATAGAATTATTTTTTCTAGCTCTGTGAAATATGATGTTGGTAATTTGATGGGGATTGCATTGAATCTGTAATTCACTTTGGGTAGTATGTACATTTTAACAATGTTGATTCTACCAATCCATGAGCATGATATATTTTTCCATTTGTTTGTGTTGTCTGCGATTTCTTTCCTCAGTGTTTCATAATTATCTTTCTAGAGATCTTTTACCTCCTTTGTTAAGATATTCCTAGGTATTTTATTTTCTTTGGAGCTATATATTGAATGATATAGAGTCTTTGATTTGACTCTCTGATTGACTATTATTGGAGTACAGGAACGCTAATGATTTGTGTACATTGATTTTGTAAAAGGGGACACAAGCTACCAAAATCTATGGGATTCAGCAAAAGCAGTCCAAGGCAAAAACTAACAGCCTTAAAGGTTTACATCAATATGACAGAGAGATCGCAAGTTAACAACCTAATGACACATTTCAAGGAACTAGAAAAGGAAGTGCAAACAAAATCCAAAGCCAGCAGAGTAAAAGAAATAACTAAGGACAGAGTAGAACTAAACAAAATGGAAAGTAGAAAATAAAAAAAAAAAGGAAAACAAAAAAAAATACAAAGGATGAATGAAACAAAATGTTGGTTCTTTGAAAAGATAAACAAACCTGAATGAACTCTTACTAGATTAACCAGGAATAGAAGAGAAAGGATCCAAATAAGCTCAATCAGAAATACAAAAGAAGATATTACAACTGGATACCACAGAAATACAAAATATCATCTATGAATACTACAAAAATCTCTATGCACATAAATTCAAAAACATAGAGGAAATGGACAAACTCCTGGAAACAATCAACCTCTTAAGACTCAATCAGGAAGAAATAGAATTCCCGAACAGACCAATAACAAGCAATGAGATTGAAGCAGTAATAAAAAATCTTCCAACAGAAAAAAAGCCCTGGACTAGATGGATTCACAGCCAAATTTTACTAGACCTAAAAAGAGGAGCTGGTATCCATACTGCAGAAATTACTCCATAACATCAGTAAGGAGGGAATACTCCCCAACTCATTCTATGAAGCCAGTATCACCTTGATTCCAAAACCAGGAAAGGACACAACAATGACAAAAAAAGAAAACTACAGACCAATATCCCTTCTGAATATAAAAGTATAAATCCTCAATAAAATACTAGCAAATCAAATTCAACAGCACATCAAAAAAATAATCCACCATGACCACATGGGCTCATCCTAGGGATGCAAGGATGGTTCAACATACATATATCAATAAATGTGATTCACCACACAAACAGAAGCAAAAACAAAGACCACATGATCATCTCAATAAATGCAGAGAAAGCACTCAACAAAATTCAGCACCCTTTTATGATAAAAACCCTCAAAACATTAGGCATAGAAGGAATGTATCTCAAGATTATTAAAGCCATATATGAAACCCAAAGCCAACATCATACTGAATGGGGAAAAGTTGAAATATTCCCAAGAACTGGAGGAAACAAGGGTGCCCACTGTCACCACTTCTATTCAACATATTGCTGGAAGTCCTTGCCAGAGCAATCAAGTAAGAAAAAGAAATAAAGGGTATCTCAACCAGGAAAGAGGTGGTCAATTTATTGCTTTTTGCTGATGATATGATCTTATACCTAGAAAACTCCAAAGACTCCACCGAGGGACTCCTGGAATTGATAAATGAATTCGTCTTTATATCTTATTCTAATAATTTTCCTTGCTCTGGGAAAAAGTTACAGTTACTAGAGCATACATGGCGTTACACATGATATAATTTACATTCAAATGCTTTAAAATAGATTAAATTCTATCCAACAAGCTATTATGTGATGTTATTACATTCTAGGCCTTTTGCTATGTACTAGGGTTACAGAAGTTAATAAAAAAGCATGTCTTTAAACGTGCTCACAAAAGAGCAGGCAGTGAGCATATAAAGAATGGATGGCATCAAGTTTATAAAGCTTGTTAATATGGATGGAGAGGAAGGAAGAGGGGCTGTGAAGGAAGGTGTACTTCCTGAAAAGTTCAAGAAAGAGTTCACAGGGAATTTGATACAAATTTAGATGTTTCCTCAGGGTAAGTTATACATTTTTTAAATGTTTCATAAATCTTTTTATGACTGGAAATTACAAACAATTTTTCAAGTCCTTCCTTTATCACTTTTCAATATTATATTAATGCATATATATAATATATATACACACGGGTATATCTATACATTTTGTGTCAGGTACTATGCAAGTAACCTAAAATAGCAACCAACAAGGCACATCCAGTTTTTTTCTTGATGGACTTTTAATCTAGTTAGTTGGTGTCCAATTATAAATGAATACATTCCATGGGATATACAACACATTTAAATACTGGTGTGGAAAGAAATGTTAAAACTCTTATTTGCGAATGTCTTAATGAAAAAGGAAGAAATGAAGGATCCATTTCGACAACAATGTCCTCATGTAAGCCCTAATCCAGGTTACACTTCTCATGTACTCCACCTTCACTATTCTGTAGGCACTGGGAATCCACAAGGATAGTTAAAGGTGGTGCTGTCATTCTGTTAAACACTGCTAGTATATGTGTGCCCAATTAAGTAAGACTTTGGACCATTTTTTTCTCTTTAATCTAATATGTAGCTGTTAAACCAAAACTTACAAAATTGAAAAATGCCTTGCATAGATTCTAGTGAAGAAACTGTCATTTGATGACAATATTCATAATGCAAATACAAGTAAAATAATAGACGACAGAACTGGCACTTTTTTTTTATTGCACAGATAATTTTGTCATTAGCCTCAGATTTTAATCTGTTCCTTCAAGGTAAATGTGATGCTAAAACAATGAATGAGAAAGGATCTATTTCCCAAAATCAGCTTGTGCTAAGAAGAGAACATTGTGAAAACAGGTATTTAGAAATTTTCCTATTTTTAATTGACTTTTGTTATTGTGACATGTGGGCTTCTCAGTAGATGCTGAAATACTGACTTTGGGGTATAAGATATCTTAACACCCAAAGGTGTTAGGAAACGACACCTTTGAAAGGAAGCAAAAGAAGCATGATGGGACAAGAAGTCCGTGTGATTCAGGCCCAACAAAGCCTTGGCCAAGTTCAGAGGGAGCTCTGGAGTGACTATTCCCCATCACAATCATCCTGTGATTGGCCATGACGACCGACCTTAATATCCCAGTCTCACCCAGTGATCCGCTTAAGGCCACGCCCAGAAGAGTGTGGTCTTTGATTAGGCAGTTTTATGCAGCTGAAACAGACCCTAAAGGGTTACAGTGGTTTTAAGCTGAATTTTAAAAAAATATGTAATATCTTTCTATTTGTTTGTGCAATCTCTTGATTGATGAAAGTTAGAAATCTAGAATCAGCTAAAGGAGGCATTTCATCTTTGTCAGTGGAAACAAAGTTGCCAATATGAGTGAAATCTGTGATATCTATAAATAGAATTGTATTATTAAAAAGCTATGGAACCAGATTAATACATTATATAGGTATAAGGAAAGAAGTAGCCCACTGAGAACATTTAAAATAAGAAGAAATATAAAGTTTCAAATATCAAGTCCATTTTATTTAATAAAATATTTGTCCTTTTTCTCATCCATTTGTCCTCAGAGGACTATGAAGACATTAAAGCCAAAGAATAAATTTCATTATCATTTACATCCAAACCTAGCTCTGTGCCTCGTAAATATACTTTGAACAAATTTAAATAGTATGGGAAAAGGGTGAGTTCACAAAATAAAGATGAGACACATGTTGACTCAACCTTACTGTTGAAATGTCACTAAAATGATACTGAAGGAAGAAAGAAAAGGCATAGATCCGTAAGTGCCAAGAGAGAAGAATAAGAGACAGAAATTTCAATAATTTTTTGAAGATACAAAGCCAGTAGATGAGTAGAAATCAAACTAGAAAATTGAAGAGTAAAAACTGTGTGTTAAATGGGAGAAATCAAGATAAAAACTGTTCGTGCAAAAGAAATTCAGACAGGCTCAGGAATTTGAAGTACCTGACCATGTCCAATATAAGGTATAGGTTATATTAAAATAATATTATAATTGGGGGTCTCAGAAACAACATGTAATAAATTTGAAAGTCATCACTCTTGTTCTTAAAATAAGAAACATCTAGACAAATTAAAAAGTGGTTACTTCTTTCCTTGTACCCATCATAGAACAGAAGTCACACAGCAAATCACCAATCTGAAAGCCAGAGACACAGTCTTATCCAGAGTAATAGAGTGATGGAAATCAGCTTTTCTAGAGCAGAAGTTTTTGGATCCATAAACTAGTAGGAACATTTAAATGATAATATCAATTAATGCTGGCACCTGGGTAGGGACTAGCATGAGTGAAGAACTCTTGGATTCTTAGTTGAACCTCCATAGTTTCATGGGCTGTCCCTACCGGAAGTCATAAGTTTCTATTATAAGGATCCAATAAAGATTCTGTCTTGTCTCTGGCAGGGGAAACATGCACAGTGCCTTCTCCAAAACTCAGGTCTATTCTCCTGGGAAAAGGACTTTTTCAGTGTGCAATTCAGAAATCTTATCCCAGCTGGGTGAATGAAACTCCTTCCTAGACAAGTCTTCTCCTGCATTCTGTCTCACTTAAGGGGGAGGAAATAAAAAATCAAACACAGACATCATAGGACTAAACTTCAAGAAAATAGATAAGGAATATTGTTACCTGGGAAGACAGTATGGTACAGGGGGAAAAAAACCTATACCATGGATAAAATACCTGTGACTATAAGAGAACTAAAAACAGAACACTAAAAGACAGGGGCTTACAAGAATATAGAATGTTCCCCCCATGCCACATCTTACCACCAAACCAACAAGGCTTCAATTTAATAATAGAGGATTACATCTTAAAAAGATGAAAGAAACAAAATTTCTCAGAAGAGGAGTATATATTTTATCTACAAAGTCAAGAGAAAAGATACTATAACACTAGAAGGATCTTAAATCTCATACCCATATCTCCAAAAATTTTTAGTTGTAAAAAACATTAAACAAAGAAAAATTGCTAGTCAGATTAACACATATCATCTTATTAAAGGTCCATTTACTTTACTCCCTGTTGTGCCATGCCACATATGTGGATTTCAACCATAATGTTTAAGGCATGAACAAAGGCTAGAAAAAAAAAGAATCTGAAGAATCAAAGTCATCATAAATACCAGATTTAGGTAAGACACAGCTGTTTGCATCATCAGATAAAGGAGTTAAAATAACTATGATTAATATGTTAAGAGTTCTAATAAAAATAGACAACACTCAATAACAGATGAGTGATGTAAACAGAGACATGAAAACTCTAAGAAAGAATCAAAGGAAAATGGTAGAGGTGAAAAATGCTAAGCAGAAATGAAAAATGTCTTCAATAAAGCCATTGGTAGACTTGATGAGGCTTAGGAAAGAATCATTGAGCTTGAAGATAGGTCAATAAGAAATTCCCAAAACAAAATGCAAAGAAAGAATAAAAAAAAACCCCAAGAAGATTCAAGAATCATTGTACAATATTAAAAGGTGTATTGTATGCATAATTAGAATGCCAGTAAAAGAATAAAGAAATAACAGGACAGAAGAAACATTTAAAGCAAAAACAACCAAGAATTTTCCAAAATTAATGTCAGATACCAAATCATTGATCCAGGAAGCTCAGAGAATATCAAGCAGGATAAATACTGAGGGAAAAATATCATATCTACAGTGCAGAAAACCAAAAATAAAAGAAAAATCTTGAAAGTACTCAGAGAATGGGAAAGCAACTACCTATAGAAGAAGAAAGATAAGAATTAAAGCTCACTTTTTGTCAAAAACTATGTAAGCAAGAATAGAGTATAATGAACTATTTATAGTGCTGAAAGAAAATATAAAAAACACTATTCTAGAATTATGCATTCAGAGAATTTACCCTTCAGAAGAGAAGAAAATGTAGACTTTCTGAGAAAAATAAGTTTCATTACCAGTATATGTGTCTTAACAAGAAATAAAAATTTAAAAATTCTTCAGGCAGAAATGAAATAGTATAGTCATAAGCTTGAATCTACATACAGAAGAAGATTAAAGAAAGAATAAATGAAAGTAAAATAATATGTTCTATTTTTCTGATTCTTAATTGATATTAAGGCTAAATGATCAGTTAAAGCAATAACAGTGTCAGAAGCAGTGGCTGACACCTGTAATCCTAGCACTTCAAGATGCTGAGGTGGGAGGATTGCTTGAGGCCAGGAGTTCAAAACCAGCATTAGCAAGAGCTAGACCCTGTCTCTACAAAAAATAGAAAAATTAGCTTGGCATGGTAGCACGTGCTTGTAACCCCAGTTACTTGGGAGGCTGAGGCGGGAGGATCCCTTGAGCTGAGGAGTTTTAGGTTGCAGGGAGCTAGGATGATGCCACTGCACTCCAGCCTGGGCAACAGAGCAAGACCCTGTCTCTGGGGAAAAAAAGTAATAATATTAACAATGTATTTAGTGATTATAGCATAATAATAAGTGACATAAATGACAGCAGTGTCACAAGGGAGGGTAAGGAGAATGGAGAATATTCTGTTATAAGGTACTTGCACTTTATGCACATTAATATTGTGTTATTTGCTGTGTACTTAGATTAGTTTAAATGTATATTATAAATTCTAAGGCAACTGCTAATTTTTTAAAAGAAGTATAATATATGAGTTCTTAGAAAAGAGAAAATGTAATTATATGTAATGTTCATTTAAAGGTAGAGAAGATAGAAAAACAGGGAAAGAAACAGAAACAAAGAATAAATACAACTAATAGAAAGCAGCTTAGAACATGGTAGATAATAGTCCCACTATACTAATAATCACTTTAAGTGTAAATATTCTAAATGTATCAAAATGGTTGTCAGAGTGGGTACAATAAAGAACCAAAAATATGTGTTCTACTTTAAATATAAAGACTCAGATTAAAAGTAAAAAGTGCAAAAAGATATACAACGCTAACACTAATTTTTCAAAAAGGCTGAAGTAGCTATCTTGATTTAACACATTAACTGCCATGTGGATTGTATTTAACTCACACTAGTTTTGAGCCCGGAGCTTCAGGAAGCATATGTAACTCATGCCTCTTCACCTTGGGAGCCATAAGAAATATTTTTCAAGTTACATATAACTCACACACAGAAAACAATGAAAAATAACAAATTTTTCATTAAATTAGAAAGGATCATTTTGTTTTTGAAGTTTTTATTCTATCTTCATAACAAAACACATGGGCCCCACAGAAAAAATTTTTTTCTAGTGTGGCAGTCATGTATGTATATGTATAGTGTAAGATCATATCACTGGCAAACAGGGATAATTTGAATTCCTCTTTTCCAATTTGGATGCCTTTTATTTCTTTATCTTGCCTGATTGTTCTGGCTAGGATTTCCAGTACTATGTTATATACATGCATTATATATACATAGTTTTACATATATAATTTTAATATGTATTTTACCTGTAAGTATACAAAATACATATGTATAAAATATAAAAAAGGAGACATTTCAACTGATGCCACAGAAATACAAACGATCAGCCAAGAATACTGAGAACACCCCTAGGCACACAAACTAGAAAATCTATAGGATATGTGTATATTTTGGGGAAAACATCACCTCACAAGCTGGAATTGGGAAGAAATAGTAATCCTGAACAGCAATAAAAAATCTCCCAAAAAAAAAAACCTAAGGACCAGATGGATTCACTGCCAAATTCTACCAGACCTACAATGAAGAACTTGTGCCTATCCTACTGAAACTGTTCCATAATATCAAGAAGGAGGGAATACTCCCTAATTCATTCTACAAAGCCAACATCATCTTGGTACCAAAGCCAGGAAATGACACAACAAAAAAAGAAAACTACAGAACAATATCCCTCATGATACATGGAAAAATCCTCAACAAAATCCTAGCAAATCTAATGCAACAGCACATCAAAAAATCAATTCACCACAATTGAATGGGTTTCATCCCAGATATGCAAGTTTTATTCAACATATGCACATCAAAAAATGTGATTCACCATGTAAACAGAATGAAAGACAAAAACCATATGATCCTCTAGATAAATGCAGAAAAAGTATTTGATAAAATCCAGCACCCCATTGATTCTTGGCCATTTGTCTAATATCAAGTATAAAATCCATCTCCCCCTTCACAATAAAAACTATTAACAAAGTAGGCATGGAAGGAACATACCTCAAAAATCATAAATGACAAACCCACAGCCAACATCATCCTGAATTGGGTAAAATTTAAAGCATTCCCCATAAGAACTGGAATAAGACAAGGATGTACACTTTCACGACTTCTAGTCAACATAGTGCTGGAAGTCCTAGCCACAGCAATCAGGCAAGAGAAAGAAATAAAAGGCATACAAACTGGAAAAGAGGAAGTCAAACTATCCCTGTTTGCCAGTGATATGATCTTATGCTTAGAAAACCCTAAAGACTCCTCCAAAAGACTCCTTAAATTGATAAATGAACTCAATAAAGTCTCAGGTTCCAAATCAGTGTACACAAATCAGTAGCAGTTCTATATACTCATAACAACCACACTAAGAATCAAATCAAGAACTCAATCCCACTTACAATAGGTGCAAAAACCAAAACACCTTGGAATACACTTAACCGAGGAAGTGAAAAACCTTCATAAGGAGAACTACAAAACATTGAAAAAGAAACCATAGACGACATAAATGAATTGAAAAGCATCATGTGGTCATGGATTGGAAGAATCAATATTGTCAAAATGCCCTTACTTTCTAAAGTAATCTACATATTCAGTGCAATTCCTATCAAAATACCAATGCCATTTTTCACAGATTTAGAAAAAACAAGGCTAAAATTCATATAGAACCAAAAAAAGAGCATGAATAGCCAAGGTCATCCCAAGCAAAAATAATTCTGGAGGCATTACATTACCTGATTTCAAATTACACTACAAGACAATGGTAACCAAAACAGCATGGTATGTATAAAAGTAGACACATAGACAAATGGAACAGAATAGAAAACAAAGAAATAAAGCCAAATACATACAACCAACTGATTTTGTACAAAGCAGAGAAAAATATACACTGGAGAAATGATACCCTATTTAATAAATGATGTTGGGAAAATTGGATATCATCATGTAAAAAAATGAAACTGGATCCCTATCTCTCTCCATATATAAAAGTTAACCCAAGATGGATTAAAGACTTACATTACATGTAAGACCTGAAAACATAAAAATTTTAGAAGAAAACCTAGGAAAAACTATCCTCAACATTGACCTAGGCAAAGAATTTATAACTAAGATTTAAAAGCAAATACAACAAAAACAAAAATAAATAAATGGGACTTAATTAAACTACAAAGTGTCTATGCATCAAAAGTAATAATCAACAGAGTAAATAGACAGCCTACATAATTGGATAAAATATTCACAATCTATACATCTGACATAGGTCTAATATCCACAATCAATAAGGAACTAAAACAAATCAGCAAGAAAAAAAAACCCAAATAACTCCATTAAAAAATGGGAAAAAGCCTTGAACAGACATCTGTCAAAAGAAGAGAAACAAATGGCCAACAAACATATGAAAAAATGCTCAACGTCACTAATTATTAGGAAAATGCAAATTAAAACCACAATGAGATGCCACCCTACCCCTGTCAGAATGGCCATTATGAGAAAGTCAAAAAACAGTAGATGATGGTGCAGATGTGGTGAAAAGGGATTCATACACTGTTGGTAGGAATGTAAATTAGTAAAACTTCTGTAGAAAACATTATGGATATTTCTCAAAAAACTAAAAGTAGATCTAACATTTGATTCAGCAATCCCACTACTGGGAAGCTACCCAAAGGAAAAGTAGACATTTTATAAAAGACATACCTGCACCCCTATGTTTATCACAGCACAATTCAAAATTGCAAAGATATGTTATCAATCTAAATGCCCAGCAACCCACAACTGGATAAAGAAAATGTGGCACTCACACACACACACACACACACACCCCACACCATGGAATACTACTCAATCATCAAAAAGAATGAAATAATGTCTTTAGCAGCAACTTGGATGAAACTGGAGGTCATTATTCTACGTGGAGTAACCCAGGAACTAAGAACCAAATACTGCATGTTCTCATTTATAAGTGGGAACTAAGCAATGGTTGTGCACAGCCATATAGAGTGAATTAACGAACATGGAGACTCAGAATGGGGAGAGTTGAATGGGTGTTCAGGATGTAAAATTACCTATTGGCAACAATGTGCACTATTCAGGTGATGGGTACCCTAAAAGCCCATACTTTACTGCTATACTATTCATCCACGTAACAAAAAAAATTCACACCCCTAAGTGTACCGAAATAGTTTTTTTAAAAAAGCCCACTGTGCTTTTTTAAAAATTTATAATAAATTTATTTTTATTTCATTTCTTTTTTATTTCTATGTGTTTAAATTTTTATTTTTAGTTATTAAAGGTACATAATAGTTGTATACATTTATGGAGCACATGTTATTTTGAAGCAAGCATGCAATGGTAATGATCAAATCAGGGTAATTGGAGTATCCTTCATCTGAAGTATTTATCATTTCTTTGTGTTAACATTTCAACTCCACTCTTTTAGTTATTTTTAAATATACAATAAATTATTGTTAACTCTGATCACCCTCTTGTGCTACTGAATACTATATCTTATTTTTAATTGACATATAATAACTGAACATATTTATGAGGTAAATAGTGATGTTTTGATACACACAATGTATAGTGTGATGAGGGTAATTAGCATATCCATCATCTCAAACATTTATCATTTCTTTGTGTTGGGAACATTCAATATTCTCCTTTTAGCTATTTGAAACTGCATGATATATTATCGGTAACTATGGTCATCCTACAGTGGTATAGAAAACTAGAACTTATTTTTGCTCTCTAGCTAGAATTTTGTAGGTTTTAACAAATCTCTCCCTATCTCCTCCTTCCTCCTACATTTCCCAGCGTCTAGTACCCTCCTTTCTACTTTTTACTTCTATGAGATCAACTTTTTTTAGCTTCCACGTATGAATGAGAACATTCAGTGTTGTTCCTGTCTTATGACTTCCGTTTACTGGTCAGAACTACCAGTTAAAATGGTATATGACCTTAAGCCATACTTTCTCCTTTAACCCAGGAATGACAAGGTACTATGACTGGAGCACGTCTGATAGAAACAACCTGTAGGGAAGTGTTGAATTACCTACATGGAAACATAAAAACATCTATTACATTCTAGAGGTAGAGACAGAGATTCTTCTTTTTTCTGTGTCTGGTCAGATAGTGACACATATCTTTTACTATCTGTATGTACTTTGGCAGCACCTGCTTCTCTTTCATCAACTACGTTGGAATCATTTTAGAACTGACAAAGGGAGGTATACTTGAATAAACATGTGTGAGTGTGTTTCTGTGTGTATGAATTTGACTGCTTTGCAATTTTCTGAATTACCTACTATTTTCAATTATCCATATTTCTTTAACCTTCTATCAGCATGGATAATCAAGTGTTGAGTTCAGTTATCAAACACGAATGTCTGGGAGGCATTAATAACTCTTATAAAATGCCTTACTAAGTATTATTTTTATGTTGATTTGAATTAAATGGAAAGAGAAATTGTATGTGTTAAAGAAATGTGGGGCAATTTGACTATGGCTCCCTGTAACTTTTTATAGGAATAATAACAAAATCTGAGGTGAAATATGATTATAATATTTTATTGCAGTAAATAGCCTATCTGAAAGCTGTTGCTTGAATTACTAGAATTCAAAAGCTGTATTTTATTATAATGAAGATTCATTCATTTAATTATGTATCTACAAAAAGCTTTAGGTTTAGTGTAGGATATAGGCTATTCAAATACTACCATGAATAAAAGTTTTTGAAATGATACCTCTGATTCTAACCTGACTTTATCCCTTTGCATTCAATTTTGAAAACCAATATATTATGCACATTTTGGAAATTTTATTGCTTTTTTAAAAATAGCTTAAATGCCACATTAACAATTTTTTAAAAATGAATTCAATTATAGATGCACAAGTTCATTTGGGTAATACATATATTATGGGTTGGGAAATGTCACCACGTTCTTCATCGTCACATTTTTTTATGTCTTCCTGTGGTGAACACCTGTGGCTTGTTGGCAATGTGTTTTCTTCTCAGGACTATTAAGCACTCTATATTTTTAGAGTGGATCAACTCTGAGTTATTTAACACAGGTGTTTCTATAATTGTGATACATTGGGAAATACGCAGTGCTCAATAGCTTTCATATTCCCACTTGTACTTGGATGATAAAATCTTACTGCCTTATGCAATGTAGTTTTATTGAAACTTTGACAAAAGGTTAAGTATAGGTTTGCTTGATTTTTAATAAAGTAAATAGATATTCTTCTTAAGCATGTGACATTTACTAATATATAGAATAATATTTGAGTTCGTTATTTTCATAGAGCAAACCAAGTTATCTCAAAGATCTATAAGAAATATCAGATATCACATTTAAAGACTATAACAATAGTAATTATTACATTTGTCGACTTTCTAGAGCCTAGTTGTCTTATTCACAATTGCGTATACATAGCTATTTAATACATTTCTATATCTGATGTACATATTTAATTTTTAAATTCTAAAATATAAAAGAGATGCCTTTAAATTTTATGTTAAATAAAATATAACATGTATATGTGTGGGTTTGAATTTTAAGGCAGTGTGTATATAGAGACTACTTATCCTAAGGCAAATGAAATTACCAACAATAGTAAAATTCCCCTAATCTGATTTTAGATATTTTAAAACTCTGCCAGATTTAAAGCTGTTAGAACTCTATTCAGGTCTGCACTGAATTTTAGTTTGTTTTTTTTAATAATATCAAATATTTTTTTTAATTTCAGAATATTATGGGGGTATACTTTGGTTACATATATTGCCTATGCACTGCCCAAGTCAGAGCTACAATCGTGAACATCCCCCAAACAGTGTGTCCCACACCCATTAGGTGTGAGTTTTCCCATCCCCTCCACCCCCTCCCACCTGCCTGACCCCTGATGAATATTATTTCCATGTGTGCACATAAGTATTGATCTGTTAGTACCAATTTGGTGGTGAGTACCAGTGTGCACTGAATTTTAGGTTCTTGCTTGTTATGGTCTGAATGTGTGGTGTGTTCCCCAAAATTCATATGTTTAAATCCTAACTTCCAAGGTGATAATATAAGGAGGTGGGACCTTTGTGAGATTATTAGATCAAGAGAGTGGAGCCTCATAAATGGAATTAGAGCCCTTATAAAAGAGGCTCTAGAAAGCTCCTTTGCCTCTTCCACCACATGAGGACACAGTGAGAAGTCAGCAGTCTTCAGCCTTCAAGGTAGCCCTTATCATAACCCAATCATGCTAGAACCCTAATATCAGACTTCTAACCTCTAGAACTGTGAGAAAAAAAATTATGTTGTTTATAAGCCACTCAGTTTATGGTACTTTGTTATAGCAGCCCAAATGGGCTAAACCATTGCCAATATAAATGTTTTAGCATGCCACCATCACAGGTAAATAAATATCTGCCTCACTGAAGCATGAGTTTGTAGGAAGTTTGTTTGCTTTTAATAGCCCCCAATTCTTGGGATGTTGATGATTGTAGCTCAGACTTGGGCACTGCATAGGCAATATATGTAACCAAAATGTTTGTACCCCCATAATATTCTGAAATAAAAAAAAACTGCCTATTTTCTTCTTTACTTTTATAACGATTACTTCTTTATTCCATTTACTCTGAAATGAAGGTGAAGGAGTTTGCTCAGACTACTTGCAAACAATAATAACATGGGAGCAAAGTCAAGAAAAGCAGCTTTAGCAAACTCAAATCTATTCAGGTATTTCCTCAGGTAGAGTTACTGAGGTTTTGGTTAGTACTTTTGGTGACTATTTCATTCAGGTTTATATTTCCCTTGCCTAAAGATGTCATCCAATACGTAGTAAGCACCTAGCAAATATTGTGGAATACATGTCTGGGTAAATGGTCATTGAACAGAGAGTTCCCAATCCTTTTCTTCAGACTTTCAGAATCTTCTGTCTTTATAACATTTTCCAGGGCATGATGGAAATTTCTCCTGTTATTGTTGCTGCTGACAACTAGATTGGCACTAACAGATGAGAACATTATTGAGAGAAAAAATAATAATAACTTGCACTGTAGACGTTGGACAGTAAGTACTACATGAATGGGTAGGAGGTACAATAGCTTCTTAAACATTTGATAGAAGAAAACACCAAATGGGGGGAGTTAACCATAACAATTACTACAGGAGCTCTTTCATCCTCCTCTTCCTCTCCCCCCAAAAAATCACAGCATTGATGAATAGTGTTTGTTACAGATCTAATAATGTGATAAGTTTGGATTTTTCCTGCATTCATGGGCTTAAAATGAGTCTGAAAAGAGAACACCATTTACTTTAACAAACATTGATTGTTGTGTTTTGTTTTTCTTTCTTTTTTTTTCTTTTGGTATCTCTTTCTGCCATGACTTTGAATGATGTTTACCTGTGTAAATGAGGTTTAACTTAAATTATCCAGAAAAATATTGTTTGTGTGAATGAGATAAAATAAATAAATAAAATACAGTGTCTCTCCTCATCTTTACTGTGTGTGTAGAACACAATACACTCCAAAATGAAATGAGAGAGGTTTTCTCCTCTTACTCAAGGTATTTATTTCATTCCCTTGCTGAGAATGTCTTCATCTCTTAGCATTTTTTATCTCTTTGTCTATTAAAATACACTTTACCTATATAAAAAAGCATCTATCAGCCCTTTATACTTCCAAGAAAATTGAAGGCAAGGAATATATGTCCTAATGAATCGTATTTTAAGTCTTGCCTTTAAAGAATGAAATAAGTTGATTTATTAGCTGGATTCTTGTTGAGCAACAATATTGGAGGAGAGGATGGTGGACATCAAAGAGCTGTAAGGGCAATCATTTCCCACAGGAAGTAGAAAACATTGCTCTAGAAAAAACATTTCAAGAATTATGACACTAATATACTAATATAGTCTTTGTAGGAAATATTAAGCCAGGTATATAATTTATATCTTCCTTTTGTATCAACCTGTATACATTCCTCCTATAAGGTGTACCTGCTATTCGTATCAGATCATTTTAGTTCCCAAAATATCACTGCAGATTTCCAGATATTTTTTTTCTGCTTTCTCTTTATACTGCATGTTTCCTTGAGGATCCTAAGAGATAAATATGTATCTTCAAAATTCAATTTAATTTTTGCCCTCACCTCAAATCTACATTAACTCCTCTTCTTCATCAAACTCCTCCTTCATCAATGTTATTTTAGTCCTCTATATATCCCCTTATTTTAGTATTCATCAATGTTATTGTAATTCTTCAATTGCTCATCTCATCTGCTTCTCAATGCATTGGAATCAACTTGAGACAAAGAGTTGTATCTTCTTTGCCTTTGTTTCTCAAGGACCAAGAAAGTAGTATTACCAAAAATTTTGAGGATACAGTAAATGTTTTGCAATGTTTTTGTCTTCTGGGGGTGGTTCTTTATAGTTTGTCAACTTCAATAAAGTATCTTGAATTATTTTAGTTTTTTTTTCCACCTCTCTTTTTAAAGAAAATCTTTAATGCATATTTATTAATCTCTAAATTTAGAATAAGAATTGTATTACCTACTTGGAAATGTCTATAATGTCTACCCTTATTCTACCTTCTTTGACAATATAATTGTGTTCTATCAAAGATGTCTCTATTAAAATTGAAGCCAAAAATGGAAGCAATTATTTGGATAATTCAATCAAATATCCCAATTTGGAAGAATTTGTTTGAATGGCTTGAGTGAAGGCAGAATGTTCTGTTTTCTAAATAATCTCCACAATTTCTTTAATTTGACCAACTTCTCAACTAAATTTTTTCTTACCTCCTGAGTTAGACTCTAGGACTTTGTAGAATTAACTGTTATCACCAGGTTAAAAATAGCCATTGAATTTGTCTTTGAATGTTAGGAAATTTAAAAAAGCCATGAACTCTAGCCAGGTATGCAAGTTTATTCAAGAATCTGTGTGCTGTCAACACCTTCATCTGGCCCTTAATCCCTTTGGTGAAACAGAAGCTGCCTATCCTGAGAAAGAAGAGATTAAAGTTCAGATGTGAACTTTTCCACTTTAAAAGAGAAAGAGAGAGAGACTTATTTAAGTATCATAGTTTATTATACAGAAAATAGGAAAATATATCTCTTGAGCATAATGTAGTGCACAATTATATATCCTCACTTATTCTGTCAATATCTTTGTTACTTTTTCTTAAATCAAAACGTAACAACCTAGTTCTTCCCATTGTCTAATATATAGCAATGATGCTAAATATTTATCTGAGGATTCCTGTGAACTACATATATTTTAAGTAATTTAAGTGCATGGATTACCTTACTTATTTATCACAACAAACCTATAGGTAGAAATCCCTTTACAGCTCGGGAAATTGTGGTTTAGAAAGAAAAGTAACTTGCTTGAGGTACTACATCTGGTTAGTAGTAGAGTGAATATTTAAACCCAGAAAGTCAGAATCTAGAGTTCTTGCTTATTAACTGAAATATCGTACTTCCTCCAACACTATACATGTAATTTCTATTGATTCTGGGCCCACATTTTTACCAATATTAGTGTAAGTTAATATTTTCACATTAATAACTTCAAATAAAATGCTTTCGTCTACTGCATTAATGATAAACTTGATGATCTTGATGATGAACTTAGCAAATGGTTCATAAATGAGATTTGACTGTCAGAATTCCTTAACTGGTGTTTCCTTCTTGACTGATTTAACTGCTAAAGCAATTAAAACAGATTTCCTTTTCCCTTCTTACAGATACTATCGAGTGATTTATTGCTACACACAGTTTTCTAGTGTGAAAATTGTTCTAATATATTTGATGAATTGGGCATAGCAAAAAGTGTCTCCTTTAAACTACATTTTTTTTTTTATCAACTGAGTATGATACATGATTCAGAAAGAAGTATTGTCTTCACTGGGACCACATCTCTCTTTGATTTGAGTAGCCTTCCTGGCTATCCTCATTAGTATACTCAGGATGACTTATAGGGTGACAAAGCTCATATCAGGTGATGTAAGCATACAGGGAAGACAGAATAAACAGAAATTTATTTTTAAGCCAAAATGTTCCCATTCTTTTCATTCAGTGCTAGATTACATATTTATTTGAAATGAGAGAGGAAACTTTGTTCTCTCAAAAATACAGTGTTGATTTTAAGGTGGGGTCATCCAGAAGTAGAATATCATTTCAAATTTACACATATGAGGGTGGGGAAATAGTTGCCATTTCACATGGCAGTTAATAATACAAGGACTATGAGAAATCAAGAATAACAACACCAAATCTGTAGCTGGGGCTATTTTTCAAATTGTCCACATTCTTAAGCTTTTTCAAACCAGAATTTCCCTGCTATAATGTTTAACACATTGACTGCCACACTAGAAAAATTTTTTTTCCCTGAGCCATGGTGTTTTATTGCAAAAATAGAATAAAAACTTTGAAAACAAAACCATCCTTTCTAATTTAATGAAAAAATTGTTATTTTTATTGTTTTCTGTGTGTGAGTTACATGTAATGCAATCCATGTTTTTAGAATTAAATTGTCAATATTAATTGTAACAATAAGAATATCAACAGGTAAGATTTCACAAACCAACTGCAGGGTTTTGTTTCATGAGGCTCTGGGCTCAAAACTAGCATGAGTTAAATACAACTCACATGGCTGTTAATGTGTTAAGCTTGATTTTTTGAAAATAAATTTAAATATTTGTCCTAGAATAATAACTTACTCTGAAACAGTCAGGGAAAAATAGAAAAAGTAACAAAAACTATATAAAAAGTTTTTCTATTTGATTGTAATATTTAGTTTTCATGCCCTAAAGTGTACTTAGGCATTTATTTAACAGAATAATCCTTTCAAAATATAAATCTGATCATGTCATTTTTCTTCAAGGACTACAATGGTTTCCCATTATACCTAAAATAAAACTAAGATCTTTATCAATAGTCCAAGAAAGAATGTTGGAAAATTTTCAAAGTGTTTTGGTTTTCCCATGCACTGTGCCACAACTTCACTGAGGAAAATAAGAGAATAATACATTCTGAAATGCATGGGAAAATACCACACAACAAAGAATTGCTTTGTATATTTCAGTAGTTACTAATGTCTAGATTAGACCCTAATACCAATATAGATTTAATGGTAAATTACTTTACCATTTCTGAGAAGATAAAAAATTAGGCAAATCAGGTGAAGTTAGGGCTGTGTTTTCACAGTAACCGAATCCAAAGAAATGGAAATTTATAAATTGCCTGACAAAAATTCAAAATAATGATCTTAAGGAAACTCAGAGAGACACAGAGAATGCAAATAGACAATTCAATAAAATCGGGAAAAAACAACTCATGATCTGAATGAAAAAATCAAAAAGGAAATTAAAAAGTATCTTGAGACAAACAACAATGGAAACACACATGTCAAAACCTATGGGATGCAGCAAAAGCAGTTCTAAGAGTGAAGTTTATACTAATAAATGCCTACATTAAAAAAGAAGATTCTAAATAAATATCATAATATTTATGCCTCAAGAAACAAGAAAAATAAAAGCAAACTAAACCCAAAGATAGCAGAAGAAAGGAAATAATAAAGATCAGAATGGAAATAAATCAAATACAAAAGAGAAAAACCATAGAAAAATGAATAATACCAAGAGTTTGTTGTTGAAAAAATAAATAATGTCAACAAACCTCTAGCTGTACTTACTAAGAAAAAAAAGGGAAGACTCAAAATAAATAAGATCAGAAATTAAAGTTTTGACATTATAACAGATGCCTCAGAATGAAAAAGAATCATAAGGGACTACTATGAATGATTATATGGCAACAAATTGGAAATTTGTAACTTCCTAGAAAAATATAGCCTACTAAGCTTGAATCAGGAAGAAATAGAAAACTTGAACTGAACAATAACATTTAAAGAGGTTGAAGAAGTAATTTAAAAACCTTCCAACAGGACAAGATGGCTTCAGACTGAATTCTACCAAGTATTCAAAGAGTTATTAGAAGTATTTCTTGAACTCTTCCAAAAATTAGAGCTTGAGGGAATAATTCCAGACACATTTTACAAGGCCAATATCACCTTGATACCTGAGCCAAACAAAGACATTGCAATAAAAATATTAATAAAACTACAGGCCAAAATCCCTGATAAGCATTCATGCAAAAATCCTCTACATAATATTAGCAAACTGATTTCAACACATCAAAAAGAGCATACATCATGACAAAATGTGATTTATCCCTGGCATGCAGGCCTGGGTTTAACATTCACAAATCAATCAATGGGATATATCACATTAACAGAATGAAAGATAAAAACCATATAATCATCTCAACACAGAAAAAGCATTTGACAAAGTTCAGCATTCTTTCTTGATAAAAACTCCTAAAAGTTTAGATATAGAAGGAAAGTTCATCAACATTAAAAAGACATTTATGAAAATCCCACAGCTGACATCATAATCAACGGGAAACAACTGACAGGTTTTCCACTAAGAGCTGGTGGGCATGCCCCCTCTCACCACTGCTACTCAACATAGTACTGGAAGTACTAGCAAGAGCAACCAGTCAAGAAAAAGAAATAAAAGGCATCTAAATTGTAAGGGAAGTGTAGTTATCTCTATTTGAAGATGACAAGATCCTTTATGTAGAAAACCCCAAAGATTTCACAAAAAAACTGTTATAACTAACCAATGAATGTGGTAAATTTGCAGGATACAAAATTGACATGCAAAATTGAGTAGCATTTCTATACACATATAAAAAGCTAGCTGAAAAAGAAATCAAGAACACAATCTCATATATGATAACATAAAAATAAGATAAAATATTAATACTTAGGAATAAATTTAACAAAGGAGGTAAAAGATTTATACACTGAAAACTATAAAACATTGATGGAAGAAATTGAAGAAGACCCAAATAAATGGAAAGATATTTTATGTTTATGAATGGGAAAAATTAATATTGTTAAAATGTTCATACTATTCAAAGCAATATACAGATCAGATTTAATGCAATTCCTATCAAAATTACAATGGTATTTTTGGCAGAAATGGAATAATAATTCTAAAATTCACATGGAAACCCCAAATAGCCAAAGCAATACTGAGAAATAAAAACAAAGTTGCAGATAGCACATTTTCTGATTTAAAATTACATTACAAAACTATAATAATCAAACAGCATAGTGTGGCATAAAAACAGACACATAGACCAGTGGTACAGAATAGAGAGCCCTGAAATAAATCCAAACGTATATGATCAACTAGTTTTTGACAAGGACATCAAGAGGACACAGTGGGGAAATGGTGCTGGGGAAACTGGATTTCCACACGCAGAAGAATGAAATCAGACCTTTATTTTACACCAGGCACAAAAGTCAACTCGAAATGGATCAAAGGCTTAAAGGTAAGACCTGAAGTCGTAAAACTCCTGGAAAAGAACATGGGAAAAATCTTGACATTGGTCTTGGCAATAATTATTTGGCTGTCACACCAAAAGGTCAGGCTACAAAAGCAAATTTAAATAAATGGGACTACATCAAACTAAAAATCTTATACACAGCAAACAAAACAATAAACAAAATAAAAAGGCAACCTACAGACTGGGAAAAATATTTGCAAACCACATATTTGATAAAGAGTTAATATCTAAAACTTGCAAAGAACCCTTAATACTCAATAACAGAAAAACAAAAACTCAATTAAAAATGAGCAAAGAACCTGCACAAATATTTCTCCAACAAAAACATAAAAATAGCGACAGGTATATGTAAAGTTGCTCAACATCACTAATCATCAGGGAAATATAAATCAAAACTACCACTATAAGATATCACTTCGCATCTGAAAGAATGGGTATTATGAAAAAGAGAAGATACAACAAATGTTAGCAAGGGTGTAGAGAAAAGGGAACACTAGTACACTGTTGGTGGGAATGTAGATTTGTACAGTCATTATGGAAAACAGTATGGAGGTTTCTAAAGAAATTAGAAATTGAACTACTGCATGACCCAGAAGTCCCTCTTCTGGGTATGTACCCAAAGGAGAAGAAATCATCATCTCTTAAAGATACCTGCACTGTCATGTTCATTGTAGCATTATTTACAATAGCCTAAATATGTAAACAACCTAAATGTCCATCAATGGACAAATGGATAAAAAATTTAAAAATTTATTTTTTTATAAATATATATAAAAAAATACTATTCAGCCTTAAAAAAGGAGATCCTGCCATTTGCCATAACATGGATGGACCTGGATGACATTACAATAAGCAAAATAAGCCAGACACAGAAAGAAAAATATTGTATGATCTCACTTATATGTAGAATCTAAAAAAAGACAAAAAGTTCAAATACACAGAGAGAGAGAATAAAACATTTGTTAATACAGGCGGGGAGATGGGGTGGCGAGGAAATAGGGAGATGTTTGTCAAAGGATATATGTAGGATGAGCAAGTTTAGAGATCTAATGTACAACGTGGGGACTAAAGTTAATAAATTGTGTTGTATTAGGTTTTTAAAAAATAATTATATTTGAGTTGCTCTTGTCAAAACAAGGTATGTGAGATGATAAATATGTCAATCTGTTTCACTACAGTAACCATTTTACTATCTATATGTATCTTATAACATCATGTTGTAAACAAATATAAACACTAAAATTTGTTTTACAAAAGAGAGTATGTGAGAATGGTAATAGGAAAAAGGGTGTAAAACTTGATCTATTATAAAATGAAGAATTAGGAAAGTGTGATATCAAAGAACATAAATACAAAAGTTAGTAATCAATTGATCATTTTATTATTTTGAGGCCATATGAGTTGATGGAAATATTACATGTTCTCTCTCAGGAAATGTGCCTGATAGTCATAACACATGTCCATATCATGAGGGAATAATTTGGTTATCTGGAACACTTTGGAAAACATAAATAAATAAATAAATAAATAGTACGGTTTATTTGGAAAAAAGAAGGAAAGAGGAAAAGTAAGAAAAAAAGAAGAAAGGATGACATTTATTATTAAAGAGGAAGGGAAATAAAACCAGATTTTGTTTCTTCACTGACCTCAGCTATAAATGAGCATCTGTATAATAATAATATTTCAGATGTACAATAAAGTGTCCACAACAGTATTCTAGCACATAATAGTGCTAAAAATTTCCTGTTCTTATACTATAACATTAAGTTTTTAACATTTAACTATTAAAATGTTTTCAAGTTATGTTGTAATAATAATTAAAGTTTATTAAAATTTCAAGTTTGTGCTTCTTAACAGAATCCTTGTGTAGTGGTATTTGCCCTCACTCTCAGCTTAAGTCATGAAACAGGATTTGGACAACAAATTCAGAGGAAATAGAAGAAATAGAAGCACAACCACACTTAACTATGTCAAAGAACATAGTCCCTATTTTGACAGCGTGGAGTAGAAAAATGAATTAGCTTGTTTAAGAAAAGTTTTACATTTTATTACATGATCGTGTGTTGAACAACCCCTTTTGATATATCCAAATTTATTTTTGTCACTCATTGCCTCTTTAAAATATACTTAGGTAATTTTCAGGGCTTTTCTACTCACTTATAAATAAAACTTGTTCTAGAGATACTTTAAATTGTTATCACAGACACTATTTACTAATTAGAATGTTCAATCCGAGATACTCATTATAACTCTGAATTTGGATTTAATAGCATATTTTAACCCATTAACACCAGCCTGTTTCAGGCTGGAAATCTTCAGGATTTAATAGCATAAACTTAGATTTAGTAGCATATTTTAACCCATTAATACCAGCCTGTTTCAGGCTAGAAACCTTCAGGATTAAAAATGATTATGGTTGGCTTTTCTATTTATTCATCTAAAGTTTTCTCCTAAAAAGTTCCCTTCCCTGCCTTTTTTATATGCTGTTTTCACATTAATGGCAGCTCTTATTTTAAAGATCATTCAGCTCTAGGGGCCTGGCATATATTTTGGGAGGGTTTCTTTCCTGAGTTCTTCTGAAGCTAGCTGCTTGTCTTCTGCGATTCTCCTGACCATGGCAAATTAATCTCATTTCATATTTTATTTTATTTTATTATTTTATTTTTGAGATAGGGTCTTGCTCTGTCACCCAGGCTGGAGTGCAGTGGCCCAAACTAACCTCTATTGTAAGTGATCTTTGGCCACTCTTTCCTGCGCTCTGGGTATGCACCTTCAGCTCTTTACTGCTGAGTTCCCCCCATGACTCCAGGTGGCGCTATTGGACAGAAGTCAGGATGGCCTGCCATTTGCACAGTTCAAATCCACTGAGAGAGAGAGAACCGTACCAGGCATCACTTGTTATGACACTTCCAGACAGTGTGGGGCCATCCCAAAGCTGCACAATTCTCCAAAAAGTTATATTAAGTCCTTTATTCTTGTGCAGGAGTTCCAAGGTGGGAGTCAGACCTCAGTCCGTTCTCCCTTCCAGATGAAGGAATCACATATTCAGCTCCGCAGAGATGCCCGCGAAAGTCCACACTCCACAAGAATGTTTAAGTCTAGGGATGAGACCGTCCTCTCTGAAGTAGAAGAGAGAATGAATATCCCATTATATTTTTATTCAAATATATATTCCTCTTAATATCTTCTCCCCCAAAACCCTCTCTTCTTTCTCTCATCTCTTATATACTTGAGGTAAGAGGATTCCAAAACCTGACACCAGTTTGTCATTATTATTTATTATTATTTATTTTCTTTGTAGATTCTGAACATGGTGATTTGCTCCTGGAATTTCATATCTACTGTGTTGCAGTCATATATGAAATCTCAAAATTAACAAGCTGTTATACTTACAAAATCTTAATTATATAATACTGAAACGGAACTGGCTTCATAAGACATCTTCTATACTTAAATATATTCAGATGCACTTGTATGAAGCATTTGAGCAAGAAAATTCCAGGAGATTAAAGGAAGCATGAAAGAATTAGTCACAGACAAGACAAGACAATCTGTTTCTGACACTTAGGATACTGGAATAGGTTGTCTGTTGAAAGAGAGCAATTCTGCAGATATAAAATGGATTCCTGTAGGATTTGTTTATTTGTTCATTCATTCATAAAATAAAGATGAATATCTTATAGCTACCAACCTACGTGTAATGAGCTGGAATCCTGTACAAGAATACCAATCATTAGTCAGATTCCACAAATATTAATAGTTATCATAACTTTCTAATGAAAAGTTCACATAGTATCCTCCAAGTCTTCTTAGAAAAATTTTAAAGTGTGTTGTAAAATGTTCAATGTGGGAGCGTAAGCATGTTTTTCCTTTTGATATGTTATCTAATATTATTGGTTTAATTTCCTTTCAGTAAGTCATAGCTGAAATTTGAGATGTGAATTTTTTATTCTATTAATTATTATTTCCTCCAATTTTCAAATGAGAATTCAAGTCAACAGAAATAGAGCACTTTGAAAATTACCTGATCTTTTTAAGATACAATTGGTTGATCTCAAATAGTTCAACTACTCATAGTCTTTAAGAAAAAAAATATATTTAGGTGTCTTTCAGTGATGGCAAATTATTTAATCATAAAGTTAATTAAATACACACAAACATGAAACTTGTAATAAACTCCCTATTATATCATTTATACAACTACAAAAGCAGAAAGTTATAAAGTAAATATAAACAACATTCAAATATTGATGAATTTATATGATAAATTAACATAATATATGAAGGTTTGATGGTTTGCTAAAATTAACTCACCACTTAAAATATGAAAACAGTGCTGCCACACCAGTTTGGGGTTTTTGAGTTCAGTATACTTACTCTAGTGTCTGGTATGTGATGATTCCATTCTTGAATTAGTTTTAATTTTATTATTCAAACTACTCTAAAATTTGAGTTCCTACAGTGTACCGTGAGGTCTCATGGTCTTGGTTTAGCAAGAAAACACCATTTACTTATTTGTTAACCTCTGTTCTTTTCTCATTAACCTGAACCATTAAAAAATAAGATGATTTGTTGACTCAATGAATCGCAAACATAGAAGTAAATCCACTTACTGAACTCATACTATAATGTAGCCATTATAGTTGTAATTGACTGTGTAGTTCTAAGGTAGTCATTGAAATGATGCAGTATATACTATTATGAATTGTTTAACCTTATAATTGAAGTAAATGCATATATTTAAAAATTTCTCAGGGTAACTACTAAGAAGAAGGAAGAAAAAGAAGAAGAGGAGCAGGAGGAAGAAGGGAAAAGGAGGAGGAGAAGTAGAAGAAAACTTTCAGAACCTTCAGGAATATACGACTCCCTGAAAGGCAGGGATTTAGACCTTGTGTAACTTTGTACCGTAAAGTTAGTTTATAAAACAGTATTTGATCTTATATTATGTTATACAACCAATATATTCCTTTTTAGTTTTATTTCTTATTTTGAATATTTGATATATATATATATAATATATGACATGCATATAAGTTATGAAGTATGAAAAATGCCTGAGAACCTATACAAATCTTAAGCACTGCAATGTTACGATCACTCCTACATCTGACACTTTCCTCCTTCAGTATTCTAAATCCCTGCCACCCCCATCCAGATGTATCACCATTCTGAATTTTGAACTTATTTTTGGTTTTCTGATTTATAGTTTCATCACGTTTAGCTTTACATAACATATTGTTTAGTGTTAATTAGTTTTCATTTTTTAAAAATGGTACTATAATGTACTATATGATATTTCATGGGTTCATTTTTCACTCATTTACTTGTTGCTCACTCATTTTTGTTAATCTGTCTTTTATTTTATCTAGTTCAAAGTTAGTAAATTTATATTTATTTCTTAAAATTTCACCTTTGAAGCGTTGGGAGTCTAAATCTGTTGTTGCTTCCCTCCATACACACACAAATTCTCACTCATGGTGACAGAGAGAGAGAGAGAATGGTGATATTTCACTAAGTTCATTATTTAATAATTTATAATTTGTGGAAAACTAAAGCCTGAGTTAAAAATGTTCCCATCCAGAGAGAATGTTCATTTTTTTTTCTAGGATCTAGTGTGTGCTACTGATATGGGACCCTCTTATGGCCCATGGTCTTGCCTCCCAACTACAGTAATAATATTGACACTTGTCCATTCTCCATCCCACAGAGAAGCCTACATCTCCATAAGCTTAGTGCTATTTTTGGCCACTAATAGTTATCTATAGTGGGGTTCAAGCCCCCAAAATCCATGAGATGTGTATTTTATGCAGAATTTAGGTTTTTTTACTACGAGTAAGCCTACAAAATATCTTCTGGAAATGTGATAGAAGAAGGTACTATGACCTGGTTATGGTATTTTTATCTGGTTATTTTTTATTATATACATGTAACACTGGAACTTATTTTTCCAAGCAAGCAAGCGTTTTCATATGAACAAAGAAAAATGAACATAAAATCATGAGATTTTAATGAATTGTCTATTGTTTCACACTTACTGACATTGTTTCACACTGGCATTCATTTCAAAATTTATTACAAAACTGTATATCAATCAAATAAATTATATATACCACTTTAAAATAATCATATGAATATTTCCTCATATTATTGCATTTCTCTGGCTCAGTTAGCCTTTCTTTGTGGGGGAGGAGGTTTGGGAGTCAAAGAATAGCTTCTTATTTTAGTTTTGCTATTCCTTTGTCTTATCACATGATTTGCACAGTAGGAGATAATCAGCCTCTTATTGGTGGTGTCACATAAGTTTGAATTCATAATGTATAACATTTATATTAGTTTATACTGGAAAATTCCAGTTATCAAAATTATGGCATACTCTAGTCCCTTGTTCTTTTATCCAAGGTATTTAAAAGTCAAGTTATTAACAGTAGAACTCTTTTGACAGAGGCGGATACCTAACCTAAATTTAACCAATCTAATTCCCCAGCATAAGAATATATAATTAGGATGAAGTTTATATACATTGGTCATGGAATGAAACATATTGGTCCAGAGGAGCTCTGTGATGGCTAACTTCTATCAACTGTGAAAATAGAGGAAAAGAGAAGACTAGTTTAGAGAGAAGAAAAATTAAAGCAGCGGAAGAAAAAGAAAAATGAAAGACAGAAATGTGATTCTAAATGCTTTTTATAGCACGGTTCCAGTCCCTCCCTTAGTATCTCCTGTCCTTGTGTTGTATGAAATGCTACTATGCCCTTAAAATACACATATTTTTACTGTTTTACATTTTATTTCTTGAGTTTATTTTATTATTTGTAACCAGGGAGCCCAACTGATTTTAATCTAAGCTTTTGATAAATGCATACAAAAGAAATTTCACTACTAGCATGATTATTCCTATCAGATCCACTGTGTGACTCTGTGTAAGTTACTTAACCTGTTTTGTGTAAAATGCAAGTAATAGTATTTCTACCTTTTGTATCAATTAAGTGAGTAAATACTTCTAAAATGCTTAGAACAGTGCCTTGAATATAATAAGTACTATATAATGGTTGTCTCTTGCTTGTATCCTCTCCATTTTTAAGAATTTTAAATTTGCTAATTCCATATCATATGAAACTGGGAGCATACAATCCATTTGATGGGACTGGCTTCTTTCTTAATACACTTGGTTAATGGTATTTTTTTTTAGGAAAGAGAGAGGGAAAAAGAAAACTTTAAATGATTACTCATAAATCAGTGTTTATCACACAGATGAATAACCTACTTTTTGAAAAGAAAATTTAAAGTAAATCTTTTAAAAAATTTTTTCCACATTTCGGGTCGCTGTTTCTAATGTACCACATTATCATTTTGCAAATAAACCAAATAACTCTCAACAGTCATATTCTTGAGAAGTATCAATCTTTAAATTGTCACAATTTATCTTTGTGGTTTTACTTTCAGTAGGATCTACTGCTTTAATATAAAAAGGCATTTGAAATGAACACAGTTCACTGTTAATGAAACGTGTAGTCAGGGTCACAGTAATTTCTTGTCTGCAATGAAATACTTCCTTTAGATTCTTAGCCTTCTCTTGAAGAACTGATCTGTTCAGCTTTAAATAATAAACTAAACTGTTCTCTCTTGTGTCGGAATATAGGCCAGGTGGCCAGAAAGATAACATGGCAACTTTAGGAAGGAATTTCCTATCCCTTCATTCTTTATGAACTAATTCTTACATTTCTTTTCAAACGCTGGCAAGCAAAGGAAGAATGTTCTTGTAAAAGGATGGGAGGAAAAAAACAGATTTCAATTCATTATGGTAAATTTATAAGTGAAAATAGCCATGTACTTCCAAAACCAAACCAAGGTTTGCCTCTTTAGTTTTTTTAATGAAAAAGCTCAAGAATATGTATATGTGTGTACATATGTATATTTCCCCTGAATAAGCAATGTGAACAATGAAAGCAGAGGGTCTGTCTTTAAGCTGTTAAGAAGAAAATGGTGATGGTGCTTATCACCATTGGAGTAAAATTTAAAATTACTGGGGAAAAACTAAAGTATATAAAAATAGATTTATGTGATGTGTTAACATTATTTTTTTTTTCCAAAGGAAGTTGCTTGGGGTTTTGTGAATTTGGCACTGGTTGCTATTTGCAGTCTTACTGGTAGACTTGTTGGCACACTTGTAACATCTCTCTAATGGGGATTCATGAATTATTCCTCTTCTGTGGAATACACTGTCTGAAAATTGAGCGTGTCCGTGGTTGTCCTAGTTGTTCAGTTTGCACCTGGTCTGCTTGGACTGTGAGTCAGCAGTTAGAGTACCCCCTAGAAGTTGGGGACTGTTTTAATTTTCGATTGTTGTTTTAACAAATTGTCACAAACCTAGTGCCTTAAAACAAAACAAATTTAGTGTCTTATAGTGCTGTAGGTCAGACACAGATCACTCTGGGCTAAAATCAAGCGACAGGTAGGACTGTGTTCATTTCTGGAAGATCTAAGGGAGAATTTGTGTCCTTGTCTTTCCAGCTTCTTGAGGCTGCCCTCAAGCCTTTGCTCGTGGCCCCCTACCTCCGTCTTCAAAAGGGCAGTTTGAATTCTTCTTATATTGCATCATTCTGACCCCCTTTTCCACATTTCTCTTCCAATTTTAAGTGATAACATCTCCCCCAGCCTGGATAATCTTGGATAATCTCTTTACGTTAAAGTCAGCTGTTTAGTAAACTTAATCCCACCTGCAACCTTAATTCCCTTTTGCTGCAGAACATAACACATTCACAGGTTCCTGGGATTAAGATGTGGGTATCTTTGGGGCCAGTGGGTGCATTATTCTGTCTACTACAGGGACTATATTTGCTTTCTGTGTTGTTTAGCTTGTATTGTTCAATGATAATTTTCATTTAAAAAGATCATCAATTTAATAACTAAATGTGTCAGCTTGAAAAATAAATGTCTCCGCTTGTACCCACATAATAGAACCATTACTTGATATTCATGTAAGAGACTGGTTATTGTCAATATAAAAATAGAACAATTATTGAAAAATTTATCTGTTTTATTTCAAAGTGAAATGAGTAACAAAATGTGGATGCAATTTACTCCATTTATTAAAAATCAGAATAATGAATGTCATATATAGTATTCATTATTCCTGTGATGAACTCCGTTTGGTAATTATAGAAACAACCAAGCAAATTGTGAATATGGCCACATGATAAAACTAAACAGGATGGTTTAAAGATACACAGATATGGTAACTTAAAGGGAAAAGAAGACTAAAGACAATGTTGAATAGGGCAAACAATACAAATCGGTTGCTAACTTTAGATTAAAAAAAATTTATCTTCTTTAAAGCCTTGACAAATTGTGTATCTGACTAAGCAATACCTGAATCAAGCATAGCATGCGTGAAACATAACACTTCATTTTTTGAGTTTCTATTTCTGAGAAAAAAATTATTTTAATTTAGATATTATTTTGCCAGAAATAACAAAAATAATAAACATTTATCATAACCTTACATCACCAGGACTTTAGGGTTTCTGCACTCCTGACATAAAATAAAGCTAATTATAAGCACTTACTATGCATGAGAAACTAATATTTTATGTGCTTTAATTCATGTAGCCTTCAAATAACAACATAGGAAGTCAATATTACTATCCTCATTTTGTATATGTAGAAACTGAAGCACTGAGAGGTTAAATGATTTACTTAGGAATATCTACAGAGTAAGAGATAGAGGTGGCATTTCTAACCTACACACCCTGGCTCCACAACCTTTACTATTAAGTGGTTCTCTACTGTCTTCTAACATGGGCCACGTGCAGATCTTTTCCCTCTTAAATTTAAGATGTATAACAGTTTGCAATGTTAAATCTTGAACGGTTATCCTTAGGATTAAAAAAAACCTTATAATTTATTTCCCACATTATTAGATGATTTATCAAACCATGTATATCTTAGATTGCCATTATTCTGATCTTCCCTGGGAGAGCTATGCTATATTGCATTATTCATTCAACTACTACATTTTCAAACTCAAAATTGCAGACCTCATGCCAGACAAATATGAAAGCATGTAAGCTTTCACAGCTGAGAAATTGTGAAAGTCTGTTGTTTATTTAGTATTACTTGGTTGGACCTGGATGTGCATGCTTGCTGTCATTCTTTTCTTGCCTTTTTTTTTTTTTTTTTTTTTGTGAGACAAGGTCTCACTCTGTTGCCCAGGGCATAGCTCACTGCAACCTCAACCTCCTGGACTCAAGTGATCCTCCTGCCTCAGCCTCCTGAGTAGCTGGGGGTAGTACAGGTGGGCCCCATACTTGGCTAATTTTTCTATTTTTTTGTTGAGACAGGGTCTGGCTCTTGCTCAGGCTGGTCTGGAACTCATGGTCTCAAGTGATCCTCCTGCCTCGGCCTCCCATAGTGCTAGGATTACGAGTGTGAGTCACCGTACCTGGGCTTGTTGTCATTCTTACTCAGTTTAGTAGTATAGTGAGAATAAAAACTCAATATGACCATATATTGGTTTTCTATTATTGTGTAACAAATTGCCAGGAACTTAACAGTATAAAATACCATTTATAATTTCAGTTTCTATGGTTCAGGAATCTGGATATGGATTAGATCATTTGTTCAGGGTCTCCCAGGCTGAAATCAAGGGACTGCAATCCTACTCTAGGCTTAGAGTCTTTTTTCCTAGGGCATTGTTTACTGGAAGAATATATTTCCTTCATTTTCCTTATAGTTATAGGACTGAAGCCCTCAGCTCTAAGAGGCCACCCATTGTTTTTGGTCCTATGGCCTTTTCCATAACATAGTAGTCTCCTTCCTCAAGGCGAACAGATGAATATCTTTCTGATGCTTCACTTTCTTTTACTTGTCTTACCTCACTAGGTAAGACGATCCTTTTGATTAACTCAAAGTGAGTGAGAGTAATCCAGTCATAGAAATGATATCCCATTATATTCACAGGTTTGCTTACACACCAAAGGGAGGGATTTTACAGTGTAATATACTAGGGGGCAGGAAACTTGGGGCATCTTAGAATTCTGTCTGTCACAGATCATTTTCCCAAATTTGATACCAACATTATAAACCGCCCTTCCTCTAGGTATCTAGACTAGGAAAGATTTTACTCTTAAAGTTTAGCAATACTATAGATGTAATTTTAATATACATATATGTGATTCTTATGGACATTTTCAAATGTAAAATATTACAGACTATTTTGTCTATTTGGTGGTGCTGATTTCTCCACAGCTGGATTTCAGCATTCTGTACCAAATTGTCATTTGAGAACTTGAATATGGAAAGTGAATGCTTGTGTTTAATTTTAAATTTATTTGTGGTAAGTGTTTTAACACTGAGCTTTTTATACACTAAGTTGATATAATTTATTTAATTTATTGAACTATTAGTGAGACTTCATTCTGTTTAAAAAGCAAATAAATTGACCTAAATTCATAAAAGATTGATGCAACAGGTTAAGTACAATATAAAACTTCTAAGAATTTAAGGGAGTATCTTACTTGAATTAAGGCTGTTCACGCTTTACAGATGGTAACAAGATCTACCATGCATGCCTCAATACCAGAAAAATCTAGTCACTGTGGGCATCTTTGAGAGCGAGACACTTAGGGTCAGGCTAACATGAGAATTCAAAATAGGAAAGTACAAAATCACCTTTTATACTTTTGTTTTCTAGTTCTCAAAAATATCTTCTCATGGTGAGAATAAGGTGTAAATTAACTTTTACTTCTTTTTTTTTTTTTTTTTAAGAAATGGGGGTCTTGCCCAGGTTGGAGTGCAGTGGACGATAATAGCTCATTGCAGCCTCAAACTCCTGGACTCCTGGGCTCAAGCGAACCTCCCACCTCAGCCTCTCGAGTATCTGGGACTACCGGTGTGGGCCACTGTACCCAGCTGGCTTTTAATTCTAGGTTTACTTTCTAGGTGCCAATGAAAGATTCTATACAGCAAGAAAAATTGTCCAGCTTTAATGGCAAGAACAAAAATAAAGTTAGCTGAAATATGGAATTATCTCCCCTTTTAGGACTGAGAGGCTCATCCGGGGAAAACCTTATGTATTATGGCACTTCCTGTGACAGTTTTAAGAATTTAAGTGTATTACATTACAAATTTCACCTGATGGCATTCTACTGTGACGACATATGGCCACAGCAGATGCTTGGCTACAACTTGACCTGCAACTGAAAGTGCATTGTGAAGATGAGTAACATTAGAACTCGGCTAGATGGTAGGTAATTTGACTAAAAATGTATCTGCTTATTATTCATAGAGGATAATCATGGACTTTTTGAATACACGTGTTGTTTTTAACAACAAAGCTTGAATGATTTATGTAGTTCACATAAGGCAATTAATCCCCCTAAGACAAAATTAATTCTCACATTTAATTATCTGTTTATAACCTAGGTCTCTATTATTCAGAATATAATTTCTCAAGAAATAATGTAATAAATAGTGCTTATATTCTCAAGCTACTCTATTTTCTTCATTCGACTTATAATTCATCCAACACAATGCAAGTTAATAACGATATAGTTAAATATATAATAGCTGCTATCATAGCAGTTAATTACTATAAAACAAAAAACTGATAGTAAAAGTATTTAGTATAGTCAAGTCCTAGTAATTAAAGAAAACAGGTTAGTCAGATTATAGTAAGTAGAAATTTTGGTTACTCATTTGGCTTTTAAATAAAAATGATAGCAGGTTTCATTAAATATAATTTCACGCCAAGTCATCTACTTTGCATTTTTATAAGGTGTATACAGCTTTGTTCATAATTTGCATAAGTATCAGCTCTAATTAGGATATAGTGCTATCTCCCAAGTGAATACAGAGAAGTGCTGATTTTATTGCATCAAGCAAAGGCCTGTTATATAATATTTACTCTTTTGGATTATCTATTGTCATAGGTTCTTGAGGTCATTAATTCTCTGTGCCATCTGAATTTCTCTTATTTTGGATTATTTCCTGCCATGTCTTACTTTTTGTGTGTGTGCTCTTTGCAGTTACTTATGTAGTTGCTGCCATTGTTTTTTTGTTTTCTCCCTCCAATAGGATTCTTCTGTTGTAAATATACATGATTGAATATCAAGTCAATGCAAGAGTTAGTGGTTTAACAACAAGTTATTATTTCTCATGATCTTGTAGGTTGACAGTGCTCAACTGTATGGTTTTTGTCATGCTTTGTGTCACTAATGTCATGGGGTTGTGGCCAAATGGTAATGGAAATTCAGACACTGTTGTCCCAAGAAATACAGATTTCAAATTTTTTCAAGATGTATTTCTTTTATTTTGTCCACCATTTTCTTAACACAAACAGGCATCTTGTCATGTCCTTCAACCAAATTATGGTTGTTGACCTTCCTTTTCGTGTAAGATTCAGCCATTTTTTGTATAGTGTAAGGTTGTGGGTTTTTTTAACATGGAAAAATATTTTTCTCCCATTGAATTGTTTGGATACATTTTTCAGAAATTAATTAAATGCAAGTATGGCGGATTCATCTATTTTTCATTTCTATTCTGCTCCATTAATTTATATGTGTATTCTTATCAGATATATCACAAATACTATCAGGTAGAGCTTACACCAAGTGATTAGCCAGATGCCCTTAAACACTTTTTTTTGGGTAGATTTGCATTTTTGTAGGATCATTCCATTTCCATATAAATTATAGAATCAGCTTGTCAATTTTTATTAAAAAAACATTTTATTTGATGGAGATTGCTTTGAAACTATATATCAATATGGGAGTATAGATAGCAATATAGTCATCTAATCATGAACATGGTATGCAGTAATTAAGTTTTATTATCTTTATTATTTATCTTTATTAATTAAGGTTTTCTTCAATTTCTTTCAGCTATTTTTATGATATTTGGTTTTTCATTGAAACAAAAAATAAATTGATCATGTAAGGATTTCATATCTTTAATGCTATTGGAAATACTATTTTTTATATTTTATTATTCATTTGTTTTTTTTAAACAGCAGTACAATTAAATTTTTATGCTGATCTTGTATTATACTTACAATCTTGTTAAAATTATTTGCAAGATATACAGGCATTTTTTAGATTCCTTAGGATTCTCTATATCATCAGCAACAATAAAAGTATTACTTCTTCCTTACTAGTCTTCTGCCTTCTTATTTTTACTTCTATTCTTGATGCATTGGCTAGGACCTGGTGTATAGTGCTTATTGGAAATGATAATAGAGCATTCTTCCTTATTTCTCTTTTTGGGAGGAACACGTTCAGTCCAATGTTCGGTTCCAGTTATTAGGATGATAGTTGTAGGTTTTTATAAATGTTATCTATTATGTCAAGGAAGTTCCTTTCTTTGGCACTTTTACTAAAATTTGTTCTCATGAATGGGTTTTGAATTTTGTCAAAGATCTTTAGTGTCTGTTAAAATGACCACATAATTTTTCTGTTTCAATCTGTAAGTGTGGTCAATTACATTAATCTTCAAATGTAAAACCAGGTGTCATTCCTAGGATAAAACAAATATCATAATATATTGCACTATTTGCTATACTAGAATATTTTAAGCATTTGTTGGAATATATATATGTCTTCACTATTTCATCAATATAATAGGTTTTAAATTTTACTTACCTTTCTAATAATCCAATTTTGATTTGTCTATTTTATTAATATCTGCTCTTATTTTTTGCATATCATTTATTTGAATCTTCCTTTTTTCTAATACGTGAATTTTGCAGCCAATTTGTTCTCCGAGACTCTTTAGCTGCATTCCCAAAATTAGATAATTTACATTTCCATTCAGGTCCAAAGAAGTCCTCCTGCTTATGTCATTGTATATCTGATACAGTCATACATTTGATTGGCTTCTTTATTTCTAAATATGTGAATGTTTTAAAGATATCTTTTTGTTTTTTTATTGATAATATAATTTCTCTGTGGTCAGAGAACATATGTATATAATATACATTATTTTAAATTACTTGAAGTGAGTATCAAGGCCTAGCATGTGGTCTAGCATGGTGAATGTTTTATGTGCACTCAAAAAGAATATGTACTCTGCAGATTTTGGATGTAGTTTTATATCAGATAGATTAATATTGATAATACTATCTAAATCTGTGTTTTCTGGCTTTTAAAAAATAACCTTTTAATTTAAAATTAAATATAAAATAGTTTTTAAAATTTAAAATTAACTTAAAATAGTTTTAGGTTTGCAGAAAATTTAAAATTAATTTAAAATAATTTTAGGTTTGCAGAAAAATTATGAAGATAATACAGAAAGTTTCCATATATCCAGTGTCCAATTATTTCTATTATTAACATCTTGCATTAGTATGGTCCATTTGTTCCAATTAAAGAACTAATTCTGATATACTCTTATTAATTAAAATACATAGTTTATTCAAAACTTCATAGTTTTTACCTAATGTCTTTTTTTCTGTTCCAGGATTCCATCCAGGATAGCAGGTTACGTGTAGTTGATGTGTCTCCTCAGGCTCTCTTAGCTCTGGCAATTTGTCAAACTATCTTTGTTTTTGATGATCAGGAAAGCTTTTATTTCATAGGAGGACTGCTCAAGTATTAAGATTTCTCTGATGTTCTTCTTATGATTAGACTAGAGTTACGTGTTTTGGTAAGGAAGACTACAAAGGTAAAGTACTATTTTCATCACATGATAAGAAGAGTACAGACTGTCAACATGACCTTGATGACACGGCTAAGGCAGTGTTTGTCAAGTTTCTCCACCGTAAAGGAACTGGATTTTTTCCCTTTTCCTGTCCCGTACTTTTTAGTAGGAAGCTATTATCCACATTCCATTCTTAAAGTGGTGAGTTATATGCAAACTCCTTGAGGTGGAGTATCCACATAAATTATTTGAAATTTTTCTCCACATGAGTTTTGTCTATTCTTTCCCATTTATTTAAATCATTTGTTTATATGAGTATGAGATCATGGACATTATTTTTACTTTGGGTTATTATCCAATACAACTTTGTTTCTGTCAGTCAAAATGTTGATAGCTCTTTGAGTTGAACCAACAGTGTACCTCTGCCATATTCTCACATGTATATTTTTAAAACATACTCCAGGATCATCTGTTATATTTTGTATATTTATTATAGGACCCAGTACTAGATCAGCCATTTCTCTAGGGAACGCTGTCTCCTTTTATTGGCGAATGGCCTTAGAAATCAATATTTGAGTGCTAGTTGTACTTGTTCCTTCTAGAGTGTCTTTGTCTTTAAGCCCTTTAAATTGACAGAACAAGGAGATATATATGTATATATATACATATTACACACACACATATATATGCACACATACTATTCATTTTTGCCTATCTATGAATACTTCTGTATGTATTTGTATCTATATTAAACTAAGCATTGTAAATTCAAGAAAGATTTAATAAATAAATAAATTAATTGAATTTATTTTGATGTCTCTGACTAGAAACCATTACCTCATGCATCATTTTAGCTGTTCACTCTTACTTACCTGTAAATTACCCATCTAATAGTGAGAACCTTACCTCTCACCATCTGTCATCAGTTTATACAATTTTTCAATCCACTATATATGACCATCAGTATTGTTAACCTGCACTCTCAAGGGAAGTGACTTTATCAATTAGAGCACAGTTCTTATGTACAGTTTATTTTTTCTTTAGTCCTACAGACCCCACTTCTTTCCAAAGTTACTTGAGTCAGCACTATTTTCCTTACACTATTCAGTGAGGTAGCTTAATATATTTGTAATACAGTTAGATTGTTTGGTCACTTTCTGCATTTCTTCCCAGGATCCTGCAACTTCCTAAGTGATTTTTAAAATTTGCATGCATTCAGGTTGACGCTTTATGCTGTAAATTTCTGTACTTTTGCCAAATGCATTATGTAATTTATCTACCATAACAGTGCCACACAGTATTTGCTATAAAAATCTCAGGTGCTTCCCCTTTTCATCCCTCTCCACCCCAACCCCCAAACCCAGGCCATCACTGATATTTTTACCATTTTGCCTTTTCCAGAATCTTTTATAATTTGAATCACACAGTATGTATGTAGTCTTTTCAGACTGGCTTGTTTCATTTTGCAAAATGCATTTAAATTTGTCCTTTCTTCTCACAGCTTGATAGCACATTTCTTTTTATTGCTGAATAACATTGCATTGTGTGGATTATCAAAGTTTGTTCATTTTCCTTTTGAAGGACATCTTGGATGCCTCCAATTTTAGAGATTATAGAAAATATGATATATTTCTAAGCATTGGTTTATCTCAATTTTTTAAAATTTCATTTTTGAAGGATATTTTCAGTGGATTTAGAATTCTTGGTTGAATTTTAAAAATTTCTTCTGGCACAATAATGTTTCATTTCATTTTCTGTGGCATGTATTCTTTCAGAAGAGAACTAAATGCTGTTCATATTATCCCCCATACCCACCCCTAATTTTAATATGTACTTTTTTAGATGCTTTTAAGTTGTTGATTTTTTTAAAATTTGTGGTATTCACAACTTGACAGTGCCTTGGTATGTATTGCTTTAAATTTATCCTAGTAAGCATTAAGCTTTATGGGTCCATGCATTGATATTTTTTATGAAATGCAGAATATTTTGAGCTATTATTTCTTCAACTACTTTCTCTGCCCCGACCTCTGTCTCTTAATGCACAAATTTTGTGACTCCAAAGCTTGTATGCCACATTGCTAAATGTCACTGAAGTTTTGTTTTTTCTTTAATTTTACTCTTTGTGTTCTTTAGTTTGAATAATTTCTCTTGACAGGTTTTCAAGTTTACTAGTCTTCAGTATCTAATCTACTATTCAGCCTATTTTTTGAATTTTTCATTTCAGATATTGACTTTTTCAGTTGTCAAATTTTTATTGATTTAGTTTTATACTTTTAATTTCTCTACTAAAATTCTCTATCTCTTCTCTTTTAAATTCATTTTTTTACTTACTTTCTTTTATATATATGTATATATATGTGTAAATATATATATGAGAGAGAGAGAGAGCAATTTTAAATCCTTTGATATTAATTTTAACAACTTTGCATGTCATGTTCTTCTGTTAACTATTTTTCCTCAGTTATGGGACACACTATTTTGGTTCTTTGCATATCTAGTGTTTTTTTATTGTATGCTGGACATTGCAAATGATATAATATTGAGACTGAATTTTATTGTCTTCCTTTAAAGATATTTAAGTCTTTTCTTTTGGTTGAGGTGTCAGGTAGTTAATTTAATAATAGGTCAGCATTATCTTTTGGATATTTGTTTTTAGTTTAGTTAAGATAGATCTAAAAGATAGTTGATGAGAGTCACTCTAATCTTTACACATGAAATGGCCTTTTGGGAGATAAGTTGAATGTCTAGGGTGTTCAAATAGGTGTCTTCACTGCCTGTTTGGAATTACTAGTTATTACAGTACTGTAAAGTTTCCAGTGCCCCAAGGTATTCTTTCTCTGACAAATTAATGGAGATTCACACTGCAAGTTCACCACGTATTGTATAGTCAAAAAATCTAAGGAGACTGTCATGCAAATTTCTGAACTTTCTGCTCTGTTCAACACCTTCCTCTTTGATACCCTGTTACACAAATTCCAACCATCTCAGTAGCCAGGAACTCCAATCTCTACCTTGTCAAATCTTCAATACTGTTGTACTCTACCTCAGCACCACTTTCCTGTGCTGCATTCTGGAAAATGCCTCAAGACAAAGTGCAAGGATGACCTTAGTGACTTTCTTTTCATCAGAGATAATCAAATAATGTTGCTTATGTTCAACATCTGAAAATAGTTCTTTGTTATATACATTTTATTATTTTTTTTAATTCACTCATTTATTTGCTGGGGGAGCTAGTCTGGTAATCTGATAGTAGTTACTTTATCATGGCCAGAAGCAGAAATCACATAGTGGTAATTTGAGACAAATTTCCTGATTTCTATTTGAGAGTACTGGGCTTTAGACAAGTTAAGCCTCTTGTCCAAGTTTATTTGGTAAGTCATTGTTGGAGCAGAGTTGCACTCCCTGGTGAGTCTATTGCTCAAGCTAGCTATTAAAAGAATATGTTCCTGCTTCAACTAAATGTGTTTATATCAGCTTCTTAGAATCTTAAGGTAAAGCACTGGTGAAAAATTTATGCCCTCTAAAAAACTGTAATATAACCTAGTGAACTGGATATGAAAGACCAGTTAGATATGATACCCTAGTGACATAATATATTGTTTGAAGTTAATAAACCTATAAAATTTTAGATACCTGTTTACAATATATGTACACATTTTAGGATAAGTATACAATTAATTCAGCCATTCCTGATTTCAGTATCATGTCCACATTCATAATGTTGTAAGAATAATTAAATATTGAAAGGAAAGAGGGAAACCTACGTACTACTATCGCCTTAATTATGCCAGACTAAGCCTGTTAGATTATGAATTGCATCTTTTGCCTTTATTACATAAATTGCTAAATCTTTTAGATGGGGAAGGAATTGAAAAATAGAATAGGACAAAGCAGGCATTCTGGGGTTGAATGATGGTGCATGTAGACATATCATATGCATACTAAAGCAGACTGCTAGGCAGAGAAGCTGGCAAATAACAATTAGACAGAAAAATGATATATGTCTAACCAGCACATCAAATCCAGTTCTAGGTGAAGAAGAAAATGAAGTAGACTGAGCACTGGCATACAGACATTCACAATTCTAAGGACACAGACCTTGATCTTTCCCTTTGCATCATGACCATATACATTGTATCTACATATATTAAAAATATAATGAGAGAAGCTAAAATCCAAACAGAAAGTCAATTCATTTAGTTTATTTATCATAATAATGTCTGCTCTACCAGGAAGTGGTGCAGGAAAACAGGATAGGCTGCAGGCATGGAGAAAGCTATGCATGAGTAAGATCAGCATTACCGTGTTAAAACACCATCTTCCAGAGTATAGAGCATACCAAGAATTATATACATTTTTTAAACCTTATATAAGGTAATAATTACTTCTACAGCTTTCTTAGTTTTCATGATGATACAGGTAATTTTTCACTTTGAGGGTAGCCACTTAGTGTTTTTTAATATTAGCATTTAGACCATGATATTTGAAGATATTTAAAAGTAACTTACCTATAATTTTGCTACCGGTTACCCACTTTTTCAAGAAGAAAAATATTTTATTTTTTCTATGATTGAACTGAAAGGACAAGAACAGTAATGAGCACCCCTCATATGCCTCCAAAATGTCACTGCTACAGAAAACCCTACAGATTTCTAAACCTAGTGAGATTGTGGGAGGGGAATGAAGGAGGATATTTTCATGCTTCCAAATTCAAGAGGATGTATAATATGTATTTCCCTGACTTGAATACAAGAATGGAAAGAATAATAAACACGCCTCTCATGGATGGATGTGTAAAGGCTCCCTCTGGATTCAAAATTGTAATGTGCTAAAGTGATAGAGCAGGTGGAACATACAGCAGTGGGAGGTGAGGATGAAACACATTTTTAAAACAAATATTGGTATAATATAGGAGAATGAAGATACCTGATGTGATCAAAATAGCACTGTCATGATTTCAAAAAGAGAGTCTCATTTTTTTAAAAATTAGAAGCATAACTTCAGCATAAGTGCAGAACTAAATTTTAAAATGGGCCAGCCTAGTCCACATCTCATATACTACAAACACTCAATAAAGCCCAGTTTCAATTTGACTGATTTGGGACTAAAGAATGAATGTACAATTCTATATAAGATATATTAATAAATATTTAGGGGTTAAAATTGAAATGACTCACTTATACAAGGAAAAGTAAACAAAAATTCCTTTTGGGCTATTTTTTTTTTCCTCTTACCTAACTCTTAGATGTTTACAGTTTTCAAGGTGTTTTAATTCACACACACACCTGTTTTAAAAATTTGATTACTTACATAATTACCATGAAATACATAGAACAACATGGATTATTTTAATTTCCATTTTATAGAATATAAAACTGAAATCCAAAGAGATTAAAGGTTTGGTCAGTATTCACAAAACAGTAATCAATAAAGCATGAGCAAAATCAACCCCTAAAATCTGATTTGTTTTTGTTTTTCTATTACCACAGAGTAGGAATATGTAAAGAATTCACTGCCTAGAATATAAAGAAAGATCCTTTTCTATCTCATTATTTCATGGTCAAAATACCATGTCAGAGGAGATAAATTTCTCCAATAAAACATCTTATGTAAGTTGTCGGAATTCCCACAACCAACTACCAAGTTAGATCAATAATATCCACTGGTGATTTTAGAATGAGGAATAAGCCTTCTCCATGGTCCTGGGAATTTTTATGAAAAAAAGATCCTAAGGAGGACAATACCTTGCATAACGTCTTAGCTTAGGCTACTACAATTAATTGCCATAGACTGGGTGGCTTAACCAACAAACATTTATTTTTCACAGTTCTGGAGGCTGGAAAGTCCAAGATGATTTTTCCCTGCATTGGTGGGTTCTGGTGAAGACCCACTTTCTTGTTCACACATGGCCATATTCTCACTGTGTCCTCACATGGCAGAGAACAGAGACAGAGGACAAGTTCTCATGTCTCTTCTTATAAAACCTAATCCCATTCGTGGGCATTCCACCCTCATGACCTAATCACCTCCTGAAGGCCCCGACTCCTAATACTACCACATCAGGGGTTAGTATTTGAACATATAAACTTTGAGGGAACACAAATATTCAGTCCATACCACATGGCATAGAATCCCTAACTCCAGCCTTAACTTTCGTTTACACTCATAATTACAGATCCGTGTATAGTGAACTACCCTGGGAATTCTTGCATCATAATCTTGACTTTGAAGTTCTCACGTTTTAGCCTTCTCTTAGCCTTACATTTTGTAGTAATTTTAAAGGATCTTAGAAATATTATAAAATGAAGAAAACATTGTGGATAAAATATCTGTTTTTCTTTAAAAACTTTTTCCCTTTGGTGTAATGTATCTCTTTACTATCTACCGTATATATTCTCAGGTTATTTAGTGCACTTGTGGAGGGTAAGTTTAGTGAGAGAAACTTTAGAAATGACAAAGCCAGTTATTTTCAGGATTTATACACTTTTGATGCATTTTAAAATATAATTTAAGTGAAGATTCACTGAACATAAATGAGCATAAAAGTCCATTTAGATGAATTCCATTAGTACTTTTTATGTAGGTAATTGTTGTTTAATAATGTGTTGTCTTATTAACATTCTTCTCATTTAACTTAGAGCAGAAAGCTGAACGTACCAAGGGAAGGACATGGAACATTTTTTCGTCAAGTCTAAACATATAGCTCTGAGAATTTTTGATATTATCTAGAGTTTTAGAAGCATTTCACACAAAAAAAGTAGTAAGTATGCATTCAAGTTGCTAAAAGTAGATTCAGCATCTATTTTTTCCACCCAAAGTTAAATTGCTTTTGGAGACTAAATAAAGCATGCAATTCCCATGCTTTATTCATGGGAATAAATGGGGCGGGAGAGAAGGGAGGAGTAAGTTGAAAGTCTAGTTGCAAAATCTTAAAACTTTCCTGTGCAAGTTATAATGATAGTATATTCGCGTTCTCTGTAGATTTTGGCAGGCAGGTAAAATAAATAACCACTTAATAATGGTATGCTTAAAAGAAATAGGTATTTCAGGAAAGAAAGGTTTAGAGAGAATGGAGGACAGTTTAGAAAACACAGAGGTAGTGAAGGACAGGTGCTGAATGGAGTTGGTTATACTTCTTTGGATTCTTTACTTTTAGTTTGAATGAGTTCCAAAAAGCTGAAGCACTTTTTGCAGTCCGTCTATGGCACAGAGTAAATAGTTAGATAATGTTTACCTAAGTACACTGAGCAGACAGAAAAAGAAAATCCACAGGCTTATAAGACCAAAGTGGTCTCTTTCTCAAATTTAAAGCCTCTGGTGATGGACAGAGTTGTTTGCTTTCTGAGAATTGCGAATTAAATGCATCAGACAGTTAATGGAATCTAATTTCTCCAGAGGCAGATACTTCCAAAGACAACCTTAACTCTACATGAAAAAAAATTCCACCTCCAGAATCCATTAAAATAGCTTAACCTAAATTATTATCCTTCACACTTTGTAAAAATAGCTTTGTACAAAAATAAAAAAAAATGTAAAGCCACTCACTAAATTTAGGATGTATTGTTGAGGAAAAATTTCTTCACCTGATTAATGCCAGGATCTGACACTGGGTCTACAATGAGCTGGGTAATCAATATCACATTAACTACACCCATAAATAAGTGATTGCTTATTTACAAAGCATACTTACAGCCTAATATAATTAACCCTTAATCTTCCAATGGTATAGCTATAGTAATTACAGTATAATAGTGAACAAAAATAGTAAGGTCTCACATAATACCACAGCCACACTATTGACATTTGTGGCCTAGAATTCTCCAATCAATATATTGAAATCTTATTTCACCTTTTAAGAGTTAAGACTCTTTAAAAGCTTTCTAATATTTTAATATCTCTAAATAAGTATTCTTAAAGAAGATTATTCACATAGATTATCAAGATTATTCAGATTGCTTAATATTTGCCAATGTCCTAATTAGAGCAATGATCTAATTCCTTCTTATTTAAATGAGAATATTTTAGAAGTAGAAAGTATTTTAGCTTTTCAAAATGTAACAATATCAAACTATCGTCTAATGGAAATTTCTAAACATTCAGTTTCATAACCAAAAATACAAGGTTAATATCGGCTTTGCAGCCTAGATCTGCTTTATGTCCTTTGTTGACTATACACAATAGTAAAAATAGAAGTGGAGCGGAAGAAATGAATGTATAAAAGAGTTTAGGGGTATCTTAACATCTCAATTAGTTAATTCCAGGATATTGTTCTTGTTTTTTGTTTTTATTTTTACTTTTTGAAGAGGAGATTACATTTCAGATGTGATTTGTTAAAAAAGAGGTTAACAAACAATTTTGAGCCTGCCTAACTCCATCCTAAACCCTATAATAAAAGTCTCTCATTACTATCGCAAGGCTTTGGGGGGGAAATGGGTATTAATCAGTTGACTTCTCACATTTGATTTAGAGAAGATTTGATCAAGCCATTAAAAAAAATAAATCAAGAACCTAGAAAGAAAGATATATGTCTCTAGGTATAACTCTTCTAGCCTGGAGTCAATGCCAGTATCCCCCAAATACTACACTGAAGTCAAATGTAATAACTCTGGGAATAGAACTAAAATGCCTAGAGACAACATTGAAATATAATCCAAGGTACTACACTGCCCCAGTAATTTTCAGTACAAAAATACTCTACTATATAGTGATATGAAATGAAACAGGAGAAAATCAAATTTAGAAACTGTCTTAGCTCAGGCTGTCATAACAAAATGCCACAGACTGGGTGGTATAAAAAACAGAAATTTATTTCTCATAGTACCAGATGCTGAAAGTCTGAGAGCATGGTGCCAACATGGGTGGTTTCTGGTAAGGCCTTTCTTTCTGGTTTGTAGGCAGCTTCCATCTCGCTATATATTCATGTGACCTCTTCTTCATGTACACTTGGAGAAAGGTATGCAGTGTCTCTTCTTAAAAGAAAACTAATCCCATCACATCAGGCCTTGCAGTTACAACCTCATTTAACCTTAATCACTTCGTTAGAGTCCCTGTCTCCAAAAACAGCAATACCGGGGGAGTTAGGGCTTCAACATATTAATGTTTGAGGGGAAACAAATAGTCCACAACAAGAACGACATGATTATTACGTAGAGGGAGCATATACATCTGTTGGGGAGAAGGGAGGAGAGGATGATTGTCTTGAATTTATTGAGCTTGTCTTTTTGAACAGGCTGAAATATCTAAGAATTATTGGTGCTTTGAATAGAGCAAGTCAGATCTAAGAAAATAATATTCCCTAGGTATCACATTCTAATTTCAGGTCAAATTGAAGATTAAGTGCAACCCACCATAACTATACAAATATTAGGAAACTTCCAAATAACTTTTCGTTTTGATCTGGTCTGACTCTTTCAGTCAACTTACATGAATACAGACTTTTATATATATTTGGGCCACCAATTTTTTTCTAACATTGTGAAAGTGATGTATGAGTCACTGAATTATGCCAAAACAATTTGTAAACTGAATGGGGATTCTGATAAGGAAATATGACTGAAAGTATAAAATACTGGAAATTGCAGCATGGTCTTTGTTTCTTACTTTGCATAAAGAACCAATACTTAAGGCAGTCATAATATTTTATATTAAACAGAATGTTTCTACCTATAACTCTTAAAGACAGTTTATGAGAACTATCTAAAGAATATTCTAGAGTGCCCATTTTAAGATAGTATATATGGATACTCTGTACTAAAAAATGAAGATACATTTGAAACTGGAATTCAAGATCTTATTTTTTAAGATCTCTAAGCTAATTGTAAAATCTTTTAAATATATATGTGTGATATGTAATATATATGTTATAGATAATACATATGTAAGACACATTATATATGATATATTAATACATATCATAAGTATTATATACGGTATACATAAAAATGTATACATACTATATATGTACTATCTATATTATATATATTATATATCACATATATGTTAATGTGAATATCAATAAATGTGAGTATACACTCTATAAATGGATTGAGTCAAAATATTACAGTCTGACGTTAAGGGTTTCATTCTCTGTTCTTCCAGCTCTCTCTTTATTAGTGATCTTATCTTTAAAAAAGTGATCATATTAGCTACTTCATAGAATTACTGTGATAAATAAATGAGATAATACATGTAGAGTGGTAAGAACAATGCCCAGTACTTACGAGTTCCCAGGTCAATGTTAGATTTCATGAACATGTCCATAATTATGTTACTAATGATCATCATTCCCACCACCATCATCATCTTCGTCATCATCACCACCATCATCAAGTACACGTAATTTGTCTTTTTTTTTTTTTTTAGCTTAAAAAGACAGAAATTTATTCCCTCACAGTTGTGGAGACCAGAAATCTGAAATCAAGGTGTCAATGCTGATTCCTTCTGGGGGCTCCGAGCCTCTCTTCCAGCTTCTAGCGATGACTGGTGATCCTTGGCATTCTTTAACTTGCGGAGGCATCACTCCAATCTCTGCCTCTGTCTGTACGTGGCCATCTCGCTCTGTGTATCTCTGTCTTCTTTTTTTAAATTTCAGAATATTATGGGGGTACAAACGTTTTGGTTACATGTATTGCTTTTGAATAGTTTAAGTCAATGTTATAAGTGTGCCCATCACCCAGATAGTGTGCATTGTGCCTGTTTCTTTATTTCCTTTTGACTACTGTGTAGTTCCATTGGATATATCCCAGTCTGATTGGAAAAGAGCAGAGGTAGGTGTGCATGGTGGTACATGCCTGTAGTCCCAGCTACTTGGGAGGCTGAGGCTGGAGGATCACTTGACCCCAGGAGTAGGAGGTTGCAGTAAGCTATGATGATGCCACTGCACTCTAGCCTGGGGGCCCCGTCTCCCTGTCTCCAAAAAAAGAAAAATAAATAAAGAACAGAGGAAAACTTAACAGCAAAAAATGTGCTCATGTCATGTGGAGGTCAAATGGTATCATGCGTGCTCCATTGCACCAAAAAAGAATTTATAGTAATTCAAAAGAAGACTGCTATGAGAGTATGAGTCATTCCTTGGTGCATAGTAGTATTGAAGAGCCAGAGCTGCTCCCACTCCCCCATTAGTTGATTAAAAATATTAAGCATAAGAATGCAAGCTTAGCCTTTGTTCTATATGTAAGTGAGTATTATTATCAATAAAATAGTAACATTTAACTGTGAAAATTCAATGAGAAATGTTTCACTTACAGAGAGAGGATATTTACCACTTAAGTATGAGGAATATTTCAATAATAGGAAGAAGATCCTTTGTAAAGAATGGTTTCTTCACACTGCTCCGCACTCCATGAGGAGAAAAAATTGTGCTTTCTCTATAAATATATGGAATCTTCTTATCAAGAAAGACTTTATTTAGAGGAAGGTTTTGCTCACTCTCATGCAATTCCTTGGAACTACTATTTCCATCAAACATTTTAAAGACGGTGAAAACCTTCTTTTACATGGCAGTACCACAAAACCAGTTCTATAAACAGGGTTAACATTTATGTACAGCTACTAAAGACAGTGGATTTTATTTGAAGTTCAGTGTGTCTTTTATTCTGGCTAGTTGTACAGGTTTCTAAATTAGTTGCATTGAATGTTTTTCTGTGTCCATGATTGACAGATTGATAAAAGCATTAAATTGTCAATCAGGTGACCTGGGATTCAATTGTATTCATTGGGTCTAATTAGCCCTGTGCACTTGAGAAATTTTCTTAACTTCTCTTGACCTGGAGCTCTTTACTGGAAAAGTGAATGAGTGTGGTGATTCAATACAATACAGAACATCTTCATATACAATAACATCCTAGTATCAGCCATAAATATATGTATTTTTCGATTAGTTTGGATACCAACATTGTTTAGTAGAATAAATACAAAAAGTCAAAAAAGCAAAACTGCACCAAGTAGTAAAGACAATCTCAAAGACGTTTATGTCTTCACTTTAAGTAGCTGACCACAATGGGCTTAGAAAAATTTTGAGTGATTTTATCTAATTACATAAAAATAAACAAATGGTAACAGATCTGAGTTATTTTGAGTCTGAATCCTATCTATACCCAGAAAAGCAATATGTAAGCATAAGCATGTGACTCTATAAGAGTCTTCACATACCAGTTTAATTAAAGTAAACATTATTCTATTCTTACTCTATGAATGCTTAGTGTACTGTTGAATCTTAATAAATATTTAACAATATTAGGAACCAACAGAATGACAAAGTCATTTTCCTTTTATAGATACAGCTTTTTAACTGAAGTAAAGAAAGTTTATCTATAAAGGCCAAATGTTCTATAACTGTAGTATTCAGAACCCATAATCTTTAAGAGACCTCCATGGCAGTATCTACATTAGCATTTAAATGGAGCAGTATTTTTTTGAAACCAGTACCTTTGTTGAAATAATGTGGTAGATTAACACAAAACATTCTGTTGAGCTATGATGTGACATTTTTCAATAAAATACATAAACTTCTTCTAAAAATTTTCCAGAATAGATTTAATCCATTTCTGTTATTTACTTTTAATTCCAACTAAATTTTCTTTGTCACTCCAGGAAAATTCCTTACTAATCCCATTCTTCTTGAATGGGATTAGTAAAGTTGACATGTATATGCGCTTATATGTAAGATTCCATATGAATGTAGCTATAAATAAGCCTCTCTTTTTAACTTTTAGTTAGTCTTTTTAACTTAAATTTGTATTATGAGGAAGGAGGATTAAGGACTAAAAGTAGATACGCTTTTGACAATGAGCTTCAAGCTATCTATGAAAATCTAAAGTGATTTTCTTTATTTTTTTTTTTTTTTACTAAAAATGTTATTCAAAACTTCCATCTTATTAAATCTCTTCATTAGCAGTTCTACCTAGCTGGAATTGCATACGTTTAACTTAAGGGATAAGCCAGCGTTTGGATTGCCTTTTGCATACCATGTGTACTGTGAAGTAGAAAAAGGTCCTTTATGGACTCAGAGGGGGAAGAAGGGAAGTCTTTGTGTGCGTGTGTGTGTGTGTGTGTGTGTGTGTAAAATAAAGTTTTTTGACCCTCATACTCTTTACTATTCCTCATAGACTTTCATCCTTTGCCTAATATGTGATTCTATCTCTTCAAACTTATAAGATTTTTGAATAACAAATATTATAACACCAAAATTTCTAATAACTAAATAGATTATACGTGTAGGAGAATGGATAAGACTAATTGTTGAATTTATTTCTTTCAAATAAAAATATCAATACTCCTGAATAGAAAGTATATAAGTATCTTAGGTGATCTATTTTTGGAGTGTGATAGTTTAAAGGCCTTACTATCCAAATGGTGGACAAAGACAATCAATTTTTCTCATGCAATTACCAGAGTTTATATTTGTTCAGAATAAGATGTATTCAGAATTGGTTGAGGTTGCCTATTGAACACTAGATCGGAATTTTAAACTATGCTCAGATACTCTGAATATAATAGGGAAGTGGGTTTAATGTTCATGTTATCTTTGATATTATTTACCTATCTAGGTAGTATATCATTTATAAGTTGAATTTTAGTTCAGTGTTTTTGAAAGCACAAAAGTGTTTCAATTCAGTGCACTGTGGAGAATTTTACCATAGCATTAAGAACTGTTGTGGTTCTATGTTCAGAACATCAAAACAAAACTTAATTTCAACCCTGTATCCTCCAAGATTATAACTTCAAATTAGGTATAAAATGACTTATTTTTGTATTGTTTTGTTTTGGTTTTTAAAGTACTTACTAACCCTAATGACTACTCCCTATCCCAAATATGTAACACCTGCTCAATTCAAAAGAGCCTGTGCTAGAAAATGCATGTAAGTGGATGGCATCATATAATGCTATCTGGGCTGTTGATTAGTGATAAATTATTGTTGGTTAAGAAGATTACACTTATTCACTTTTATACTTAAACACAGAAGAGTATGTATTGTATAGGGTATCATAGTTATTTAAATGTCTGAGGAACTATACATACATACATGATCAAAATGTGCATAAAAATATTAAAAGCTCACCTCATTTTTATAAATATTGTGCCTAGATCCTTGCAAATAAATGTTATAAGGGAGGAATTGGTTCAGACCAAATTGTAGTTCTGGCTTTTTATAACATGTGCCTACAGTGCTAGGGGATAAAACACATATGGAGTAGAAAAAACATATTTTTCTGACCCAAAAAACCAAAAGAACTTCATTTTTAGATATAATTTTAAATAATTGCAACTTTTGCTGATAGTCTTAGGTAAGAAATTTATGTATAGCCAGTTCTGCTGTTTTCTAGATAATGATAGGTAAATTCCAAACTCTAAAATTACCTTTGTCATTGTATACAGACAAAAAACTGGTGTTACACAAAATGTATCATGGTTCCCATGTTACTGTCCAAGGTAGGATTAATTTGCAGCTCAGATTCAATCCTGAAGTTATTACTGTAGCAATAAAGAGGTATATTAAGGATATCATTCTCATTTTAATGAAGAAAGCAAAATATAGATTGAACAATATATTGAGTTCAGATCAGGAAAAAACACATAAGCAGAATTGCAGAGTCCTAGGAAAAGAAGTTGAGCAGATACAATTTTATTTTCCTAAAACCAATTCATTTTACCCCTAGACATAAAAGAAGACTATTTTCCCCGGTAACTCTTGCTTCTAGCTGTGACTTTGTTTTGGTCAAAGTAATAGGAAATTTTACACCTGTTCTTTGAAATGTCCTGCATTTTCTTATAAAATATATTGACCTCAGTCCTCATAGATAAATTCAAAGAATTATAATATGGCAAAACCATACAATGGAAAAAGCCTGATATCTATTTTATGAACTTGATTCTGTGGGTTTCAAGAATCGGATGTGCCAGTTACTTTGCATGCCTTTCATTCTTCCTGTTCCTAAGAAGAAGATTCTATTTCCGTTTTCTTTCTTTATTTCACCCTTGTACATTTGGGGGATGTACATGTGTGTGTGTATGTGTGTGCACATGCACATGAGTGTAATAACTTGTCTATAATTGTTCATGGCTTCTTTTTCTGAAAAGAGAACAATCTGGATCTAATGGAGAAAAAACTGTAGACAAACTAGAGATTCTGGATCTGATTTATGTGGAGACTGGTTGATGGAATTTTGTGTTGTCACTCTTGGGGCAAGAGTAAAGGCATTCTTTGTATAGAAAGAGTGATGAAATACAATATTTGGTAACCAGAATGGAGAAGCTGCTCAGAAGAGTCACCTGACCTGCACTAAACTATGACATTATCAAGAAATGAATTTAAGCCACACTGAACTTTTGGGGGTTTTATTAGAGCAATTATGCTGAATTGTCCCTATTAACATACACAAAATACTGATGGCAATATTTTAAACATGGTGTTTAGAAACAAATAACCACTTATTGAAAAGTATGACTCAAAAAAGTATGTAATTATTATAAACTTTGAATATTTAGAGACTTAGAATTCTCTGTACATAGTAATAGGGATCCTAATTAAAGGGTACGGTCAGCCAAGAGCATGATGATTGAAAATGAATAGGTTGGATTAGACACAGATGATCAGTAACAGAGGAAGTGAAATTCAAAAGAAAGAGAACAGAAAGAGTGCAGCGTTTTTAAAATGCCATATTTAGGAGGAAATTAAAAATTAGTATTGGAAACCCATAGTCTATCATTTAGATTTTTATGCATATATAACTGATCTATTGACAGTAAATTGATCTTGTCCTCATCACTCTTCTTAGGTTGAATTTGTCTTAATTTATAGAAAAGTTATATACATTTTATTCCATAATATGATCCCCATTATTATCTATTTTAAAATTTTTATTAGCCTCATCATCAAGAAGCATTACAAATATTATTGGCAGGTATCTGGCAGACCACACCTGACATCTGCACTTTGCATATTACCAAATCGGGCAAATCAGTTGAACCTAATACTATGCATAGTCTAGCCTGAGAAAGGCCATTGCTCACCTTTCTTACGCTCATTCCAATCTAGGAAGTTTAAAGATTATTAAGAGAAATAACATAATATCACTGGTGTAAAAGCATGCTTATGATTACCACCACACTTCCTTCTCTTATCATTCTTAAAAATATTAGGGAAATTTGGTGCTCCTTAGAATTAAGTATAACACAAAAATAAATCATTTTCTTAGAAGCAGATTTCTCAATTTCCTGCTCTGTATTGTTTCTTTCAGTAAAACACCACTAATGCCTAAGCAATGTGTAAAATAAATACTTTGTTTTCATATAATATGTTCATCAACAGGAAATAAACTGTAGACGCAAACACGCTTGTACTCTTTCTTCCACTCTGTTTTCTAGTAGCATCACTGGTTTTGACAATGAGCAGCTCTGTTTTTCTCTATAGCAATAATATCATTCTTTGTATCACTCTTTGACATTGTCTCAAACACCAACTCATATATTGGCTATCTGTTGCACTTTACTCTGTGTCCTTTGGAGGAATACCCTGGTTTTATGGCCTAAGAAAATACACAAAAGCAGAACAAACAAAGCCACACGGAGTATCAGAACTGAGGCCATTATCACTGGGCTAATAATACGTCAATGGAAAGTGGGAAGCTCATTCAGGTTTTTGCTCCTTTCATCTCTATAAATAAACCATTTACTGAAGTTGTGAATCTTTGCTTTGTTTCCATATTTTGGGGTGGGAACAGAGTGGGGGTAGGCAAAAGACCAATTCATTATAATTATCTTTAGAGAACAAAGAAAACAGACAATTAAGTTAAATATTAAAGTAATTAATGGCAAAATTATTGCTTTTGACTCTGAGATCATTCTTTCTACATAGTCTGAACCGTTTATAGAAAAAATTGCCTAACTGAAAATTCAGCTTTGAATATTTTGATTCTTCATTTGATTCACAGTGACCAAATTTTCTTTGTTTAGAGCCAGGGAATTTGTGCCCACCACCATAATTTGTGAAATAAAAAATTGACACGTTCTTTTAATTTGCTTTCTTTTTTTTTCCCTCAAACAACGCAACATTCTCCAGCGATGTTATTCCTTACTCCTTATCATTTTGTTTTCTATGCAGTAAAGTCAAATGCTCAACAGGGGAAAAACCTGAAGTCAAGGACTTCACCCCTAGCCCAGTTAGAATATTGGTTTTAATAGTGGATTGAGTATAAAATAACCCTGAGCTTCTTTAAGAAACAGAAGATTTAGAATTTAAAACTTGTAATATAATAGCATAATTTCATCACAAGATATGTTTTTTCAACTAGCCTAAGAGTTAGAAAAAAATGGATAAGTGAGTTTCTGACTGTTGGTGATTTTACGTACTATCTGGTTGAATGAAAAAAAAATCATGATTTTTAAAGCCTGTGAAACACAACTATTTTGTTTTTGACAATACTGTTTAATAGCTCTGACACAAGTATTTATCAATGTTATTTACTTAATGTAAGTTCCATGAAGACAGGAATGGGATCTTTTGTAGCTCACTATCATATTTCCAACATGGGAATTAATGGCATAAATTAGATGCCAGCTAAATAAATGCTTTTTAAATTTTAAATGGTTGGATGGATAACATGAAAGAACAATGTTCTCAGATTTCTATAAGGTCAGAGTTGTATATTACCTTTTCACAAACTTGCTCTATTGGGATAAAACACATACCTTCTCTGGGCATCGGTCTCCTTCCTTACAAAACGAGGGATTATATTCTTCAATTTCATGGTAGCTTTAGCACTAATGAAATTAAGTTCTGGCTCCATTCCCAAGATTCCTACCTTCTAGTTTAATTCATAGCTGCCACCTTCCACGTACATTGTAGACATGGTCTTTCTTCTTTTGCACTGATACCTGTTTGTAGATGTATGTGTTTTGTATCATTTTAAGATTTTATAACAGGCTCATTTTCTTCCACAGAAACCATGGAGAGTAAGTTCTACTGATGATTTCTCTCTCCCTAGGTCCTGAGGGGGGAGTTTAAAATAGCACTTGTGTTGAGAAGGGAAACTTTTTTCAACTTAAGCAAACTAAGCAAATGGAACATAAGCTAAACATAGTACTTTAGGGTTAGGAGCCAAAACCAAAAATTATGCAGGCTTCTTGAAGATAAGATAAAGTACATAATTTGCCTTAGGAAAAGAAGCACATTCCAAATAATGTGGAATTAATAATTCAGGTCCTCATTAATTTTTTTTTCCATGAAGATAGTTTACATAAACTATCCTGGTTAAAAACTTAATATTATGTTTATTTTTACCATTAAACTAAATTAAACTTGATATTTAGTTAGATGTATACCATGCTAAAATGATTAATTTAATGTAACATGCATGCTTCAAGCATGGAAATTATCTTAAAAAATACTATTTTTAAAATTCATTCTCTTCATTTGGGTGATATTTGTATACTGATTGATGGAAAAATAAGTAAAATAGTACACACACTTTGAAATTAAATGCTCACCATGCTTAAGCATTTTTTCTTTATATATGATACAAAAAAAAATTTCTAAATGTTTGACAAATAAAATGAACACTTACCACGAATCAATCCTTGCCCTTAGTATCCCTCTGCTGATGCTTACTTTATTTCAGTTAATTTCTTGATGACTTGATACTTTCATCACAAAAAAAATACCATATTCAATTAGGAAAATGAGAATTATGGTTCAAAATGATGTATAGTTCATCCAAGTGGAAAACACACCTTTCTCTGATTCCCATTTAATCTTCAAGTTGATTTTTAAAAGTATTTTTGACTCTATTTTATAAATACCAATCTAATATTAAATTTACCTTTTAAGGAAACTTTAAAATTTCTTGAATCCTCCCAAATTTTATTAGGCTTTATAGGAATATTTTGGCTTTATCCCTTCTTACCTACATTAAAAATATAAGGTAAGGTTGCAACTCTGCGTTAGCAGTCAAGAGCCATAAGATATTTCCCCAGCATTACCAAATGATATTTGTCTTATTGCTTGCTTAGTTTTCTTTGTATTATAAAATTATGGGTCACAACTATCTTTTTAGGTCCATTTTGGTCTCCAATTAACAAAAATAAAGTAAAATATTATTTTTTGTGGATTTACTCACTTCTTGTTAGGAGAGGGAAGACTTACATAAAGATGGAACATATAATCCTTTTTTCCCTAATGGCCTTTGGAATCAATTGGGAAAGATACATGTTGAGTGTGAATCAAACACGGGAGTGCTCAGGCATCTCCAGAAAAGAGCTTAAGAGAAACACACTTCCCAGGAGTCTTCTTGAGTTTTGCTATTCTTTGATTACTCATTTTTCAAATAGTAATCTCCTCTTCCTCATTTATTATGTTGGAGAAATTTCATTCCCACCCCTCTTCCCCACAAGACCAAACTGGGGTTTTTTGGTTTTTGGTTGTTTTTTTTTCCCCTTTCTTTTGTTGTTGTTGTTTGTTTGTTTTGTTTGTTTTGCGTTACTCTCTGACTGGATTGCTCTTCTCTTGGCTGTTTCCAACATGATATATCTACTTTTCAAAAACAAAGTTTATATATATATATAAAACTTTATATATGTATTTACTTCATAAATCAAAATGTATTAAAATGACTTTAATTTTAAAAAAGCAAAGACTTGTTTTCAGAGGCAACCCACATGACTTTGTAACAGTTTATTTTGGTTTAAATGGATCTGTAATATCAAAAAAAATGAGTTAAGGAAATATTCCATTTTATGAAAATCGACTAAGAGAATCAACGAGAAAAACAGATAACATTCAGTAAGAGACCCTGGCTCTTAAAAAGCTTTCCTCTCCATTCTCAGCTGATGAATTCTGTGGATTTTTACTGGCATTTTGGCTTGACACTCTTTGGTGAAACCCACGGTCTTGGAACTGGGTCAAGTTCATTTCTATTTAGCCATAAAAATAGAAATGAATACTAATATCATGTTTAGGACTCTTATATTGACAAAACGAGCCTAAGAACCTTGGTTACCCTGGGTGATTTTAATTAGCAAATAAAATCACAAAAAGCTCCTAATTTTTACCTAGAAAATTAACTCAATTATTCCCTAAGTAATTTTGAGTAAATAAAATATATTAATTTAGCTTTTCATAGAAATTTTAAAAAACTTACAAAGTTAATATCCAACCCAGAAATTGATTCAAGGACATATTTCAATAATTATTTCCTATACACTAGGAAATAGATTTTCCCAGGTAACTTCAAATTATTGGCCTAATTATAAATCATATGTACTAAATATGATTTATAGAAAAAAAGCACAAGCACAAATTTCTTCCCTTTTTTCAAAATGACAATATTGTTTTGTATTATTTTTAAATTTGTTTTTGTTTATTATATTATTTTTTGGTATTTCAGTAACATATAGTGCATTTTGTTACTCCCTCGCTTTCCATAAAAACAATTTTTGTCTAGCCTAGTAGATTGTAAATTCCTTGGGGTTATGGAACCCACCAAAGCTCAATTTTCTTTCTCCATAGAGTGACTTGCTTAGGCTTGCTATCGCAGTAGATATTTATATTTATAGAACGAAAGTAGGTCATAGAGGAAAATGCACTTGGTTATTTGGAGTAGTTCACTCAAACCCTAAATTTGTATAATTATTGACTATATTAAAACACTAATAATTTATACCATTTATCATCCCAGGCCTTATTTCCAGTAAAAGCATCCATTTCTCTCTGGAGTAAAACTCTTCATTCTTGAGCAGATGAAGTGTAGTAAGTGAACTCAAACCAGATTGTCCTTACAGACACACCAGTCCTCTATAGCACGTATGCGATCTGATTAGTTCCAACACCAAGACCTTTTTGGTAATCCAAAGTCTGATGTCTCATGCAAGTTATTCTTTAACAATCACACAGAAGGTTAAGTAGCAAAAAGAAGATTAGTGTTTTTGGACACCAGCAGTATATCATCAGCAATATTTCTGACGAATAAAAAGTCATTAGTTTGCCAAAAATTTTAATGAAATCATGATTAATAAATGCCTCTCAAAGGTCTACATCAAAGTCAAGGCATTTGGATGATAAATGTAAACATGCAGACCCTGCTTTGCCAAAAGCTGTGTGTTTCACTTACACGGCTCCACTGATTGATCTGTCCATTATTCTAATACATAATTTATCACATCAAGGGGGACGATTCATTATGTGGCTAGTATAACCCTGGAGTCTTAAACAGCAAAATCTTTAGGAGAGTTAACAGGTTGCCTAAGTACTGATATTATTTTTTTGTTATTTGCAAAATAATGAAATGAGATTTGAAAACATCAACCAAAAAAAGCATTTATAAAAACATAACAAAATAAAAATCTCACATTTTATAAATTTAATTTACTTGAGAGCATTTTGACACAGTCTTTCCTCAGATAACGTTTCCATGGCTCTCATTGTTTTCATTTCTTATATGAGGGGTCCATCTGTTGTTAAACTTAAATCAGTGAGAACTGGGATGGTGTCCCAATCCCTGTCAGATAAGAATTTTGTGGCTATATTGCTTGGACCATAAACAGCAGTATGTACCATCACATAAAAGCTCATTGAATTAAATCATAGATATGACATTCCTCTCTCTATTTAAAACGTGACCAATTGAATAGTATAGCATATTTGGTTTCAAATCATTCATTCTTTGATGCAGTCATCTGTATGACTCAATTCTATTGCCATATTTGATGTCACCTAGAACTCGGTAAAGGAATTTAACTGATCGAATGAATATCTATCTTACTAGGAAAAATACATGCTATTGTTAAAAATAAAAAGAAAATGGTGATATATGGGCTCTGAGTTTTTGATGTGTACTTGATTTTTAGAAAGCTAAGAATTTGAATATAACCTTCAGATAAACAGAGAAAGTAGTATTTCAGAAATGACTTTACATTTTTGGAATTGAAGTGAGAACAGATGACTGAGCATACTGATTAGTTGATAGTAACTAATTTTGTAGTTCCACAGCTCACAACCATTTAACTACATTTTCTTCCTTCTCATCAACAGAATAAAAAACAGAACAAAGTGATATTTGAAGCTTTTTAAAAAAATAATTAATGGGAAATGCACTTAGGACTTTTCCTGTCCAATTACAACCTTAAAACCATATCTCCTGTCATGAATCAGTTAATGTATTTCAATCCGATCTACTGATATAAAAGACCCATCTAAAGAATCAAATGCTTGACACTGTTTTCTCAAAGATATCGTAAAAATTAAGTAATTTGAAATTGCATATAATCATTTGAGGATAGTGTGTAATTTAAGTAAGTAAAGAAAGCTATCAAATTTATACCATAAAACATCACTTTGGAGGTTTATGCTCATAAGATTATATTTTATATAGTTGAGTAGCACTATAATCAAAAGATTATAATTGAGCAACACTCACAATATTAATTTTCAGTAGTCTTTTTTCTACCCTTAAAATAGTTCTGTATTCTCCCAAAACTGTTTCATCAACTTTGAGTCGCATTTAGTAATTTAGTCACTATTTTGGCTTTAGAGACACGCAGAATCAGAGTAATTTGGAAGCTTCTAAAACTGATTTACAAATCCTATCTTAATGCCTAACATTTGAAATTTTTTTGGTTAAGTGTGTGCCATCACAAGTGTATGACTTTAAATTTAAAACAGATCATGTACCTATTAATATGTCTATAACAATCTTTTAAATTTAATAACAAAATGTCAATTTGATATCATTAGTATCTGTCTTTAAAAATATTCTAAATGAAACCATTCACCTATTTTTAATCAATAAATTTATTCATTTATTGGTCAATAAATTTATTCAATTTGAATAACTATTATTATATAATAAAATATTTCTGAATAGATCAAAGATTAAGCTGTAGTCAGAACATTTATGCCATCAAACACTGTGTGGTAGAGTAGAAAAACTTCCCTGAGATGTCAAACTAGGTTAAAGTTTTGTCTTGCTCCTTAACTGAGTAGCCTTGAGTAAGGACTTACTTTCTCTAAAATCCAGTATTTTACAAAGTGAAAGGTTAATTCTACCACCTCATCTCTAAAATACTTTTTAAAATTGCTGTTGTATAGGAAAAAGATGGCTTACTTAGTCTTCAATTAACATGTGAAGGTATGGATCTGTATCAAAAATGCATAGAACATTTGTCTTTTTTAAACTAAAATAGAATTTTAGTATTTTTACCTAAATAAAATTTTGAAAATAAACAGAACAAATTAAAGACTAGAAATAGTTCTCTCTTTATATTTACTGTGCTAACAATAACCAGAAGGCAATGAGAACAGTTGATAAGAGAATCTTATTGATTTTTTTTCTCCAATTACGTTAGGCAGATTCTGTTCATCCACTCTCTAAAATGGATATGAATATGAATTCTCAGGGGTATTTTTAACAAGATTTCAGGGATAGGTTTCCATATCATTGCACTAACAGGATTTGCACGTAGTTGACAGCTGCAGCACATAAATTAAATCAAATTTTATTGATGTGTTAAAAACATGTCATTTACACAAAGTACAGAAAAGTTAATTTTTTAAGATGGAAAAGAACATAATAAATATTTACTCTGGGCCAAATATTAATATTTACTGGAAAAATACATATTTGTTTGAACTTTATTTTATTTTTGTACATGTGCTTTGCAACAGCAACAAGCAAATTAATTAAATGTTAAAATTCAGTCATTATGAAATAGGTACTCTTATATATTTCTCTAAAATAGACTACCTGGAAGAGAAGTTAAAAGTTTAAGCAGGAAACTAAACAGAATATGAGAAGACCTGAGTACTAATCCTGAGTCTGTTATTAACAGCATTTTTAAGTGAATTGCGTACTCTCTTTCTCCACTTTTGATTTCCTTACTGTTAAAAATGAGGTTTGCAAAGCCCCTGCAAAAAATAGAATATCAATATAAAATATCTATAGTGCCATTTTAATTTAAAACTGAGCAGAATCATATTGCCAAGGAAGAATAATTTACATAGAAAACAGCTTAACACAAGGAGCATCTTGTTCACAAAATGTTCATGTATTTGTTGTCATCTCCCTTTGCTTTTCAGCAATTTATTCCAACATGATTCATGCTCTTATGTAAAATGTTATGATCAGCACATTTTATAAAGCAAAACAAAACAACCATAGCAACACCCAGTAACACTCTTCAATGAATTGCTCATGAAAGCAAATCAGAAGTCTCTATATCTGACAAACCCATGAAATAATGTACTTCCCAGATTCAATGAAGCACTTTCATATTTGAGCTCAATAAGCAATCAGATTGTTAAGAGAGTTTTCTTGGGTAAACCCCAGAAAAAGCACATGGCTACGGCCCAAGGGAAAATGTGTCTTCAAAGAAAGGGGGAAAATGTTCTGACGCTGGCAATTGTTTCACTGCAAAACCAAAGGCCAGACTTGTGCTCATCAAGGGCTGAGTATGAGATGGCAAAAGTGGCAAGTTTTGCCATGAAGTAGTACACATATCAATTGATGATAGAAATAGAGACTATGAGGTCAATAGCTCTTACACTGCAGCTAATACAGTTTGGAGAAAGCAATGCAGAGAGAGTCAACTCTTCTACCCAGAATGCAAAGAGCCGGATATAGGTAGAGATGAGTTGGTAAGTAATTTGACAATTTGATTTATTTGAATTCTTAATTACATCTGATGTATCTTTTTTCTGCCAAATTTGTGACCTGGATAATTCTATATCTGCAAATTTTACATTTAAATAAAACTAGCTCCATCATCTGTTATGGTGGTTTTTTAAACACGTCAAGTAGTACATCACATACTTGAAATTTAGAAAATATAATGACAACTAAACTTAATTGAATATAGACATGTAGGTATCCATAACCTTTCCTGGTAAATCCACATTATTTATATTACCTCATGAGTGGAAAGTGTTTGTATTTGCTAAAAAATTAGGAACAGTTTGTTCAGTGGCCAAGGAACCAGAAAGATTATATTGCTGATTCCATCTATATTAAAACTTGTTTATCAATTATCTTAAAGCTAAATTATGAAAAGGAAAGGAAATGCTAAAATTAAAACAGTGAATTGGTTATAATATAAAAGAAACACCCACTCTTTAAGAGTGATACCACTGAAAGGTTCATTAAAAAGATCAGTACAGTATTTCTTTACAGTTTTCTCCAATGTGCCTTACTTGTCAATCATTGACAAAAAAAGGGAATATGTATGTGGCAATCACTACTACATTGACATTTTCAGAGTTACATTTAGAATTTCCCCCACATAATCAAAGCAAGTTAAGTTTGAAAATAACTACAAAGTTCACTTATATGATTATCTGCCCATTACATCCATATATTATATTTTATATATGAAAGCTTTCACTCTTGCAAGACAAATTTTGTCTGCTGTGAAAAAGACCACAAGGAAAAGATTTCAAAAGCGTAATCACAATAGGAACTATTGCAACATTTGTGTTGAAGATGTAGAAAGAAATACCTGACATAGCTGAAATTCACCACGTTTCAGATTCACCATGGTACAGATCTTCTTTGACAATGTTTTTTGTATTGACTCTTGTTGCTTTAGAGTTAGATAATCGGGAGCAACACTGACATTTCGTGATAAAGAAAGCAAGAAACAATGTGAGAACAATTATTTATTTGCATGTAAGTAGTAATTGGTAAAAGGTTTATACATATATTATTTCATTTATGTATTACCAAAATCACGGGAGGTAGTAAGATAGGTTTTAATCTCCATTTCACAGATTAGGAATCTCATGTTTTGCAAGGTTATGATCTCAAAATTTTAAATCTATTAATTAGTGGTTTCTCTACTTCTCTAGTATTGTCCAAACCCCATCAACACATTCAAATCACCTGGAGTGCTCTGAATATATAACAATGCCCAGGCCCTATCTCAGACTAATTACATCAGAATCTCTGGGGGTGAGCCTAAGGATAATTTATTTAAAGCTCTAAAGGTGATTCTTATATTATATAAAGAAAGGGGTTAAGAAACATTTCTTTATGCCAAGTATTCTGACTTCAAATTAGTGTTCTTTCTACTCTTCCACAATGATTTTGATAAACAACACATGAATACAAAATAGGTCTAACTGGAACAAATAATCAATCTTTGACAGTAAAATGTTAACATCACAAGTTTTAGAATCAGAAAGTCTGGATGTGAATCTCAGTTTTGGGATTTACTGTGTATACTTGGATAAATTATTTAATGTCTCCGTACTTCAATTTGATCAACTTGGAAACAGGGATATTATGTCTATCTTAAATGGCTGTTATGATTATTAAATAAATTAATTTATGTGTAAATCAGTACCTGGCACCTAGAAAGTACTATGTGACTGTCAAACAAATAAACATTCACAATTGCAAAGATGTGGAAACAGCCCAAGTGACCGTCAATCCATGAGTGGATTAATAAAATATGGTACAAGTATAACATGGAGGACTACTCAGCTACAAAAAACAATGGTGAACTAACACCTCTTGTCTTATCCCAGATGGAGCTGGAGCACATCCTCCAAAGTGAAGTATCATAAGAATGGAAAAACAAGCACCACATATGCTCACCATCAAATTGGTACTAATTGATCAACACTTATGTGCACATATGGAAGTAACATTCATCGGGTGTCAGGCAGGCGGGAGGGGGAGGAGGGGATGGGTATATTCACACCTAATGGGTGTGCTGTGCACTGTCTGGGGGAGAGGCATGCTTGTAGCTCTGACTCAGGTGGTACAAAGGCAATATATGTAACCTAAACGTTTGTACCCCCATAATATTCTGAAATAAAAAATAAATAAATAAAAATAAATAAAAACACCATAATCATGCTGTTATGGACAATTTGTGTCCTCCCAAAATGCACATGTTGAAGCCCTAACCCTCAGTGTGGTAACATTTGTAGGTAGGACCTTTAAGAGGGAATTAGGTTTAGACAAGGTCATGAGGGTGGGGACCCCATGATGTGAATAGGTCCTTATATAATAAAAAGAGGAAGAGAGATCAGAGCCCTCTCTCTCTCCTCCATGTGAGGACAAAGTGAGAAGGTAGCCATCTATAAAACGGGAAGAGAGCCCTCACCAGAACCCAACTACGCTGGCACCCAAATCTCAAACTTTCAGCCTCCAGAAACTTGAAAAATACATTTCTGTTGCCAACTAGGCTGTTATTTTATTATGGCAACCAAAGTTGACTAATACACACATTTACCATTCAATAAATGTAGCTTTGAACATACATGAAACTAGTATAAAGTCCTAGTTGTGAATCAGAAAAACATCTGGAAAGTCTAAAAGTATACAATTTGTAACAAATCACATCAGGGGATGAGAGGAGTTTTAAAATGTCTCTAATTTAAAAAAAAAACTTTCCAATTTTAAACTTAAAATATCTATTTTTCCTGCCATTATATTTATCCGTAAATCACTAATCTGTGCTTATGCGCCTACTGCTTTCTGAAAAGCACAATAATTTTCTCACAATAAATTTCTCACGATAATTTTTCTACATCTTTCTAACATCCACGTATGTGCTCAAGGCTCACTTTTGACCTATCAAGTTTCATTTCTCATATGACATACCATTATATGGTTATATTTTTATCAGATAATATAATATGATTTGTCAAACTAACACCATGCATAATGAAATAGTATTAAAATTTCTCACTTTTAAATAAAATAATATACTTTCTTATTGTCCATTTTTAAAATTTATTTAACAAATGTTTATTATGTATTTATTTTTTAAAAACTGTGCTACTGAAGCAGATGTGGATGACACCTGGAAGAAAATGATGTGTAGCAGTGAACGTAACTTCTGAAATCAAGTTTATAGCATGTAGAGAGATGAATATCATAATATAAGCACAAATGAAATCTTATTAAAATCAAGAGTTCGTAAATAAAGAGCTGATATCATTTGAGGTCAAGCCTGAAAGGACACTGCTGATTGCAGGATCGATGTAGCATCTGAATTGAAGAAAGGCCATGGTGTGGAATAAGATGGGAAAAGAACACTGGAACCGGATTAAGAGCCACAGTAATTCTGATTTTATTCTCCAGGAATTGAGAATTGATTGAAAATTCTTCGTATTTTCAGTATCCTTCTCTCTCTCTCTCCGCCCCACCTGCCACACACACAAACGCACACACAGGCTTGCTTTATCATTCTCCTAGTAATGTTAGTTCAGACATGCTCCTCCCAGTCGGCTCTGTTTCCCTTTTTTTCCTCTACTTCACTGTCTCATGCTGAACACCCTCCTGACCCCATCAGTCCTTCAAAATACTGTCTCCACAAGACTATGTATGTAGGAAAGATACTTAATAATGTTTTGAACAAATGAAGGCCATTTCAGCGCTATTCAATATAGTGGTCATTTTGCAATTGAAATTTGACATCTTTGCTCCAAAACCTATGAACAATCCTCTAATAATTAGAATTTCTTCTCTAATCTCTCTCTCTCTCTTCTCAGAAACCCCTTTTCCTCTCTCCATTCTCCAACTTCCAAATTCTCTATAAGAACTTCATTTTTGACTTTTTAACTTTATTTTTATTTTTTATACAGAAAAATTTGATTTCTACAATCTTTCTAACATCCACCCATGTGTTCAAAGCTCACTTTTTGACCTATGAGGTTTCATTTAGGAAATATGCTAAACAGAAAGCCACGTATTTTTGAGAAGCAAAGAAAAATAATACAACAGTTGAGATTATACTTTTATTTTGATTTTTAAGTATGAATCTCAGTCATGGAGCCACGATCTTTTATGTGTTGTTGTTGTTTTATTTCTTTGATTGGATATGGCATTATCTACACAGAGATAACAAAGTTGAAGTACAACGTTTTATAGGGTAGTCAGTGAAGGCCTCTCTGGGAAAATTACTTATAAAAGTGTCTGCTACATGATAAGCACAAAACACATGCCGATAATCAAATTATTTCTTGTGTGTGCTTGTTGAAGCTACTAACCTGGGACCAGATTTGAAATTTTTATTTCTGTTGAGCCATGTGCCCATGTTGTGTATGTTTCCCTGACTAGCTTTGTGGTGTCCCTGTCAGCCTAATCAGGAAGAAGCACTACAGCATGTTTAGCTTTTTTTGTGTGTCATTGTCACAGCTTGAAAGTTGAGGACTCCAAGGACAACTACTTCCAAACTTTGCTGAGATGCTTATAAAGTAAGTAATGTGTTCTTGGCAGACCCTGTAGCCAGTAACTCCCTCAAGCTATTCTCCTCTAAATGAGGTGGTATAGTAGAGATTTGCTAGCATCTCCTTCCGTAAATTCGGGTTTGCCATGTGCTTTCTCTGGAGAAATTACTGACAAGTATCTTTTTCTTTATTCAATCAGGTCCCATCTTTAGGAAATCACCGAAAAATTTCCTAAGATTTAATTGTGTAAATGGCACCCCTTTAATTTAACAAGATGAATACCCCTGACATTTTTATATGATTTTGGTCATTTTAATAGGGATCTGAGAGATGAAAAAAGTAGAATCTTCAAGTCTGCATTTTCCTTTAAAGTTTTTAAAGGTATATTAAACAGAAATTTTCTCACAGTCAATTAATTTATAAATGTATATAAAAGAAAATACAGAAAACTTGAAGACAAAGGAAATCACAGACCACTAGAAAGATGTTTAACATAATTAAGAATAGTCATTATATTCATAGATAGCAATAACTAAAATTTTAAAAAACCCAAAAACTAATATCTTAGTTTCTGATGAATATATTAAATTCAGTAAAATACATCCTTATAGAGGCCATGGGGCATGATTCTTTGTACTTCAAGGAAATATAGTTATGCAATATAGATTTAAATTTATTTATAATCTAGCAGATGACATAAGGCAAATATTCAAATAATTATGAGGCAAAAGTTATATGGTGTTTTAAATTGTATGGTTGTCAAAAGGAAGAGATGTTATGCCTAATTTGAGTGATTGGAAAAAACTTCCTGGAAAAGGTAGTATTTATTACAACACCAAATTAGAGGTAAGACTGAAGCAGGAAGATATAACTGAAAGTTAGGTGAGGAAAAGAACAAGAGCAAAGACAGAGTCAAGAACAAACCAAACATGATTGGAAAAAAAAGTCCTTGAAACTGTCTAGGGTTTACATTATGTATTAGTTAAGTGAAGAGTTTATAGGAAGATGTGTTGGCAGGCACAAATAGAAAACTCTTTGACAAGCGTGATAAGCCTAATGTCAGCAAGATGCAAAAATACTGAATTGCTATTATAAAATTTGATTCAGAAACGGGGTTTCAGAAGATTGGCTGGATTCAATGTAGATGAATCCTGTCATCTATGTTCCGATTTTCTTGTTTCTCTGTCGTACACGTAGATGTGTACACACAGATACTTGATTTTTGTGTAGACTTCTGACGGAATTCCCTAATATTATTAATTAATGTGTTAGGCCTACCATTGATCATATCTAATTGAGAATTTATCTTATTTATTTTAATTTTTAAATTACATATTTTTAAATGGGTTCTTTTTTCAAAGAAATCACATACTTAACTTCATTCATGAGAATTCTTATTTTATATGTTTTGGGTTATTTTTTAATAAAGGTTTTGCATTCATTTTCCTCTCTGAGTACCACAATTGAACTTACTTTGAAGTGTTCTTCAAAATATTCTACACATAAATTTCATCTGTAAGAAAACCCTATTCCCATTGTTTGATTCTATACTATTCATTCTTTTCTTAGCATCAGATTTCTCCAAAAAGTTTCAAATTTGAATTGATGTTTCCTTTTAATTGAGAGGATTCACGGTTGAAGAAACAAGAAAAAGGGGGGAACTACAGTAGCCCTGATGTTCAAAAAGAATATTTATTAGAAGTTTTCAAAGCTGCAGAAAAGCACAAGTCTACTCTAATTTTTGAGCAAGTAATTCTTGGCTATAGAAACCCTAATAAGACTTCAGAGTACCAAAAATAATAATATAGAATACGTAATACCTACCATTGAATGACAACTCACTAACTTTCCAAAGCAACTAGACCAGAAGACCATTAGAACGAAAATTTTAAAGTGCAGAAGAAAAATGATGGTTAGTCCAGAATTTTATTACCAGCTAATTTACCTTCCACAAATGGAAGCAAAATAATAACACTTGAAGATGTAGAAAAACTGAAACCTTAGCACACATGACCTCTCAATAAAAGAAATAAAAACAAATGTACTTCGCTAGAAGAAAAGTAAAGCCAGAGGAAAAGCCCACAAAATGATTTAAAAGTAAGCATTAATAAACACGCAGGTAAATTGAATGAGGTATTTTTAAGAAGCAGGAAAACAACTAATCTAAACTAAACATACACTTCTAGTTACCGCATTCCTCTTTAGCTACATAAATGAAATGATAATGCTGACGGTGTATATAGGAGATGGCATAGGTTTTGGTGAGAGAAAAAGTTGCTCAGATGATTAACAAACTATTAAAATTCAACAAGGTAGAGATATAGCATATGCTTCAATAAAAACAATAAGAATAGTGAAAAGTCAATACATTTGAGAATTATTATACTACAATCTACAAGGTTGAACAACAAAAAGCAATACCAGCATTAATAATACTAATATTTAAAGATCCACTTAATTTGCTGAATAAACTATTACATCAAAAAAGCATTATTTTTTAATCCTTTTTTAGAATTTTCAATAGATTTTAGTTTCAGCATATTTCTGTGTTCTATATTTCCATTTAAATTATTTCTCAATGACAAAATATAATCCTTGTCAAAAGAAGCTTATTACTGAAAGAACTGTGATGAGGAAATATAACTCTTCTATTTGTCAAGATGTGATGGTAAAAACAAACACAATTTGTTATTGTAAGCATTTCATTCCAAGTGGAAGCTTTTCTGCTCTGGAAAGTATTTGTTTTACTTTTAGGCAGTTGTGCACCCTGTGGAGAATGAATGCATAGGGAATGTAACCTTTCAGGGTCTCCATTTTAATCACACTCTTGCCTAATCTCCAATTTATTCCTTGGAGCCACTAGTCGTCCTTAAAGAATGCCTTATTGTAATAAATAATACACTGCTTTGGGTTTAATGTGTTGACTTTTGCAGGTATTTTTGATGGGAGTATTGTATTCAAGCATAATGTAAGCAGAGTACATTATAATTATGTTTTTATTATGAACACTGCAAATGAAGGGAGGTCACAGAATTGCAATCTGTGGGTTTTGCAGACATTTCATACATCTGTTATCACTTCATGAAAGCCATTACATGTACACATAACTTCCAAGGCTTTTGATCATTCATACAAGACATGATTGATTAGCTGCTAAGGAAATGGGTTTAAAAATTTTTTTCCTGAGGAAAGCAGAGCAAGAAAAGTGCATTTTTTCAACTATTAATATCAATATATCTAGGGGCAAAAGTATTCAAGAAAAGGCAGTCTAGAGTACACCAAAGGAACTAATATTACTCATGACAATGATTTTTAATATCTGACTTCCACCCTCATACCCAATATTTCTATTCATGATCAGGTCAAATTTTTATCTTTCCCCAGGTAAAACAGTTTGTGGGAGAAGTTGGCAAAGAGTTTGCATCATCCTACTCAATCTGTATAAAGCATCACCATGCCTGAGTCAAATGCTTAGCCCTTTACAGAGATGATTTAGAAGAAAAGAAGATTATGCCTCAGTGAGTGTGTGTGTATATGTGTGTGTGCATGTGTGTGGGTGCGTTGCAAGAAAGGAGGATGGGAGAGGAGAGACAGATAAAAAATGAACAAGCATGTGAGCTTAAGAGCAGGAGCTGGAAAGCGTGCATACTTTAGGTCCTGTTTGAAGAATTTCTCTAAATGCAGATATTTGTTTCCTATGTCTGTGAGCTCAAGCTTTCCAGCCACTGGCCCTTTGACTGAGACTTTTGTTAGAGGAACTTTTCTCTGCGACTCAGAAAATCTCATAGAACTCCTTTATCACACGTGCTTTTTACTTATGTATTAGTTTCATGTTGCCCCTATAAAAAATTACCATACACTTATTACCTTAAAGCAGCACAAATTTATTATGTTCTGGTTCTGGAGAACTCTAGAATCTGTTTCACTGGGTTAAAGCCAATGTGTTAGCAGGGCTGGCTTCTTCAAGAGGCTCTAGGGGAGAATCCATCTCCTTGCCTTTTCCAAGTCTTGGTGGCTGCTTGTATTCTTTGGTTTATGTCCTTCCTCCCTCCCTTTCTTTCTTTCTTTATTTATTTCAAAGTATTATGAGGGTACAAATATTTTTGGTTACATGGATCAATTTTGTAATGCTTGAGTCATGGCTATAACTGTGCCCATCACCCAGATAGTGTTCATTGTACCTGTTAGGTAGGTTTTTACCCATCCCCTCCTCCCTCATCCCCCTGCTTGATTTCCATTGAGTTTTACTTCCTTCTACTCACATGTGTGCTCATCACTTAGTTCCAATTTAATAGTGAGTGCATGTGGTGCTTGTTTTTTCCATTTTTTAATACTTAACTTAGGATAATGGTCTCCACTTCCATCAAAATTGTTGCAAAAGGCATTAAGTCATCCTTCCTCATGGCTGAGTAGTAGTGCATGGTATGCATATACCACATTTTGTTAATCCACTCATAAATTGACAGGCATTTGGGTGGATTCCACATCTTTGCAACTGTGAATTGTGTTGCTATAAACATTCAAGTGCAGGTGTCTTTTTGATAAAATGACTTATTTTCCTTGGGGTAAATACCCAGTAGTGGGAATGCTGGATCAAATGCTAGGTCAACTTTTGCTTCTATGAGGTATCTCCACAGTTTTCCATAGAGGTTGTACTAATTTGCAGTCCCACCAACAGTGTAGAAGTGTTCCTTTCTCTTTGCATGCATATCAGTAGCTATTATTTTTGGACTTTTTAATTAAAGCCATTCTAACAGAGGTAAGGTGATACATCATTATGGTTTTAAATCACATTTCTCTGATGTTTAGTGATGTTGAGCATTTTTCATATGTTCATTGGCCATGTGTTCTTTTGCAAAGATTCTATTCATGTCTTTTATCCACTTTTTGGTGGGGTTGTTTTATTTTTTCTTGCTGATTTGCTTGAGTTCATTACAGATAATGGTTATTAACCCTTTATCGGATGTGTAGTGTGTGAATGTTTTCTCCTATTCTGTAGGTTATCTGTTTGCTCTGTTGATTATTTCCTTGGCTGTACAGAAGCTTTTTAATTTAATCAAGTTCCATTTATTAATTTTTGTTTTTGCTGTGATTGCCATTGGTTTCTTCTTCATAAATTCTTTACCTAGGCCCATATCTAAAAAAGTTTTTCCAACATTTTCTTCTACAATTCTTATGTTTTCATGCCATATACTTAAGTCTTTCATGCATCTTGAATTAATTTTTGTGAGTGGTTAGAGATATGGATCCTGTTTCATTCTTCTGCATGTGGTTAGCCAATTTTCACAGCATCATGTATTGAATAGGGTTTCTTTTCCCCAGGGTATATTGCTGTCTGCTTTGTCAAAAATCAGTTGGCTGTATGTGGATGGTTTTATATCTGACTTTTCTGTTCTGTTCCATTGGTCTGTGTCTCTATTTTTGTGCCCATACCATGCTGTTTTGGTTACTATAGCCTCGTAGTTTTTGTTACTATAGCCTCGTAGTATAGTTTGAAGTCTGGTAATGTGATGCCTCCAGATTTCTTCCTTTTGCTTAATATTGCTTTGGCTATTCAGGCTCTTTTCTGGTTCCAAATGAAGCATAGAATTATTTTTTCTAGATATGTGCAATATGACATTGGTATTTTGATGGGGATGACATTGAATCTGTAAATTACTTTGGATAGTATGGACGTTTTAACAATGTTGATTCTACCAATCCATGAGCATGATATGTTTTTCCATTTTTTTGTATCATCTGAGATTTCTTTACTCAGTGTTTCATAATTCTCTTTGTAGAGATCTTTCACCTCCTTGGTTAAGTATATTCCTAGGTATTTCATTTTCTTTATAGCTATTGTGAATGGTATTGAGTCTTTGATTTGACTCTCAGCTTGACTGTTACTAGTATATAGGAATGCTACTGATTTGTGTACATTGTTTTTGTACCATGAGAGTTTGCTGAATTTATTTATCAATTCCAGGAGTCTCTTGGTGGAATCTTTGGGGTTTTGTAGATATAAGATCATATTGTCAGCAAAACGTGATAGTTTGACCTCCTCTTTCCTGATTTGGGTACCCTTAATTTCTTTATTTTGCCTGATTGCTCTGGCTATGACTTCTAGCACTATGTTGAATGGAAGTGGTGACAATGGGTATCCTTGTCTTATTCCAGTACTTAGTGGGAATGCTTTCAACTTTTCCCCATTCATTATGATGTATGGCCACTTTCTCTATTTTCAAAGCACATAGCTCTAATTTCTGCTTCCATCATCATATTGCTTTCTCCTCTCCTGCCCTCTCTGATATCCTGCTTCTTTCTTATAAGGATTTCTGTGATTATGCAATAGCCACCTGGGTAACCCCAAATAATCTCCCAAACTCAAGACCACTTATCTGGAAAATCTCTTATGCCATATAAGATATGGATATTTGGGGGAGCCATATTCAGCCTACCTTAGTTTATAAAATCATTCAGAAAGTAGGCTTTCCATCCTTGCAGGCAGCAGATCCAACATAAACCAAGTATTTATTCAGAACTTAGAACGCAATTAAAAAAGGCACTCATATCAAGACATATATTTTGTACTTATGTAGTGCTATATGCCTTACAGAAATGTATGCATTAGAAAGAACAAAATATATAAAATTGACTTCAACTCTGCATTAGAAATCTTGAGAAAGAAGAGCAAATTAAGCCTAAAATGAGAATAAAAAAGGAAGCATTAAAACTTAGAGTACAATTCAACAAAATTGAGAAAAAATTAAGAAAATAAATAGAACAAAAGCTGGGTTTTTTAAAAAAATCAATAAAATTGATAAACATCTAGCCAGGCTAACCAAAAAAAAAAATTAAAGGAGACATAAATTACAAATATCAAAAATAAAAAATGGACCTTCATTACTCATACGTGTACATTAAGAAGCTAAAAAGGAAATGCTACAGATTGCTCTATGCATATAAATTTGAAAATTACAATGTGAAGGACAAAGATTTTGAATGACACTTCTACCAAAACTCACACAAGGAGAAATGGGTAGTATTAATAGCTCTTTATCTACAAAAATATTTTATCAATAATTGAAAACCTGGGAGGTCTTGGTGGTTTATGTAACCCTAGCACTTTGGGAGGGCAAGGAGGGAGGATCACTTGAACCCAAGAGTTTGAGGTTGCAGTGAGCTATGATGATGCCACTGCACTCTATTCCAGGCAACAGAGTAAGACCCTTTCTCAAAAAAAAAAAAATCCAAAAAGAAAGTACCAAACTCAGATTATTTCATCGATGAATTTTATGAAACATTTAGGGAAGAAATAACATTCACGTTTTACAATCTCCTCGAAAAATAAAAGCAAAGTTATCAATTCTTGCTCATTCTGTAGGGCCAGCATTATCCAGATAACAAAACCAGACAAAGATATTAGAAGAAAGAAAACCACCAACCAATGTCTCTCAAAAAATACATGCAAAAATCCCCAACAAATCCAACAATACATACAATTAATTATATAATAAGACCAAGTGGAATTTATTCCAGGTATTCCAGGCTGTTTCAATATTCAAAGTCTATCAATGTAATCTATCATATCAACAGGTTAAATGAGAAGAATCATATGATCATATCTGTTGCTACAAAGAGATCCTATGGCAAAATCTGACATCCACTCGTGATAAAATTTTCACAGATATTCCAATTGAGGAAAAGTCTAAAAAATACCTGTGCAGTACTTCGCAAAACTGTCTAGGTCATTAAGACCAGGGAAAGTTTGAGAAACAGTCACAGACAAGAGGAGCCTAAGGAGACGACAAGATGATTAAGTGTAATGTGACATCCTGGATGGGATCCTGAAACAAACAAAGAACATTAGATCAGTCTAAGGAAATATGAATAAAGTATGTGCTATAGTTAGTAATTATGTATCAGTATTGGTTCATTACTCGTGGCAAACATAACATACTAATATGAAGTATTAATTGTTTGAAAAATGGGTGTGAAGAATATGTGAATTCTCTGCACTACTTCACAACCTTTCTGTGAATCTTAAACTACATTAAAACTTTAAAATTTATTTCAAAACAACCCACAAAACTTTGAACAACTACATTCATATATTTTCTTCAATTTTTTTTCTTTTAAAAGAATATAATTTTTGCCACAAATATGAATGGCGATATTTTGGGGAATGTGGATGATATTCATTAGTTTGGAAGAATAAGGAGAAAGAGATTAAATGGTGATATGAGATAGCAGTATTGCAGCTTAAAAATATAATTTTTGGTTAGTTGCTATAAATTTTTTTAAGGACAGCTTTCAATTTAGCTTTTAAAATGTCTGTCCTTATAGGAAAGAACTCTACTACAACATTTTCTTTAACCTGAAAATTTCTTTGCATTTTTACATTGGGATTTTAAAGTATTTTGAAACCTTAAAAGATTCAATGATTATTAAAGTAACATGTCTTTATTTCAAATAATTCTTTTTAGTACAGTAAAAGTGTATATGTGTGTGTGTGTGTATTTAACAGAACATATTTTTTTGCCAATGGATTCTATGAATTACTCATAGTTTCAGAATGTCTTGACTCCTAGAATAAGGAAGAATTCATATAAAAATATGACTGCTTCTTTGAAGGTAGAGACAAGTGGCTACTTCTACATGTTCCATGAGTAAAAATATTAATAGTATAGCTATAAGGTAATTATTACTTCATTCTATTTACTCTTCTCCATTTAATAAAAAAGGAACTGAATAAAATTTCTCTCACATACTAAAGGTTGTGTGTCTGTGTGTGTTAATTTGGGGCATTGAAGTGGCTTTTCATTTGTTTCCCTTTGAGAGCATGTAAATAAGACATATTAAAAAGAGTACTGAGCTGTGCTATAGTTTTGGGAGGAACATACAGGCCAGGTTACTTGAAAGTCATAGGTATCATTCCCCTACTCAAGCCAGGAGACTGGAATTTGTGTTTTTTCTTGTTTCCCAAGATTACTTCCCAAGAAGTTAGAACATGAGGATTGATGTTCTTAAAATCCAAGTTGAATCATCCCATGACTTAATCCTCTCAGTATAAACAAGCAACTGTTGTCCCTGCCTACTTTAAAATATTTTCAGTGATCATAAAATGCACTACAAAGAGGCAAATTAATCTTTAGACATTTCTGAAAGTCAGAGAATGTCTCCTAAATGCTGAACTGGATTATCTTTCCCTTAGTCTCTCACCCCTTTGTCTATGCTTCTAGGCCACATTAAAAAAATAAAAGAAGAAAAGTCTAACCTTTTTGTGCCTTAGTGTCCGCTGCAATTCATCACCTTGATAACTGTCCCAGAATGTTTTCCAAAGTGTTAACCTCTGTAGAGAGGTTAAGGACAGAAAATAGGTGTATGAAATATACTATAAATTCTGAAAATTATGGGGTATTTTTTAAGTAATGGATTTTGAATACAATAAATATTGTTCTTGGTTTTAATTCATTTTGAAAATACTGCTTTTCAAGAATGATGTTGAGATTATAATCATCTATAATCTTGTTAAAGTCCTACGATATATGCAATGATGTTTACTTTCTATAATTTTTAAATTAGAAATTTTGATTGATACAAGGTATAGATATGCATATTTTCCATGTATAAATCTGAGTTCATTGTCAAATAAAATAGCTTATACTTTACTTATTTTTATAAAATATTAAGATAAAACAAAATATGTGACATATTTTTAAATGATAGAGAACATATTACCTAACATATTTGTTAGATAGTACATTTGTTAAGTTTTACCTAACATATAACTATTAATATGTTTATTTTTAATAAAATTTATGAAAACAGTTACCTTAGAAGTACTTTAGCCTTTTTTCTCTTTTCAGAATGTGTCTTGGATTCTCTTAGTTCTTTGCTCTTCCATATATACATATATCTCATATATATATTTTAGATAGAGTTTGAAAAATTTAACAAACTTATTCAATTTCTTCATATTTCATTTTTATTGATCTTCTTTGTCTTTGACACAGGTAAATAATATCCATAGTAATTTCTTACCTGACAATTCTTTTCAAACTTGAAAACTTTGTAAAAGGCAACCTGCATATTTAGAACAGAAATTGAAAGTTGAACAAAGAAAGAAAGATAAAAATTTTGGTGTGACTATTTCTACAAAACACTATGGATTAATTTTGACTTTCACACCATAAACTTTATATCTGGGCAGAGGAATTCATTGTGTTGCAGGTTAAGCAACATTAAATTTTAAAACACCACCATGATTTCATCCTATGAGCATTTGTGAAACTTTTATATTTTAGCCCAGTTGCATATTTAATGGCTTATACTCTACTAGGCAGCAGCAGCATTATGAAACTACTGAATAATTGAAATCTATGAGAATGACATATAGGAATGTTATTAGGATTTTTCATTTTTTATTACAGTCAATTAGACACTGATATGCTAATAACTTTTGAGATTGTGCATTTATCTGCTTAAGAGAGCAGGCAGGAAAAAATTATCTGTGTTCTAAGTCATAGACTATAGTAGCATAGGAATATTCACAACGAAAATTTCAAAGATCTTGTTTACTCACCAGATTAAGAAAACTTTGGTGACAAGAGGCACGAATGTTTTAGCTGTTAGTCACTAAGCTTCTTAAATAACATTAATAGATGCAACATTTAAATTACTAGTCCCAGTAAATCTGCTCCTTTCTAGTAATTTATGTCTTCTCAGGCAAAACAAAGAATATGATTTCAAGGCATAGTGTGGGGCTCTTAGGGTCCTATTCCATCTGTAATCATAGTTCGCAAAAACTGTGCATCAGTATTTGGTAACTACTAATGAATCAGCTAATCATTTATATCTTCAAAGTTTATAGAAACGATTAGCATCTATTCATCAGTGCATATCCATGAGATCACATTATGATCTGGCTATCTTGAAATATAGTCCTTTCTGGCCATCTTGAAATCCGTTCTAAGTGATTTAGATGTCTGAACCTCACATTGTGTTTTCTTTCTTCCTTTCCTGTGTTCTTGTCTCAACTTTCATTTGATCAGGCTGGCCCATCCACTCGTATATCACCTCTCTGTCAGCCCATAAAGAAAGTCACACATTTTAGCTGATTTTTAAAGCCATTTTTCAGAGCTTCTGCTAATCTCCCATTTGACCATCACAGGCTTTTTTTCACTGTTATTCTGAACTAGGCTTCACACATCAACTCCAACCTAATGGGCCAGCTCAGAAATTTAGTTATTTACATTGACATAGCTGGATCCATATGTACTCAACTCTCCTACTATGCATACATTTCTTCAGAGCAATAGTAATTAATATTTATCTTGTACCTTATACTGTACTAAGTGCTATAACTTCATTAAATTTAACACAAAGAATCCTATGATCTCCTGGGGAATTCAAATAAAAAAATAATTATAATTCACTGGGTTAAATAGTCATGGAGGTAAATCAAATCTAGTCATAAAGTAGTTAGGGAAAGTCTGTCTAGGTGACCACTTACGTGAGTACAGAAGAGTAAGTTGTTGTCATGCAAGAGTAAAAATGGGTGTATTAGTTTGCTAGTGCTGCTGTAACAAAATACCATAAACTGGGTCATTAAAGAACACTTTTAAGTCCAAGACCAAGGTGTTGGCAGGTGTGATTGCGTCTGAGGCCTCTCTCCTTGGCTTACAGATAGCCACCTTCTTGCTGTGTCCTTACATGGTCTTTTCTCTATCAGTGAATCCTGTTTATCTCCCATTTTTATAACATCGTCGTATTGGATTAAAGTGCCATCCTAATGGCCTTATTTAAACTTAGTCAACTCTTTAAAGATCTTATCTCCAAATGTGGTCACATTCAGAGATTCTGGAGATTAAGAAGTCAACAGTTGTTAGGGACATAATTCAGCTTATGACAATGAGCCTAAGGTGAAAAGTTCAATTCAATCAAAAATTGTAGTACGTAAAAACGTCCTGAGGAAAGAGAATGTAAAGGATTGCATAAAATTCACCATGGCTAGAGAAGAGATTTGGAGGGAGCCAAGAAGTGCAAGAGGTGGTTTAAGGCAAGCAGGACCAGATCCCAAAGTCCTTAAAGGTAAGCAGTTACCAAAATTCATGTCTTTCTTTTTCTCCTGAGCACCCATATTTCATCTTTTGGATTCCTCATTAGATGTCGCCATGGAACTGATTTCCAGCCAAAAGAACATGAGTCAAATTTATAGGTATGATCTCTACGCTTTTAAAAAGTGGCATACCTCTTTTATCTTCTGTCTTCCTTCCTTTCTTCTTTTCATCCTTTCTTATTCCTTTCTTTTTTCTTCCTAATGGCTAGAAGCAGATTATGAAGAGGAAGTAGAACGTGGCAGAACCAAAGTAAAGAAGGAATGTGAGGCCCTGAATTGGTGTACAGAAGAGAACTGTCTAAAACACCAGTAATATCCATGGGGATGACTCATAAACAAAAAAATTAACATTGACTGTTATTGAGCCATTGTAAATTTGGGGGAATTTATTTGATAGTACAGCCTAGTCTGCCCTAATACACCTATATAATTATATTTATACATTTCCTAAAAACACTTCCTAAAGTATCTTTAAGAGCTTTTAAAGAAGGGTAATGACCTCATCAGTTCTACGATTTAGAAACTAGCCACAGTGACATGTATGGATTACAGGGACATGACACTGCAGACCAGTTGAAGTTTCAATAATCATCATGACATGATGGTAGCCTGAACCAGTGAGTGGGGATTTAAAAACAGTGAATAGAATCTGTTTTCTGGCAATGATTGATTTTATACAGTGAGAAAAATGATAGAAGAGGAGAAGGATTTCAGGATGATATCCAAGTATCTACTTTGACAATTGATTGGAATAAGTTCTTGTGTGATGTGAGGTGGAGGGGTACACATAATATCCTCAATTTTTAACTAATTTTAGTGTCCACAGGACTTCTCTGTGAGGATGTGAGTGATTTTGAGGTACAAGTCTGGAACTCAACAGAATAACACAAGTTGAAGATAAAGATTTGGGAAAGAGTGAAGCCTATTTGCATTTTTACCCTCTGCATGTTGAAACTATCAATATGCGTCTTTGACTGTTTCCTGGCCAAGCCACTCCCAGAATTCCCATACAAAAGTTTGTCATGCATATTTGATCCATCTATAAATGTGGTTTCGGTGTATTGTCTGTTAAACTAGCCTATATTCATATTATTCTTATAAAATATTGGAAAAAATAAAATATATAGTATAATAAAGAATTATAACAAATATACCCTGTATTACTCAGGGTTCTCTAGAGAAACAGAATCAGTAGGAGATGATATAGATATAGATGACATATATAACAGAAGCCTTGTTCTGGGAATTGTCTCACATGATTATGAAGGCCAAGAAGTCCTGCAATGTGCCATCTGTAAGCTGGATAACAAGGAAAGCTACTAATCCAATTCAGTCCAAGTTACCTAAGAACTAGGTGAGTGAATGGTCCTGGAGCCTGGAGGCCCAAGAACCAGGAGCTCTGATGTTGGAGGGCAGAAGATGGATGTCCAAACACAAGAAGAGAGACAGGATTTGTCTTTATTTTACCTTTTTGTTTTATCTGAGCACTCAGTGGATTAGGTGATGCCCACTCACATTGGTGAAGCTGAATCTTCTTTATCCAATCCACTAATTAAAATGCTAATCTCCTCTGGAAACACCCTAATAGACACACTCAGAAAAAAATGTTTTACCAGCTATCTGGGCATCCCTTAGCCTAGTCAAGTTGACACATAAAATTAACTATCACATACCCATACAAATTTATGAAAAAATTACCTTTGAAATACTTTACCAAAAGTAAATAATATCTTACTTATTCTTGCCTCTGTGTTTTTCTGTGTGTGCACGTATGTGTCTATGCACGTATGGTTCAGATTGTTAAGAGAAATTCTTTACAGATTTTAGTTTGATATTATTTCATATGCATTGTATTTAATATATATTGTATTGAATCTATTGGAAAATTTCTAAAGAACGTATATCTTAATGCAAAGAGAGTTTTAATTGATAATGTGTTATATATCTCAATTTATTTAGGTCTTATTTAATGTATTTTAATAAAGTTTTATAATATTTTTATACTGGTTTTTATATACTTTTGTTAGATTTATTCATATTATTATTGATGTTACAGCAAATAGTCTGATTTTTTATGATATTTAATTATTGTTGGTGTATAGAAACACCATTCTTTTTTTTAAATTTTTTTTTAATTTCAGAATGTTATGGGAAAACAAATGTTTCAGTTACATGGATTGCTTTTGTACTGCTTGAGACAAAATTATAAGTGTTATCAGGGTGATATTGGCTTCATAGAAAGAGTTGAGGAGGATTCCTTCCTCCTCGATGTTATGAAACAATTTCTGCAGTATACGTACCACAATTCTTTTTATGTTAATTTTGTATTCAGAATCCATGTTGAACTCTCCAATTCTAAAATTTATGTATAGCATTTTATGTGTTTTATACATAAATAATAATATTTTTTGAAATACTTTTCCAATCTTTGTATTGTATATTCTCATTTACCTCTGGGTAGCACTTCCAATACACTGTTAAACACAATTGGGTGTCTTTGTTTTGCTGTAGATCTTAAGTTATCATTCTTTTAATATTTCATAATTAAGTATAATATTTACGCCAGATTTTTGTGCATACCCTGTAATGTGTATAAAAATACCATTAGCTGCTGATGAAAATCTATCTTTCCCATTGTATAAGAACAAAGTTCTTTCTAGCCATTCTTTCAGTTTAGTAATTTGTGTAATATAATTTCAGAATTCCTCATGGAAAATATGCTCTTCCACACTTTTTGACCCATCCTAAAGACAAAACCCTTTTGAAGGATGGCCATATATCCCGATTTGTCTGGGAAAATAATAGCTTACACATGCCATCCTAGAAATACTAGTAACAATTTCTCTTGTCACTCAAAGATATCCCATTTTGAACAATATATTATATAGACATCCTATTTAAAAGCCTCATAATGGCCGGGCATGATGCCTCACGCCTGTAATCCTAGCTTCTCTGGGAGGTGGAGGTGGGCAGATTGCTTGAGCTCAGGTGTTCAAGCAAGACCTCCTCTCAAGGCAAAAAAAATCAGCCAGGTGTCTTGGTGTGCACCTGTAGTCCCAGCTACTCAGGAGGCTGAGGCAAGAGGATAACTTGAGCCCAGGAGTTGGAGGTTGTGGTGAGCTGCAATGATGCCACTGCACTCTACCCAGGGCAACAGAGCGAGGACTCTGTCTCCACAAAAAATTAAATAAATAAATAAATGAATAAATAAATAAATAAATAAAAGCCTCATATTGAGAGGTAAGACAACTGACCATGGTGAGAGGTGCTCAACAATGTGAATCCACCCTGAACTGTTAAGTGAGTAAAAAATAAACATATTATTTTTAATCTATTATACAATTTAATTATGCTACAAAAGTTATCAGGCTATGGAAATACCCTTCACTAACTAGATTAAAATTTCCATCACAGATGGTTTGAAGTTTTATGAAAACACTGACTTTTTCTGTGCTTATTAGGTGAACACATGAATTATTTTTATTTTAACATGCTAGTGAATTACATTATTTAATTTTCTAAAGTTAAATCAACTGTGCATTCCTGGAATGAATCCAAATTTATTTCCAGATTCATGATTCATATTTAAAGTGTTTTATATAATATTTTTACATGCATAACCATGAATGAGATTAGCATGTAATTCTCTATTTGGTAGTGTCTTTATAGACTTTGCATCAAGGCTGTGCTTGTGTTCTAAAATAAGTTGAAGTCCCTGGAATATTTTGAGTAAGATTGAAGTTATTTATTCATTAAAATTGAGTATAATTCACCATAAAAAATGTAGGCCTATTAACTTGGTGTAATATTTTAAAATATTGATTTGATTTAATTAAAATTATGAGATTAGTTAAATTTATCTATGTGAGCATGTTTAGTAAATTGTTGAGAAATAAGTGCAAGTTTTTCAACTAATATGAGTTTTAGATAATATATTTTTATTTTTTATTAACTTTTCATATCATTACTTTGCCTCCTTTTCATTTATTTGAGTTCTTTTATTTTTTCCCTTAATCCTTGCCAGATGTTGCTTTATTTTATTAAACTTCAATGAAGATTTTTTTAATAATTTTTATATTCTATATTTTATTTTCTATGTCAATAAATTCTGCTTTTAAAAAATAATATCCTAACTTGCATATCCCCTTTCATATACATATAAGAACATATACATTTTACATATACGCTTTTCTTTAAGTACCATGTTAGCAGTACAACGTATTTTGATATGCACAATTTTCCTTACTTTTCACTTCTAGTAATTTTTAAATCTCTGTTGTATTTTCTTCTTTGGCCCATTAGTTTTAGGTTTCATCATGCTCACGTATCCAGATTTTTCTGGAGCTCTCTTTATTATTGATTTCTAACTTAATTGTGTTGTATTTGGAGTATATTGTTAATATTTTGAATTTTGCATAAGCTTCTTTGACCAGACTGTTATGACCAAATATTTCCTAATTGGTCCAAGTGTGCTTGAAAAGAATACATATGCTTTATTGTGCTACATTGTTTTCATGTATCAGGTCAATCTTGTTATTTTAGTTATTTTTATTTTCTGTATCATTTTAAAATTTTTGTCTGCTTGATGTATAAATTACTGACAGAGTCATATGTGACAAATTCACAATTATAGAAAGACATTTTTATATCTCTTTATAGTTTTGTGAATTGTTTTACACACACACACACACACACACACACGCACCGTAAGTGATGGACAAATTGCCCAGTAATTTTTTTCAACTTCTTAGATATGAGTTCCCTTCTTCTGACAGGTTTTTAGTAGTCTAATTTTGCTTTCAGATCAATCATGTTTTCTTGGTGTTCTACAAATCTTCTCTATATCTTTCTTATTATATGCTTAAATTCTTATCGGTCTAACTATAGTTTCTGTATGTGTCTCTTTCTTTCTGTGTGTAGGGGAGGATAAGTATAGCTTGTGATTGACAGAAATTGACAGAACTTCCTGAATATGAACCTAGATTTCTGGAATGTTATTATCCATTATTTCTTCAAATAGTCCCCCTTTTTTTCTGTTATTCTGAAACGCCTTTAAATATATATAGAATGTTCTTACTCTATTCTCCATATTTCTTACCCTCTTTCATAATTTTAATCTTTTTCTTTACCTGTGATGACTTCTGATTAACCTCCAATTGTATCTCCAAATTCAAGATTTCTCTCTCCAGCTCTGTCTAAAATAATTTTCATACTGTTCATCCTACTCCTCTTTTCAAGAACAGTATTTTAACTGTTTTTCTAATAAATGTAATCAGTTCTTTTTAAGGCCAACTCTGTCATTATTATAATCCCTTGTCCTTTAATCATATTTTTAATCTTACCTTTCAATTTTTAAACATTATTTAAAATACTCATTTTATATTCTTCCTCAGTAATTCTACCTTCTGCATTATTTCTTAGTACGTTTTCTGTCACCTGTTGTGTTTTTCCTCCTCCCCTTGTTTCATTCAGAGTTCTAAAAGGAAAATAGGTGTTATGGATGCCTTGAGCAGGAAAAGATTTGATTAACAGAATAAAGGCAAATGCTAACCTGGAAGGGCTGGGATGCCAAAATCCAATGACACTACCAGTGGTTTTTAGAAAATCCAGAAATGTAGTAATTACTAAGATTAATAGTCAGTGATCTCACATACCTGAAACCCTAACAAGAATGACTGTGCATGTCCTCTGGAAGTTGTGGGAAGAGGAAGGATGTGGTATCCCTTGCTCTCAGAAGACTACATATCCAGATGAGCAATTCTTAGGGGACACATACACCAAAGGAAATACCCTATCATCTGAGCTCTATCTTCTACTAGATTTGCTTATTAAAGTCCATCATCTATGGGATTTGATTCTTGTTCTCTTTCAGTGAGTATCTAAGAAAAGCACAGGTAGTCATTAGTATCAACGGGTGCTTGCATGAAGCACATTATTATCTTGGGTATTTTGTGATTTATTTATAGCATGAGCTTATTTTTTTGAAACTTTATTGAAGGAACAATTTGAGGCCAGTGTTGAAGGTAGGTTATTCTACAGAGAAATTGCTCCTGTTTCTGATACTCATGTTGGAGCAATTCTACTTTAAATTAAATGTGCATCCATGATTGCCTGATATCCAGATAGTGTGAATTTGGTAAGCAAAACTGTTGGGACGTTGACTTGTAGTTATGAACTTTAAGAAAGAAAATTTTCCCCTCCTGAGAGCCAAGGTGTAGACAGAGAATTTTTCTTATAATCTCGAACTGTGTGATTGGAGATGAGGTTGCATAATTGCAGTTCTAGTAAACCATTACAGTGAGGATTAAGTCTTCTTGAATCCCAGTTTAATGGAGTGAAGGTTCTCTTATGAGCTTTTGCACATTTCAATACTGAAAGTTACTAAGGTTTATCAAATATCTCCAAGGTAAAAGCAAGTTCAGTGCTCTGTTGACCTTCCTAGACCCCTCTTTCATTTAGTTGTTTTCCTCATTTAGCTTCTGAATATTCTATATTTCCTTACCAAGTCATCAATTAAATTTAAAAATATTTTACCTACCATTCTTTAGATGGTTTCAGGATGATGGTAGATACTTACTTTACCAAATTCCTACCAACAGAAGTCTATAGGGCTTTTAAAAAATGTATGTAGTGTGAGTGGTCATAGAATTGTCAGGGAATTTTATGATATTAAGTTCAATCAAGGTAATGAAAATTAGATGTCATATAAAATATCTTATTTACAAAGATTGGGAAATAATTTTAGACAGAAATACAAATGCTTATTTTTTACAAAAAATAGTATACGTGTGCTCGGCAAGCATTAGTCAACAAACACTAACTTCTTGAATTTCACTTTCCACTTTCTCTAAAGTCAGTGCTTATTGACCAATGCCTGCCAAGCACATAAGCATATATAATGATTGTTTAAAAAATGTTCTGCACCAGCATTAATGAAATCATTGGCTTCAAAAGGTAAGGTTGTCTTGGTACCTAGCTCTACCTTTTCTCCTCAGCTAATTGCACAGGGTCTGCAACCAATTGATGGATGAGTGAAATGAGTGAAATTACTTTCAACTGAAAGTAAGACAAATTCCACTCAAAATCATTAAAATTTAAGTACAAAAACATCACACATAATAACATAATAAAATGTATAAAAGTATAGTTGGTTAAATGCGGGGGTTCATGACATTATCTGAGTCCCATGTTATTTAATCTTTGCACTTTAATAATCATGTCCTCATTTTTTGCAGGCTTGCTTTCCTCCTGTTCCTAAAATGACTTTGCCACTTCCAGATGTCGCTTTCAAATATGACAATGTTTAAAATACGACGAGGTTATATGGCTCTTTTTTGAGAATGAGGAAAACTTTCCTAGAATTTCCCAGAGGACCTTCTTTCTGGTGTCAGTGCAAGATTTATTCTCCTGCACATCTGACTTTGCCATTCACTGCAAAGGTAATCATATTCTCACTATATGGTTAAACTAATTAGGATTTACACCTAAGCCTTGCACCAAGGGGTGCAATTGTACTGAGGTGTGAAAACATTTTTTAAAAAATTGCTTTGATGTTAACAAGTAAGATGAAAAGATGTTTATTGACAGATAAAAGCAGAAAATGAACATTATTAGTAGTATCAAATTTCACAAGTTTTCAGTCAAGATTCTTTTCAGTAATCTTTTATAATATTGCAAATTGTTTAAGTTTGGCAGTAGCTATAAAACAAATCTCTTACCTAGAATTTTCTATGGGCCTGTCATTGTTATGTATACATAAGTTTTTATTTAATCCCCAAAGCAATCAAATGAAATGTCCATTGGAATTACCTAAATTCTGTGTACTGGGAAATACATTTCAGAAAGACTAAGCAACATTTCAAGGGAATATAATGATAAATGAAAACTTAAATCTTTTGGCCCTCAGAAACTATTGCTTTTTCTGCAATTACAGCTTTCCAAGTGTAATTAAGCATACACATCCAAATACAGAAATGGATAACTAATAATATACAGCATGTTTATTTTAAAGTATTTGAAACTAGCACTTACTCATTGCAACAGATATCAATTTTTTCTCATAGCTAGAACCATCCATGCATCTGTACATGTAAAAATACCCCATGTCAGCATACGTTGTCCTTAATTAAAATGAAAATGATATTTATAGTCACTGTGCTTCTGGAAGTTTTGAGCTGTATCATGAGTATAATGCTATGGATTATAGAACACAAACCCAGGATGCTTCCTAACTTGATATGTGATATTTCAGCTGATCTTTTTGCAGTTGAGTTTGTCTATTTTACCAGAATAGAGAAATTAGAGTAATTAATATTTATATACTTATGTGTACATCCTTATTATTTCAATGTAGTAAAGGTAGTAAAGTTATTTTGATGAAAAATTCTGTAGGAGGAGAAAGGAGACAGAGTGCTGATCCTCAGCAATGTAATTACAAATGTGTTTCTGGAGTGGGATCCTGTCTTCTTATTGGTTTTACTGATGATTGGGATTTTCCGTTTCAAGTTATGAAACAGTTGTGCATGCTCATCCCAAAAACACCCTTTCCTCTTTACTTTACCCTAGAAATAACTGATAGGACTTCTTGGAAAATTTTTTAGGCTATTTTAAGCATTATCTTACCTATCGGTAGCACTTTGTAGAGGGATAGCAGCTCTTAATATTCACCTTATAAAACTATTGATAAGTGACATATTAAGGGAATGAAAACTGCAGATTTTGTCCATGACCACAGTCAAGAACCAAATAGACACAAATAAAATATTTTCTTCTAAGTTACCCCCCCGCTTATCAACCTTTCAATTTCTTTTTTGTATGGTTTCGTTTGATTTCAACAGCATTGAAAAGGAAAACTCCCCTTGGCTTCTTAGGTGTGATTTATAACAAACATTAAGTTTAAAATTAGTTATTTTGTTGGAATTTTCCTGAGGGTTAAATCCCCTTAGGAAATTACTACCCTCACTTGAACCTGCATGGTTTGTAGCCAATGACTTACAGCTCAAAGAAAGACATTCATTAAGGGAAAGTTGAGAAGGACTGGGGAAATCAAGGATGTGGTACTAAGAAGAAAATTCTGATTTAATTTGTTCAGCAAATTTCTGAAAAGATGAGTTCTTCCCTCCACACTGGGAAATGCATTTACTTTGGAAAAAATAAATAAAAAGGAAGAAAATATTTGTTTTTTTTTTTTTTTAACAGCCACATGCATTCTTTATTTCCCTTATGGGAAAGTTAGTAGGCTGCCCTAGAGAAGTTAATCCAGTAGCTTTTACACTGTCCTCAATGAAAGTTTTAGACCCTCCTTCAAGATAAAATAAGGCATGGATAAAGCTAAAGAATGAGACAAATGCAATCATTGAGATAGATGGCCCCTCAATCTAAGTTTGTCTGTAGTTTTATAATTTATACCTAAGACATGAATTTTTACAGAAGTAGAGTGATTAAGGTTTGTTTTCTGTTGTTGTTGCTGTTGTTGAAAGAGTTGGACAGTGCTTTAAATATTTTTAGATATTATTAATTTAAAAATAATTTAATCATAATTATGCATTTTTAAATATAATGTAGGTAAAATTTCATCATAGAATAAGATAATTGTATGAAGAGATGCTAGTACTGATTCAGTAAATAAATGCTGTGAGATTCATTTGTTTGGTTTTGTTCATGCAGTTATTTAATGTGGGTTTGAAATGATACTCTGATAATGATGCTGTCATACTTTCACCTAGGTTTCTTAAGTTTATTAATATTTTAAGATTAGGAATAAAGGTTTTAAAATTGACTGGTTTAAGGACAGAATTTGTATAACACAGAAAAGCCAGTAGCTATCTGATTGCAATCATGTTTTGACTAATTGAAATAGCTAACTACCCTTATCTGAAAATTGTACACACCATTCAATCACTGCTTCTTCATACATTCAAAAATCTAATTAAGAAAGAGAAATGTAAAGCTTTAAGGAATTGCTATTTCTCTGATCACACAAAGATCAGTCCTTCAAAATTCTGTTCATGATACATTTAGTTCCTTGCACCTCACTGCATCCCTATCTCTCTTCCCCTACAACTTTTTCTTAAGAGAAGAACTTGACCAAAAAAATTAAAACTTGGATCACATAGATGTGGAATTTGAGACAATACTTAAGAGGGAAATCAAATTATTTCCTTTGAATCTCCTGTTTATTAAGAAAGAGAGGGCAAGAGAGAGAGAAAGGGAGAGAGAGAGACAGAGAGAGAGAGAGCAAGAGACCCTTCATTCTAAATTGCATCATTAGGATTAATTTCAGTTTTCCTTTCAGACATAGTGTATATAGTGGCCAGAGGTTTCCAGACTCCTTTGCTTTGCTCAGGTGGAAGTAATAGGTCAAAAGTTGGGGAAATTTGGGAATCTCGTTTTCAAAAATGAAAGCCTAAATCTGAAGCCTGAATAACCTTTCTTTTACTACCTTAAATGGAAGGCAGAGATTTAAGTTCAAATATTGCTGATTTTAAAACTTTCTAAGCTTTGCTATTGCCCCATCTTTATTTTTTTATTTCAAAATATTATGGGGGTACAAATATTTAGGTTACATATATTGCCTTTGCACCACCTGAGTCAGAGCTACAAGCATGCCCCTCCCCCAGACAGTGTGCAGCACACCCATTAGGTATGAATATACCCATCCCCTCCTCCCCCTCCCACCTGCCTGACACCCGATAAATGTTACTTTCACATGTGCATGTAAGTGTTGATCGATTAGTACCAATTTGATGGTGAGTATATGTGGTTGTTTTTCCATTCTTGTGATACTTCACTTAGGAGGATGTGCTCCAGCTCCATCCAGAATAATAAAAGAAGTGTTACTTCACCATTGTTTTTATGTGGCTGTGCAGTACTCCATGGTATACATATACCACATTATCCACTCGTGTATTGATGGGCATTTGGGTTGTTTCCACATCTTTGCAATTGTGAATTGTGCTGCTATAAATATTTGAGTGCAGATGTCTTTATTATAGAACATCTTTTTTTCTTTTGGTTAGATGCCTTGTAGTGGGATTGCTGGATCAAATGGTAGTTCTACTTTTAGTTCTTTGAGGTATCTCCATATTACTTTCCATAGAGGTTGTACTAGTTTGCAGTCCAACCAGCAGTGTATGAGTGTTCCTATCTCTCCGCATCCACCCCAACATTTGTTGTTTTGGGACTTTTTGATAAAAGCTGTTCTCACTGGAGTTAAGTGACACCTCATTGTGGTTTTCATTTGCATTTCCCCGATGAGTAGAGATGTTGAGCATTTTTTCGTATGTTTCTTGGCCATTAGTCTATCTTCTTTTGAAAAGTTTCTGTTCATGTCTTTTGCCCACTTTTTGATGGGGTTGTTTGATTTTTCTTGCTGATTTTCCTGAGTTCTATATAGATTCTAGTTATCAGCCCTTTATCAGATGTATAGCATGCAAATATTTTCTCCCATTCTGTGGGTTGTCTATTAGCTCTAGTGATAAGTTTCTTTGGCTGTGCAGAAGCTTTTTAATTTGATCAGGTCCCATTTATTTATTTCTGTTGATGTTGTGATTGCTTTTGGGGCCTTCTTCATGAATTCTTTGCCTAGGTGGAGGTCTATAAGAGTTTTCCAACATTTTCTTCTAGAATTCTTATGGTTTCATGCCTTAGATTTAAGTCTATTATCCATTGTGAGTTGATTTTTGTGAGAGGTGAGAGGTGCAGATCCTGTTTCAGTCTTCTACATGTGGCTTTCCAATTTTCCCAGCACAATTTATTGAATAGGGATTCTTTTCCCCCGTGTATGTTTTTGTCTGCTCTGTTGAAGAAATTAAGATGAAAATCAAAAGATTCTTTGAACTAAATGATAAAGTGGACACAAGTTATCAAAATTTGTGGGAAACAGCTAAAGCAGTCCTGAGAGGAAAATTCATAGCCTTAAATGCCTACATCGAAAAGATAGAAAGATCACACATCAACAACACAATGAATTGACTCAAAGGACTGGAAAAAGAAAAGCAAACCAATCCCAAACCCAGCAGAAGAAAACAAATATCCAAAATTAGACCAAGACTAAATGAAATTGATAACAAAATAAGTATGAGAAAGATTAATGAAATGGAAAGCTAGTTCTTTGAAACGGTAAACAAAATTGACATGCCTCTTGCTAGATTAACCAGAAGTAGAAAAGAAAGGATTCTAATAAACTCAATCAGGAATGAAAAAGGAGAAATTACAACAGATACCACAGAAATACAAAATAACATCTCTGAATACTACAAAAATCTCTATACACACAAACTTGAAAACGTGGAGGATATGGACAAATTCTGAGAAACACACAGCCTCCCTAGGCTCAATCAGGAAGAAATAGAACTCCTGAACAGACCAATATCAAGAACCAAAATTAAAGGAGCAATAAAAAACCTCCATAAAAAGAAAAGTCTTGGACTGGATGGTTTCACACCCAAATTCTACCAGACCTACAAAGAAGAACTAGTGCCTATCCTTCAGGAACTACCCCACAACATCAAGAAGGAAGGAATCCTTCCCAACACATTTTACACAGCCAACATCACCCTGATACCAAAACAAGGAAAGGACTCAACAATAGCAACAAAAAAACACTACAGGCCAATATCCCTCATGAATAAAGTTGCAAAAATTCTCAATAAAATTCTAGCAAACCAAATTCAGCTTCTCATAAAAAAAAAATCCATCACAACCAAATGGGCTTCGTCCCAGAGATGCAGATGCAGGGATGGTTCAACATAAGCAAATCCATAAATGTAATTTATAAATCAATAAATGTAATTATATCTATAAATGTAATACATAAACAGAAGTAAAAACAAAGACCATATGATCCTCTCAGTAGATGTAGAAAAAGTATTTGACAAATTTCAGCACCCTTTTATGATAAGAACACTTAACAAAGTAGGCATAAATGGGACTTACCTCAAAATGATAAAAGCCATATATCCAAACCCACAGCCCACATTATATTGAATGGGGAAAAATTGAAAGCATTTCTGCTTAGAACTGGAACCAGAGAAGGATGCCCTCTATCACCACTCCAATTCAACATAGTGCTAGAAGTCTTAGCCAGAGCAATCAGACAAGAGAAGGAAAGTAAGGGAATCCAAATGGGGACAGACCGTGTCAAACTATTGCTCTTTGCTGATGATATACCTTATATCTAGAAAACCCCAAAGATCCTGCCAAGAGACTACTGGAATTGTAAATAAGTTCAGCAAAGTCTCAGGTTACAAAATCAATGTACACAAATCAGTAGCATTCATATACACCCAAAACAGTCAAACTGAGAACCAAATCAGAGGCTCAATACCTTTCACAATAGTAACAAAGAAAACAAAATACCTAGGAATATATTTAACCAAGGAGGTTAAGGACCTCTACAGGGAGAACTATGAAACACTAAGGAAGGAAATAGCAGAGGACGTAAACAGATTGAAAACCATACCATGCTGATGGATTGGCAGAATCAACATTGTTAAAATGTCTATACTACCCAAAGTGATCTATAGATTCAGTGCAATCCCTATTAAAATACCCATCTTTAAATTGCTTATATTTTCCATTTAACTGTAATTATTTGTCATAAGACAAATAATAAGAAAACAGTATGGGTGCTTGTCTTTGGGAACAACAATAAATGGTGATGCATTCTGGTCTCCAGTTTAGTTTGTAAAGGAGAGGTCGCCAGCTGACTGTGTCAGTGATGGAGGCCTCTGAGATGAGAGACAAGCAGCCTGCCCTGCATTAGATGTTAAAAGGAAAGTCTATGGAAATAATTTAACTCCACAGTTACAAGAAAGCCTTGACGAGGATAAAGGTAAAATGTGAAGTGACCAAAGTTTGGGTTGTATATTTGATACCAGGACATTATAATGAACTTATTCTCTACCAAGTCTCCCACATATTTGTTTGGCTTTTAGGAAAAGAAAATAGATTCTAAACCGTTGAAGTTTGGTCAAACACTAGAAATCAATTTTTCTTTGGAAATTTCAAAAAATCTAAGATTTGTTTTTAAATCCTAAAGTTGAGGAGCAGCTTATACTCTATTTATACTATTGTCCTGTGCATGATCAGCTAGATTCCATCTTTAGCCCTTTTCTGTACAGCATATCCTCAAATAACATCATTTCAATGTGCCCAACTGCAAGTTTTGGGCATTCCTCATTCCCAAGTGCAAATTTTCTCCAGGCACTCTTGTTTCCTCCCACATCCCAAAGATATGCCTCTCAAGTGAATTGGTGTATTTACATAGTATAAGTTGGTAAGTCATTATCTTAATTGTTTTTATTAATCTTTCTTAAATGTATGTATAGTTCACATTATTTCAATGTTTAACATTAGAAGTGCTTTGGGTCTTTATTTAGATGCTTGGTGATGCTGTTTTTGTGACCAGAAATATTTCCTAAGAACTTAACTCTTGATTATATCAATTAGCATATGGTAAAATTGGTTTTGTTACAGGTCATTTTGCTTAAAGCTGCACTTTCCAAGAACCTCTTGATGATGTATAGTGAGGACATTTTGTACAGTATAAATATTGCCTGGCTATATATTTGCATACACAATAAGAGGCATATGCCAACTATAAATTCTAAGGGTAAAATTACGTTTTATTATTGTCTTAGTCTGCTTTGTGTTGGTATAACAAAATACCTGGAGTGGGCCCAGTTACCTTTCAAAGGCCACAACCCTCGATACTTTTACATTGGGGTTTAAGTTTCAACATAAAATTTGAAGGGGACAAAAGCATTCAAACCACAGCAATTATCTGTTCAGAAATTAACTCTGTGTCAAGAATATAATAGGAGTTCATTAAATGGTTAAATATTCAATGTGTGGGAAGGGGATAAATTGAGAAATGTGGTCCTATGCTATGCTTAAGCAGTGATGGGAACAAAGTGATGTCTAGGTTTAGGAAAATAAATCAAATAAGTCAAATAAATAAGTCAATAAGAGAGCGACTGTGAGAGAGTTTGGGGAGGCAAAACACACGTGTACACAGGTGCATGACCATGTGAAAATGCTGTGAGAATGTTGCCATCTACCAACCACAGTGAGATACCTGAATAGATTCTTCCCTCACAGCCTTCAGAGGAAACCAACCTGCAGACATTTGACCTTGGACTACTAGCCTCCAGAATTATGAAAAAATAAATTTCTGTGGTTTAGGACACACAGTCTGTGGTATTTTGTTATGGTAGTTCTAGAAAAAGAATGCAGATTTTAGTATATGATATTAGCATATGCAGATATTAGTATGTGGAGTTCAGTGCCTCCGGGGGATAAAATTGCCTCTATAAAACAAAGACCTGGGTCTTCTACCTAAAGAATAAAATAGAGCAATTTAAAGTGTATATGAGTAATCCTAAAGAGGAAAAACTACTTGATGAGGGGTTGCTGTTTTCCATCAAGATTTAAATGCAATTATAATAAAACCATGTTTGTTTGCACTAGAGTTAGATGTTTAAACACGTCAATAAATTTTTGGAAACACAGGAAATAAAGATGCTTTGTTTACTTTTATTTCCACATTAATTTTAGCACTGAAAGAAGATGAAAAAGTGATAGCCTTGGAGACCACTAAAATCATTTCATTCACAAAATGGGTATTTTATGAGTAAGTGCACTGCAGATTGTTCCTCTGTTAGGAGGGTTGCTTAGGGCCCAGCAGATGGCCACTGGAGTTTGAAAACATCTGTTCACTTTCTCTTCTTTTGTCAATCCAGAATCCACAAAAGATAAAGGCTTTTACACAATAATTCTATCTGCCTACTAAGACTGCTGGTAAAAACCAGGAAGTGGAGTAGCTTTGATAAATGTGATATCATAAATCAAGATGTGAAAACACTTTGACAAAGTAATAAATACTATTGTGTACAGGAAAGAGTAGCAAGTATTAAGTTCATGAATTGACTGATGTTTAAACTTTCATTAAAGTAATTCACAAGTTAAAACATATTTTGCTTAAGAAATTGAGTTTGAATTTCAAAAATATCTGCATTTATTCCAAACCCTGCAAAAACTTAACTTTCTAATATAAGTTTGCCTTATACAAATAACTTTTAAAATAGCAGGATAAACACTTATACAGAATTAAATATCTTTTAGAGCCAGATTTTCACTGGCATATATTTTCAAACCAAAAACTGTTGAAGTGAAAATATTAAGCACCTGCTTGGCTCATGCAATGTAGTTAGATGTTAAGGTTGACAATAGTAGAAATAATATTTCTACCTCTTAAGACTTCAAAAGTTTCAAAAAGACATACCAAAAAGTATGTGTAATATAATGAAATGTTTAATAAATTACACGTGAGTGGGCCATCTGGTCAGTTGTAAAGGTGATGGTTAGGGAATGCTTCATACGTTCAGGGGGACAAGGGGAATCTCAGGGAGAGGAGAGCTCTTTAGGTGAATTCTGATGGACGAGTGATGATAGGGAGCTAAGAAATAGGCATTTATTGTGAAAGAATTGTCAAAAAAAAAGTAGAGTCAGAATTCCACAGGTATTATTCAAATAAAATGGATAGACTAGTCCACTGGTTTTCAATCATTTTTAATATATTTACTAAAAGATTTTTGTTACATTTCATTTTGTTTTAATTTCACATTTACAGGAAGGTGCAAAAATAGTGCAAGGAACTCCTGTATACTCTTTCCGCTTTACTTGCATTCACCAATTGTTTACATTTTTCCTCTTTTGCTTTAACATTCTTTCTCTCTTCCTTGCTTTTTCTGTATGTATGTGGCTGTTTCCTGAGTCCTTTTGGCATACCTCCACGATTCTCAGAATGCTTTTTTAATGTCTGGCACTAAAGGGTGACCCAGGCTAGCATTGTACTTTTTCTGGCTTAGTCATACTATCAGCTATATTCCCTTTATCTTTTAAATGGACAACAGTTGTTAGAAGACAAGACAGGGTAGCAGGTGTATTCACAGCTTCTATGTTTTCTCAGTGAACAGAAGTCAAAAACAGGTATATGTCTATCTATTAAAATGGTGAACTCATATTGATGCCTCCAATTTTATCCAACACTTTAAGACACATTCTAAGCATATTCACATATATTTTAACTCTTTTCAAAAACAGTGAGAAACTCGGTCCTCATTAACCTCAAAATATTGCACATTTGCTCAAACTTAGTAAACAGAAAATAGTTTTGAAATTAGTAACCTATACCACTAAAAAAAAAAGCAAACTACTAATGAGTTCAATATTTGTTTACCATTTCTTTTTTGTTTCTTTGAGATAAAATTTAATTACAGTGAAATGAACAAAGCTTAAATGTAAAATTTAATGAGTTTTGACAAGTGCTTACACTGTTAAGACAGAACATTTCCAGCACCTTAAAAAGTTACCATGTGGTTGTTTTCAGTCAATAACCTTACTCCCCACAGAGGTTAATATTGCTATGATTTTTTTTTCCACCATGGATTAGTTTTGCCTGTTCTAGAATATATAATAAATGGAATCAGTCAGCATATAATTTTTTTATCTGGTTCATTTACCAACATAAATCTGTGAGATGCATCTATTTTTGCATGTATATTATAATCTTTGTTTCTTTTTATTGCTGGATAGTATTTTTCCTATGTGATTTTACCACAAAATATTTATCCATTCTCCTATTAATATACATCTACACCACTTTCAGTTTTTGATTCTTGTGTATAATGCATCTATGGACATTCTTGTGTAATTCTGTATTTGCAGACATGAAATTTCACTGATCTTGAGTATATACTTAGGGTAGAATTTCAGAAACAAATGTATACTTTTGCAATAGGCTGTCCAACTTTCTTTTTTCAAAGAGGAAGGAATATTTACATTTTCACCATGTTGTATGAGAGATCGAGTTGCTTTGCATCCTGGTCAATATTTGGTATTGATAGACTTTTAAATTTTAGTCATTCTAGTGAGTACGTATAAATTTGATTTTTATTCACATTTTCCTGATGAATAATGTTGTTATTTTTCTCATTTTTATTGGACACTCGTACATGTTTCTTTGTAAAGTATTCAAGTGTTTTGCCCATTATTTTTGGATTGTTTGTCTTTTATTGTTGAATTGCAAGAATACACGTTTTTACAGGTCTTTTGTCAGTTAGAGGTTTTGCTTATACATTTTATTAACTTTCCTATTTTGATAAAGTGTCATCTTGATGAAGTTTAATTTATCATGTTACCCTTTGTTATTATCCCTTCCTACAGAAATCTGTTCTCTCTAAGAAAATTTGTGAACAAAATTAACTATTTTAGGTTTTTCTTTATTCTAAACTCACATTTTCACATATTATTAAGTGGGTTAAGGTTTATTTTATTCCATATGTTTATCCAATTATCTGACAACCATTTGTTTAAAAAATTTTTCCTTCTCCATTATAATGCTTTGGCATCTTTGTCAAAAATTAAATAATCTTATAAATATTTGTCTATTTCTGGGTTCTTTATTCTGTCCATTTGTCTATTTTCTCAATTTTTATACCAATAACACACTATCTTGACTATGCAGTTTTATTTATAACTTGAAGTTTCTCAACTTCTGTATATTGGAATGTGTCTTCTTCCATTTCCATTTTTAAAAGAGGTGTTCTGGTTTCCACCTTGGGTGTTTTTTTCCTCCTTTTTAATGAGAAAACTGTTCTTCATATCATTGTTCCCCTACACGTAATATATACTTTTTCTGTGTTGATTTCAAGATTTTCCTTTACTCTCTGGTTTTCTGTACTTTGATTACATGGCTTTGTTTTTGCTTGCCTTTCTTGCAGTTCATGGAGCTTCTTTGATCTATAAGTTTCTGCTTCTCACCAAATTCTATGAATTATTGACCCTTTTTATTTGCATTACTGTCCCTTTCTCTTGGTTCTCTTCCGCCCTCAAAAAGCATATAAATTAGAATGTTTGATATTATTACAAAGGTTGGGGAGGTTCTGGTACTTTCTGTCTCTGTCTCTCTCATTCTCTCTTTCTATTTTTCACTTTTACTTCTGTCTTTGATTTTCAGATTAGACCATTTATTTTGGTCTTGTTTTCAAATTTAGGGATCATTTATTTTTGCATTTCCTATCTGAATTGGCATAATCCAGTTAATTTTCCTTTCATATGTTGTACTTTTTGGTTCTAGAATTTTCATTTTTAAAATTATATTTCCTGCTATTCACATCTGTTCATTCATTTTCACTACACTCTTCTTTAAGTACTTGAACATATTTATAATAGATGCTTTGAAATAATTTTATTGTTATTGTCGGCTTCCACATCTTGGTCATCTCAAATTCCCTTTCTAATTATAAGTCACAATATCTTGTGTTTTTTGCATGTCCTGTAATGTTTAATTCTATAATAGATATTGCTATGTTCTTTAGAGTCAGCTTGCTCTTGGGACTTTTTTTTAATTGGGTTTAGCAAAGACCTTCCTCTTAGTCTTTATTAAGACTATGTTAGATGGACTTTTCTGTCACTTTAGTGACTAGCTTGTTCTGTCAGATCTCTCAGAGCTTGATCTGTCAGATCTCTCTCTTACTAATTGACTGCTTAGAATGCTCATGTCTGTTAGCATTGTGTGATCTCCAGAATCTGTTGACTCCACTACTCCTCAGCAATTTTTCTTTGTAAGATCTCCTGTAGGCATAGCCTGCTAATGCTCACTTTTCTCCCTGGCCTCCCCCAATGCTTTAACTTTCTCAGCATACACAATGTGCAATATGTAGCAAGTGTGCTACAAGCTGTCCCTGATCTGTCCTGTGGAAAGAGGCCTAGGGACAACAGTACTCTGGGGCCAGTTGTACAACATCTGAAAACAGTTGTGTCTTATATTTTCCACTTCTATAGTTATTTCCAGTTGGAGGCCTAGTCTGGTACCTGTTACTCATTCTGTTCTTTCATGAACAGAAATGAAACTAGATACTAATAATATTAAGAAGTTAAAAAATTATCAAAACACCTAATCCTGTTATGTTTTAAATATTGATGGTAAAAACTAAATCATTACCTCACTTTTTTAAAATGCCCAATGAAATTTAAAGAATAATGATCAATTATCATTCATTTAAAAGACTGAATGGATAAGCTCTATTTTGATAGTTTGAAATTTAATTCAATACTCTTTTTTCTTAACCTCATATTTTATATTTCTGTTCCATTTCTCCTGATACTTTTTATAAAATTTTATGTACTTTTATGATCACAAGCCTTCTGTTAATAATCTATACTATTTTTTAAAATTAAAAAATATAAAATGGAAATTTAATTCTCTGAATAGTTGAAAAATATTTTATATTGAAATAAATAACTATTAATCTAAAATATAAATAATACAAATAAGTTGCAGAATTTAATGCATTTATTAAACATAGTGTTTGCAAGTTTATTGGAATTGTATCTTAGTGAAACGTAGGGAATTTTTTATTTTTATATTTACTTTTATGTTTACCTTATTTACCCAATTATCATGTATTGATGAAATTAGACAATATTCAAGATAAATTTGATTTTTAAGACATTTTTAGAGTAGTTTTAAGTTCACATAAAAATTGACAAGAAAGTACAGAAAGTTCCCATATACTCCCAGCCCCCACACATACATAGCCTCACCATTATCAACATCTACCACTAGAGTGGTACAAATGTTACAAATGTTGAATCTATATTGACATATCCTAATCACTCAAAGTCTATAGTTTACATTAGGGGTCACTGGGTATTTTATGTGCTATGGATTTGGACACATGTGTAATGATACAGATGCATGATTATAGTATCACAGAAAACATTTTCACTGCTCTGAAAATCCTCTGTGTTTTACCTGTTCATCCTTCCCCTCCCCTGGCAACCACTGATCATTTTAGTGTCACCATAGTTTTACTTTTACCAGAATGTCATAGTTGGAAATATACAGTATGTAGCCATTTCAGATTGCTTCTTTTACTAAGTAAAATTATTAATACATTATAATATTTTAATATAATAATACATATTAAAAATATCCATTTAAGGTTCTACCATGTTTTTTCATGGCTTGATATTTCATTTCACAAATTTAATTTTAATTTTAATTTTTATCAACGTAAATGCTAGTAATCTTATTTTTGTATTAATAGATAGATATAGAGGAATGAAATAAATTTGTTATGAGAATGTCTCACAATTCATTAAAAAACCCTTACTGAAGCATCCACCAAAATCATATTATATTCTACAGTCAGAAAACATTTTTTCACTTATTGAATGACATCTATAAAGTGATTAAATTATTTTTAAAATTTTAAAGATGAATATTGGAAACCATTCAAATTTTAAAGGAAAGTATTATCCAGCCATTAATGTTCTTCATTTTCATAAATTTCACATAGTTCCAAGACATAAAAACTGATTATACCCATTAATCTTTCCTTTTAGAGAAATCTTTTCCAAGGAGGTGCATATTAAATGTAACCAGACAAAAATATCTTCAAGTTTCACATGAAACTTTTACATGTTAACATTGTTTCCATTATACAAAAATCTACACATATAGATTAATATAATTAGTTATTTAAATAAACATAATTACTTAGTTCATATCAAAAGTCCACCGCAAATTGAGACAAATTGTTAATTATTCTCACATAGAGATAGATGAGTAATTTCATATCTTGGTTTTAGTAAGCTCATATCTTGGCTTAAACTATGTTTATATTTAAATAATAAATAATATTAGAAAAATATAGCATCTATTAGAAGAATCAATATTGTTAAATTGTCCATACTGGCAAAGGTGATTTACAGATTCAACACAATTCCCATCAAAATACAAGTGTCATTTTTCACAGAACTATAAAAGAGAATCCTAAATTTCATATGGAACCAAAAAAGGGCCTGAATAGCCAAAGCAATCCTAAGCAAAAAGAACAAATCTGGGGATATTACATCACCCAACTTCCAATAATCTACAAGGCTATAGTAACCAAAACAAAGCATGGCACTAGTATAAAAGTAGACACATAGATCAATGGAATAGAATAGAGAACCCAGAAATAAAAATATGGCTACAACGAACTGATTTCAACAAAGTCTAAAAAACATACACTACGGAAAGGACACCCTATTCAATAAATGGTGCTGGGAAAATCGGATAGCCACATACAGAAGAATGAAATTGGATCCCTCTCTCTCACCACATACAATAATTAAATCAAGATAGATTGAAGACTTATCAGTAACGGTGAGTAGGAGATTTGAACACATTTTTTAAAAATGTATAGGAATTTACAGTATCCAATAGTCTTTTGGGGAAAACTAATGAAAGCAGTACTCGTGATTCTGAGTAAATATTCAAGAAATTCTATTTTCCCTCCTAACTGAAACTTTTTGTACCTTCCAACCAACATTTCCCCATTTCTCCCACCCACTCTTGGCCTCTGGTAAGTATTATTCATCTTTCTAGCCCAACAAGTTCAACTTTTAAATTCCGCATGCAAGTGAGATCATGTAGTATTTAACTTTCTGGGCCTGGCTTATTTCACTTAACATAATGCCCTTCGGGTTCATCCACGTTGTTGCAACTGACAGGATTTCCTTTTTCAAAAGTGTTGAATAATATTCCATTGTGCATGTATATAATATTTTCTTTATATATTCATCCCTTAATGGACGGTTAGGTTCCATACATTGGCTATTGTGAATAATGCTGCAGTAAACATGAGAGTGCACATATCTCTTTGACATGCTGATTTTACTTCCTTTGGATATATACCCAGAAGTGGGATTGCTGGTTCATGTCATAGTTCTATTCTTGGTTTTTTGAGGAACCTCCAAACTGTTTTCCATAATAGCTGTACTAATTTACATTTCCACTAACAGTGTGCAAAGGAGGATTCCCTTTCTCCACATCCTTTCAACAGTGTTATCTTTTGTCTTTTTGATAATAGCCATTCCAACAGGTATGAGGTGATATCTCTTTAGTTTTAATTTTATTTCCTTGATGATTAGTGATACTGAATATTTTTCATATACCTGTTGGTCATTTGTATGTCTTTTTTTGGAAAATGTCTAATCAGGTGCAGTTTTTCCCATTAATTGGGTTTATTATTTGGGTTGTCTTCTTGCTATTGAGTTGTTGGAGTTTTCTATATATACTGAATATTAACCATTTATCAGTTGAATGGTTTGTAAATTTTTTCTCCCAATCCATGGTTTATTTCTTCACTCTGTTAATTATTACCTTTGCTACCAGAAGATTTTAACTTTGACGCAATCCCGTTTGTGTATTTTTGCTTTTCTTTTTTTTTTTTTTTGCCTGTGCTTTTCATATCCAATGCATTATTGCCTATACCAATGGAGTGGAGATTTTCCTTTATGTTTTTTCCTAGTGGTTTTACAACTTTAAGTGTTATATTTAAGTCTTTAATCCATTGTCAGTTGATTTTTTTCCATATGTTGTAAGATAAATGTCTTGTCTACAATTTCATTCTTCTGCATGTGGAAATCCAGCTTTCCAAATGCTCTTTATTGTACAAACTGTCCTTTCCTCATTGTGTGTTCTTGGCACCTTTGTCAAAAATAAATTGACTGTAAATAGGTGGGTTTATTTCTGGGCTCCCTATTCTGTTCCATTGGTTGATGTGTCTGATTTTATGCCAGTACCATGCTCTTTATAGCTTGGTAATATTAATATATTTTGAAACCAGGCATTGTGATGCCTCAAGCTTTGTTCATTTTGTGCAAGATTACTCTGGCCATTTAGGGTCTTTTGTGGCTCCATGTGTATTTTTATGATTTTTTTTTCTATTTCTGTGAAAAATTACATTGGAATTTTGATAGGAATTGTTGTAAGTCTATAGATCACTTTGGGTAATATAAACATTTTAACATTATGAATTTTTCTAATCCATGAACACAATATCTTTTCATTTATGTGTGTCTAACTTAATTTCTTCTATCAATGTTTTATAGTTTACAATATACAAATTTTTCACATCCATAGTTAAATTTACTTCCAAATATTTTAATTTTTGGATGCTATGTAAGTGGTATTATTTTCTTAATTTCTTTTTTGGATAGTTTGTCTTTAGTGTATAGAAATGTTACTGAATTTTTTATGTTGATTTTGTATCCTACAACTTTACTGAGTTTATCAGTTCCAATAGATTTTTGGTGGAATCTTTAGGGTTTTTAATATATGAGATTATGTTACCAGCAAACAGAGATAATTCTGCAACTTCCTTTCCTATTTGGATGCCTTTTAACCCTTTTTCATGCCTAAGTTCTCTCGCTAAAACTTGTAGTACTATATTGAATAGACGCAGTGAGAGTGGGCATCTTGTCTTGTATCTAATCTTAGAGGAAAAGCTTTCAAATTTTCTCCACTGAGAATGATGATAGCTGTGGGCTTTTCATATATGGCCTTTATCACTGAGAGACATTCTTTCCACACCCAATTTGTTTCTATATATGCCCTTAATGTTAAGGTATATTCCTTCTATACCTAATTTGTTGAGAGATTTCATCATAAAATATGTTGAATTTTGTCAAATGCTTTTTTTGCATCTATTGAGATGATATGTTTTCTGTAATTATTCTGTTAATATGGTGTAACATATTGACTGATTTGCATTTGTTAAACTATCCTTGCATCCCCAGAATAAATCCCACTTCATCATGGTGAGTGATCCTTTTAATGTACTGTTGGATTTGGTTTGCTAGTATTTTTTTGAGGATTTTTGCACCCAAGTTCATTAGGGATATTGGCCTGTAGCTTTCTTTTCGTTTAGTGTCTTTATCTGGCTTTTGGTTCACAGTAATGCTGGCCTTTTAAAATGAGTTTGGAAAAATGTCCTCCTCTTCAATATTTTGGAAGAGTTTGCAAAATATTGGTATTAATTCTTCTTTAAATGTTTGGTAGAATTCACTCTTGAAGACATAATATCTTGGGGTTTTCTTTGATAGAAGACTTTTTATTACTAATCCAATCTTATTACTCATTATTGATCTATTCAGGTATTCTATTTCTTCATGATTCAGTCTTAATATGTTATATGTTTCTAGGAATGTATCCACTTTTTCAAGATTATCCAATTGTTTGGCATCTAATTGTTTGTAAAAGTCTTTTATGATTCTTTGTATTACTGTAGTATCAATTATAAGGTCTCCCCTTTCATTTCTGATTTTATTTATTTGAGTCTCTTCTCTTTTTTCTCAATCTAGCTAAAGTTTTGTCAATTTTGTTTATCTTTTCAAAAAACTAATAGTTTTGTCTTTTAACCTTCAAACTGTGACCTAAATCCAAAATATTTTATACTATATATATAACTTTGATCTCTAAAGTGAATGTAAACTTTTTAACTTTCTCTTTAAAATTAAGAGAAATAAAAACAACGACACAGACTGAGAGAGAGGTAACTGGAAATATTAAATAATTTATCCTTAGTGAGGATGGTAAAAATTAGCAAGACATGTTTTTATGGTAGGTTCGTATTTCCCAGTTTGTATTGTTTTTTACATATCTTGCATATTGTGTTCTAATTTTAAGATGGAGAAAAGAATATTTTGCACCCATGTGCTCTCTCTGCTTTGTTCTTCCGTATGTTTCACAGGAGAGGATATGTTCTTTGAACAAAACCAAAGAAAGAGAGCAATAAAACTATTAAATGAAAATTGACATTACTCCTGTAACCTCTCTATGCTTTTAGTGTACTCAATTAAAATGATCTTAATAGAGGTCTAAATATCCTTTTTCTTAGAACAAGGATTTTTAAAATAAGTGTAGGACTGGATACAAGAGAAAGCCCTTGTATCCTGCTGGATTATGGAACCTGAAGAAGGAAAGGAAGCTTGACTGACACCAATATTTCAAATTTTCCTGTTATTTGGCATCCTGCAGTCCATTTTGCATTGAAGGTAATATATTACAGAGAATGGGTGAGAGGTATGTCTCTTGATTTTTGTGACAGGGTTTGTGGGAAATACTATGACTCCTTAAATGTGGGAGTCCTTAGCAAAACAATATTATAAAAAATTACTTATAGAAGAGAATTATTTGCAAAATATTTCCCTTGAAATTACCAGTATCAAGATACAACTGGAAACATTTCTACTCCCTGGGGTATGTATAAGCCAGTGTGAAGGTGGCTAGACTAATCTCTCCTGATTAGAGGGCTTGTTTGAGGTTTAAGTACAAAAGTGAATCCCTTTACTCTGGAAATAAAGGAAATCATTAAAGAAGTTTGGAGAGGAAAAAATAATGGAAAGTAAGAGGAAAAAAACTAATATAGCTTTAATTTAATAATTGCAAAATATGTAATTCTTACTGAGTGTCATGATTGAATTTTATTTATATTTATGACAACTTTGTGAATGAGATATTATGATCTCTACTAAACAGATGAAGAAACTGAGGCTTGGATAGACTGGTATGTAAATTATATCAAACTTAAGTGCTAGATCTAGGATTGAAACTATGTGAGTCTAAAGCCAAATCCTGTCTTCTTATTTTACTTGATTTCATTGACTGTTAACAAAATGTTGTGGAATAATTCTCCATGGGTCTCTAATATTTCTGTATGTCTTGAAGGCAGAGGAACTGGTTGTATTTGTTACAGACCATCATTTCAAGGATGTTTGTATAATGAAAAGCATTGGAAGGTGAAGATAGTGTGTCTCTTTTGAAGGAAATAGCATGTTTGCTTTATCTTCCAATAAATTGTGTTCTGTAAGTTTGGGTTTTTTTTTTGTGTGGGTTTTTTATGAGATTCAAATGCACGGCATGTTTCATGTTTAAAATTCACCAGCATCCTTCCACTTCTCCTCCATGAAATTTGGGAAGGACTGGGAACTATTCAAACATAAGGATTACACTGCTTGCAGGGTTGTAGCTAAAAAAGTCCTATGTTTCTGATCTATGAGTCTCTAATCTGCCTTCCTCAAAGACACTGTGTCAGGCTAACTTGTTTGCTTGCAAGTAAGGTAAAAACTCAAACCCTTCCTAGCTCTCCATATACATTTTCGGTAGAGTTCATGGATCTTAATTACATAAGAGTAGGAATGCACCACTGAGTGGTAAGCACACTTAGATCAAAATGTAAAACAATGCCGGTGTTCTAGTTGCGGCCCCATGAGTCAAAGCCCAGGGGAACTTCAGGTTACCACTATTCTTACTACTATTATCATAAAATGGGGGAAACTCCAATTGTGTGCCTTGTAAATTGCTAACTAGCTAAATTACATTTTGGAGGAAGAAAGAAAAGCAAGGGAAGACTATCATTCAGAGATTTTAACTGAAATGAGAGGGAAAGAAAGGACATGATTAAAAAGTATTAAGAATTTGATCTTGTTGCTTAGATAAATGGTTGACAGTAACAAGAAATCCAGTTAAGGGCCCTATTTTATGATCATACTTTTAGATACAGATGTGTTGTATTAAAAGAGTAAAACTCATCCACATACAAGTAGCCAGGAGATAATTGGAAATACACACATTGCATTCATTCATAAGCAAAGAAACTAGAGGTAAAGACTGGGCAAAAGACACAAACAGAAAATTTTCGAAAGACAGATTAATGGCCAAAAAACACATAAAAAAGTTGCTCAACTTCTCTAATCATCAGGGTAAGGCAAATCAAAACCACAATGAGATATCACTTAACTCCATGAGATTGACTTATATCAAAAAGTCCCAAAATAACAAATGTTGGCAGGGATGTGGAGAGATAGGAACACTCATACACGGCTGGTGGGACTGAAAATTAGTACAACCTCTATGGAAAGTAATATGGGATACCTCAAATAACTAAAAGTAGAACTACCATTTGATCTACCAATCCCACTACTGGGTATTTACCCAAAGGAAAAAAAGACATTCTATAATAAAGACATCTGCACTCGAATGTTTATGGCAGCACAATTCACAATTGCAGAGATGTGGAAACAATCCAAATGCCCATCAATACATGAGTGGATTAATAAAATGAGGTATATGTATACCATGGAGTACTACTCAGCCATAAAAATTATGGTGAATTAATACCTCTGGTATTATCCTGAATAGAGCTACAGCCCATTCTTCAAAGTGAAGTATCACAAGAATGGAAAAACAAGCACCACTGGTACTCGCCATCAAATTGGTACTAACTAATCAATACTTATGTGCACATATGGAAATAATATTCACCAGGGGTCAGGCAGGAGGAAGGGGGGTGGAGGGGATGGGTAAAGCCACATTTACTGGGTGCAGGGTGCACTGTCTGGGGGATGGGCAAGATTGTAGTTCTGACCTGGGCAGTGCATGGGCAGCATATATAACCAAAGTGTTTGTACCCCCATAATATTCTGAAACTCAAAAATAAAAAAATTTAATTTAATTTAAATTTAAATTTAAAAAAACACTGGGAAATAAAACATAACACAGTTGTTTAATGAGTGAGAGAAGGAAATAGAACATGCTTCAAGGAAGTTAAGGTAAATGCAGGCTTGGAATCAACTATTAGTTTTGTGATTTTGGAATCCCCGGTGTTCTTGATGGTCGAGAGTAAAGAATTTGGGGAAGCAGGGAAAGTTATAGCAAGAATAAGGAAGTAGGATAAAAAGATAGTGGCTATAAGGTATATTTTCTCAGATATTGGTCATTAAAAAGGAGGAATATTGTTTGAAGCTAACATGGCAGCAGCATGGTAAGTGGTTATTTCTGTGTTTGTTATTTGTTTACCTGTTTGATAAAAGCAGAAGATACCAAAAGAATGAGAACTATGGCATACAGGAGTTAGGACGGAATATAACTGAAAACATCAGTTGAGGAATTGGTTTTCGGCAGTAGTACAAATGCCTTTTGCCCTGAGGCTGGAAGGTAGAAGAGGGAGTAGGAAAATAATGAATGAGGACAGATATCACTTCCGATAGGTTTGATTTCTCAATCAGTATTTTAGATTCATCTGTTGGATTGAGGTAAGTGAATATAAAGCTGAGAAAAGGAGAAAGGTTATTGAACAAATACTATGGAAGTACAGACAAAGAGGAATGGAATTATTATCATAATCTTTAGGGCCTAATAAATATTAACAAAGTTTCTTTCATGTCATAAAAGTTCAAAATGTTGATATAGTTTATGGTATCGTGAATACAAATTCTATATAAGAACAAAAATAGACCAGATAATGAATTATTCATATCTTAGAGAAGAGTCAGTTTCCGTCCTTTTTCTTCCCCTGACCTCATACCAATGACTTTGTAAAAATACTAATACATAATGTCATCACTATCATCACTTATTATGAGAAGTGATTTTTCAAGCCATTTCACTTGAGAATAGTTCCTTTAAAATATGTTTTCTATACTTTCCTGCACTTTTATTTTCTTTATCTTTATTGATTATTAGCTTATTGTTAAGGTCTAAATACATATACATATTTAAACGAAGCTTAAAGACGTCACCATTCTGCTAAAACATTCCTTTAAAGTCTAATATCTATGGATAAAGAATATTAATATATCATATTACACATTCTAGTAATTATGAGCACTACATAAGTAAAAAATCTATACCAACAATCTACATTTGTATAACTAAAATATTGTATAAGTTAAACTCTGCAGATTTTAAGTAAAGGTGTTACAAATGTTTAATTGTACTGGGGTTACTATCCTTGGTACCATCCTGTGTGTTCGGCCACATGAAAATTTGCTAGGGTTGATACCAATTTAAATGTATAGAAACTTTTTTGTCTTTCTTTGGTTGTGTAAAGCTGAATATTGCAAAGTGGTCCTCTTTTACTTAAGAAGATATGACTTTTTTTGAATGGTAACAGGATACATTGTTGAACGTAGCCATGAAGGGAACATAATTACCCTCCATCTTTTGAGAACAAAGACCTAATGATTTAATTTTGAAGGATGATGTCAGTAAAAATCTGTAGAGTCAAAATAAGAAAAGAAGAACTCAGCTAATGTTATTGTTGACATTATTCACGTTAATTATTGACATTGTTAACTAAGAACTTTAAATTAGTTCCATTGAGCAAATCTGAACTTGGATTATATATTCATCTATTATAATAAAAAGATATGAAAATTGTATTTTTCTAATTTTCTCTTCCTTTTGCTACTTTTTCTCTAGGATTTAGTCGTTTTCTGTAAAATTTCCCATTTCTAAGAAAAAATTCTGCTATCACATATGTTATTTTTATTTTTTTCAAGAACCCATTCTTTGTTTCTGAATTTCATTTTATATTTCTTTTCCTTTCTTTTCTCTTTCTTTCCTTCTACTTTCTTTCTTTACTCCTGCCTTGATTGCTTCCTTTCTTTCTTCCCTCCTAGATCAGATTTTGTCTCTTTAAATATATTTACATTTTTTGTTCACTTTTCAGTATTGTCTGTTTCTATTTTAGCATCTTTTAATATTAAATGCTTACCTCAAATACCAGGTGCTCTTGGGAAATTTATATTTAAGAAGGAGGCGCTAAAATTCTGCTTAGAATCTGTGTTCACCACACACCAGACTCACTGCCACATCTCTGACTGAATGGGTCAAAACCAGACAATAACATTGGAGAAAACTTTGGTTGTAGTTGCTTTTCAGAAAGTAAAAACATCACCATTGCTTCCAGCAAAATATTTCTGGCTGTTAGCATTCTAGGTATTGAAACGGAGAACAGGTGCTGGGGATCAAAACATTGAGATCAAACCATCTCAGCTTGTTGCTTTTTCACGGAATTGGAAAAAGCCAGCTCATGTGGTCCCTACCTAATACTAGAGAATGTTTTATATTCTTTTCAATGGAGAAGCAATGAAAGCAATAAAAAGAACTTACATATCATATATTTTCTTTGGTTATTGGTCAAAAGTAATGCTTATGTAGGCTTTCTCTGACTTATAAACTTTTAGGTAGTAGTAAATAATTTAATTCGTTATAAACTGGCACAAGGGAAAAAAAGCAAAAATAACATGAATGAATAAGTATGTAAATAAAGGGAGAAGAGATATCTCATTACACCCAAGAGGTCATTTTTTTCTGTCTTTGTAAGTCTGTATTTTGGGTGGAAGAATGAAGCTGCCTCACTCATTTCTTTTGGTATGAGTTCTCCCACGTTAAACTGAAAGATTTGAGGCCACAGAAATGGATTTCTTCAAAAAGACTCATTCAATTTACATCATAACACTCACAGTTCAGTTCAGCATCAATGCTTTTATTACGGGAGAGGCTCTGTCACTTTCTGGAAGTAATGGTTCCTGGAATGGTGAAACATACCCCATTTGATATTGGTGGTAAACTAGAATTTATGGCCTATCCTTGTTGGCATGGAAAGCTCTATTTTTCCTCTCCAGCCTGACTGTTGTCTTGACCAGAAAGAATACATTTTCACTATTTAGCCAAGTTATATTTGAGAAGGTTGCCAGAGTTTAGGAAGCTCTTAGGTAGCCCTTTAGTTTCACACACAAGGAATAAGTGGGTAACATTTGCTATGAATAAATCAATAAGACTGATGCACTAGAAATGCAGTTTGAAAAGGGCAGCAGCCTTCTAAAAGCTTTGGAAGCTAACTTTCAACTTTAGAGAGAGGGTTTAAAGTTGAAATTCACATAGCGGTATTATAGCCATTATCTTTTTTCATGTTATAAAAGAACTATAACTCACTGGGACTTACAGCAACAGTAAGAACTTTTCCAAGAGATGAAGAAACATAATAATTGCTCTGTAGAACTTCAAGATATTTTGTTTGTTCTGGAAAAAACCTACTTATTTTATTAGCTGTCCATATATTGGTCTGGAATTAGAACAAGCCTTAAGATGTGACACGATTGTATTAGAACTAAGAGAGCACAACCATTCTGTATATTTAAAACACAATTCTATACAACATAGACGTCCTTTAATAAAATCAGAGAATAAATGGTAGATATTTCTACCCAATAACACATTATTTTCTGATGAAATAGTAATCATAATGCATTCTGGTGTGGATATTTATAAAGCAATAATGTGTAATAGTGATATTACTGAGTTTACAGCTCTTATCTGGGGATACTTGAATTCTAACTTCAAAAAAAACTTTTTGTGAATGCAATATTTGCCACTTTAGTAGCTAGCTATAAATAATAGCAAGGGCAGAAACAAAAATAACACCTGTGGAACATTTTTAAAGTGTTTTATAGGCAAATAATTATGTTTAAAAGCAACAAAACATGGATGCTGCAGGTAATAAAGCTAATCCATTAAGAAAGTGAAAGTCACATTCAAAAGAAAGGGAAGATAGTGATAGTTGTTGCTAAGACTTAACACAGATTCCAGAAAAGTTTATTCTTGTACATCAAACTCTGCAAGAATTCCACAAAACTAAGCAAGCAACAATTGAATTCAGACTGCTTCATGTCTTACACAGATATGTTTTATTTGAGGTCTCTCTGTGTGTTAGGCAGATTGGTTTTAACCCTAAGATGATTCCAAGAGTTTGTAATATTCTCTTTTATTTATCGGTTTATTCCGTACAGAGGAAGTAATAATAATAAAATATGTAGAGAGGATTGAATTGAAAAGTAAAAATATTTGTGTTTTTTATCAGCTTTTAAAGTTATTTTTAAAAATTATTGGCATGCTGGATTTAAATGACTATTTTAGAATCTGGAAAGACGGGGCAAATAGGAAGGTTGGGAAAAGAATGATACTGGATAAAGATACGGCCTCTGTCTTCTAATAATCTTACAGTGTAATGGAAGAATGAGACAAGTGCACTCAACACATGAGAACAGTTAATATAGAGGACCACAGAGTGTGGGCCGAGGGTGGAGAGAGGTAGATTGTGTGTTGCCACTTTGAATACATTTGCAGGGCACAGGTATTCCTCCTACACCTTAAAAATACAGCCAACGGTTAATTGGAAATGGTGAGATTAAATAATTAGAGACCAAGAGTGGTGATGTGCCCACAGCAATTTGTTTAGAGGAAGGAAAGAGGACTGACTGGGGGGAGCTGTATACTGTACTTCAATCAGGAAAAATTTTATGACATTTCCAATTAAAAATCTTTATGCTACCACCAAAGTTTCTTCTCCCTGCTATGTAATTTATCTTTCCCTTCTCTCTTCACTGAAGGGGCTGCTAATTTTTTTTTTCTGTATTCTCTTATACAATTCAGTTTTCACTCTCAGTAACATGCTGACATAATTAGCTTAAAAAACAGAAGCGTGGAGTTTAGTAGAACAACAAACATTTTATAAAGTTTGCTCTTTGGGGGCCTTATGACTCCCAAGAACATATCCTAAGGATCTTATTAATATAGTCAATCCAGCAAAATATGTGTCTCCCTAGGGTATACATTTGCTGCTAAAATTTGAAGATCTCCTCAATACAGTTACATAGGTATAAAAAAACCCTAACATTAGATGAAGGAAGTTAAAAACTTCCTAGCACATTTTTTTTCTAAAATGTAAAACTTATTCATATAGTGATTGTTGGTAATCCAAAGTCTTTTAGAAATGAAACTACTGTGTTATGGGGGGAAAAACAAAACAACTGTCTTTTTTTCTCTCTCAAGCTAAAAATTATTGTAGCTGTTGAATATAATGTAGATGGTTAATGAGAATCCCGATTCAAAATAGTGATCCCACTAAGTAGTTTTGAGAGAAAATATTAGAAATTGGAGAAAACAGTGACAAAAGTATTGGAGGAGTGCAGGGTGAGTGCCTGGCACCTATTTAAAATCTAAAGAAGTTTGAGACTTGGCTAAATGTCTTAGTCCGGTCAGTGTTTCTATAACAGAGCAACTGAGGCTTGGAAATTTATTAAGAAAAGAGTTTTATTTGGCTCACAATTCTGGTGGCTAGAAAGTCCAAGAGAGCTGCACCTGGCGAGGGCTTCATTTTTTTTAACTTATGGCAGAAAGTGGAAGGGGAGTGGGTGTGTGCAAACAGATCATGTTAAAAGAGGGAGCAAGGGAGGGAAACCAAGAAAACCAGAGTTTTTTTTAACAACCTACTTTCTTGGGAATGAATTCATTCTCACAACAGCATGAACTCAGTCCCCCTGTGGGAAGGAACTAATCTATTCGTGAGGGATCAGCCCCCATGACCCAAAGACCTCCCTAGGCCCCACTTCCCAACACTGCTACATTAGGGATCAAATTTGAACATGCATTTTGGTAGGGACAAACCACATCCAAACCATACCACTAGATACTGGTCAGGGTCAACGAGAAGGATGAGTTTCTAGTTTCGTTAGTTGGGACGTTCACTGAAGGAGATTCTATTCACTATAGTACAGATTACTGAGAGGAGAATCATTCAAAGAGGACAAATACATTTCTTATTAGGAAAGCTGTGTTTGACGTAATAGAACAATCTACAGCCCTTTTCAAGCAAGGATTCAGCGTGCTGGTTCTCAGGTCAGAGGACCAGACATCAGGCTGTTTATTTAGACTTGGGATTGCCTAAATTGTTAATATGTGAAAGAAGGCAAATGAGTATAGCCCCATGGGGTGAACATGTAAATAGAGAGAGAAGATTCTTCATGGCGATCTGGGGAGTAACATTTAAATGGTGAATATAAGAAGAAGAGAATGTAAAATAAAATAAAATAAAAGACTTGGAATTCATTACCAGAATAACAGGAGAATCAAGAAAGTGTTTTGCAAGAAATTCATGGGAAAAGCTATTTAAAAATTAGGTAACATTCAGTGGAAAGAGTGCCAAGAAATTAAGGAAAGCCAAGACTAAAGTGCTCTTTGTTTGGCCTTGAAGTTAAAAGCATCTCAAAGATCTTGCCAAGAGAGGCTTCATAAAATGAAGCCAGATTGCAAAGATGAAGCTAGATTGAGTAGCAACGGATAAGGAGAAGGTGAGGACAGGAGGTAGATTACTCTGCTAATTCATCTGCCTGTGAAAGGAAGAGTGAATTAGCACAATAAGTAGAAGAAGATAGAGGTTGAAAAGACAATTTTTGTGTGTGGATAAGAGAAGGGTAAGATGAGGTCCTTGAAGCTCAAGAAGAGTTAACTGAAATACAAATTTAAATTTATAAGTTTGAATTAAAAATGATAACATACAACTGTGAAAAATGTATATACTATGTATCACTATTTCATTAACTGATATTAAATATATATTTCTCACTTCCCTGTGACTTTAAAATCACAAAGCTTTGTTGATACCAAAGCCAGTTATTTCAGCACTAATTTGAAATTTTTAACAATGCTAATGAAGACAAATTCCTATTTAATCATGATAGTTAAACTTTGAAATCTGAATAATCATGTATTTATTGATGTTCTCTAATAGTATTTTATAGCATAGGATGTATTACAAAATGAGTTGAAAAATTATTATTCAGCATTCATTTTTGGAAAATAAAACGGTGATACACACACCCTTAAATTTATGTAGATTTATATATATATATGTATATATAATATATATAAATTTACATATCTTGATCCATTTGACAATTTTACTTTTTCTACTCTGAAGACATCTAAAACAAAATTTATGAATATATTTTATTTTGTTTACCTAATTTTACTTTACTTTATTAAAATGTATGTTTTCCTCAGTATTCACAGTGTCCCCCAAATTCTCTCAAGAATGATCTAAATACTCACTTCAAGCCTATTGATTAAGGATAGGATTTAAAACTTTGCCTGGAGAGCAAAAATGTTACCTACCCGATCAAAAATAAATAAATAAAATAACTGCCATGGCTTCATGCTCCACGGAACAATAAGAAGGATACATAGCAGTGTGCCCTTTCTGAAAGAACTACTCGCACAGGCTAATTTAAAAAAAAAACAAAACTATATTGGCAACTCTGGTGATTTCTTTCTCTCATTAGCAAAGCATTAGTTTGTTCCTTGCTTTCTTTATGTCACTGCTGTAGAAATGCTCATTTCCCTTGCTCTACGTAGGCTATCCAGACACTGGGAGTCCAATACAAGGAAATATTTTTAAAAATTAATAATACAACTGTGGTTGTTACTGGTAAGTGTCAGAAGTTTGTCAAAACCAAAGCCAGTTCTTTCATCCATAGCAGTTGGTGTCAAGGTCCTGTGTCTGATGTCCTTCAGAGAGCCAGGAAAGAAACTTGTACTCGATGTCCAAAGGCTAACAGAGTCATAGCAGCTCTGGATCAGACACACAAGAAATATAGGTGTAAATTTGAAATAAGGCAGACCTGGATCTGAATTTACTTACTGTGTGACTGGGAAATTTTTAAAAATATCTTATCTAAACTACCACATCCTTTTTTCTGAATTACAGCACTAACCACTTCACTGATCTCTCTGCCTCCACATTTGCCTCCCCATAGCACATTCTCCAGGCAGTAACCAGGCTATTCTTTAAAATCATATTAGCCCTCTGCTCAATGGTGTGCATGAGGCTACAAGTTTCCCCACTCCCATCTCTGACCTTGTCTGCTCTTACTCTCCCTTGTTCTTTCCATTCTAGACACACCAACTTCCAGGACGGTCTTCAAATATTAGGCAAGCTACACCTCAAGGCTTTTCTGCTGGTGATTGCTCTGCCTAGAATGATTTTTGCCTCACCTCATTAAACTTTCTCGCTAAAGTCATCTTCTCTTTGGACCCAAACTTAATTACACTATATAATATCACAACCCCCTCATCTGCACTTTTATTACCCCTCAAACCTTCTCTACATTTTCATGGCCCTAATTACCTTCTCACTTAATATGTAAATTAGTTGTTTTAATTTTTTTAGCACATGGCTCTTCCACTAAAATGTGAACAACACAAAAGCACACACGTTTGAGTGTTTTAGTCATTTTCGTACCCCAGTTCCTACTACAGGGCCTGGCCCATAATGAGCACTCAATAAATACTTAATCAATGAATGACTAACTCCAAAATTTAAAAAAATAATCCTTTTCTCAGAAAGACATTTTGGAAATTAGGTAAAATACACTCTATTTAGCACAGTATTGGACACAGAGAATTGTGATGGTGGCCATTATTGTGCTACTGTTACAGATGTTAGTGTCAACAGTGGAACAGTCGTAAGTAGTGTTGTTTGAGAAAATGAACTGGGCAAGCTGTTAACCAGTTATGTACACACACCTGTGCATATGTGCATGCGCATGCACACGCACCTACACAGACACTTCACACACTGACTCACACGATCTGGAAAGGCATGCCAAAGCTTGATTTTAAAGTGAAGTGACTCCTTCTGGTCTTTTGCCAGACCCTGGCAAACAGTGGCTTGCCTAGTAATTAACAATCTGCAAAGTGGTAACTCTGAAAAAGACATCACGAAGAACATCACATTACAATGCAGTGCTATGAGCAGAACCAGACTCCAAATAGTGACTGCAGCTACAAATCAAAGAATGATCACAAGGAGTTCAAGATGAACCCCTGTCTTCCAGACACACACACATACAACTGTCAGCATCAGTAAGAAGACATTTTTATATATCTAGAGAACAATACATTTTAGAAAGCTAGCATCCTCCCTTGAGAAACATTTTATGCACTACCAGGGAATTTTTCCCAGGATGTAGTTGTAACTTATTATATTCATTTATTTGTTAGTCCAAAATTCCCAAATGTGTTCTCATTTGCGATTGTAGTCATTGATTTATCTTGCTGCTCTCAAAAATATATGTGTATTGTAAGAGAAAGTAGGATTAAGTCACAGTACCAATGACATGTCCCCACAGCAACTATTTAGATTACTACCTAAGCATCCAATCATTTAATCCAAAAAGATTAATTTTACTTTAATTTTAGTGTAGAAGATCCATTAATGACATAGAAGGAAATTTCATTTGGTTAATTACTTGAATGAGGGTCATGCATATCTATCATCAGAAGCAGACAGCTGAAGCTGTTGAATCATGAAAAAAAATTTTACTCTGTGAGTGTGAATCAGCTTGGAAGGGTTAGGGTAGGGACTGGGACATGTCAACATGGAATGAAATAGAGATGCTACCTCAAATATGCTAGGACAATAGCTCATTCTCATATAGAGGATAACATTTATATGTTCAAATTTTTAATATTTTGTCAGTGTTCAATAGTTCTGAGTTGTACCTAAAACTGAAAGGTAAATTGTGTATAGTTTTGCCTCTTACTGAATATGAATTTTTTTCTACCATAGCCATTACATTCACAATTGTTCTCTTAGCAATTTTTGTGACATTTAAAGGCAATTCTTTTTAACTCAAGTAAGAAGGAAAATGTAGTCATTGATTATAGTTTAAGTTCCAATATTTTACATAATTTCCTTTAAGTGTAATCTTTCTTTTTCTCTGTGTGAGATCTAAATGGTTGATGAGAGCTTAAATTCACATATAATGTTCAACTAGGGTGTCCTATGGAAATTTTGCATTTCAGTGACACTGAGGTAAGTTTTTATAATGAGGCCATTTAAAAAATTTTTGTTACAAAATGTTCTAAAATTTTAAAAAATTGCTTTAGAGTTTATGCACACACATGAAACAAACACAAACATATTATACATGACTTTTAATTTTTGCATAGAGTACTTTTACAAAAAATATATAAAGATAAGCCAAAAAAGACTCTGACCTCTTAAAAATATATTTGTCGAAATATTTGTGTAAATTTGCTTCTTTCAAATGTTCCGTAAAGTGATATAAAGTAACAGAGCCCTCTTCATCAGTCACTGTTTTTTATAAACAACTGTACTCTCACCTGGAACATAGCCAAAAAAAAATCCTGCTTTAATTTTCACCTTTTTCTGCAAAATCACACTATTCAACAAGATTCCTCAAGAGTAACTTTAATCATTTTACTGCCCTCTTCAAAATTTTACAATGGATTCACATTGCCTATCAAAGAAAGCCTAATTTTCTTATCCTGGAATTCAAAAACATCTGTAATGTCTTAAAATCTGTCCTAACTATAGCATAATCATGTACAAACTATTGGACAACTTAAGCCCATTGGGACATTTAGGCAGAACTAAAGTCAAAAATACCATTATGATTAAGCACTGGGCTCTCAAAGAAAATCTGTATTTTTCCTAACCCCAAGGAACATAGTAAACTAGGTCTTGATCTGTGTCAGTGATGATGTTCAATGGCATGTTAACCAGTATCATCAAACATGATGGAAACAGAAGCACATCACAGAGCAGGGCCACAGCCAGGGAGTGGGGATAGCACTAACGGTTCCATTGAGGTGAGAAGGGTCTGCCCAGGGCTTGATAACAGGCAGGATCCAAGACAAAAATGTGATCGCCCTTTACATAAAATCCCCTACCTCACTACCAGGGATAATGTTGTCCCCAGTTTGCTCAAGTTGGGTACAATTAAGAATATTCGTCAGTGGTTGATGAAGAAAGTAATAGCACCTAAAGTAAAATTCTGCTTTTGTGCTCCTGCAAACAGGCTAAAATGAGGGATCTGGGGAGGGAATCTTAGAGATTGTGAAGTCAAAGAAGATCTTTTGAAAATACAGGGGTAAGTCTTTCTTTTAGCAAAAATATTATTCAGGTAAATAAATTGTGCTTCATCACCAGCAGATTCAGAGCCTACCTACATTTTGGTGGATTTACTGGTAAAAATTATGTAATATAAGTTATTAAAAGAACAGAGTCACATAGTTCATTTTTCTGGTGGAAACTAAACAAAGCAATTTTAATTAAAAAAAAAAAAACAAACTCAGGCTTAGAATTGAATCAAGTCCTTACTACCATGATTTCAAAGGTGGTACCTGTGTAACTAAAGCAGTAGCCAAAAGGATTATGTCATTTTTGTTTTGTCTTGGTTTTGGTTTTGGTTTTTTAATTCTGTCAAGCTGAAGAGCACAGAGGAGTGATATGCACTTTTCTGCATGGTTAAATCATGATTTATTTACTGAATCCACAAAAGATGAAGAAAACTTGCAAAATGTAGGACAGAAAATAATTCCCTTGTTAGTAACGGTTTTCACTTTTGGGCCCAGAACCTAAATACCTATAGGCATTTGCCAAGCATGTAATAGAAATAGGCTGAGTGTAATAAAATCTCATTGCCAAATCAGAATCACACTTTCTCTATTTCATTAAACTAAGGTATAAGCATATTACTTTACACAGCTGTGCATGATAAAGGGGACTATATTTTAAACTGGAAATCCTAAAAAATACAATTGAAAATAGAAATAATTACATTTACTTTAATTCTATAATATTTTCATTAGCAACAGAAAACATGATTTTATTTTCACACACATACGTTAGTGTTAGAATCATTATCTTGCATTTTATGCTGTACAATATTTAGACTTGAATCTTTTATCTGGTGGTAATGTATATTTTAATTAAGGCTCATGATTGAAAAAACACTTTGTGTAATAGTTATTTGAGGAGAGTTAATAGAGTTATAACACTGTACAATAGTGTTTTTCTTTTCATTTTAGGTTATTTTTTAAATCCTGGCAATCCAACATCATCACATGCAGTTGTAAGAGTTTTTCTCAATCTTATACAAGCAATATCATTTGTAATTTTTATTTACTTTATCAATATTTATTGAGAAAATACCAGCACACTGGCTCATGCCTATAATCTTAGCATTTTGTGAGGCCAAGGCAGGAGGATCACTTGAGGCCAGGAGTTCCAGACCAGCATGAGCAACAGAGTCTCTACAAAAAATAGAAAAATTAGCCAGGATGGTGGTGCATCCCCATAGTCCCAGCTACTCGAGCAGCTGAGGCAGGAGGATTACTTGAGCCCAGGAGATCAAGGTTGCAGTGAGCTATGATGATGCCGCTGCACTATAGCCCAGGAAACAGAGCAAGACTCTATCTCAAAAAAAAAAAAAATATATATATATATATATTTTTTTAAATTTATTGAGAAAGACAATCTGATCAATGTTATTTTGTTATTTTATAAAGTCTTTTGGAAATTCAGATTTCAGCTCTACACTTAAAAAAGTAGTTAAGATTATTCCCAAATCAAAGTTGAGCACATATTTTGCCCCACACATTATTCTCCTCAGGTACTGAAGGTACCGTATTAATATGAAAATGTTACTGCTTTCATAGAACTGAAATTCTAATGAACAAATGAATTCAGAAATATTGAGTGATAAAGGAAGACCACTTTAAGGAGATAAAATTTAGGCTGACGAATGAATGAGAACAAAGGTCTAGTTGTATAAATAGTTAAGAGAATAGAAGTCCACACTGAGAAGACACCACCTTTGTTTCTGGATACTGATGTTAGAATAGGAAAAAGTCAAAATTACATAATGAGTTTCTTAATTTACAATAACACCAGGAAAGAATGAAGTGTAGCAGAGAAATATGGAAAGTGTTTATAAAAACTATGATTGCAAACAGAGAGGTCAGTCTACTCTTTGCCGGCGAATCATAGTGGGACTTCACCCTTAAATAACATTATTATGGTAGAACCTCAGGAAAACTCCCCAAATGCTGCTTGAGACATCTGGTACTAACATACAATAAGTTTCCCTGCACTGTGGAACAGATGGGACAATATATTATAGCCAGTTTTCTTAAGAAAATTGTGCTAAGGTCACATCACACATTCTAGAAGATAGTTCACAGGTCTTTACTAAAGGGAAAATGTGTATTTTTAGAAAACCAGAGCTTAAAATACCTCTGATTGGGAATCTGCTTTATTTGTGGTTGATTAGTATGTCTCCACAGATACATTGTATTTGTTTAGCCAAATAAGACAAAATAAAGTTCTAATTAAATTTTGGTATTGATCCATAATTTTGTTTATCTGGAGAAACAAATGTGATCTATCTGAATACCTGGCCATCTGTTGAAAAGTCACCCAGTGTTTGTCAATAGACACTAAATGCCTAGTGAGTTCTCCCTATTTACTTGACTAACGAATCCTACTACCTTCAGGTGATAAAACTTGCTGCCTATAGATAGAGAGCAAGAAGTAATATGGGTACTATCTGTATATTGTTTAGGCTTGCATTGGAATGTTCCTCAGTTAGAACGCTCTCTGGAATGTGGTGTTTTGCTGAGCATCGGTGGTCATCCTACTGATGTCCACTGAAACATGATTTCAGAAAGACCCAAAACTTGTAACCTGCACTAATCGAGGAAAATGTAATGGTGCTAGAAGTTAGATCACTCCTAGAAGAGTGGAAAGGGGGTTTTGTAAGTGGTGGGTAAAAGTTCCATGGGAAAAAGATTTTTAAGCTTTCTGTTCAGGCAAGATATAAACCAAAGGCAAGGGAACCAGTTAGAATCTTGGGAATGACCCCTTAGTTGACCATGGGGATGAAGTTATTTTTACAAAATTTATTACATATAAAAAATGTTTATATATTTGTAGAGTTTAGAGAATGTACATCCCAAAAATAGAATATCATTGTTCCTGTGAGTTCTGACCAAGTGCAACATTTCTCCATTTAAAGAATGATATCATTTATTATTTTACTAACGTGTGCAGTGAGAGGCATTGTGACATAATGGTTAAGATGTTGGATTCTAGTGTTAATTGTTAGAGATTAAAATTCTGTTCAGTCAGTTATTGGCTATGAGATTTTGGGCAAACTATCTAAACACTCTATGGCTGAGTTTCCAAATCTGAAAATTAGAATTATAATAGTATTTACCTCTTAGGGCTGTTGGAAGTATTCAACAAATTTAAATATGTAATGTGCTTAAAATGCTCCTAGAATACAGTAAGCACTTGATAAATATTAGTTATCATCGTTATTATTCTTAGAATTAATGAGGATTCAAACCTGGTGCTGGTAGAGTTAGGTGTCAAGTCAATTAGAGACAAGGGAGTGGAGAAAGCAATTAGTATCCTTTAAGAATTTTTAGTAAAAACTAGTGGAGTCATTAGAGAGCAATTAAAAGGGTGCCTGCGGTCCAAGGAAAATAATTCCCACAATGGGAGACACTTGAGTGAGCTAGGGAGCAGGCACCATCACAAAGGATATGAAAGAAAGAAAGGAAATCTATAGAGCAAAATCCCGGAGAAAACCAGGTGAATAGATCTTGCTGCAACAGCAGGGAAGAGTTAATGCTCTGACACATTAAGACAGGAATTTTGAATTGTTATAAATATAGACATATATTTTGGTGAGAATATGAAGAACTGTGATTTGGTAGCCACAAAATGAATGACAGAAATATTTATGAAATGAAATAATAGAAAATCATGATAAAGCTTGAGGGGGAATGAAAGTTTGGAATTATATTGAACAAGAATGAAAGAGAGATGACTAAGAAAAATTAAAATGTTGACTGTGTCTTGGGAACCCAGCTATGACGGTAGTTCATGAGCTTCAATTAACTACAGTCTGAAAATTGGATTATATTCTCCAACACAATGTATTTTTCCTTGTGTAGGAGTGGAGGAGCCAGATTGAAATGGTGATTTTGGGCTTGAATTTTTATAGAAACATAGGAAAGAAATAGAAGATCTTAGGGAATTAGAGTGCTTGCTGTTGGCTGCTGGTCAATTCAGTTGAGATGAATAGAAAGAAACAGACAACAAAACAAGAAGACTGGTACATTAAAAAACATTTGGAGAAATTGGCAATCTGTATCTTTGTGATGTTGAAAAGTGGCTTAATGTTAATTCCAAAGTGGAAAGTTAAGATTGTGCATTAGGACAACGCCGTCATGGGATACGTATTTTCTGTAGGAGAAATACATATTAGCTATGATAAAAATCTAAAATATGGTCCTGGACATAGCTATCAGAAGTTATTGTGTAGCAGAAAACAATCATGGACATGAAGGGGGGTAGGGCAGGCATTTTTTTAGCCTTTGCTCTTTTTATTGCCAGCTACAAGGATAATGCATCATTAGGATTTTATCCACAAAATGCAAGTGATTCAGAAGCTTAAAAAGAAAAATGTGGCTGTCTCTGTTCATCCCACTCATCTCTCCAATAGTCTCTCTACAGGCAACAGTTAACAATTTTATAAATGCATCCATAAGTGGAATAGTACTGTTTGCGTTCTCAAAAAACTTTTTCCTAACAATTAGAATTTAAGATTTGCTGAGCTACTTCATGTTTTTTGACTGCTGTACAGTATTTCATAGTATGGGTATACCATAATTTTTATCAACTGAGTTTCTAACTTTCTCAATCTGTATTTCAGTGAAAGAGAGGAACTCTGTAATCCAGACATGGGGTTTTAATAGGAATTCGTGGGATAACAGGCTGGGATGTCCCGGGAAGTCAGAGAGGCTAAAGTGGTAGGTTATGGAAGGAGGCACTGACGTGGGAACTGCTGCCCTTTCCAAGAGTCTCTCTGAAAGATTCTACTAAATATTTCAGGTAGCAACAGCCCAGCAGGTGGCTCTTAGGTGCTAACAGGAAAGTGCTCTACATCTCTCATTTCTCCAGACCTGTAGCTGTAACTAACTCATGGGAATAAAGGCTTCTGCCTCTCCTCTGCCTTCCAAACATTTCCACAGTTTCTTCATTTGGCAAATACTACCTTAGACCATGGGGAAGGAAAAATGGGAAGCTTCTCCTTAGTCAAGCAGAGGGGACTTCAGAAGAGAGGTGGGCAATGCCAAAGTGATACCAGGAAATGGAACAAACTGGTAGGAAATTAGGTTGTTTGCAATTATTGATGCTGGTGAAATAGTAAGGAGGTACTTGTACATTCACCTTAACATGAATATGAGGGAAATTCTTTATGACTTTAGAAATCCTCCAGCCAATGACCACTAGGAACACGCTAGTGGGTCACTCGAGTTAGGCTTGTTGGCTCCTTCAATAATACACTAGGGAGAACCACAGGGCATCCTCAGTAAAAGGGTGCTAAAAGAGGCCTAATACATGTTCTGAATTTGGGCCAGCTGATTTTGAGGACAATTTTAAAAAATGTGTTTTTTCTCTGGATTGGGTATTGTCAAAAGCAGGGACATACCCATTGTTATAACTAAATAATGGAAGAAGTAAATTAGAGATACAGTTTGAAATAGGAAGATATATCTGTGATATATTATTATGTGGAATAAAGGAACTTTCTAAACAACATACACAGTGTGATTCCATGTATGTAGAAATAAGTAAGCTAAATCAACTTATTTGTTTCTGCACATATAGATTATAAAATGCATTTTCAAAACTCTGTAAGAATATGCAAAAACTTGCTGGGTGTTGTTAGCTCTGAAATGAGAAATGGGACAGTACAGTGTGGCATTGTGGCAATGATTGTTAACAGAGATTTTTACTTCTCATCCTCTATAATTTTTAGTGACTAAAATTTTTTCACTATATATTTAAGTATCATTTATCTATTAAAATATTAATAGATAGAGCTAGAGGAATAAATTCCTTGCCTAGACAGCTTTCCTAATGTTACTCAGGAAGCAAAGAACCAGCCCCCAGCCTCGTCCCCTGCCCCACCACCACCACATAATACCATTGTCATTGTTTACCAACTCTCTGCAATCAGGATAGATACTGTCTGGAAACTTCAGGCAGTTATGACATATTAATAAATTATACAATAAACTGCCAACATACTTGAGATTAGTCTCTTATCACCTATCACTCTTATAAACACTGATGGCTCAGGAAGGGCAAGCATTTCTCTATCCCCATTTGCAAAATTGTAAATTGTCATTTAAACTGTTATTCCATATTGATATGCTTCTCATTATCTACTGAATTATCTAATTAATCTTTCTCCTTTGCTTCACAATATATCTCTGCTTTTCTCTCTGAAACCACATTGACATTATTCATTAAACATTTGGGATCTGGTTCATAACCTTCAGCTTCATGCAATTCTGCCATAATCAAAGGTAGATTTCACAAATTCATTAAGATAAGCTTTCCAACAACTTAGCTTGAAAATTCCTGGATTTTATCAAATGCAAAAAAAGGAAAGTAAAGGAAATCAGTGGTAAATGTTGAAAAGGGAGTGATTATCTACAATGATAATCTAAATAGAAAGTCAGAAAGAATCAATCAAATAAGTACAAACAAATAAGATTATTCTAGGGGACTTGAGTGAACATCATTTGCAAAAATAAATAGCTTTCTGGAAATGACTTCTTGGACATCACACCAAAAGCATAAGCTACGAAACAAAACAATAAAAACAGCAGTTGGACATCATCAGAATTAAAAACTTTGTTCATCAAATGACACCATTAACAGAGTGAAAAGGCAAACCTCTGAAAGATAGAAATTTTTTAAAATCATATATCTGATAGGAAATTAATATCCAGAATATATAAAAAAACTCCTATAGTTTAACAGGCAAATAACAAACAACCTATTCACAAATGGGCAAAGAACAAGAATAAATATTTGTCCAAAGAAGATATACAATTGGCCAATAAGCACATAAAAAGATCCTCAACATCACTAATCATTAGGAAAATGCAAATCAAAACCACAGCGAGACACCGTTATTTTGAATAATTAGAGTGGACAGGATCGTGAGAAAAATTTTCACTTTAATTGCACAACATTTCTAGCAAGTAGGTCCTTTTGATATAATATTTGATAATTATGAATTACTGGGAGAAAAGGTCATAAATTCATTGAAAAAATAATCAATGAATAATAACAATGATCCCAATATTAAGTAAGCAGAGACTATAGAGAAATGCAGGAATCCATGAATGATTACATAAATGGAGATTCCACTTAGGTGATTTGAAATGCTATGTCATGGAGAGAAATTATAGTCTAACATAAGCATGATGTTAATATTATAATAATTGACTGAGAAATTAACATTCATGGAGCAACCACTATATGCCAGGCATTTTATAATCTACATTTCATTTTACTTTTTTCCCCCACTTTTAATGTATTCTATTTTGTAGGTATTATTTTTCTATTTTAGACATGGAGAAACTGAGAATCTAGAAAGTTAAATATTTTGTCAAGGTTTACAGTTATTGAGTGAACTTTGAACTTAGTCAGTTTTCTCAATGCTAAGATTTGTACACTTTTCAAAAGCATTTTAGATATTTCCTAAAGTTCTACTTTTGGTTATTTGATTTTTTTATTAGAATTGAAAACCAAACAAAGTTGATTTAAGTCTCTGAATAGATACTTTCCTCTTGAAATTTTGATCATTTCCTTAAGTAATGAAAACTAAGCTACTGCTAGATTTTAGAATTTAAATAGTAGATATGAGTAAAGAATCAAAGGATAAAATTTAACTAGTCAGTGAGACACAGCCATGAGTACAGTATAGTTTTTTGCAGTTAACCCATAGATTTCTTTATGTGTCAAATATTCTGTGGGTGTGGAGGTATGTATGTTTGTATGTGTGTAAATCTGGTAGAGTTGATTTATTATTGTCTTAAAGAAAACATTCATCTACACGCAGGCTCTGCATATCCAATCTACTGAAGCAATTTTAGTGCTGATTTTCTGTAGTCTGAAGAAGGTTAAAAAATATTTAGGAATATATACTTCTGCATCCTCTTTTATAATCATATTAGTTTCTTTATCTCATTGTCAGAGGTTGCTTTTTAACTGAGAATTTTGAAGCTTCATATTCATGTTCCAGGCACTAAAAAGGGGAAAAATATATGCAGGCAAACAGTTGCATTTTTCAGGATGGAAAGGGGATCTAACTTGTAAGAAACCCTGCGAAATATACTCTCTGACTTATCACGACTTCAGGTTAACACTATTAAGAAGAGAGTTGTGTTTCCAAAGTACATTAGTTTCTTAGGTCTGCCACAACAAAGTACCACAAACTGGGTGACATAAAACAACAGAAATTTGTTGTCTCATAGTTCTGGAGTCCAAAATCAAAGTGTCAGCAGTACCATGTTTCGCCTGAAACCTGTAGGGAAGAATCCTTCCATGCCTGTTCCTAGCTTTTGATGGTGGCCATCAATCATTGGCATTCCTTGGTTCATAGATGCAGCATTTCAATCTCTGCCTCCATCTTGACATGAATTCTCCCTGTGTGTCTCTGCCTGCACATGGCCATCTTCTTCATCTTCATATGTCTTTGCATGGCTATCTTCACATGAGCATCAGTCATATTGGATTAGGAGCCCAACCTACTCCAGTATGACCTAATCTTAACTTGTTGCACCCATAAAGACCCTATTTCCAAATAAGGTCACATTCTGAAGTACTGAGTATTAGAACTGCAACATTTTTTTTTTTGAGGACATAATTCAACCCATTACATAGGGGAATATGGGAAGAAAGCATGAAAGCACACTGGTCGGAAATCACCACCTCTGCTATGGTCCTACTGAGATCTAAGGAGATGTGCAATGATTGACTATGCTTCCTTTTGTTTTTTAATTAGAAATAGCTTTCAAGTTTTGAAGGAGAGAAAAGATATGGTGATAATAAGCCAGACAAAATAATTCTTCTTTAAATATGATGTGATATTTAGCCTATAATCTAGTAATAAAATGATAAATACATTATACTTATTGAAATTTGGACTCTGGAAACATTTCTCACACTTTATTTATTCTGATATGGTCCATGTTAAAAATAAATATGTACTTATTAATTTACAATTTATAATTTTCAAGGGGTAATAGATTTTTCAATTAGGAATGGTTCTGCTTTAGATTCATTGAGATAATTAGGACAATCTGAAACATAAAATAAATTTATTAATCATCAAAACTTTTCTCGTGAAGCTAATAATTTAATTCAGTTTCATTTGCCCAGTTTGCAAGACAATTGTCTTTTACCTTTCTTCTGCTGATAAATGGTTTTTTTAATGATATTTTAAAGTTTGATCTGAAAAGCTTTTTTGAAAACAGTTGTGCCTTGTCAAATATTAAGAAGAAAAGACAAGAAGTGATTCATTTAAGGCAATAACACCAGTGACAATGAGCTGTGAAGGGTTTTATTTTTATAATAGAACTAATTCAAGAAGTAACTATGGAAAAGTTGAAACCCCATGAGCTTGTAAAACACACTGCTGTAATTATCTCTGCTTTCTGCTTCTTTCACAGGAATAAAATCACTTCAAACAAAACTATTTAAAAAAGAGACAAAGAAAGCCCCCATATCTAATATCCTCAAGCCCAGGAAAAGTCAGTGATTTTAATGACTGCAAAACAAAGTCTACTAAAATGAATGGCATTGAGTAGTATGAGCATAATTTACATTTTTTGCTTTCCATTTAGAAAAATGCCTTTATGCTTTATTTTAAAAAATAATAATCTAAAAATAAAACAAGCGTTTACAATGATAATTGGCATTGTTCTTGCAGAAAAAAATTCTAACTGGAAAACTTGCTTGTTTCATTAACTTAATGTAATAAAGTATAACACTTATTTCCAACATTTTGCTTGTAATCATTCAAAAGTTAACTTTTCAGAGTAATTGAAATAGTCTTTACATGATACTCTGTTTCAATATAATTACCAAAAATTCTTGCAAAATATTTATTTGGCAATTTAATTAAAGTAATAGAAACCACTCCTACAAATAAAGTAAATAATATGGGGTTAAAGGAGAATGATAAGTGATTATTAAATTATATACTTTTTCTATTAGGTTTTATTGAGCTATAAGATATATGTGGAAAAATCACTTTTTTGATGTCCAGTCTTATGTTTTAAAATCGTTTGTACAGTTTCATTTTTTGAAATCATTTGAAATTGCGTAAGTCACATAATTAGCATCACATTCAAAACATAGAAAGGTTTCACCCGCCAAAAGCATTCCCTGGTGCTCCCATTTTGCAGTTATTCCCTTCCACAGCCTCAAGGCCCAAGCCATGCTGATTAGATTCCTATGTGTACACTTTTCTAAGATGTCATGTAAGTGGAATTGTATAGAATGAAGTTTTTTGATTCATGCTTTTCTCGTTTGAAATTCATTCATGCTGTTGTGCATGTCTGTGGTTATTCTCTTTAATTGTTAAGAAGTACAGTGGTCCACCTTTATCAGCAGTTTTGCTTTGGGTATTTTCAGTTACCTGTGGTCAACTGTAGTCCAAAAATGTTAAATGGAAAATTCTGGAAAGAAATCATTCACAAGTTTCAGAACCAGCTCTGTTCTGAGTAGTGTGATGAAAAAAATCTCTCTTCCTTCCTGGAAGGTGAATCACCCCTTTTTCCAGCATATTTATGCTGTATACACTCCTGTTCAGTGTCTGTGTTCAAGTCATCCTTATTTTACTTCCTAATGCCCCAAAGCACAAGAGTAGTGATGTCGGCAATTCAGACACGTCAAAGAGAAGAGAAGCTGTCACGTGCTTCCTTTCAGTAAAAGGGTGAATGTTCTGAACTTAATAAGGAAAGAAAAAAAATGTATACTGAGGTTACTATAATCTAGGGTGAGAACAAATGTTTTCCTATTGGGCGGCTGAAGTGGAGGATTCCTTGAGCACAGGATTTCAGCCTGGGCAACATAAAGAGATCTTTTCTCTAAAAAATAAAGGGGGGGGGGAGAAAAACAAATTCATTCACAAATAGAACAAATCTTCCATTTGTGAAATTATGAGGAAGGAAAAAGAAATTTGTGCTATTGTTTCTGTTGCACCTCAAACTGCAAAATTTATGGCCACAGTGTGCAGTGAGTGCTTAGTTATGACGGGTGGAAAACACAAACAGAAATATGTTCCTATTGTTGGCAAAGTGTTGTGCCAGAAAGTATTGAGCCTACAAAACTCAAAGACTTCAGCAAGGATCTCTTGAAGCACATAACACCAAGCCATTTACTGCAAGTAAGTGATGGTTAAATAGAGTCAGGAATAGCTTTGGACTGAAAACTATAAAAGTTAATGGAGAGGCTGCATTTGCTCATGAAGAAGCTGCTGCCATATGAGTATAATACAACAAGATATTTTGAGAGAGAGAAAGGGAACATTCACATAACTTTTATTATAGGATATTGTTATAATTGTTCTATTTTATTATTAGTTATTGCTGTTAATCTTTCACTGTTTCATACTTATTAATCTCTTACTGTATCATACCCACAATAAATTAAACTTTATTATAGATGTGTATGTATAGGCAAAAACATAGTATTTAATATATATGGGGTTCACTACCTTCTGAGGTTTCAGGCATCCACTGGAAGTCTTAGAATATATACCCTGTAGATAAGGGGGCACTACTCCATTATGTTGTAGGATTATAGGGTTTTTTTTAATTCATACAGCACATGAAGAACATTTGGATTGTTCCAATTTTTCGTGACCAGGAATGAAGCTGCTATAAACATTCACATATGGGTTTTTGTGTGAGCATAACTTTCAAATCATTTGGGTAAATACCTACAAATGAGGTAGTTGGGTAGTATAAGCATATATTTAGCTTTATAAGAAAGTGCTAATCTGTTTTCAAGGTGACTGTACCATCAGAAATATATAGGAGTTCCAGTTGGTTTTCTGGTCTGTGTCCACATTTGTAATCGACATTTTATTTTACTATTTTGCTATTCTGCTAGGTGTGTAAGATACTCTCTTTTTAAAATAAAACCCAACAAGAGTAAATTAATCATCCAGAAGGAGCCATTTAGTTAGGCATAAAAAAGAATGTCTAGAAGAGACTGTCTCTTATGTTCTCAAAAGTGAAGCTAATTCTCTCCAGAATAAGTTCATAGATATTCTCATTCTTCACAGTAAAGTATCATTTCAGGAAATTTTATAGTTTCACGAACTGACAAATTTTGTTGTCAGAGTATATCAGAATACCTATTCCAGATATCTCAATAGCTATCTGAAATTACCTATTCTCATTTCAGCAACATGATATATGATTAAAACATAAAAGTACTATTTATCTTTTTTCAAGTTGGAAAATTTATTGAGCATTCTTTTTTTCTGAATTAAATTTCTATAGGCAATTTAGAAGTAAATTGAAAGGAAGGAAATGCACCTCTTAAGTACTATAACATTTGGAGCAAGGAGTGTATAGTTTTACTATGAAGTAGTGTTTAGATTATAGACAAAATTATTCTAAATTGCAAACTTCAACAGAGAGTCAACCAAAAAAAAATCATTAGAATTTAAGGTAAGTAAAAATATCCCAATCAACAGCTATGCTTCTAATATCAATAATAAGCAGAGGGCAACATTTCTGAAGACCATTGTCTAATCCCAATTTTTTGTAAAGTTTTATCATCTTAATCTCATCAGTGATTAAGTCATTCCTACACTGTGATTTAATCTGTTTAGCAGATATTTTATAAATGTAGTACTCCTACAGGTACTACATTAGCAAGTAAAAGTCAACATGATACTTTCATAAGGTCGTTCAAGGAATTTAGGAATCTGACACTTCGCAAAAGGCCCTCAAAAATTTGATAATTCTACATAGCTAATGTTTAGATTTTGATTAAATATTCACAAAAATAGGAGAAATATAAATAGAGCACTATATCGGAAAACATACTTGATAAAGACCTTCAATTTGTTGCAGCAATTGTTCTGCTTTACTGCTATATGACAATTTTCACTTAAAAATGGTGGAAATTTTTGAGACAAATAATAATAGTAATAATAATAAAGCCTGATCAACTTTTGGGGGTAGTTCTACTTAATGGTTTATTTTGTTAATTTCCACATCATTGACCAAAAATTGTTCATTAAATATAAACATATATTTAAAATTAGAAAAGTATTAATGTTAACTAATTTTTAAAATTAATTACTGGTATATTTTATAGAAATATTGAAATAAATTTACTGCTAAAACAATTTTTCAATTTTAAGTTTTTATATTCATATTCTGTCTATGCAAAGGGAATGCCCAAAAATGGATGTCGCTGTGCTTTTTCTTCCTTTTTATACTGCACAATCGTAACTACTCAAACTATATTTGCATCAGATTGAAATTATCAAAAATGCTTTCCTCAAAGTTAACGAATACGTTGTTTGCGGAAAAATATTTAATGGAAAATTGGATAATTTTCCATATTTTCATCCTCTCAGTGTCTTCTTAGTGAAGGAAACTGTGACTGTCATTTCCATGCTCCTAAGAGGCTCAAGTTTACCAGAGATGTTGTGGCATATTTTTTATGTTTTAAGACTACATTTAATGTGCCAGAATATAATGAGGGCACAAAGGCAAGAGATGCTGATGCCTGTCAAACTTGACCAAGTTAATTAGGATAAACTGACATGCAGGAAGCCAGTTGTTTCAGATGAAATATCACACTTGAATTATGTTTTTAAGAGATCTGATACTAACTTCAAACCAACAATTTATTATTGTAATTGATATAGCTACATCCATATGTGGAATTTGTTTGTTTGTTGATATTTTGGAAGGGGTGTAAAATTCAAAAATCATATTTTGATGAGTAAGATTACAGGTTTCTGCCACTGCTCCTCAAGTAGATAGGCTAATAAAAATAGAGAGACCTGTGAACTCTCAGAAATAATCCCTCACCCTAAGATTACCTTAGAGAGGAGCTAAATGGAAAATTGGTTGTAGTTAAAAAAAGACGTAGTAGAGATAATTAACATTCAAAAATAGAACAACAGTTTTGCCTTCAGTAGGTGTTCAATAAAGCTGTTAAATAATATTTTCCCTATTAAATATGAACTGAAACATGTAGCCACATACTTAGTTTTATAGAATTGAGATTAAATTCAAAGATAACTGTAAAGCAAGTATCCACTGAGAGATCTTCATCTAAATATTAACTATCAGATAAATGTTTTTATAGGAAAAAAATTCTCAATAAGCAAAAACTTCTGAGGCTAGTTTGATTTGTGTTTTGCTGATATGGCTAATACGGGATGTAGAAATGATGATGGTCTAAAAGAGAAGTTGACATTGAAATTAATATATGTTAACCCTTTTATCTTATAGCATTTGTGGCTAGATAGGTTAATTAATGAGCTAAGACTGCATATTTATTGTTTTGCATAAGAATGAACATAGTTTTAAGATAGATCTGAGCTTAAAACCTTTGCCATCTATTAACTATATGACATTGCACAAGTTACTTGGACCATGTATCTTATCCTAAAAATAAGGGTTCTCTTGAGTGTACAACTAGGCTTTATAATTATCACAGGACAATGGCAGAGACCAGGATGCTCCCAGTCTAACTGGGAATTTATGATCGCCCCTCTTAGAACTTCTCAGCTTCACTTTCTTCAACTGGTACAGTCCCCAGCTATGGGTTTCTCAACCCCTTCCAAAAAAAAAATGGAAATAAATGCACCTCCTAGAAATTGTACCTACTTCAAACCTTCGCCTTCCATGGCAGGTATAGTAGGGACTGGAAATGTAAATATATAGAATACAATAGATTATTTACTTATCGGGATCTATAGGAAGATCATGAAAGAGAGAAAATCTTTGGTATAAGCTGGCCAGTCTGAAAGCTCAGAGGTAGCTTTACACAATTCAGTAGTTAGTCTGCTAGTAGCTATGGACCCACTGTGGGTCAGATAATCATGCACCTTAGCAAACTGAAGAATCTGAAATTTTTGATCCTATGTAATTACTGTGCTGTTTAGGAAACTGGAACAGTGATAGCAGAGAGCAGCTAAAGTAAATAAGAAAGCCTGTTACTTCTGACTTCTCACACACAGCTCTCCTGCTAATGGTGTCTCAGCTGAATTGGTTCTGGGACTCACTGTCGTCTTGGTGGAAGATATTTATGAAGAAAAATGCATTTGTTGCTCCTGTTACCATTCCCTGTTATATGTGAGTGAATATATGTCATAATAGATACTTAGAGTTGCACTGCTTATTTGCCATGCTTGGAGTTGGCGAAATACCATACAAGAACTTTTGACTAGTTGGGTGAATGCCCACCACAGGACATCACCGTGTCACTCACTCAGATGCTAATAACAATGGGTATGTAAAATAGCCTGTGAAGACTAAAATCACCTGCAGCATAGTCAGTCTCCACATGACTGACTATGGAAACCTCAAACCACTTTTTTTTTCAGAATATTATGGGGGTATCCCTTTTTTACAAACAACGAACGTACCCCTGGAAGGATGAAGCGTGGCAGGTGACTTGTTGGGACAGCCTTTCCCTTCAGTAAAGATGTGCAATTGGCTCAGGAGGCTGTGTTCTCCCCGTGCCAAGCATTCTATATGCCATTCACAACGATTAGCACGGACTGTGTTAGTTCATCCACACCCACAATCTCTTTTTGCTCCTGTTTAAAAGAAAGGGGTGTCCCTGCTTCTCTCAAGACAGGGATGAGTAAACTCGCAACTGTGTGTTTTCAAGGCCTTTACTCCTCTGACATCAGTAATTTAGCTCTGCCAATGGGAACATCTATATCAGCATTCACTTATAAGCTGTTCTAGTGTCTCTCATTATGTTAAACAAAAAAAGAAATTTTTTCTTATCTCTGATTTCCCTTGCACTCTGTCGCCCTTCTCCAAACCATTCCTCTGACGATTTGTTTGCAGACATTGTCTTCCTCTCCTCACGTGCATTCATTCTTCAATGTCCTTAAACACCTCTCATCCGGATGACTGCGACATTCTCCTTGCATTCTCCTTTCTACCCCAAATTTCTTTTCCACTAAACAGCCAAATTGACTAAAAAAAAAAAAAATCACATTACTGGTTCCCTGGAATTGTTTTGTTCAATATCTTCCCATTAAGCTTTCAATAAACCTCAAGATATATTTTGATCAGAATGCACCTTCTATACTGATATATAGCTATATATAGAGAGAGATATATATTCTTTTCCTTAAACATGCAAAACTTGTTCTAATTTAAGAATGGTGCACTGGCTGTTCACCTAACTTAAGGCTTCACTACATAACCCTTAGTAGCATCTTCTTTTACCTTCCAAATCTCAAATGATATTTCCTCTCAATGAACTTTCCTGATGACCCTAAAGAACTAGACATGATTAGTTTCTCTTTATCATATTATTTGCTTAATTTTATTTATGCCATTTGCCACTTTCTGAAATTGTCTTGCTTATTCACTTCAACTAATTGCCGTCTCCTATGGAGTGAGCTCAAAAGGGAGAGAAGGAAACTCCTCTTTGTTGTTCACGATTGTCCCCCAGTGTCTAGAAGAGAGCCTGATATCTAGATGACAATCTATACTTTTTGGAAAAATCCATTGTTACGTATAAATGTCAGGGTGCATTACATAATTACATTAAGATCACACCTGAAGAAATGTGACTAAGGTAAATATTTTTTGGGATTTCTTTGTCTAAAATAAAACATTGGGAAGTAAATATCATCTAATCTGTTAGCAATTTGTAAGAACTATGGGTGAATAAAGACATTTCTAAAACCTGGAACACATATTTCACATAAAATATTTAAAAATACATAAAATCTCATAGGAAATCAAAGCCAAACAAACAAGCAAACATTCGAAAACAAAGCTACTATTTCTTGCCAAGTAGTGAACCATTTGCCTTCACCTTGATGACATACTGCCAATTGTGTTCACCTAATCCCAAAAGAATTCTTATATATTGGGAGATTAAATATGATTTTAGAACAGACAGATTTGTTCCAAGATGAATGATGGTGCAGTTACAATTCCTTGACTACAGACTTTGGCTGTATATTAATTTTTTTGAGTTTTCCAAAGTCATGGAGGGAATGATAAATTAAAGATAATAAACCTTATGAAATCAGTGTGGATCTTTAAAGATGCACTAAATGTTTCACTTGAAGGTATCTCCATCTCATATATCCACAAATGTCCCTTTGATGAAAGGAGGGAGAAACACTTAACTCCCAAGTTCAAATTCGAACTAGTGTCAATTCTAACTTTTTTGGACAAGTTAATTGAGACTGAGTAATTCAGAAAGCTGAGTGCAGTGGAGGCGTTACAATGCCCGAAGTTAGCCATTTGGAATTACACTGAAAACAAACAAAAACAAACCTAATGGCTGTTAAATAGCTAGTTTCACAGGGAGAAGGAAATATATTACCGAACAACAACAGCTTTTAACAGAGGATAATTTATAACCACAAAATGTCAGTTTGTTACTTCAAAAGTACTGGGCGAGATGTATGAACTATTAGTTATTAAACACATTTCCATTTTTAAGTATCCAGAGAAAATAATCTGAACTTTTGAATAAGGAAGTTTTAAAAGTATTAACTGTAACAAAAAGCAAGTGATTTAATATTCTGCTTTCTCTTGCCATCCAGTGCTGTAATACAAAGAAGAAACATAATAATGTTATAGCATGTGATGGAAATGTTTCAGAGAAAAATAGACACAGGGTTAATTTAATATTGGGCTATCCATCATATATGCTAACAAATGTGTACTGCAGATGTCAATTAATTAACAAGGAAAAATTGAGAATTTAACTGTTTCATGATAAGAATACTTTTGGTCTTTATTGTTTTACCACTGACATTTTGAGTTTACTAGGAAGAAATAGCATTTATGGCTCTCCACCATGTGGACCATGGGTGTTATGCATAAGCTGTCTACACAGAGGGGAAAAAACTGATATCCTAGAACATTGATGTTTGCTGTAGCAATGTTTGGTGTTCAGGCTTTCATGACAGATGTCGTAAATATGTGTATAGAAGAGTTTACTGAAAGACGATTTTTAAAAAATCAAATCTAAAAGTGTTTGGTTTACTTTGTTTAGGGGAGGAAAAAGGAAGAGAGGTAAGATAAAGTGATCAGACATGTTAGGCTCGTTAGCTCATGGAATTTTCTCCACAACCATGTACATTACATTTTATACCCATTTTATGGTTGATAAGAAGTTCAAAATCTATGTAATTTGTCTGGAGTCAATCATCTGGTTAATACTCAACTATGATTTCTGTGCAGTTCTTCCCTAATGGCAAGTACACAATGCAGCAGCCACAGGACCTGGTGGTCTCACTCTGAGGTGGGAAAACGGCGAGGGACAAATAGCATGCAGGCACATAGCTAAGTCGTTGTCTAACAGGACCAGAAAACACGTAATCTCAACCTCAAAACCTCTTTTTCTTTAACTGCAATCATTCAGATGGGCTAGCTGTATTTCATAATGCTATAGAAAATAAATTATACAAGGAATACTGCATCTCCAATGGCCTATGTATAATCTTCCATGACACCTGTTGTAAGACAGACAGCATGGTCTCCCACATAAGACACAACTTGTTTAAATCTTTTAAAAAGTCATTTTTTAAAAAAAAAAAAAGTCACTCTTAAGAATTTTGCAAGTAGTATCTCATTTATCTTCAGGACACTGAGGCAATAATATTTCCAACCTGTTAATGGACTTGACACATAATTCCTCAATCAGAGGCCTCAGTTTCATCATCTATAAAATGAGAACAATACCATTCTCAAAGAGTGTTGGAGGGATAAGGAGTCTGTACAACGTCCCTAGCATGTAGTGTTTGTGCAATAAATGTTATTTCCTTCCATTTTCTCCAATTAAGTCAGCTGGATAAGAGCGCAGCATATATAAGACTGTGGTCTTTTCAGTGCACTTCAAATCTTTGATACCAGGGTAAAACTCACCCCAGCTACGTAGCTACTCAACTTCTTCTGACCTCTGAGATAAAGATTGAGTGGACTAAACTGGTTGGATTCTGTATGGAAGAATCAGTCTGCATTTTCACAAACACAAAAACTTTTCTTCACCAAATGGTGCTATGAAGCTGCAATTAGCATCAGAAGCATTACATTAAACTAGATGGCAGAATAGCAAACATAAATCACTGACAGATTACTTAAGACTTTTAAATGCAGGCATTTATACCTCCCATTAGCAAACCATGATGAAAATGGTTTATATATAGAGAGAAAAGAAAATTTGTCTATGTAGAACCTATTAGTTTGAGATCCTATTGATTTTTGCTGTTACACATATGGGCACTTGGTGCGTAATTTACTCCATTATTACTAAACATGTGTTGACTTACTTCAGATGCCATTATTATGCAAATTATATGCCAAGATACTGAAGAAGCATTTTAATGTTTGTCTTTCTCTTTGGAGGTTTTTCTAGTTACACTGAGTTTGATGATTGGAAGTTGCTTTTAGATAGATTTATGCCCAATAGAAAACTGCTGCTGGTTTGGTTACATTGTGGCTGAATCAAACTAAAGAAAAGACTTTCTAGCTAACGTTATAACTTAAATTCAACTTTTGAACCTATCCTTTGGAGATCTGGTAGATTTTATGTGATAATATACTTCCACATAGAAGAAGAATTGTAGTTATCAACAGTGTTAACTACCTGATATATATTTTTGAATGCTGAATTATTTTCAATAGCTAAATATCTTTTAAGGGTTTCATTATTTTGTAAATATGTAAAATTAAATATTTTCAAGTGAACCTGTCCTACAATAATCATTTGCAATCCTGACACACATGACAAATATATACACAGGGGATACTTTATAGTCCTCATTCAAATTGTGCATTCTAATTATTTCTCCTATATGAGTATTCACTGTTCTGACACTTACTAACCCTCTACTCTACTTCTATTTAATATATTCCATTGTCTTGATTCCCTTCTGCTTCCCAAGTTCCTGCTTGGTTATTTGCATGCTGATTGTACCAACAATCATTTATTTTCTTCAAATTAGTTTTATATTTTGTGGCTTTTTCTGTTTATTACACTTGCAATTTGACCTCTTCTATATGCCACAACTTTCTTCCAGCATAAAAGTTTAGATCCATAATTTGCATGTGTGTGTGCACACACAATTCATTTGGCTCTTGGTATGGTTTGGAAACGGTTTGCTTGTCTCCACCAAAGCTTATATTGCAATTTGATCCACACAGTGACTGTTTGGGTAATGAGGGCAGATCCGTCCTGAATGGTTTGGTGCTGTTCTCTAAGTAGTGAGTGAGTTCTCACTCTCTAGAGACTGGATTAATTCTTGCAGGGATGGATAGGTTTTAAGGGAGTGGATTTTTGTAAAGCCAGGACACCCCTCGTGTTTCTTCCTCTTCACACTTGTCTGCTTCCTCTTTCACCTACTCTGCCATATTGTGATGCAGCACAGAAGCCCTTGCTAGAAACCAGGATCATGCCCTTGAACCTCTTAGCTTGCAAAACCATAAGCTAAATAAACCTCTTTCCTTTATAAATTACCCAGTCTCAAGTATTCTTTTACAGCAACATAAAATATACTAAAACACCTCTCCTCTCACAAACTTGTGAAAAATAATAATTATTATCTAGTCAACCACTTCTAGGACTCAATTCATAGAACTAAAAATCTCATTAGCTTTTTAGGACAGTGAAACTACTCTGTATGATACTGTATGATGGATACATGTCATTATACATTTGTCCAAACCCACAGAAGGTGCAACACCAAGAGTGAACCCTAATGTAAACCATGGTTGATCATTATACATCAATTCATGTTCATCAGTTGTAACAACTGTCCCCCTCTGGTAAGGAATCTTGACAATGGGGGAGGCTGTGCTTGTGTAGGGGCAGGGGTTATATGGGAAACTTCTGTACGTTCCTCTCAGTTTTGGTGTGAACCTAAAACTGCTCTAAAGAAGTCTTTAAAAATAAAACAACAATAACAAATTCACTAAGGGCCTTTCCTCTTCTGAATCTAACAATTTAGTTAGGAAAACCACATGCACACACAAACACACACACAAACACACACAGAAACAACCTTCCCCCTTCTCTTTATTCCTTTCATGAGGAAACTCACTAATTCTTTATATTTAAAAGTGAATGCTAATGATTACTTCATTCACAACACACACACACACACACACACAAATAAAGCTCATTTAGAATTAAAACAATTTTTAACCTATTCATGTAAAATATGCCACAGAATGATATCAATCCAATAATCGTTTAACTTCTAATTACAGTTTGTTCACAAGGAAATCAATTAAGCAGAAAATTTAGCCAAATAAAAATAGCCTAGTAATTTAACCAGTCTTATCAGTAATGAAGTAAGTTTGAAATTAAGAGGGGTCAGGGTAGGAGGTAGGTGGAAGGTTTTGTTTTTCCTAATAGAATCACTTAATTAAAGAAAAAGTTGATTTAAGCCTGTGACTATTTATTCCAGGTGCTTTGTCTTCAATGATGGGTGAGCAGGAGGTTTTGGAACTCTGCTTGCTTATTGATTGCTTCACCTCAAGGCTTCCATCTGGGAAGTGTGTCTACAACCTGGTTTTTACAGTCAGCAAGAAAGCAGCACACTCATTTGTAAGCATGCAGGGTTATCTTTTGTTGTTTTTCTTCTCTCCCGTCTTCTGGTGATATTCGTTGTGATTACAAACTTGTGAGTTATTCAGTTATTTGATAATTTATTTAAACAGCCACATGGACTTGGAGGGAAAAAGCTACATTAAAGAACATCAATTAGACTGCAAAAAAGAATAGTGTAAATGTTTATAAGAATTTACTTTTAAAATATATCAGGGATAGGGAAGAGGGGAGGAAATGGGGAAATGTAGGTCAAAAGATACAAGTAGCAGATATGTAGTATAAAGAAGTCTAGAGATTTAATGTATAACATGAGTTCTATAGTTAATAAAATTGTATTGTATCAGGGATTTTTGTTAAATGAGTAGATTTTAGCTGCTCTTATCCTACACAAAAAAGTTACTATGTGAGATGATGTGTTAATTTGCCTTACTATGGTAACCATTTTACTGCCTATAAGTATCCCATTATGTCATGTGGCAAATCTCAAATATACCCAATAAAATTTATCAAAAATGTAAGCAAAAATAAAATATATCGTGGTAAATATTTCTGAGTATTGTTGAAATCAGTAATATGGTTTTATCCCCCAAGCACAATATGCATAATATGCATAGGATACATGATTTAATTACAGTATTATTAATTTTAATCAATTTTATGTTGACAGAATTTGCATATAATAAAATATACCCATTTATAAAGTATAGCATAATGTCTTCTGAAAAAGCATACACTGTATTACCCATAATTAATATGTTGAATATATCTTATGCCCCCAAATATTTTTCTTGCCTCTTTGTGGCCAATCCCTGCAACATTCCTGATTTAAGGCAATCGTGGATCTGATGCTTGTTACTATGGATTGATTTGTGTGGTTTTTTCCTCTATCATTTCATATAAATGGAATCATACTGTATATACCGTTTTCTCTGGCTTATTTATCTTCAGATATTTTTTTGAGATATGTCCCCGCTTTTGTATGTGTATGTACTTTGTTGTTTTTTATTGCTGAGTAATATAACGTTGTATCTGTATGTCACAATTTGTCTACAATTTGCCATTGATGGACATTTGAATTGTTTTGAATTTAGGACTATTATGACAAATAAACTGCTATAAACAACTTATATATACACACATATATATATTTTTCATTTCCCTTAGATAAATAACTAGAAATTCAAATTACTGTCATAGACTAAGTATATTTTGAACTTTATAAGAAAATGCCAAACTGTTTTCTAAAGTGGGGTGGACAAATTAGCATTTCCATAAACAATGTACTATTATGTCTTCTGCTCTTTACCACTCATTCCACCATTTGGTTTTATCAATTAATTTATTTCAGCCATAGTAGTAGATCTGTAGTGGAATCTCATTGTTTTAATTAACATTCCCCAATGACTAATGGGGTTGACAGCCTCTTTATGTGTATATTAACCATTCATCTATCATATACTGTGTGTATGTGTATGTGTATGTACATACATATGTATAGATATATCTCCTAGTCTTTGAATTATGTTTTCATTTTCTTAATTTTTATATGGTCCATTTTATAAATTTTCTTATATTACAATTTAAGCTTCTTGGTCCTATCTAAGAAGAACCAGGATCTACTTAAGATCCTATCTAAGATCTTTGCCAATTCTAAGGTCACAAGCATTTTCTCTTATACATTTTTCTGAATATTTTTAAGATTTAGAGTTTAGGTTTATGTTTCATTCAAAGTAAATTTTTTGTGTGCTTTGAGATAAAGGAGAAGTGGAGATGTTTATAATTTTTTCTATATTTTTCTCAAATTATCCAGCACCATCTATTTTTAAAACATAAAAACTCTCATATTTCCCAATAATTTACCATTCCTGAAAAAAAATCTTAATATATAGTAGATCTATTTCTAGAATTTCTATTTTGCTTCATTGATCTATATTTCTATACTTATGCTGACACTACACTGTCTTAATTACTATAGTTTTATTGTGTATCTTGAAATAAGGTTATGTAAGTCCTCCTAGTTCATTCTTTTTAAAAAAAATTTTTATTTTAATTATTATGAGTACATAATAGTTGCATATATTAAAGGTGATGATGTTTTGATACAAGGTAGTTTCAAAATTGTTTGGGCTGTTTTAGGTCTTCTTCCGTACAAATTTCATAACAGCTTGTGACTAGTTAAAATTTAATTGAAATTATATTGACTATATATTATTAATATTTTTGAGATAATGAAAAGCATATCAACATTGAGTCTTCTAAAATGCACACATAAATTTAGGTACTGGTTAATCCCTATCATCAACGTTTTATAGTTTCACTATGCCACTCTTGCACATATTTTGTTAAATTTATTCTTAAGTAATCTTTTCTAATAATATTGTAAATTACATGTTATATTTCATTTTCTATTTATTCATTGGAAATACATAGACATACAAATAACTTTTGTATGTAGACCTTGCTAAATTCACTTGCTAATTTTGATGGATTTGTATAGTTCTTCAAATTTTTCTATATACGTAATATTGCCATCTGCAAATAAAGATAATTTTGACTTTTCCTTTCACCCTGTATGCATGCCTTGTCTTTTCTTTTATCTTATTTGTTGCCATGTTTCACTAACTAAAACCTCTAGTTTAATGCTGAGTAAAAATAATCAAAAGCATCATTGCTTTTTTCTTGGTCTAATGGAGAAAGAATTCAAACTTTTATCATTAGTTTGATGTTAGGTGTAGGTTTTTCATAGGTAAACTTTATCAATTTGAGAAAATCCCCTTCTGTATTTATTTGTTGCAAGACTTTACCCTGAATGGTGTTTTTTAGTAAAATACTTTCTGAGAATCTAATAAATTGGTCATTTTTTCCTCCTTTATTCCATTTATATGGTAAATTGAATAAATTCATTTTTGAATGTTAAGTCAACCTTACATTCCTGGAATGAACTCCAATTGTCATGGTGCATTACTCTTCCTATATATTGCTGTTTCAATTTGCTGTTATGTTGTTAAGGATTTTTATGTCTATGGTTGTAAGTGATGTTGATCTATATTTTTATTTTGTCATAATGAACTTGACTAGTTTTTCTCTTAGGAAAATGCTGGACTTAGGAAGTGATCTGGCAAGCTGGCAAGTTTTTCTTCCTTTCTTGTGTATTTACTGAAAGAGTTTACATCCGATTGGTATTATTTCTTCCTTAAGAACTTGATAAAATCACAATTAAGCCATGTAAACCTGTGTGTGTGTGTATGTGTAAGCTTTATAATTATAAATTCAGTTTTTCAATACAGTGAGGATTAATCTAATTCTCTTACTAATGAGTCAGTGTTGGTAATATGAAAGATAAAATAATTTATCTTTCAATAAATTTGTTCATCTCATCTAAATTTTCAAATTCATTGACTAATTTATTCATATTATTCCTACATTATGCCTTTACTATCTAAATGATATATAGTTAAATTCTCTCCTTCACATCTGGTAGTATGTATCTACCTTAATCTGTTTTGCTACAATTTATTCTATTGAATATTCAAGGAATCGATGGTTTTATGAATTTTTCTGTTACTATTACTTGTTTGATTTCCTATATTTACTTCACTGATTTCTAGTCATATATTTCTTTTCTTCTCTCTGCTTATATTGAGTATAATTTACTTTAGATAATTAATTTAGACCTTTATTTATTTTCAAAAATAAGCATTTAAAGCTATAATTTTACACTAACCTCTACTGTAATTCCATCCCACAGGTTTAGATATATTGTGAGGCACTTTTTTTTTTCCATTTAGTTTAAAATACTTTTCATTTATCCCTTTGGTTTTTTTCGACCCACAAATTATTAAGATGTCTTATCTTTTTTCTTTATAAAATGCCATACATATTTAATGTGTAAATCTCAATGAGTTTGTGGACACGAATACACCTATAAAACCATCACAACCATCAAGATCAAAAACATATCTATTGTTTAATTTCCAAATATCTTGGGATATTCAGGATTTCTTCCTCATTGATTTCTAATTTAATCTTTTTATTGTCAGAAAACTACTCTATGTGATTCTAATTCTCTTAGCTTTGATAAGATATGTTTGTGACCCAGCATACAGTTGATGTCTGGAAACTTTTATTTATAAACAATGTGCATCTTTTATTTATTTCATGTCATGTTTTATAAAAACAATAGGAGAAGTTTGATAGTGTTTTTTGGGCCTTCTATTTCTTCATTGATTTTCTGTCAAAATTTATTTTCACTTACTGAAAAAGGAGTATTGAAATCTGCATGTAAAACTGCATTTGTCTATCATTTTACTTTTAAGCTACCTGTGACTTTATATCTAAGGCATGTTTTTTTCTAGATAACATATATATAGGTCCTGCTTTCTAATCTAGTATAGTAATCATTACCTTCTAGTAGTGATGTTTAGATCATTTGAGTTTAACATAAATATTGATATTGTCACATTTAAACCCGTCTTTTTGCTATCAGGTTTCTTTTTTTAATATCTGTTCTTTGTTCATTTTTTTCTCTCTCAGCTTTCTTTGAATTATTTCTTAGTATACAATTTTATTATTCACTATTGGTCTGTTAGTTATATTTTGCTTCTTTTGTTAGTGATTTTTCTAGGTTTTATAATGTATTATCATTAGTGCATCACTGTCTATCTTCAAGTAATATTTACAATGACGTATAATATAAGGACTTCATAATAGTGTAATTCTAAATACACATATTCTAAATAATGAGTCCCATCCGTGAGACAAAAATCACCAATGATACATGTATGATGCCCATATGCACCACCAATCCACTCATAGAATATAAAAGGCACAATTCTGTATGCTAACTCTACTTTCACCTGTTTTCACACTCAAGGAATGGTATAATTAGAAACAAATTATGTGTGATACCTAGTACAATTGATTACAATGCACCTGTATGACTCATCATCTAGGTTGTGAATCTCTTTTAAAATATTCTCTTAGCTGACTATCTTAATATAATTTACAAATATAAGTTTTGACAAATTTAAGAATTAAAATTATACAGAATAAAACAGAGTGATTGCACAATTTTTCAGACTGAAATGTGAAATGAGTCCTGTCATCCCTCCATTGTTCTCTGTTAGTTAGGATTAGGTTTGATTGCATACAAAAAGAAAACACACACACACACACACACACACAATAACTGTGGCTAAAACAAGATATGAGCTTATCTCAGAAAATTAATTTGGAGTTAGATATCTTGGACATTATAGAAACTTGCCATCTTCTAGCTCTATCTTCCTGCTCTGGTATCCTCAAGTATACCTGCCCATTCAATATGACTGCTAGAACTACAGCCATTACCACAGATGTTGAGACAGCAGAATGGAAGACTAACTTTCTATTGCATAAATTGCCAGGAAGCCCTTCACATCATTTTTCTGATATTTAATTATTGGTACATTAACACATAATCACTCTGTTTTATAAAAGGTACTGGAACATGTAATTTTTCAAAGATTTGGGCAAGAGTGTACTAGGTTAAAATTTGGACTTCTGTGACTAAGGAAAGGGAACAATGGATATTGAAAAGTGCCCAACACTGATTGCCACATTTATTTGTCCATTTGTTTTTTATTAACTTGTGTGTGTATATATATACACACACACAAACACACACATGTAGGCACACACATGTATATTCTCTTCAAGAGAACACATAATCTAACAGGAAAATGTAAATGAGTAATGCTATTTTCATGGCATAGGCCAGAAATGTTAATGAAATTATAAGTGCAATGCTCTTACAATATGAAGAAATCCAGAGAAGCTTACTGAAGTGGATTTAGGTTCAGCTGGGTCTTGAAGGATGCATTAAAGTGCATGAATTTCTTCACTCAGTATTATTAAACAATAGTTCAGGATCAACAAAGTGAAATCTAATCTAAATGAGACCACTAGCCAGATTATGAAGAAACAAAATTTATACCACAAGAAAACATTTAAAAATGCTTTTTTAAAATTTAAAGCTTTTTAAAATCTTTTATTTGTTTTGTTGTTATAACATGGCTACACTAAATTTATTTCTATAGGCAAACCTGAATATATTTTTTAATTAAAAAAGTAAATGAGTAGTAGTTATACTTGTGATCATGTTTTTAAGTGTTACTACTATTTAGGAAATTGCAAATACAGGAAAAGAATTTCTATCATGATACCCAAAATTTATTTTGTTGCCAGTAAAGGGTAAGTACCTGTTATGAAATCAGGTTTAAAAGAAACTAAGGACCATAAGTTTCCAGCCACCCAGAATTGCAATTGTCTTTAGGCCTCTGGTGGTCTATGAAGGAATGACCGCTTCTAAACCCACGTTTGATAGAAAGCTTATGGCAGTTGTTTCAATACTCTAAAACATGAAATATCAGAATATATTAAATCCAAAAATAAAAGGCAAATTGTTTGCATTCCGCCTGCTTCTTCAAATCTTGTATTCTGTTCTTTTCAGAGTGTTTCGTCTTTCATCTCAGGAGCCCAAACGACAATGTCACTGGCAGTTAGAGCACGTTGACACACTTGACATCCAATTTAGGTAATGCTAGGTCAGTCTAGGAGACGCAGAAGCATTGCTATATATGTGGCAGGGAAGGCTGTGTGCGACTACAGAGAAAAACCCTCTAATTCCCAGGATACTTGTTAAACAATTCTAATGTCACAATACCAGCCACTTAACAATCAGTGTCACAATAAAATACATAGTTAACATTGTTTTGAGTTTTTATGTGTTAAAATTTATTGTTGTCTTATTAAAAAAAATATTTAGAATAATTTCTTTCGATAGCTGTTATGGTTGGCTTAAGATTCAGAGAGATGACAACTGACTTTACACAGTATTATTGGAATAATGATTACAGTCATTATTTTTTAATACAGTCAAGTTTTTATTTATTTAAGCTTTGTTGTGCAATTTTTCTGATGTATTGTCAATTTTCAGAAGGACTTACCTGCAAAGTGCAGTTAGTTGTTGCGTTACCAAAGCTATAAACACACAATGATACATGCTGCCAGTGCAAATTAATATCAAGTTGTACAATGCAGCTAAATGTTAGTATTTGAATATACTAATAAAAAACTGGATCCTTTGTTGTTTTTTTCACAAGTTATACTTTATTCATATATATTTTAATTTGTAGGTAAAATTATGCCTGTAGATAGATTTTTTTCTTATAATTACTATTGAATTAATAAGCAAATTGTTTTATGTTACAATCTATTATTCTTGAATATAGAGAATTTTATATCTCTCTCCAAAATGACTTGTTTCAAACTGTGAATTCATTCTTGATATTTCTGGACTTAAAAGATTCTTTTAAAATTTGAGTTTCAACAATGTGTCAGACACTCTGCTAGGTGATGGAAATAGAACAAAAGATGCCTCAATCACCTGACATTTCTGAGAGTCATTGAAATTTTGTGGTGTATTCTATCCTTGAAATTGGTTTTATACTTACAAATGGGGTGAGAGGTGTATTTCACTCAAATCTGGGTGATGATAACATCTAAAACAATAAAAAACAAAACTTTTAACAGTGGCTTTTTAATAAATATTTATTTTACAAAAATTTTAGAGTCACAAAAATTGGCGAAGAGAGTACATGAAGTTCCTATATAGCCACACGTAGTTTCCTTGTATCTTTCATTAGCATGGTAAGTATTTTATAATTAATAAAATAATATTAATACATTATAATTAACACCCAAACTTTATGCAGATTTTCTCAGTTTTTACCTAATGTCCTTTCTCTGTTCCAAGATTGAATCCAGAATATTACAGTACATTTGGTCATCATATTTCCTTAGGTTCTTCTTGGCTGTGATAGTTTCTCAGACTTTCCTTGGTTTTGATTATCTTGACAGTTTTGAGGAGTAATGGTAAGTTATTTTGTGGAATGCCCCTCAATTGGGATTTGCCTGATTTTTTTTTTTTTCATGATTTGAGCAAATAGACCATCTTTGCTCATCGGCTTCCAGGTGGATTTGGCCAATTGAGGATCCTAGCAGAAAATCAAATGGGAATGAATTTGTGTTTTATTTTTCCAGGTTTGTTTCTCAATGTGATGAATTTTGGGCTGTCTCTATCCCTATAATACAGGGCACAACTCCACTGAAGGTGTCTCTATCTACAGTTAGTCCTAAGGTTCTTAAAGCTACTCCTTCTCCTTCTTACTTCTGGGATTAAAGTAGTTGCAGCTTCACTGTTAATATTCCTAGATTATCTTACTACTCCTGGTTTCTCTACCCCTCTCACACATCTTTGTAAGCAGTCCCTTTATTAAACCTTCTTTGAATCATCCTAATGAAGTGGTGCCATTTTTTCCCACTGGAACCCTGAGTAGCACACTCCTAAATTTATTTTCTACTGACATTGAGACAGAACTAACTGCTTTTAAGATGTACTTCCGTGGTACTATAATATTTGATATGATAAAATATTTGTTGATAATTATTGTTATTCTAGGGTTAGCACACTCATTTCTTTGGAATCCTTCTACCTCTACCTCCAGTTATTTATTTATTTTCTATCTCTTTTCCCTTTACAATGGACTACAATTCCAAATAATTCAATTTTATTGCATCTTTTCATTATGCTCATTATGGTCAGCTAAATCCCTGTTTACTCATTCAGAATTTACTACTTCTATGGCTATAGTCCCTGGGAACTGCCATAGGCTGTTAGTTTATAATATTTTTGGGGGTCCCTGAGCTCTCATATAAGAAATCCAACTTCCCTGTGTGCACTATATTCATGCAGGTGCTTTTGTCAGCTCCAGATGAACTCAGGCTTCCAGCCATCCACACCAAGCAACTAAATATGTGAGTGAAGATATCATGTGCTTTCCAATTGAGCCCATCAGCCGTGTGAACACCACAGAGTTTTCTCAGGTGATGTCACATGGTACAGAAGAAATAACCAGCCAAGCTCTACTCAAATGCCTGACTTATAAAATAATAAGATATAATTTTAAAAGTTGTTATTTAAAGCCATTAGGTTTGGGTAGTCTGCTGTGTAGAAATAGAAAACCAGAACACAATTTAGTACTTGAAAGTGAGGTTTTCTCCTAACACCTTAGACTTATGACCTTGCTTGGGGCATGGGGCAGAAGGCAGAAGCATCAAGGGCCTCAATGAGACTGACAGTAGAAGCTAGAAAAGCCTCAAGAAAACTTGATAAAGGCTTTAAGGACAATGAAGAAAATGTTACGGGAGCCTGAAGAAATGGGGACCTCTGTTATGTTGGTAAAAGTTTTGGTAATGCTGTCACCTGTGGAAATGTAGAAAGCTGTAACAATGGATAGACGTTCATTATGCCATGTGTTCAAGCTTGGCTTAGAAGGATTTGAACAGCACACTTTGACAGAGTACAAGACACATTAAAAGCAATAGTATTATTTTATTTATGAGATTTTATTATAATAAGTATTCAATAATAAAAGAATACATACACACGTGAATAAGAAAAAAAAGTAGGAATGTGTACTGTGATGGTATTTCATTAATCTGACAAAAAAGTTTCATGACTTCTAGTTGATTTGGGTAATGCTAATCTCCATGTGACTTGAAATACCTCCTTCCTTTGTATTAATCTGCAATTTCTCCTTTTAAATTACTTTCTAGTGAAAACACTTCATTTTGTCACTTGTGTATACAAATCAGTAACCACAATTAACAGAGATTCAAATTATGCATTAAATCTAAACAATACTTTCCTCTACTGCTTGTATACATTTGTAGAGTTAGTAATCATGGATTTTCATTGTAATATAATTGTGGATTTGGGGTGTGAGATTCATTGAAGAATTTTATACTCTGGCTTTAAAGAGCATTTTTAGGCCAGTATCCCAAATGTGAGAAAAATAAATGCATTTTAAATTATATTAGCTCTTCTAATAGTGAGACAGTGCCTAAATTGATCTTAAAAATGTTCAATTTAGCTGAAATCTTCTTTGTCAAGTAATCAATGTGTTTACTGAATGATAAAAGTGGTGTCAAGTAGCTAGCGAGACTCAAAGTTATTTGGAAGATATAATGCCGGCCCGGGAAGATTCACCAACTTGAACTTTACCATCATTAGTTAGATCCAATGACAGGCGAGAGAGAAGTGGAACATCTGTTTGCATTTTCAGGAAGGATAAGAATTAAGTAAGTAGTTGACTTCATGAGTAAACACTGACTAAAGATTTAGTAAAAATGGGTATGTACAGCAGATGGTGCCATCTTCATTGATGGCTTTGATTCTGATTTCAGAGAGCTTATAAATATTTTAGGAGCTGAATTAAAATACAGAAATCACTAAGAAATAACTGATAGTAGATATCTGATAAAGTGTAGTTTTTTCTTGTGCTTTGGCTCTTGCCTTTCATCTACAATCTTTTACACACAGGAAAATATGTAAGACATATATTACTATGTCTTAACTATCAACTATTGTACAGCAGAATGAGATAACTTATGATTTTTTATCCCCATTTTGTTATAGTGATCACATTAATCATTATTTAAATGTGAAAAATAGGCATAAGGTTATGGAAAGAAGGAAGCCTTGAAGAAATGTCCTTAGTGCTGAACAAGGCTTATACAAATGGCAACCTATTGAGTGCAGAATAAATGAGGTAATTACCATTCAGTTTTACAGATGGAAAAGCTGAGTCGCCAGGAGGTTAAGTGACTTGCCCAAGGTCACAGAAGAAGCCATTAGCATTATTATGTAGTTTCCCTTGTTCTTTTTTATTTCATCTCTTATATTTTGTCTAGTACAGAAAGAAACATTACAAGAGAAATATCTTCTACATATACAGTAAGTTCATTCTTACAATTTGGTATTGATGAAAATCAGTGAAAGCTAGTTTGAGTTTTTGTTTTGTTTTGCTTTTTTCCACATGAATATATTTTGTTCTTTTGTTTTTTGTCCTTGTTACTGCAGAAATTGATTTGTTCTCTTATATCATGAAGACAGCAGAGAGCAACTAGAATACAGGGGAGTTTTCTACATTAGTGTGTTGGGAACTGAACATATGTAAATGGAAACCTCTCTCTAAACAAAACCCTCTTTATCGTCCCTTTGCTGACTTATATAAATTGCAGTTTACATTATGTGAATAACAGAAAAACCTTTAAACTAAAATAAAAGTAATTTGGGTATTATATTAAATAAATCCATAGCATATATATTTCTAAGTAGTTAGTATTCTGAGGTTTATAAATTAGAAGAAATTAAAAACAAAAATGTAATGTGGCATACATAGGGTGTATAATACTCAGACACCACTTAATTTCTTATAGTACCTGAAATTGGTTCTGTGTGTGTGTTTTTTCATTTGTTTTAATTAGTAGGCTTTATTTTTTGAATAGTAATAGATTTATAGAAAAAAATTGAGCTAAATATAGAGAGTTCCCATATTCCCCTTTATCACCCAAACATCTTTATCTCCTTTCTTAAAATTGTTTTGATTATATGAAAAACTATACATATTTAATGTATACAACTTGATTAATTTGGAGATAAGTCACCCATGAAACCATTTTAACTTGATGCAAATGATAGTTTCATATAAAGTTATATTTATGGGTGCTATGGGAACCAGTCTAATCTGTCATATATGAGTTCACTTCATGAATGAGGAAGACTCTACAGCTTTTAAATAGAAGCTGATTACATCTTTCCACGTCCAGAGAACACCATACATATACATTTTTCCCTCCTCACATGGTTTTGACCCTAGAACATGTCAAAAAGTACCTTCTTGCTATTAATATTTTCTCTATAACTAGATATATAACTTTGTAAAGAAACTAAGTTATAGCTGTGAATGTTGCAAAATAAGTTCATAGTTATATATATATACACAAACATATGCACACGCACACATATATATAAACCCATCAATTTGTCACTCTTGTCTTTCTCAAGGGCAGATGGTTTCTTCTATATGGCACGTCAACACATACCCAGAGGGTCTAGTCATATATGTCAAAGACACACAATATTTTTATAGTGACAATGAAGTTTCTGTTTTGAGAATCAGGTTTATAGCCAAGTAGGATGACAACACTTAAAAACATTCAAACTTACTAACTTTGGTCAATAGCCAGGTCTATGCTATAGGTAAGAATTATCTTAAGACAGTAATTTTTAATAAAATTAACATTTTTAATTATTTTCCTTCTTAATAACTGTAGTTTTCCCCCCTCATTTCTTAAAACTCATTTTCTCTTGCCTTGGCTTAATGTTGAATCCATTGTATTCTGGTTTGTTTTCTACCTCTGTGTCTATCAATTCTCATTTTATTATTGTTTTGTTTTGCTTTTTTTTCCTCATCTGCTTCCCTTCTGATTAAGGACTTTAAATATTGGGATCTATCTTCTCCCTTCTAATCTTCTTTCTCTATACAATTTCCTTGAGCAAAACTATCATAGATCTTCTGTTATTTCTGGGACTATAGCTCCAGCCAAATTGTTCTGTGTAATAGTTCATGGGCAGTTTATAGTTTCATACACTCAAAATGGCAGTGAGTGAACTTGGTACCTGTCAACCAAAATGTTTTCCTTTTCCTATGTGATTTATCTGGGAGAATGGGACCAGTCACATTCATATTAGTCAGGTTTTACTAGATTATGCTTTTAAAAAATCTACTGCAAATTTATTTATTCAGTTACCCAAATTAAAGATGTAAGTGTCATCATAGACCCCTTCATCTTACATAAAACCTATAACCAATTGGTCAAAACCTTTGTTTATACTTTTTCTTAAAGATCCTAAATTTTTCTTAATTTTTTTTCTACTTTTACTACCACTATTCAATTAATCATTAAGATTTCTTGTCTGAATTACTGCAATAACTTCCTAAACTGACTGCCCTAGCACCAGCTCTAACTGGCTCTATACAATTCTATTCCCCCGGGTATCAGGGCAACATTTCTACAATATGAATGCATTAAAAATGTGTATTCAGGTTAGACTGAATTGCTGTTTCACAATATTTCCTCTCTCTGAAGAAAAATTATTGTTTCCAGCTCTGTGATTTCAGACTTGATTTTATGACTTGCTTTTACCAATGAGTTTTGTGAAGAAATCTGGTAGGGAGTGTGGTTTAAGAGCCAGTACATCCTTATACAGTCTCTCTTGCCACTGGTACAGTAATTAGCAATGTCCCAGCCAATGCTTGCATCGTTACTCTGTCAACCCAGGACCTAGAGTAAGGAATACAATGGCAGAGCCCATTAGAACCCCTGGCTACCTATGAAGTACAGTTTACAAGAGTAAAATTGTAAATTTACTCTTACAATTTACTCTTGTAAATTGTACCTATGTTGTTTAAATTCACTGAGATATTGGGGTTGTTTGTTACCACAACAACCTTATCTGCACTGACTAGTGAAACATTTGGCCGCTGAGCCTCTGAAGCATTTACTATGTTTAAGGGATTCCCTACTTTGTGAGTTTTGGTCTTGGTGATTCAGAGCCTATGTCTTGCCGTATTAGTCAGTGTTCTCTGGAGAAGCAGACCAACAGTTTTTCTTAATAGATAGATAAATATATAGACAGACATATAGATACCAACTATCTATTTATCTACTGGAATTTATCTTAAGGAATTGGCTCACAAAATTGTGGAGGCTGGCAAGCTCAAAACCTACAGAGTAGGCCAGTAGGGTAGAAATCCAGGGAAGAGTTGCAGTTTGAGTCCAAAGGATGTCTGCCGGAAAAATTTTCTTCTCCTACAGGGAGTTAAGTCTTTTTCTATTAAGGCCTTTAGTTGATTGTATGAGGCCTTTCCACATTCTGGAATGTGTGTATATATATAATGTGTGTGTATTTATATAATATATTATATATATATGTGTATATATATATAAAATGTGTGTGTATATAATATATATAAAAACATATAATATGTGTGTATATATAATATATCCCATTAAAACACACTTAATCTCCAATTAAAGAAAACAAGGTCATAATTCCCCCTAAAATGATACAACTATCCTGCAAATAACAGAAAATACACTAAATTTTCCCCAGAAGAGGAAGCAAAGTCCTTAGAATGACTGTGCACGTCAGTCTCACCCAAACATACACATTTTTTATGCATTCATTTTGTGGAAATGTGGCCCTGATAGCTGGGGGAATAGAATTGCGTTAGTGCCAGTCAGAGCCCGTAAGAGGACACGTGGTTTAGGCGTTTAGAGGGGATGTTTACTCTTCTCCTTAACAGCTCGTAATTCAATACTATGATGTAGAGTTAACAATACTTAAATATTATGATACAGAGTCAATACATCTTATATTACATGATAAGGGGATAAGAAAGGAAAGAAAAAAAAAAGATATTTGTTTTACACACAAATATATTCATACCAAAAAGAAGAAATAATCATGACAATTACAGTCCCAGTTTCTTTAACTGGTCATACGGTCATGGCTTGTATTTGTCACTGCATTTTCCCACTACCCACCCCTTATTCTATTTGCCATCAGCAGGTACCCCAGCTGGTCATTATTCTTTACCTGGTGGGTGAGCAAAGCCTCAAGGCTGGGCCATAAGAAGTCCTGCCTGAATTGGGCTGTTGTAGTTTTCCATTGACTTTAATCACAGGGCGGGGTAGCACTAAGAGATACCCTAAGGGATCCCCTGTATTCCAGAAGTATTCTTCCTTAGCTCCACCTTGGAAGTCAAGATTAATCACCCCAGCCAGCACAGTAACTCCTTTCTTTGCCTGTTGATTCAGAGACATGAGAAGCCCAAAGTGACTCGGCAGCAATCTTAACTTCTAGTTAAATGGAATCATTGTTATGTCTCCTGGTGAAAATATTCTTCCCTTTGGAACTAACACCTCTGGGCCAGCAGAATAGAAGGTCTTAGGGACAGAAAGCAAAAATTTTGTTGATGGGTCAGCAGGGAAAATAGTGAGTGGCACTACTCCCATTTCTACCCCTTGATTCCCGGATCAATGAATCCTTGCAATGGGAGAAAAAGCACCATATGTTGGAAGCTTATTCAGAGCCTATACAGCCTCCTAGAGGACATTGCTCCAGTCCTGCAAGGTATTACCACTTAGCTGGTGCTGTAACTGAGTCTTTAAAAGGCCATTCCACCATTCCATTAAACTAGCTGTTTCAGGTTGGTGGGATAATAACAGTGAATTCCATGAACACAGCCTTGCCATACTTCATTTACTTTGACATAAGTTCCTTGATCAGAAGTAATGCTGTGTGAAATGCCCTGACAATGGATAAGGCATTGAATAAGTCCATAGATGGTGGTTTTGGCAGAATCATTGTGTGCAGGTAAGGAAAATCTACATCCAGAGGGTCTATTCCAGTAAGGACAAAATGCTGCCCCTTCCATGATGAAAATGATCCAAAGTAATCAACCTGACAAAAGGAGTTGACTGATCACCCTGGGGAATGATGCCATGTTGGTCTCTGCTGCAGGCAGATTGGAGACTTAGCAGTTGCTTTAGCCAGGTCAGTCTTGGTGAGTACAAGTCCATGTTGCTAAGCCCATGCTAACTTCCAACACTGCCACAATGACCACTTTGTTTGTGAACCCACTGGGCCATAACAGGGGTGGCTGAGCAAAGATTCTTACTGGTATCCACAGAACAGTTCATTCTATCTACTTGCCTATTAAAATTTTCCTCTGCTGAGGTCACTTTTTGGTTGATATTCACATGGGACAAAAATGTCTTCACTTTTTTTTTGTCATTCAATGAGTTTTATCCTCATACCTCTTCTCCAAACTTCCTGGTCACTAATTTTCCACTCATGTTCCTTTCAAGTCCTTGACCATCCAGCCAAGCATTGGCTCATAAATTGATCTATAATTGCACCTTACATTTCCTTCCAAGCAAAATGAGCAATTAAGTGCACTATTTAAAGTTCTACCCATTGGAAGAATTTTCTTTCTCCACTGTCCTGTAAGAATGTTGGAGAAAAGGGCTGTAGTATTGTAGCTGTCCACTTTTAGGTGTGCCTGTTGTGCAGACCATCAGAAAACCAGGCCCAAGTCCTCTCTTCTTCTGTCTACTGATTATAGGACACTCCCCATGAGGCCATAGCTGCAGGCTTAGAGAGAGAAGGCAGTATAGCAAGAGTGCAGACCAAGAGAATTTGGGCCACTTCTTCACGTAACTTACTTGTGCCTTCAGGGCCTACTCAAGACTGATCATGTGTATACCACATCCATTTAATAATGGAGCACTGTTGTGCATGACTTAATGGCTCAGTGGATCAGATAACACTTAGTTCATGATGGGCAGCTCAGGATACTTGGTAACTTGGTGGCCCATGGTTAAGTGGCCCAGATGTATTGACTCTATATCAAGGCCAATAGCAGGCCTAAAGCTATTTCTCAATAGAAGAACCATTATCTATAGAGGATCATAGGCTTTGCTCCAAAATCCAAAAAGTATGTATTGTGATTAACCTATAGGGGCCTGGCAAAGGCTCAAAGAGAATTCCTGTTTGCTACAGAAACTTCAAGCACCACTGGATCTACTGGAACATATTGACCCACGTAACAGAGCATTTTGCGTGGCAGACCAAGAGCCTTCTCTTTTTCTGGGCCATATTCAAAATTACCAGCTTTCTGGTCATTCAGTAAATGGGCCAGCATAGCACCCCAAATGAGCATTATTGTTGCCTCTGAAATTCAAAGAGGCCATTATGTGTTGTGCCTCTGATTTTGTTGTAAGAGGAGTCAGATACAACTTATCCTTCACCTTAAAAGGGATATCTCAACGTGCCTCACAATACAGAACTCCTAGAAGTTTTACTGAGGTTGAAGGCCCCTGAATTTTTGTTAGATTTATTTTCCACCCTCTATAATGCAAATGTCTTATCAATAAGTTTAGAGTAGTTGCTACTTAGGTAGATGTAACATACATTGAAACATTAGATATATCTGAATTGGGAATCAATAATGTACTATGGCATGAGTTGTGAGGAATGATTTCTGGCAATCATGGTGCTGTCAGTAAGATCAAATCCCTATTTTCTAGTTTGCCTAGATCCAAGGTAATGGTTCAAGCTGCAGCATTCAAAGCACAAAGGCAGTGGCAGTGCAGGATTTTGTATCTTCTTCCTCATCTCAAACCCCAGGAAATTTTCTCTGGATTTCCTGGTGAGTATAGCAAAGGGGAAAAAAAATACACACACACACACACACACACACACACACACACACACACAACCTCTAAGGAAAGAAGCCACCAAATCATTTGTCTATTCATTCCTAGCCTTGAAGCAATGCCCAATACCTGGTATATGAGGTCTGTCTGGAAAGTATACAGCCATTGTTTATATAACGAGAACAGTTACATGGTGGGATACTTTCCAGGCAGACCTCATATGTTCGATACATTTAAAATTTTTTTTTGCACAAATGAAAAATACCACAAAAATTTTATGAAATAAATGAATGTGCAAAGAGGAAAAACGAAACAGAACGATGAAGATCAGAAAAATATTATTGGAAAAGTTGACTTTTTAGATGTGCAAACAAGTGAGTTGGGTTGGGTTGTAAAGAGATGGTGAGGAAGGACCTTGTTTATTTTCTTCTAGAAATGTCAATCAAGTACACATGGAGAGTTTTATTCTTATAGTTTTATTATTATAGAATGATAACATTTTCAACACAAGCAAATATTAAATATTATTTTTCTTGGAAAGTATAAAATTTGTCAATACAGATACATCAGTGAATTTAACATATTTAGAACTGTCCATTTATATTGAGAAAGTAAGGCTTTATAATTAGCTCTTTCACTAAATCTGTAAGTCATCAATAAATCTGACACTCAGAAAAAGGGAAAAGGTGGTAAAGAGATAGAAATGGATGAATGGTTAAACAAATATGCTCTGTGAGGTGTACTTGAAATCAATCACTATTAATCTTGTTCATTTAGGTGGGCGATTGTTTAACTAGACTGCTTTTCTGAACTTATCACTTGCTTTAGCCATTTTTTTCTATGTCTTTATTGATTGCCAATGGGATTGTCATTTTGACTAATGAGTTTATTTAAGGGCATCGAGTAACGATGATCTTGTTCCTTTGGCTTATAGAAAAGTGATGCCCCTCTGGATTTCAGGGATAAGATAGATAGATACACACACACACACACACACATAAATAAATAGAATAGATACTGAATAGGCAATAAGGAGGAAGAGGAAAATGGAAATAGAAGTGGAAAAAACCTGACATGGCAGAAAATATGGACTTGTTTGCTTCCGTTTAAGATGTATTTATTGTCTTCTGGGTTTAACAATGAAGCAAATTTAAAATCATGTAATACTCATAACATCATTTCCTTAAATTTTATTTTCTTAGTAAATTTATGTAAGGTTCCAATTGGATGACTAGGAAGGGGGAAGGGGTGGTTAAAATGCAAATCCTATAATTGGGTCGCACTTGACCCACTTCCCGGAGGTTTCTGCCTTCCATTGTGTTCATCGTCACTATATCACAGTGATCATGTCACAAATTAAACCTGATTATTACTTCCCTGTGTATATTCCTCAGTGATATTCTCCACACTTTCTAGCTTGACCAAAAAAAAAAAAAAAAACACTTCTCAAAATCCTGACTACTCACATATCTTCACTTTGTGTTCTATGCTTCAGCTTTCACACACTGTGAGAATTTTTTTGTTTTGTTTTGCTTTCTGTTTTGATTTCTGTTCTCTAAACATGTCTCCTACCTGGAGCATGCCTTCTCCAGTTTGGCACAGCTGTCCCTTAAGTGTAGACTTAGTCTGACAACTGTATGAAAATGAAATGAACTTCAGTCTTACTTCGGCCATTACATGTTAGGGCTTTTACTAGCTTATTCTTACCACTCAATTGGCAGTAGAATGAATTATTAGCTACACCCTGCTATGCAATTTTGTATTCTACAGAAAAGCTGGTCATTGCTTCCCTGGCCCACTTTTTTTTCTTTTTGTTGGAGAGAGTGCTTGGCCATGTGGTATTTTTTGACCAACGAAATGCCCAAATTTGGTAGAAATGATAGTGTGTCTTTGCCAAGCCTCAGCTTGCTTATTTTCAGCTTGCCCTTCTATACTCTGGCCATGAGCATAAATAGAACATGCTTAGGCCAGCCTGATGGCCCAAGGAGAGTGGGACGCATGAGGAGATCTCCAGCATTAAATATACATATAAAACACCCATATATGTATATATTATGTATGAATAAACAAACATATATAAATAGATGTAGATAAAAAGAGAAAGAGAAGGACATTTCAGGTGAATGATGCAGTGTAAATTTAAGGTAAATAGGTGACAATAAACATGGCCAGATTAGGAAGAATATTGGGAGGTAAAAGACTGAATATATAAGCAGACAATGACCAGACCATAGTTAAATATAGAAGTCTGACCCACAATCTGCACAACCTGCACAGGAAACCAACCCATTATTTACAATAACCAGCTCAGGAAGCCAACATTCTATAAGTGAGATTTGGGGGAAGTCAGTTTGCTATCCGTAGTGATAGTCCAGGAAGCCAAATAATAGCCCTTGTCACAATTGGCCCCAAGCGGCTAGGATTTAATCAACAACTGACAGCTTCCCTAATTTTTATACCCAATTCCAACTTAAGACCAACCAGAGAAAGCCAAATATACACCCTTTGTCAATCCCATAGGATGACCACTTCTAGTTAGACCACCTACAGCTTCCCATGCCGACAGCCTCCAATCATGAGGACATACCTTCAGTCTTCTCTTTTGCCCACTATAAAATTTTCCCACTTTTCTGCCTTCCTGTGAGTCTCTGCCAAAATTAAGTGTGGCTGACTCCCTTGCTATAGCAATCTCTGAATAGTCTTTGCTTTTCTCATTTGGTTAGACTTTATTTATTTCCATAGAGGTATCAGATTTTAAAGTCAGGATTTTGTGTCTGGTCACCTAGGAAAGACCTGCTGGGTACAAAACAGGGCTCTAAGTTAAAATGGCTTAGAACAAAGACAGGACCAATAGAATATGTAGGTGTAGGAAGACTAGGCCAAGCTTGCATCCTTTGCTGTGTCCATTTCACAGTTAAGGGAACTAAAAAATGCTTAAATATAAGGAGGAAGAGATCTTTTTGTATGGGTTAGGCAAGGGTCATATGAAAAATTTTATGAAGTATCACTACTGATGATAATTTAAATAAAACATTTTAACAGATTAATAATTCTTATTGTTAAGATTTGGAAAGTGGCATTTGGGATCATAGTATAAAATACACAGTCTGTGAAAATGGAAGAAATAAGCAGAGTCTAGCTCCACCAAAGGGCAATACGACACTTGCTGGATAATATGCTGAATACAAATATGCATAATTAATCTGTTGTGTATAGGTAACTCTTATTAAAGAGAGTCAATTGACCAAGGGAAAACTTCAAAAGGTTTTATTTTTGCAATAACTTCCCCCAACTATGATATGTTCAACCCCCATCTTTCCACTGGAGATGGTCACTCACTTCCTCAACAACATCTCAGTTTACTTACACAATTTTTCAGTCATTCCTCACTCAGCAGTCACTTTTATTATCAAGGATTTTATGGAAACCTCAGTCTCATACTCGATTCAAAGCTCTTCTCTCCACCGGCCAAGGCTAGACCAACACCTCCTGAGTCTTGGCATGGAGGGGTCAAGTGGTCTCTTTAGCAGCATCCTCCCTCCTCCATCCTCCCTGTGCTTGGGCAGGGAGGTGGGACCGGCCAAAAACACACTCCTGATTGACTTCATGAGCTCACAGACCTCCTTGTTGGATGTTGCTACAAAAATCAAAAATTAAAATTAAAAATAAAAAATGTGATGCTAAATCCTTTAAAATATAACTTAAAATTAAATACTAATTCTTCTGATAGAATAAAATATATGTTTTAAAACCCATCACTTAGGTAAATAAATTTCTTCATTTAATTAGATGTTACCAATATAAAAATCAAAGGTTCTCCTTTAATGGTGTACCTTTTTAAATGTATAATTTTCAAGTTCACTGAAGAATGATATATTAATTTAAATTTATTAATATATGCAATTGAAAAATGAATTCCAAGCAAGCAGGAAAAAACTAATAACAAAATAATTTATCTTTCATTTTTGTTAATACTGGAGTGCAAATATTTGTTGGAGAATCAAATTGCCTTATTAATCAATTTGACCATAAATTATCATCCTTTACTCCTTCCTGCCACCCACAGTTAAAAATAAAACAAAAAAACACTGGAAGCATAGATACATTAAAACAACTTACAAAATAATACTAGGAAAGGAAATAAGTTCATTTTTAAAATTTCACTTTCATCTACACAAATATGCAAAATATGCATTTGTATAAATGTCAGATGCTTTTCATTTCCAGAGTTTCTAACTCAATGACAACATACAACATTTTTTTTAAATATGATAAAGTAAGTCAATAAAAAATACTTTTTCTTCTTAAATTATTAGTTCAATTATTTAGATAAACAGATAAAAAATACTTTAGGTAAACATGCTGTTGGCCAGAATAACAAGGACAAGAGCCAATAAGCATCCTTTTGTGTTTGTTGAGAAGTTAGGGAAGGCAGCCATTGCCCATGGAGACCAAGAGATTTGCACTTTGCTTGCACTTGCTTCATTATATCAAGGACAAAAACACAAGGACTAGGATCCAACAGCAATACATAAAGAAAATACCTTCTTGTGAAGAATAAGGGGTGGGTAAAATGCAAAATTTGTATAATGGATAAAAAACTTTAGACTCCATTTGGATTGCTGTACGGTAAATGAAAAATATAAATATTTTTTTCTTTCAAGGCATAGGGATAAGTCAGGAAAAGAAGGCTTTAAATTTTTGTCAGTGATTGAAAGTGAAGAATGCAGATAAAATATCTGAGAGGAGAAGGTTTTTAGTTTAAAAAATACTCTACATTGTGCTTTAATTATCATTAAAAATCACCTATATTATTAGGTGAATAAGTTTTTATAAACTTTCCTCAAGACATAAAATGGAATATTTTTCTGATAAACTTCTCATAGCTTTGATTTTTTGATAAAATGTAATTATTTGGACTGGAATAACCATTTGCCTCAGTTAATTAAAATTCTGTCACCAAAAGCTGGCTTTACGAAGACATCACAAATAAATACTGCACCATTGATTATGCTTTAGCTGAGTAATTATAGGGCATTGTGGAGTGTTCATGTCAAACTACCAAGAAGACTTTCCTGGAACACAAGCAAACACTAATCTGCTATAATTTAATCTATTTATACTTAATTTACAGTGCATAATATTTTTGTACTACCAGACATTTGAACTAATAGCCAGTATCCACTTCTCTTTTCTTTTTAAAATTATAATCCAATATATGTGAGATAATATCAAGAAAATAAGGAAAGTCATTAGTAAAGTTAATACATTGGCGAGTTTCCTGCAATATAATTACTGCAACTAGTTGATGAAGACGTATTTATAGTTCTAAAGACACATTTGTATTTTGCACATTTTCTCTTAAGATTTCTTCTTCTTCTATTTTCCCTTTTTTGTCTCCCTTTACCTTTCTCTCCTCCTTGGCTCAGCTTCTCCTGCTCACCCTGTTAACTTCTTGCATAGTTCCAGCACTCTAATAGATTATAACAAGGAACCAAAAATGAAGGTGCTTGATAATGACTGTTTTCTCCAAAAATATGCACACTGGAACATATTGATTAAAATATTCTACGCTGACTATTCTTAATTTTGATTATAATCAATCTCCTTTCTCGTCTCACTCAAGTCTTTTTTGTACTCTGCTACCTGCCTAAAATGTCATACTGTCCCCGTGTTACTTTTATGTGACCAATTCCATCTTGTCCTTCGGGTCAGGCATCCTATCGTGTGGAAAGATTTGCCTGTCTTCTTAACCTCCTCAGGTAGGCAGTCCTCCCTTCTGATCTAATGACTTTATAGATATAGCTTCGGCATTATATGATATTTAACCTATTTCAATAACTGCTTGTTTGTATGTCTTTTTACATAAAAGTATAGAAACCTTTTGAGAATAAATATTTTTAAATTATTAATATTTTATTTAAATTTTGCATGGCCCCTGATACATGTTGAGGTTCAAAACACATAGGATGAATGAAAAAATATGTGAATTAAATTAGTTAAATTAGTATGCTTAATTATTTTTTTTAATTTATTTTTTTAATTTCAGAATATCACGGGGGTACAACACTTTGGCCATACACATTTCCCCTGTTCTGCCCGTGGCAGAGCCACAATCGTGGTCATCCCCCAAACTGTGCTCCCCACATCCATTCAGTGAGAATTTTTCCCATCCCTTCCACCCCCCTCCCGCCCGCCCGCCCTCAGATGAATGTTATTGTCCTGTGTGATGTAAGTGTTCATCAGTTAGTACCAGTTTGATGGTGAGTACCAGTGGTGCTTGTTTTTCCAATCCTGTGACACTTCGCTTCGAAGAATGGGTTCTAGCTCCAACCAGGATAATACCAGATGTGTTAATTCACTGTTGTTCCTTATTGCTGAGTAATACTCCACGGTACACATATACCACATTTTATTCATCCACTCGTTTATTGATGGGCACCTGGGTTGTTTCCACATCTTTGCAATTGTGAATTGTGCTGCTATGAACATTTGCGAGCAGATGTCTTTATTATAAAATGTCTTTTTTTCCTTTGGGTAAATACCCAGTAGTGGGATTGCTGGGTCAAATGATAATTCTACTTTTAATTCTTTGATTTTATTTTAATTTTATTTTAATTTTTAATTTTAATTTTTATTTTAATTCTTTCATTTTATATCATGTTTAAGAAGTCTTTTCCTAACCAGACACCATGAAAATACTCTTCAATATTTTTCAGTAAGATTTTTGGAAGTCTCTCTTTCAGATTTAGATCTTTGCTACACAAGGTATCAATGTTTGTGTTGTTAAATGAAAATTACAGGAGGCCATTGCATTGGACCAACCTTTTGCACTAGGCTCTGACAGACCAGACCAAACCAAAATGGAGTCACACATATTAAGTGCCCCATAATCAAACTGAAACTTTAAGGAAGCAGTCAGATCCCCAAACAGACCAGTTTTTCCTGAAAACAAGAGATTTCAGTCTACCTTAGTCCGCAGAATAAGGAAGTCCCCTCTGCTTTAGCCCTTACCAAAAAAGTAACCTGAAGTAACCTGACATTAACCAATCAGCTTTTTTTATCCTATTGTTCTATTTCCTTGTTCCCACCTTGCAAAACCCACAGTTCTGCCATTGCTTAGTGGGAGCTCTCATTCTATTATATTTTGTAGGATGGAGGCTGCCCTGATTCATGAATTACAAATAAAAGCCAGTTAGATCTTTAAATAAATTTGTTTGTAATTTTGTCTTTTGAGGTAGGGAAATGTACATAAGCATGTTTGTTTATTTATTTGTTTGTTTACATTTATCTGTATATGAATGGCAAGAGGGAAGAGGACTTAAAAATATCATTCACTCAGATTAAATAAATATTTTTGGGTTAAAAAAAGAGTCAATCAATGAAGGTGTTTAGCATAAGATGGTATGACTCTAAGTTAATTTAATGATAATCATAATAAAAATGGTGTGAGAGATATTGGAACTATAACTAAGGAAAAATTAGGCAGACTTTACAGCTTGTCGATTTTGTTATTGCTTAATTAGAGAACAGGGTAATGTAAACAGAAGAATAGAGGGGAGTTGGATAATGAAGAATTTATCTCTGACCATGTTCGACTAGATTATTAAAAAATAGCCAAGATCCTGGGTGAGTAATTCATTATGGCTTTGATTCATGACAGGCATAAAGTTGGCATCCAAGAAATGTTTGCTGAATGAATGTGAATTGTTCAATGATAAAAGCCATAAGATAGGAGAAGAAAAAAATGGCAGTCCGATAGAGACCTGCCACCTCATCTCTCCCAGGGAAGGAGGTGAAAAAACGCCATGAGCTGCCTGCACAAGGATCACTCACGCCGAAAACAGCATTGTGAATTTACAAAGAAACATTGTGGGACACTCAGCCCAAAAGAAGAGGTGATAGGGGTGATACATTCACAAATATCAGAGAGCATAGGGAATACAGTAGAGAACAGAGCGTGGGAAGGACACACTCACCAGGTCAGCACAGTGCGGCCTGACCTACAGGCAGTCACGCACCATACCCACATAATTCCCATCCACTCAGTCAGGGACAAGCCCAGAGTTCGTGCAAAGCTATTGCTGGAGACAGTAGGCTCTGTAGAGTGGAAGGAATTGTGGGAACCATACAGAACTCTCGGGTTCACTGTACGGGGACTGCACAGGGCTGGGTAGAGACAGGGCTGAGATGCAACTTCCCGGGACAGTACGCAGGAATCTGCAGATGAGCACCTCACCACTGGAAGGCAGAGGGACCAGGGCAGAGGAGTTGAACAGAGAGGAACGGGATACACCCTTAGGGGCTGCCAGCAATTGTCTCTGTGGGACCCAGGCTGGTTGAGAAGAGCTGTGCTCATGGGTGTGATCTGAGCCCTGCTGTGGGCCAGGCTGGCAGTCGGCAGCCATCTTTAAGGTCTCCCACCTGGAGCTGTGAGCCAGGTCTCTAGCTTCCTCCCACCTCTAGCCTGGGTGCTTTTCGGTCTGGGAGCAACAGGCTACACCCTTGGGGGCTGCGGACAGCTGCCTCTGTGGGTTCCAGGTGGGACAAGATCCCTGATCTGTATAGGCAGGACACTTGTATATTGGAAACAGTTTGCATCGTGTCCATCTGGTCCTGCTTTCCTGGCTCTGGCCTACTACATGCCCTCTACATGCTGGTGCTAGTGCCCGCTCTTCAGGTCCCAGCCCTCCAGTACCCCAGAGATCAGTCACTTTGAAGGTCACTTGCCATGGTGACTCATTTTGTATAACTACCGGTTCTCATGGCAACCAAATGCCCCAAGTGCCACAGGGTGAACCAGAGCAGCTCCCCCTAACCCTGCCCACTTTATTAGGGAATTTCTTCCTATCCAAGAGTCCCTCTAGCTGTCACTATTCCCCATGGTGGGAACATCCCCCTGGCAGAGACTTCTGGGGATAGAGATGCCCGTCCACCTCACCTTGGGTTCTAGTGGTGGAAAAGGGGTGCAAAATTGGAGATCCTCTTATCAGCCAGTGACACATGGAGATGCACATCAGAGGGCCAGACGCACGAACTGGGGGAAAACTCAAGAGCCCACAAGTGGTCAGGAAGGGAAAATGCCCAAGATTGTGGACAGGAAAGAAAAAACCTAGCTATAGACCTCAGCAATCACACCAGATGGCCCCTCCCATCAAAAGCAGCTTTCCAAGCCCTGAGAGAGAGAGCTCTGAAATCCATAGCAGCGGCGCCCCCCAGGGGCCCGATAAGCAACCTCTGAGCTGTGTAGAATTGACTCAACTAGCTCTCGCAGTGCAGTTATAAGCTATTTTGTTTCTCCCTCCACCTCAGGGGGAGCAGGGTCAAAGTAACCCCTGGGAGCTACAAGGCCCCACCCAAAGCTTGGGGCTTTTTTATACCCCACCTGGGGGACCAGAGCCTGCCACGAGCACAACAGAATACCTAGGTAACTGGCTACTCCACACTAACTACAGTCAATGACAGTGGGAACAACTCCACAGCTAATAATATTGCCTTCCATCTCAAGCTATTATGGAGCAGTGAATTCATACCCTCAAGTACTAGCCACCAGCTTGGAGCTCAAGCTGGGAGAAAAAACTCACTACACTCCACTGGGAAGAGGTGAAGACAACAGGTCAGATGTAACCCAAGAGGTCCAACAAACTTGCTAAAATATGCCTAAGGCAATACAGACCAGTACTCCTCTCACTGGCTCTGCCAAAGAACAATCCTTGGGGGCTTGGAGACAGGGCCATAAACTAGCCCTAACACCCCCAGCCCTCAACCAAGAGGCCGGATGAGAAAGAATCAGCTAAAGAACTCAGAAACTGTGAAAAACCAGAGTGAAAAGTCACCCCCAAAAGAAATCATTAGTTCCTAAGCAATGGATACCAACTTATATGAAATGGGTAGACTGACAGAAGAGGAAATGCATTTATGGATTATAAGAAAGCTCAATGAAATTCAAGAGGAAATTGAATCCCAGCACAAGGAAACCACAAGAACAATGCAAGAAATGAATGAAAAATTTTCTAAATAAATAGAAGTATTATGGAAAAAACAAATGGAAATTCTAGAAATGAAACAGGCATTCAAGGATCGATAAAGCACAGTGGAAAGCCTTAAGAATAGGCTGAATCATGCAGAGGAAAGAATCTCAGAGCTGGAAGTTAACTCTTATGCGCTAAATAAATCAGTAGAAGAGAAAGAACACAAAAACAAGAGGCATGAGCAAAGCACACAAGAAATGTGGGATTATGTCAAGAGGCCAAACATAAGGATCATAGGCATCCCAGAGGGCAAGGAAGAAAATTCGCATGGGCTGGAAGATCTATTTGAAGGAATAAAAGAGGAAAATTTCCATGGCCTAGCCAGAAATCTCTATATCCAGGTACAAGAAACACAGAGGACTCCTGGGAGACTCAATATGAAAAAGCCATCACACCACATAATTATGCACCCCTTCAAGCAGTAAGGTGAAAAGAGCAGGTAACCTACAAAGGGAAACCTATCAGACTAACTGCAGATTTCTCAGCTGAAACCTTACAAGCCAGAAGGAATTGGGGACCCATCCTCAGTCTTCTAAAACAAAATAATGGTCAACCCAGAATTCTTTATCCTGCAAAACTAAGCTTCTTATGTGAGGGATAAATAAAGACTTTTCCAAACAAGCAATCACTGACAGAATTTGCAAAGACCAAATCTGCCCAAAGGGAAGTACTAAGACCTGCATTTTATACTAACCAGTGCAACAGACACCCACCAGTGTAAAATTCCCAAAAGCTAAAAGTCCAGAACCCAGATTTCACAATGGCTTAAGAGGTAAAACAAAACAAGAGTCTACCCAACAAGATAAACAAAAATCTACCCCAAATATCAATTCTCTCAATAAATGTGAATGGCTTGAATTGCCCATTGAAAAGATATAGGCTGGCTGAATGGATCAAAAAATACAAGCCAAGTATGTGCCGTCTCCAGGAAATGCATCTTACACACAAGGACTCATTCAGACTCAAGGTAAAAAGATGGCATACAATTTTCCAGGCAAATGGAAACCAAAAGAAAGCTGGGGTAGCCATTCTTATATCACATATCATAAACTTTAAAGAAACAAGAGTAAAGAAAGACAAAGATGGTCACTATATAGTGGTGAAGGGAAAAATTCTACAAGAAGACTTAACAATCCTAAATATTTATGCACCCAACAAAGGAGCACCCAGATACCTAAAGCAAATACTGCTAGATCTAGATGATATAAATAAATAGCAATGCTATAATAGCCAGGGACTTCAACACCCCACTGACAGAACAGGACAGATACTCCAAACAGAAAATGAGCAAAGAAACAATGGACCTAAACAGGACTCTAGAACATTTGGGCCTCAAAGACATCTACAGAACACTCCACCCAAATAACATGGAATATACATTATTCTCATCAGCTCATGGAATATTCTCTAAAATTGATCACATCCTAGGCCACAAAACAGATGTCAACAAACTTAAAAAAATAGAAATCATAGTATGTATCTATTCAGACCATAACGGAATAAAATTAGAAATCAATTCCAACAGAAACACACATCTCTATCCCAAAAACCTGGAAATTAAACAATATATTGCTGAATGACTATTGGGTCAAAGAGGAGATTCAGATGGAAATCAAAAGATTCTTTGAACTAAATGACAATGGGGGCACAAGTTATCAAAATCTGTGGGATGCAGCAAAAGCAGTCCTGAGAGGAAAACTTATCACCTTAAATGCCCACATCCAAAAGACAGAAAGGTCACAAATCAGTAAACTAATGAATCTTCTTAAGGAAGTGGAAAAAGAAGAGTAAACCAACCCTAAACCCAGCAAAAGAAAAGAAATAACCAAGATCAGAGCAGAATTAAATGAAATAGAGAACAAAAGAACAATACAGAAGATTAATAAAATGAAAAGTTGGTTCTTTGAAAAGATAAACAAAATAGACAGGCCACTTGCTAGACTAAACAGAAGCAGAAAGGAAAGGACTCTAATAAGCTCAATTAAAAATGAAAAGGAAAGGTCACAACTGATATCACGGAAATACAAAACATCATCTTCGAATACTACAAAAATCTCTATGCCCAAAAACATGAAAACGTGGAGGAAATGGACAAATTCTTAGAAACACACTACCTCCCTAGGCTCAATCACGAAGAAATAGAATTCCTAAACAGACCAATATCAAGCACCAAAATTGAAGCAGTAATAAACAATCTTCCAACAAAAAAAAAGTCCTGGACCACATGGGTTCACACCTTCTTTCTACCAAACCTACAAGGAAGAACTGGTGCCTATACTGTAGAAATTATTCCATAACATCAAGAAGGATGGAATCCTCCCAAACTCATCCTATGAAGCCAATATCACCTTGATGGCAAACCCAGGAAAGGACACAACAAGAAAAGAAAACTACAGACCAATATCCCTTATCAATATAGATGCAAAAATTATCAATAAAATCCTAGCAAACCAAATTCAAATGTACATCAAATAAATAATTTATCACAATCAGGTGGGCTTCATCCCTGAGATGCAGTGATGGTTCAACATACACAAATCTATAAACGTAATTCACCATATAAATAAAAGCAAGAACAAAGACTATATGATCCTTTCAATAGATGCAGAAAAGGCTTTTGACAAAATTCAGCACCCTTTTATGAAAAGTACTCTTAACAATATAGGCATAGATGGCTCATATCTCAAAATTATTAAAGCCATATATGATAAGCCCACAGCCAATATCATACTGAATGGGGAAAAATTGAAAGTATTCCCCCTTAAAACTGGAACCAGACAAGGTTGCCCACTATCTCCACTTCTATTCAACATAGTGCTGGAAGTCCTGGCCAGAGCAATCAGACAAGAGAGAGGAATCAGCGGTGTCCAAATGGGGGCAGAAGAGATCAATTTTTCACTCTTCATGGACGACATGATATTATATCTAGAAAACCTCAAAGATTCAACCAAGAGACTACTGGAATTGATAAATGAATTCAGCAAAGTCTCAGGATACAAAATCAATGCACACAAATCAGTAGCCTTCATACATGCCAATAACAGTCGAGCCAAGAAACAAATCAAAGATGCATTACCTTTCACAATAGCACCAAAAAAATTAAATGTTTAGGAACATATCTAACTAAGGAGATGAAAGACCTATATAGAGAAAATTACAAAACACTGAGAAAAGAAATTGCAGAGGATGTAAATAGATGGAAAACCCTACCATGCTCTTGGATAGGTAGAATCAAGTTTGCTAAAATGTCTATACTACAGAAAGTGATTTACAGAATCAATGCAGTCCCTATCAAAATACCAACATCATTTTGGGCAGATCTAGAAAAAGTAATTCTACACTTTGTGTGGATTCAGAGAAGACTCTGTCTAGCCAAATCAATCTTAAGCAAAAAGAACAAATTGGGAGGCATCAATCTAATAGACTTCAAACTATACCACAAGGCTATAGTAACCAAAACAGCATGATACTGGCACAAGAACAGAGACATAGACCAATGGAACAGGACTGAGAACCCAGATATAAAACCATCCTCATGCTGTCATCTGATCTTTGACAATGTAGACAAAAACATACACTGGGGAAAAGAATCCCTATTCAATAAATGGTGCTGGGCAAATTGGACAGCCACATGTAGAAGACCAAAACTAGATCCACACCTCTCACCTCTCAGAAAAATCAAGTCAGGATGGATAACAGATTTAAGCCTAAGACGTGAAACCATAAGAGTTCTAGAAGACAACATTGGAAAAACTCTATTTATAGACATTGGTCTAGGCAAAGAATTTATGAAGAAGACCCCCAAAGCAATCACAGCAGCAACAGAAATAAATAAATGGGACCTGATCAAATTAAAAAGCTTCTGCACATCCAAGGAAACTATCACTAGAGCAAACAGACAACCTACAAAATGGGAGAAAATATTTACATGCTACACATCTGATAAAGGCTGATAACCAGATAAACAAGAAAAAGTCAAACAACCCCACTAAAAAGTGGGCGAAGGACATGAACAGAAACTTTTCAAAAGAAGACAGAATAATGGCCAGCAAACATAAAAAATTGCTCAACTTCTCTAATCATTAGGGAAATGAAAATCAAAACCACAATGAGATATCACTTAACTCCAGTGAGATTGGCTTATATCAAAAAGTCCCAAATCAACAAATATTGGCAGGGATGCGGACAGATAGAAACGCTCATACACTGCTGGTGGGACTGCAAATTAGTACAACCTCTATGGAAAGTAATATGAAGATACCTCAAAAAGCTAAAAGAACTACCATTTGATCCAGCAATCCCATTACTGGGTAGTTACCTAAAGGAAAAAAAGACATTCTGTAATAAAGACATCTGCACTTGAATGTCTATAGCAGCACAATTCACAATTGCAAAGATGTGGAAACAACCCAGGTGCCCATCAATACACGAGGGGATTAATAAAATGTGGTATATGTATACTATGGAGTATTATTCAGCAATAAAAAGCAACAGTGAATTAACACATCTGGTATTATCCTGGATGGAGCTAGAGCCCATTCCTCAAAGTGAAGTATCACAAGAATGGAAAAACAAGCACCACTGGTACTCAACATCAAATTGGTACTAACTGATCAACATTTATGTCCACACACGGAAATAATATTCATCAGGGTCGGGCAGGTGGGAGGGTGTGGGGGGATGTGAATCCTCTCACCTAATGGGTGCAGGATTCACAGTTTGGGGGATATCCACAATTGTAGCTCTGACTTGGGCAGTGCATAGGCAATATATATAACCAAAGTGTTGTACCTTCATAATGTTCTGAAATTAAACAATAAAAAATGCACTGAAAAAAATGAAATTCAGATTTTTTAAAGCCATAAGATAGATTTTTTAAAGCCATTAATATTAATATAGGATTAATATTAATATAAGCCATCAGATAGTCAGACATTATCTTGAGAAATGAAAGTTTTGAAAGTATCACTGGGTACCACTAGTCTATCATTTCCAAAAAGCCAGCTAAGGCAGGTCTTAGTTTGTGGAACTAAGATCTCACCCCTGAGGGGTGAGAAAGTATGCGATTTGAATTTCTGTACTGGTGGTGTTAGGTTAATCTGTGAGTTTGGAGTCAACCCTCCTTGCTCTCTAATCTACTTTATTCTTGCTGAGTATGAGACATTCCTGTTCTTAGGCATTATTTGTTGTCAGAAGGAGGCCAAGCAGCTGTAGATGAGTATTGATCCTTGTGCAAACAGGAACAGAGAAAATGCTGAATATGATGTGACAGGCAGACACTCAAGTGGAAACACTGAGGAGAATCCCAAGGATGTTGGACTGGACATCTGAGGTGATGGATATTTTAAGGTTTATTAACATTTCATATTAGAATAGATAAGATACACATCAATCTATCCAAAAATTATAGTTAAAGGTAAATTGCATCCTCTAACTCTTCAGCCGAATCAGACTAATGCACTAATAATAGTTACCATTTTTTAATTAGATACTTTTGCCAATAACCTATTCAATTCTCACAGCAGCCTTATGAGGTAGGTTTGATTACTCAAATCACTTATCTGAAATGGAAAGTGAGAGGTTAAGTAGCTTTCCCCAGATCATTCCAGAAGTAAATGTCAGAAGTAGGGGTCCAAATTTATGTCTGCATGTCCCTAACCTGGAGATTTCATTTCTAAGCTATTTTGCTTTCCCACCTGGAGAAGCAACTACAGAGAATACAATTTCTGAGAAGTAGAAAAAGGATTTGCTCATAGAAAACATACTCCTGCCTGCCAAGTGATGCTTAAAATCCCCTTAACAGGGTGTTAAATTCTTTGCTTATTCTTTGCTTGCATGGTCTGAGATAAGGTTTAAAATGCAAATAAACTTTAGAGAGATAACATTTTGGGTGTAAATTCATGAAAAAAGAATAAAATATTTTTGTGAGCAGATTTGTTGAGGGAAGAAAGATGATGTGCCACATAGCACATAAGGGAGGGGACAAACTGGGACAATGGAAAGGGAAGAGAACTGGGGAAGATGAGGGAGATAACCTGTCCAGCATCCCTATTATTCCTAGGTAACAATCTGATCTGGCTTTTTTATCCTGGAATGTCCTTAGAATCTTTAGAAAAACAATAACAACATCTGGAAAAAAAGAAACCTCACATTGTTTTAGATAAACTTTCATATTTTAGAACAGTGAGAGGGAAATAAAAACAATAATACTTACAGAAATCTGAATACACTTAACTCCCCACTTTTGACATCCTGAAAATTGCTACTAAGCTATATTGTTACCCTTTGCTTCCCCCCCTTGATATTTTTCTTTTTAAAAGCTGGGCATTCAACTGTGTTCAAAGAGCCGTATCTACCTGCCAATGTTGTCTCTGGGAAAGAGGCAAGTTAAAAGAAGGATATTTTGCTGCTCCTGTAATATCAGAAAATGTGCACAGCTGCTACAAATATGCTACAATGGTAACATCTGGCAAACAGTTTCCCAATTGATTAAATTATTGCCATTTAGCAACAAATACATATCTTTTCTTATATTTTCCCTCTCCTCTCTTCAATCCCCCATTCATAACTAAAAAACAAGCTTGTATATACTTGCAGTTCTCTCCTAAATTTAAAATTCTCTTGAAGTGTGTAATGTTTAACGTTTGATTGGAAATTTGCATGCTTTAAAGAGTGTTTAATATTATAACTGGAATAGTTTGATACATTCACACTGTTTTCTTTTAACATTAAATAATTAACTGACCTTATGTAAAGAATGGAGTATATTTAACAACTGAAGAAAGTACTGAGCAAATTACAACCTACAAACTTCAGTATTTGGCATATACATAAGAAATGTCTATAGAAGTTTTAATTATCAAATGAAGAGATAGAAAAGAATGCTAGTTTATAGTAATAAAACTTGAAATGCTTTAAGATGAAATTGGTAAAGTTATCTATTTTTTTTCTTTTTGCCAAGCATGTATGTCTTCTCAACCAGAATTAAAAAAAAAAATCACCACCTCCACTATGAAGAAAAATTAAATAAATATTTCTCCCTGTGGAATATCAAGCTTCTGTTAATCAACAGAAAAATGCATTCACATGAAATCTTAACTTTGCCAATTTAAATTATCTTCTGTCATTATAGGTTTCATCTAATAGAAAAATCCTTATTTATGATGTCAGGATAAAGTAAAAACAAAGCAATAAAAAGCTTTATTTCAAAATGAGAATAAAACAAAACATTAATAATCTCTCTCTCTCTCTCTCTCTCTCCCCTTCACACACACACACACACACACACACACACACACACACACACACAGGCTCCCTATCAAATAACTGACATAATATTAAGCTTAAATAAATAAATTAATATGACCATAAATTTCCTCAAAAATTTCATTAACCATTATGCATAACATGTTGTTAAAGGCAGATAAAGTATGAAATATTGCCCAAAGGCACTGGATTATGGAAGCATTTTTTAAGGAACAAGGACTACCATTTATTGAATATTTATTATATGCCACGCACTGGCTAAAACACTTTACATATTTCATTCAATCCTCTAACAACTATATCACCTTATGAGCAATGTCTTTTTTTATCTCAGTTGACAAAAGCGGAATCAAGTTCTCAGTGATTAGGCAATTTGCCCAAGATAGCCAAAGTAAAAACAAATCGAACCCCATCTCCCTGATCCTTACTTCTCTCCTTTTTACTGTTCTCTACTACCACCAACAAAGTAACCTGAATCCTAGTTAATATAGTGTATCAGTCCCCATAGGAAATGTTCCATGGTATTTGTGATCATTTTCAAGCACAGAGAAGAAATCTCTTGAAGGAACTATTTACATTAGACCCTACTTAGCACCTATAGCCTATTGCAATTTACTTGTTAGTAATGCCTCTATTTTCAGGTGTATGAACCTGTTGATCTACATAAAGAATCTTAATGTAAAGTGGAGGACTACATGAATTGTTTTCAAATGTATGTATAATAGCTTTTCATGCAGTATAAGAACACCATTAACAATTACTTACATTTTGATTTTAATCTAGTATCTATTTTAATAAGAGTAAAGCACTTGGGGGGTATTCCAATGCTTGAAATGTAATACAAGAGCCTCTGTTGCCAGATCTGTATTTGGCTGAAAGAAAAAGCAAGAAAGGAAAGAATGAATGAAAGAAGGGAGGGAGAGAGTCAAGGAAGAAAGGAAGGAAAGAAGGAAGTTAAAAGGAAACATTTTGTTTTCCGCATTTAGAAGTATTAAAAGTTTATAAGTAAATAACCAAAGTAGCAAACATATTTTAAGTTTTATTTTTAGATCATAATCACACATTGATTTTTTTAAAATATGCCAAAATAAATCCCTAGCCTAAATTGTTATTATTTTATGTTTCCAAAAGGCTTATCCACTCATTGTGTGTTTATATAGAATACACCAGGCCACTGCCAGCTTTGCCCTGGTCCTATCAGCCAAATTTTTATAAAATGAATATTTCAATAATCTTTTATATATATTTGGAACTCATAGTGTTTATTGTATTTAAGTTTAAAATATTTTATTCTCACTGCACTACGACTTTTGGGTCATAATGTATTTTATGCGACAATATGTTGCATTGTAAATCTAATGACTGTATACATATTTAAGCATTAAATATATCTTAACCCTCATAGCAGTTCATTTTTGCTATGAATTTTGATTATTCATCTTAATATAACTCATGAATTTATAATTTGAAGTTTATGACATGTACAACTGAAATATTTTAAAAAGTTTAACTTTATCAGGGTTTTCATGTTCCAATTTAATGCCAGTATAAGTCATTTAACAGAACTTCAATATAGGTAAAACTTCTATTGCAGTGTTTATACATTTGAGAAAGAATGCAATGTGCATTACCTTACCACTTTTTACACAATTTTAATGGCCACTTTATATTGTATTTCAGTAAAAATGGCTCCCTCATTACTGAATTTTCTGCTTTTCATGTTAAAATAAATGCACTTATTTTTTCTGTTGTGTTTTTCTTATTCATCCTAGATCAAATTGACCATCTCTAAAAGTTATCAACTTTCACAAAGTGTTATGAAACAGTGCCTAAAAAATTAAAGATTGTTATACATAAGCTTATTATAAATTATTATAATTAATATTATAATTAAAATAGATAAGTAGAAGTTAAATTAGAATGATTAGTAGAGATGAAAATAAAAGCTGGATGATCTGGCATTATATTTTAAAAGGACTTGGACTTTGGTAGTCTGCATCTTAAATTGTTATGGGATGATACAGAAATTGCTATTTACTCTTTATTGATCAAGGTACTATCTATAAATAATGTAATGTATATTTAGATTTATTTTATGCTGTGTAGCATTATAACATTCTTATATGGCCCCCTGGCATACCTGCCCTATGTAATCCCCTAGCCTTAAGTGTGAGTGGGATTTGTAACTATGATGCAATATCATTCTGGTGCTTATGTTATAGGATAGAAGAAATTTTGCTGATATAATTAAGGTCTGTAACCAGCTGACATTGAGTTAATTTAAAGAGATATTACTCTTGGTGGGAAATACCCTTAGAAGAGATCATAAAGATTCAAATATTCTCATGTGAGATGCAAGATGCCAACAACTCATACACTTAGAAAAGTCACTGAGCACCAACCTACAGAACTGTGAGATAATAAAAGCTGGTAAATGTGTGGTAATTTGTCACTCTACAATGGAAAATAAACACAATACTCTTCTTATTTGGGGGCCATCTGCCATTATTTATGTCTTGGTAGAACTTCAAAATATTCAGAAAGGTTTGGTAAGAAGAGTGCCATGTGGAAAATTGTGTGCAATCTTAGAAGACATAGCTGCAAGTGCCCACTGGTGGGCACTAGACTAGAGTCTTGCTAGTCACCATCTAAACTTTATTTAACTGGTGCATTTTAACACATGGGAGAAGCTAAAACAGGTCCTGATTAGATTCTTGTATGACTATGGTTCCTATGAAGGTGCTGAACTTAGTATTACTCTCAGCTTCCTCCTCAAAGAGCAATTCCTGGAGAAAATACAGAAGAAAAACAAGAAACATAAAGGGTGGTAGGACATCCCTGAAGTGACAGAGGTTTCTGTTGAACTGGTGTATGTAGGTTGGCAAGATAATATAGGACAGTAAATGATGGTTCCCTTCTCTCTTGTCTATCGTCTCCACCTTGGCCAGCAAACATTCACCCACTACCCACCTTTACAGTCTCTCCAACTCAGCCCCACCCCATCATTGGCTTTGGACAAAGAGTGACAGCCTCGACAGCCACAATCCAGTCCACCTGAGTGGTGACTTAATGCTTGGGTCCATGTGTCCTCTTAAGTAAAATGAGGACGTCATTGAATCTTTGTGGCTTATACAGCTGAGAAAAGTAAGTAAGGCTCAGTTAACTCTGTGTAAACTTGCATACTGCTATTCTCCAAACTATTAAGGCTGATGAATTAAAATCCCTGGTGTAGTTCTTTCTAAAGCCACTTCTTTTCTGGGGGCAAAGGATGAAACCTGAGTTGAGAATTCAGAATGAGAAAGGACTGAATGTGCTTTTTCAAGGCTTGGGGCTTTTATGCTGGGCCCCATCAACCCTAGTACTCAACTCAGGGGTGACCGAATGGTGATCTGACCTTGTCTCTTATGAATTGACTTACAAGAAGCCAACACCACCAGGGAATTATGAACTTATGGTCCTAAATAACAAAATATTTGAGGAGCACAATACCTCCAAAAGAAATATAATACTGGGTTATAGTCCCCATCAGAAGCAGACATATTAGAATAAATGCATCCATGGAGTCAATCATGCATATTTGTATATTTTGGGAGTTAAAGTGTTAGTTAATTGGGAGTTAAACTATTAGTAATTACACTGGGATGGCAGATATAAACCTGGACAGTCCCGTGTAAATTGATTTATGGTAAGTCTACTAATAAATATCCTAAAAGAGGTAAGGGAAGATATGAGCCATATTAAGAAAAAATGCTGCATTAAAGAAAGAAGCAAGCAGCAATATTAAGAAAATTTTACTTGTTGAAACTTAGAAATAGGATAGATTATCTTCAGTATTGAAAACATTTTGTAATCAGACCTCACCTCCCAGCTGTTACATCTTATCACAATTACTTGTAATATATAGCATTTTTCTTCATTTGGAAAATGAATATAATAGCTCTGTCTGCTGCCTCCTCACTAGGCCATGGGATCTAGCTAGAATGCAATAAAATTATTTTGTTTTCATTGTATTAACATTCATAATTACCTCCTATTTATTGCAAATGTAATAATTTTAAATTGCTAGCATTAATATAAAGTTTTATTTTAAAAGAAGAACTTAAAAAAAGAATGAAGTAATTTAAAGAAAATACTAAATAAACATAGTGTGAATAGAATAGGAAAAAAATTCCTAAAGTCTGCCAATGATTGAATTTTAAATAAACTGGAGAAATGGAAAATGTAAGCCCAAAGAAAAGAAAGAAAGAAAGAAAGAAAATAGAAGAAAGGAAAAAAATGGAGCACTGAAAATTTAGAGTGTGTTTAAATCTCAGGAAGTCATTTAGTCTAATGAAGGTATAAATTGCTGTGAGGTCACGGTAGGAAATAGAACTGAGCAAGAGAAAAAGGACAGATCACAATGGGTCAATACGCTTGTGCCATATTAAGAATTTTGTGTTTCATCTTGCATACGATGGAAGTCTTTCTAAGTGGGAGAGTAATATAACTAAATGTGCTTCTTTTATAAAGATTATTTGGCAACAATATGCAGCAGAAAGTAGAGAGGTGTGATATGTTACAGATGCCAAATTGACGCTATAGCAACAATCCAAGCAAGGTATAAGTTACTGCCTTGTGATGTTGGCAGAGCAAATGGAAAGGTGATAATAAATAAAGACAGCATATGGAGGTAAAAATGAGTAAGTCTGAGTGGCTGATGGGAGCTGGGCTTCAAAGAGAGGAAAGTCTGAGGTGTGTCCCAGGTTTCTGACTTGGATAACTGCTTGAATTATTTTTAGTTGCATTTAATGTTTATTCTTATTATAACAGTGAGTAAACAAATTTTTCTTGACAACAAATTTTGTGCCAGGCTGTGGGTGAAGTATGTTCCTTGATTATTGCATCTAATCCTCAGAATCAGCAAACAAAGTTGGCTATATTAATGCACTCATTTTACACACAGAAACTAAGACTTAAGAGTGGTTAAGTAGCTCACCTGAAGTACAGGATTTTGAATCTATCTAGACTGCCTATTCCACTACCTGGGCTTTTAAATTCTCTACCTACTATGCACCTAAAGCTACTGTTTATAAACTGAAGCTTACAGGGAAAGAATGGGGGGAAAGTTTGGGGGAGGTGGGATAGTGTGTATTTCTATTGTGCAATGGTTATCACATCCGCCTAACACAGCACAGATTTCTAATACACAATATTGGGGGAATTAGAACTGGTTGCTAAGATTTGAGAACTACCAGTAAAGAGGCGGTAAAGGAAGCATTAGAGGACAACAGGGAATTTCAAAAATCTGTAGAGTTTAAGGACATAAATTCAAAGACAGAACAGAGAAAGATCGGCATTTCAGCGACAGATAGAAGAGGAGCAAAGAACCAAGACTGGGAGAAAAATAAAGAGATAAACAGGAGATAAACTGAACGAGGTTACCCAGCATGTAAAAGTGCTGAGAAGGAAGAATGTTTAGCATTAAAAAATGCCACACAGGAGCCAACGAAAATGAGTATTTAAAAATGACCTTTGGATTTGGCACTCACGGGACATTGACAACCTCAGAAAGAGCAGTGTGGAAGGAGTTAGGTGGACAGATTACTTTTTCCTAATAAGTTTTTAGGAGGTGAAAAAGTGGCAGCTACTCTATTAAAAAGAACTTGCCTGTGAATGGGAAGGACAGGGGAGAATCTTATGATTGGCGAGGAAAACGGGGTGGAAGAATGACGCTGTTTGCAAGGTAAGGAAGAGTTAGGTGTGCCTTCAGAGCAGGGAAGAGCACAATTAGAAAAGGTGAGATTGCATGTACAGAGGACAGGGGAAATATTTGATAGAGAAAAATTCCTAAAGAAAAAGTAAGATGAGGATCCAACGCACACACAGGACCAGGCATTGATAGGAAGAACAAGACATAACCCAGGCTTGACAGTAGGCATACGGTAAATATCGATAGGTTTTTAGTTGACGGTAAGAAATTTGGAAGATTATCCCGGAATAATCTGCATTTCTCTGTGAAATGTAAAACAAGGTTTCTTTTCGGGACAGCAGAGAGAGATGCATAGGAATGGGAAAGACACTTTGTAAAAAATTATAAAGTCTGTAATAACTTGTTAGGGAAAGGAGAAAAAAGCTGTCAATCAGAGGTGCAAAAGTGTTGGTAAGTACTACTTTCCCCAGTGAGGGAGGCTGACGGCAGGAACAGACGGGAGAGATGATGTGATCAACCAAAGCTTTGGGACTGGCCAAGGGCGGGACTTCTTGGCAAAGGAGAAACTACATACAAAATTATCCCAAATGATGGGAATCTTACTGGATAAGAAATGCAGGACCAATCTTAGGTCAGGAAAATTTTCAGTGTGTGGCTTGTAAGTTGTGCAAATGGAGTAGTGATGAAGGTTTTAAAGTCAAGGATGTAATGGACATTGAAGCCAAATAGCTAAATGATCATTTCAATTGGTGCTACAGAGAGATTCACTCATTTCTCTGGGTTTTCTCTCACATACACATGAGGCATATATACTAATAAACTTCTGTTTGTCCCTCAAAAAAATAAATAAATTGATGTTACAATTTTCTAGGACTATAACATGGCTTGGTTAAAAATCCAGTTGGCAAAGAGCCCAGTGGAATCCAGTTTTCTGTTTGGGTAGAGGATCGTATAGCACGGATTTCACAAGGCTAGAGAATAAATATTTTTGCAGAAAGGTAGAAGAATAATATTTTTGAAATGGCAGGGATTTGATCCCCACTGCTTCACTCAAGCCCCTTGATATTTTAGGGAGAAATATTTGTTGTTGCTTGTGTTATCACTGTGATTTGGGGCCTTTCTTAAGATAAAGGCTAGGTGACAAATTACAAAGTCTGAAACACCAGTAGGAAAAGACAATCCTATAAAGGCACGTCGGTGAGGGCAGCCCTGGGAATGACAAGACCATGCTTACTTGGGCTGATCCCAGAGGAAACTTCTCCCATGTCAGATTTTTCAAGGGAATGGTTCTCAAGGTAGGCAAAGATATAGTAATCTTAGCTACTCTATTTAAAACATTTTTAGGATGTTATCACTGTTTATTTTTTAGCTTCTACTTTTAAGTTTCGGGATAATGCTAATCTCAGCTATTTAGTATCTACATCCAACATACATAAATTAGAACACAAAAAGCCCATGCAGCTATGTTTTGGGTAGGAAAATCTAATAGGTGGCAAAAAGACAGAATGGCATGATTGTAAATTACATATTTGTGTGCAAGAACTTAAGTTGTACAAAATATGCTATTCCATCAGCAAAGCTCATAGCATTTATAGATCAGTAAAACATCTTTAGACATTCTTCAGATATCTGGCTTAGCAAAAACTTGAAAAAGCACTTAGTCATGTATTTTTGTGCTTGATAGTAAAGCCTATGAATACTTCAGAAGGCAAATTTAATCTTCATTTTTCTATATCATCTATGTCAGGTCCCATCCATGCTGAATTTGTAGAAAATATTACTGTTTTCAAATCATACATTTATTTTGAAAGGAAGGATTATGAGATCTCAAGGCTGTGGAAGGCTTTTAAGGTCAGGAGCCCATCCACACAACTGGACAAACTTTTCTATGTTTAGAGTTTTTGTCGTAATTACGCACCAGTTTTAGTTCTACTCTTGCCTATGTGAACCATTGCACCAGGGGACATTTAGGCCTACTGCTCCATGACAGCCAGCCATGGGGTGAGGCTGTGTTAGGATCATTTTGTAGTGATGAGAAAGTTGATCGGAGATGTTATGGGCTGAATTGTATCTGCTCAAAATTTATATGTTGAAGTCCTAACCCCTTGTAACTCAGAATGTGACTGTGTTTGGGGAGAGCATCTTTAAAAGGGTACTTAAGTTAAAATGAGGTAATTAGGGTGAATCTGAATCCAATGTGACTGATATTCTTATAAGAAGAGGCAATTAGGACACAGACGCACACACAGGGAAGATCATATGAAAACACAGGGAGAAGATGGCCATGTACAAGCCAAGGAAAGACCTCACGTGAAACCAACCTTTCGGACATCTTGATCTTGGACTTCTAGTCTCCACAAGTGTGAGAAAATAAATTTCTGTTGTTGAAGACAAAGCCTGAGATATGTTTCTATGGAAGCCCTATCAAACCAATACAAGAAGTAAAAGGAGAACAATCCCTACTGTGCTAGTATGCTCTTTGTAGATCCAGTTTGTAAGACTCTTTTGTCTGCCATGCTAGTGACAATCCAGTTATTCTTACACAGAGGAATGATACAAACAGTTCAAACAGAGGAATCAAGGCTGCTAAAGAATCGTTGTGTGTCCTGAAATTCTGACTTTTTGTACTATTTTTGCCCTTCATATTTCAGAGGAAGGGTTTGAAAAACAAGCTTAACATTCCCTGGGGCAAAAGGGGTAGGGAGAAGAAAGAATTTAAATTACCTGCTAATGAGTAAAACTCCTTGGTGTATAAAGCTAAACTTTTAAGTTACTAATTCAAAGATTTTCTGTTTAATGTATGATTTCAGAATACACTCCAATTTAGTGTTTAAGGCATTAGGAAAACTCAGAAGCACAGCTCGAATGCATTCTAATTATAAAATTAAAAGATTGGATATTGAACTACTTAATATGCCACTTACATACTTTCATACAATAATGAGTGTTTCAAAATAAGCAGCAGGCTTATAAATTCAAATGGATGGTAGTTGGGTTATGGTAAATCTGAGTAAAATGTGATTCCCTTATCTGAAAAGAAATACATAGAAAAAGAGCATACCAAATATTTGTCTACAAACGTCAACAATATAGTAAATCTCAGCAATCTTTTGAGGGATTATAGAGCAGATAGAAAGTGACTCAGCAGTAAACCAAATAATTTATATTGGAAACTTTTTTAGTGGATAAAACATTTTCCTGTAGGTAAACATTAACTTTTTTGGCCTATTACTGTACATTGGGGTAAAGGTCCTCCAATTTTGCTACATAATTAAGCTGAGAACCTTAATGACTTTGCAAAGATGTGAGAGGGGTTGGCCATTTACCAGAACATGATATGGGGGTTGAAATTGTTCTGTGACTTGTTCCTGTTGAGGAATCTTTATATTACTAATCATTAAATAGCAACGTATATCTATTAAGTGGGAAAAATATATGCATCTTTTCAGTTGGAAAATCTAAATCGGTAAGATGTTTTCTGATTTTTTTTTCTCTCAACTATGTCCCTGAGTCCAAGTAGAGTAGGTATTTAAGTGGAGGAAGAAAACAAACAGGAAAGATAGAAAATATATGAGAAATGGAGGACCCCCTTTTTATCACCTTTAAGGATTAATCAACAACTGTTTGTAAAAGTAATTTTCAAAGGTTATTCTTTTGCTTAAAAATCTCTTAAATTTATATTTTGCTGAATAAATTTAGAGTTGATTATAAGACATTCCAAAAGTTTACATTCAAATAGTTTGGCTGGTAGTTAATTTTGGCATTATGACATACTATAAATTTATTTAATTTCTTTCAAAACATGTTCTAGCATTTATGACAGGTTTTACAATAGATTTATTGTACCTAGTTAATATTATTGTTTTATTTCAAATATATACAATTTTCTTTTTATCTTTCTCTTTTACAACCTCTATTTCAAGATAAAATATTATATTTTTAAAAATTGACTTGATGAACAGGACTAACAGTTTAGTGCCCTGTGCTCTCGAGAATCTCCCTGCAATGACGTAAGTCCCTATGGCAATTACTCCCCTTCTCCCCCCTTTCCTGGGCGAGGGCTTTTTAACATCTTCCAAGGCCCTGATTCACACCAAGCTAGGAAAATAAAAGGTCTTTGTTAAGATGAAAAAATGTGACAAAAATTCTGTCAGGCTTAACAAAATAAAAGCAACATGAACAACAACAGTAGCAGTTGACTTGAGCAATATAAATATTGGGCTTGTGTTTGGATATTGATTCAAGTTTGGCTGGACAGTTCTTCCTCATGCCTGCCTACCTCACTCTTCAAGCCCCCAGTGACAGACCTGGAGGAGCTGGAGCTGTTTCCTCTTCTGCCTCTTTGAAGGAAAATCAGTTAAACCTTGTTGATGGAGAGCTGGAGTCAGGGTTGAGAGGAGGAAACAGGACCCTAAGGGGAGAGAAGGGGTGTGAAAAATCTGAGAAGACTATTGTGCATTAAAGGCAAAAGGAAGGTGGGCAGAAAGGAGGGACTCCCTGACATCACAGGTAGATAACTCAGTGTCGACTGGTGGGGACTCATAGGTGCCCTGAGGAAAAATATTAAAAACAAAGAAAGAAAAAAAAAATTTTGCTACACCATCCTCTGGATTCTGTGTGTACATATATGATCATATAAAGTTGTGTTTTTCACTTATGGAGATAAACTGTACCTTGCTACATAGTTAGGCCGTGAGAGATTACACACAGAAGTACAAAAATAAAAGGAACTTGGTATCAGAGGTGGAGAATAAAAACAAAAACAATAGCCCTAAGGAATAAGAACAGAGAATGATTTCTGGAAGTGTAAAGCATATTAGAACAAGTTGGTGATAACACCACAGGGCTAAGGAACCCAAAATCACATACAGAGAGGACAACACCATAAAAGAGTGTTTTTCCCTCTGAATTCACAAATAATTCTAAATCAAAAGCAGAAGCAGTGGAGGCAAGAAGAAAGAGACTTTCCTTTGTGTACCAGCTCACTGCACAGACAACAGAGCCATCCACCCCTCTGCCCTCCAGCTATCTGAGCAGAGTGGACCTGGGACTAGGGTATCAAAGCAGTAACTTCTTGGTCGGCACACAGGCAACGTTTGTACCCCATAATATTCCGGAATAATAAAAAAAAAAAAAAACAGTGACTCCAGGACCAGCTTGGGGCAGTCAACTACCATGTTTAGAAGACCGTCATCAAGAGCAAAGTTCCTATAATTAGAATTTCATTTACCACAAATACACTCTTGTTGGACTGAGGACTGATACTTATTAATTTTGCTTACTATCACTTTTAAATTATGAAGCTAATTTTAAAATATAATAATTCTCACCAAACATTTAAGAAAATCATTTGAGATTTTCATTTACAAAAGCATGTAAGAGTGGCATTCTTATTATAATACTCCATAATAGTATTATAGAGGAAATGATTAACCATAAAGGTCAATATAATCAATATCGAAAGAAATATTTGAAAGTCAACGTATCCATTTCATTTTTTAGAAAGCATAGTTTGCTAGAAAAATGTGAATGTTCTATGAAAAAGATGTTGCCAAAACAAAATTAAACCAAACATTAGTTGAAGATCATAATCAAAATAGTTCAGGATAAAAGTAGAGAATTCAAAAATCTGAGGGGTGGATTCTCTCATAACACATGTGAAATAATGAAAAAATGAAAAATTATACACTGTGTGAAGAAGGGCAACTGATATGGGTAATAGATGCAAAGTTTCACCTGCTTAAATAAAACACGACGGAAAGCAAGAGGAAGGGAATTAACACATAAAATGAAAAGAAGACTCATGGAATTAATCCTGCGTACAGTAAGTAATCTCTCTACTTATGGGTCATGTGAATAGGGCACAACTAATTTATTTAGTAACTACTAAGTGTGGGTCATCATTCTAGACAGTATATGTACATTTTCACATTTAATGTTCACAGCACATTGAAAGCAAGCTTATATCACCATTTTAAAGATAAAGATCCAGAGGTTTAGACACACTAATCATTGTCTTCAAGTCATTTAAGTAACAGATCGAGTTACTCAGTGTCCTAAAATTATTCAGGGATTTGGGCCTTTTAACTTGGATCAGGTGTGAATTCTACAGTGCTGGATGCAAATAACTACTAGATGTCTAAATAAGCATTTCATGTTGTATTGAAGTAAAATGCTTTAATATGTGTAGTAATAAATTTTCAAGATAGAGAATTCAAGTCTCTGAAACATAAGTCTAACACACTAACATACATTTTCAGAACGAACTTCTCTCCCCTGACTGTTGGTTTAACAGCATCCTCATATCTACTACAGCTGTATTTGCCAAAACTGAAAATGGTAACGAGTCATACACGTAAGACAGCATCTATTGTCTTGCTAATGGCTGTATAACTTCTATTACTGTTGGTAATAATTTTGAAGTTATACATTGCCTATGAAAAATCTTTGTTTTACAAGTTTTTATTCAGTACTTGACATGATTTTGTGTTTAACAATGGCAATCTTACTATTCTTTACTTTTTTTGACAATTACGTCTTTTTGTTGGTTTTGTAGCAAGAAATTAGAATGGCCCAATAAACATATTTTGTATATTAAAATATTGTTAATGGCATCGTTTTTCTTCTAATGTTATGCTAACTTCATATTGCCTTTCTTTTACTATTCATTTTCTATTAAACCACAAAAGGTTAGCATTGAGGTCCTATGTTTGGTTTTGTTGTATTTTGCTTTAGATGGAAGGGAGAGAATTAATAGTTAGATTTATAAGGATCCAACATATTACAACTATAATGAATATAGTTGAACTATTCATGTGAACTATATTCATATATACCACCTATAATGAATATTTCATAAATGTTCAATCATTGTAACTCATCTAAAAAATAGTAAAAGTCCAAGCTGGAAAAAAATGTATTGCTTTCCTGTAGTTCCCTTGTCTATCAAAATTGATTTTAATAAAAATTGCATTTCTCAGAAAAGCATTTAGAAATCAGAGAACAAAACATCTACCCAAAAACGTGGAGAAGCTCTGGAATTTTCTGAAAAGTTATAGGTTAAATCACAGTGTCTGTAACATGTGAATAGTGTACCTCTTTGTTCTAAGTGCCAATGACATTACATCATTTCCCCACTTAAAAAGTGAGAGAATACACATTTGTTCAGAGAGTATTGGAGACTTTGAAGCGAGATACAAATAAAACTAGCGTTTTTGGAATATCTATACATGATACAGTGTTGGAAATTTTATATTTTTAAATCACATAACACTAAATCCCAAAAGGTAGGGATGTAGAATTCTTATTTTACATGTGACAAACTTGAAAATGCAGTGAAAACCACTTGGGGAGTGGCCAGAGCTCAAGAACTCCAAAACTCATGTCCGTCACAACCCATTCAAAAGCAACTGAGTGTTTTGTTTTGTTTTGTTTTTTCTTTTTGTCATAACTAAAGAACTACGCCAGAAAATTTCTATTGGGAAATGAGGGAAAAAATTAACTATTTTGATGTGGGTAGAACAACATGCCTGCTTTTTGTAGACTGGGCGAGACTCTCTTGTGCAATCAGAATCTGTCCCTCAGCCCTGTTTGAGCACAAGCTTAGCAGCCATAAAGGCAACAGTGGGACAAAGAGAGTAAGTGAGACAGCTGTTATTGACAATCTTAACAAGCTCTGATCAACTGATTTGTGTAGAAGATCCAATTAGACCTGGCTGACCAGAGCTCTGTTGATATCAGAACGAAGTCCGATTGTGAGGAGAGTTCGTTGTTAGGATCCCCTTTGGCCAACTGAATTGATCAAGCATTTAAACCCCCTTTGGTTTATATCCCATAAAAAAGGTACTACCATTACTTGTCTGCATATATTAAAAGCCAAACCCGTGAAAAAGCATAGTGAAAACCTTTTTGGTAAAAATAATCACGTACTTGTGTTTCCATACACATATAAATAATAATAAAAAGTGTGTTATTTTTTCTTCATCAAATGTTTCAAAAAAATTAAATCTAATTCTATGGAATAGGCCTAAAATTAGTGAAAGAGCATCTTCGTATGTTCTTCATTTGCTATTTTGTCAGTAGAGCTCCATAAAACTTCATAAATTATTTTAAAATTATTTAGCAGAGTGGTTAAAAAACACTTGTCTTCACTAACTTTAAATTGAATTCTAATTAAGTTGCCTTGTTTTTGTTTGTTTTGTGATTTTAGATATACAGTTTTTATGCATATTTCTAATAAATTTTATTGCATAAATTCCAAAGTTAATATATGCCAAATGAATGCATGAATCTAACTCTTTTAATTTGATTCTACTATTCTTTGATCCATTAGCATTACTGGTGGCTTAAATTGTTATTGGTCCCAAAACATAAAGAATGTCAGTTAACTCCATCTTCCATACAGGCTCAGAGCAATTCATCTTAAGCCTTTATACTTCAAACTCAAATGTAGTAATATTTATGTAGTAGATTTATAGTGGATTGGTCAAAAACAAACCTAACATTAATCAAATTTTAAGGTTTCCCTCTAGAGCATTAAGATTAGGTATTTAACAGCAGAAGGTAGTGAAAATACCAGAATGTCATAAGACACCATGAGGTTTGGACAGCTGATATAAAAGACAGAAATAATATATCAGTTCCTTGTCTTCAGGTTATTTCACTTTCTAGTATTCCACATTTGACACTGTAGTCTTTATTTAGTCGGCCAAGTGTATATTTTCTTTGAATGGTTAAAAGGGCAACAGAGAAGAGTTAATTGCTTCCTTGTCTAGATACTACTATATTTTGCAGCATACGATCACTTTCTTCTAGATCTGTTTTCTTACTCAATTTAAATTTGATCATTTATTTGTTCAATGGTAACCAATGTAGTGTTTGAAACAAGATATATATTTACTATATCTTTCTTCATTAAATTAATTAGTATTATGTCCAAGAAATTTGTGCTATGTATAGATGTATATCTATTCATTTTAGCCCCAAACAAGATAAAGTACATTGAGAATAGAGGGCATGGCATTTTGACATTTTTATCATAGCAAGCACACAGGGTCTGGCCCTCAATAAGTTCTCAATTATTTGTTGGAGGAACAAACAACTGGATAACTAAATTACTACATATAATATTTGCTATGGTTTGCATGTTCATCCACTTCAAAACCCATGTTAAAATTTAATTGCCATTGTAACGGTACTAAGAGGGGGGACCTTTAAGAGGCAATTAGGCTATGAGGGCTTTGCCCTCCCAAATGGATTAATGCTATTATTGTGGGAGTGAGATCATTACAAAAAGGTGAGTTCAGCCTCTGTCTCTCTCTCTATGCCTTTCCATCATGTCATGCCTTCCACAATGTTATGATGCAGCAAGAAATTCCTTTCCAGATGCCAGCACCAGCACCTTCATCCTGGACTTCCCAGCATCTAGAACAGTGAGAAATAAATTCTGTTCATTATAATTTACCCAATCTGAGATAGTTTGTTATAGCAGCACAAAATGAACTAAAATAATATTCATTGTCTACAAATGATCAAAAAGATTTCACAAAATTACACTGTGTGAAAAAAGTTACTTAACCCTAATAATGTCATATCACTCTATTATCCACCCTTTATTTTGAGAATTTTCTTCTCTAGGATCTCATTTTAAAAAGAGGTTTTAAACATAGTGAAATATTATACTTATGGTTGCCTTAAAATGTTTTCAAAACCTTAAAAAAGTCCTAACTTTTTAATTTATTCAAGATTCCACAAAGTGAGCAGTCTGAAGAACCTCTGGGCTTTCCCAAATGGAGCCTCATCCTCCTGAGTTTCTGCTGGTTTCCTCCCATCACGCATGTTGGCTGGCTCTTTTATGGTCACTGCAGACCCAGTATCTTGGTTAGTGATGAAGATCCCAGTTATGACCTAGATTGGCTATGTATACCAAATCATTGCATGGAGGATTTGAAAAGGTGTTTATTCCTCATGAACCAATTAAGGACAGGACCAAATGGCTTGCTTAAAAAGTGGCATAGGAGGTGGGAGGCCATAACATTGTAGCCCTCTGTGTGCTCAAGGGGGGCTTAAAATTCTTTGCTGACCTGCTACATTACATCAAATCACTGAACAGAAACTGTGGCAGATCCATTCCTATGACTGTAGATTTTATCAGGCTGAAGAGCTACTGTAATGACCAGTTAATAGGGGATATAAAAGTAATCAGCAGAGATGATCTCTCAACTTTAACTGGAAAGAATGTTTTAATCATCGAAGATATAATAAAACAATGCAAACCTTGCTTTTCTTAAGTAAAATAATACAAAGATTATCAAGGTTGCAAGCTTGCTGGTGAAAAGTACCCCAGGAAGTGTTTGGTATATGGCAGATTAATGTTTGTGACATTAATGAAACTGGAAAAGCAAAATGCAAAGCTTAAGATGGGAGTTTAAGTTGAGTTTGGAAACATCTGAAGTCCCATTGACATCTCCAGTAAATAAATGATTTATTTCTGTGTTCATCTGCTCAATGGAGCTTTTTACATGTACCTGCTAAGAATTTTGTCGTTTTTGTTTTTAAGAAATGTCAGTGGCTGCATTCCTGGACTCTTTATTTGCACTATAACTTATAGTCATTTAGTTTCCTTTGGTGGATTGTTGTTTAACGTATGAATTAAAAAATTATCTTAAACCACACCATCATTGAGTGACAATATAAAATGGCATCTGCAAGAAACATTTAAGAGTAGAAGGTTTTTTTTGTAATTTGTATTTTAGTTTTTATATATTTAGGGAAGAGCAGAAGTGATTGAATATTGTTAATTATACTGCTGTGTGTTTAGAAAAGTAAGAAGCAGTTTTTATATCAATGGCAGCATCTAAGAGGTTTTGTTTGTGGAATAAACCTATGTCCTGCAATTATTATTGTAGTGTGTCAGTAGTGTCGACTGTATTTTGCCAATTGTTCAGATTATTTTAGGTGAATCTTTGTCATCAGTTGCTTTTAAAAGCAAATTAGTAAATCTCCTCCCCCAAAAATGTAAACTTCCACAAAGAACTGGAAGTTGTTTGGGGACATGGTTTGTTCTATAATAAAATATAAAGTAATAGAGCTGTGCACATGAGCATGTGAGACCTCTTCAGAAGAAGAAACTTCATGAAACTGACAAACTTTCTTATCAAATCAATTGTGTGAAAACTTTTTCTTTGTTGTAGCAATGGGAACTTTCACCATGTGTTATTAAGAATCTCACAGGGACTAAAAGAACAAAACATGGGACACAGCATCACTGTCTTCATGACAGAAGAAGGCTTGGCTCCTTCATGAGAAAAGCTTACTTAATTCATAACAATGGACCAAAAATAACAGTAAGACCATGGATTCTAGGTTGTAGGTTACTCAGAAATAGAAGGGGGTGAGGGGAAATTTTGCTCCCAGTGGAACTTCAGGAGTTATGAGTTCTTTCCAAAGTAGTGTGAATAACTAACTTCAAATGGTGGGGTATCTTTCTATGAACTGTGAGCAATAATCTCTGAGTGGCATTCAGATTACCAGGAAAATAGTCACTGGATCTTTAGCTTAAATCAAAATACAACTGAACAAAAGTCCCAAAATAAGTTATTTTATATACTTGGTCTCATAAAAAAATTACACCAATTTTATATGAATTATAAGATGAAAGGAAGAATTTTGGCTAAGAAAACATTTTGTAAAGTGCTTGGTTTGGTTTGGTTTTGCATTTTTTTAATTTACCCGATATGTACACTGTACACTCCAGACACAAAATTTTGTCTGCATTATAAACCCTCGATTAGCCAGCCAGCTATACCAAATAGAGCTGAAAGATCCTTTTATCTGGATTCTCTTGAGACAATCCACATATAACTTTTGACTCCCCCAAAACCTATGAATAGCCTACTGTTGATTGGAAGCCTTACCAATAACATAAACAGTCACTTAACACATTTTTTGTATGTTTTATGTATGTATACTATCTTCTTAAAATAACATAAGCAAGAGAAAAGAAAATAAGAACATAAGGAAGAGAAAATACGTTTACTTTTCATTAAGTGGAAGTGGTTATCATAAAGGTCTTCATCCTCACTCTCTTCAGATTGAGTAGGCTGAGGGGGAGGAAGAAGAGAAGGGGTTTTGTCTTGCTGTCTCTGGGGTGGCAGAGGTAGAAGAAAATCCACATATAAGTGGACCCATGCAGTTCAAAACTCATGTTGTTCAAGCATAAACTGTAGTGTGTGTGTGTGTGTGTGTGTGTGTGTGTGTATACAGGTCCTAAAATCTGAATACTTGTGTCCCCCCAAAATTCATATGTTGAGACATAACCCCCAATGTGATAATATTAGGAGGTAGGGCCTTTCGTAGGTGATTAGTCCATGAGGGTGGAGCCCTCATGAATGGTGTTAGTGCCCCAATAAAAGAGACCCCAGATAGCTCCCTTGCCTCTTCCTTTACAGGAGGACACAGCAAGAAAATTTCATCTTTGAACCAGAAATTGGGCACTCACCAGACAACGAATCTGCTGGCACCTTGATCTTGGATATCCCAGTTTCTAGAACTGAGAGAAATAAATTTCTGTTGTTTATTAGCTACCCAGTTTATAGTATTTTTAATAGCAGCCTGAAGGGACTAAGGCAACAAGTAGATTAGCCTAATTACATACGGCCTTATGAATCCACATAGAATTTGTTTCACATCTTCAGTGACTGTCAGTAATGTAATTTTCAAAGGTTGTGTCATGGAAAGATGTTTATATAAATGAAAGAGTCCTGACTTTCACTTATGAAAGACATGTTTAAACATACTTTCATCCATTTATAAAGCTGACTTGTCACACTTAGAGTGAGACCGTGAACCCAAACATCTGAATTCAATAAAGTCATTTAATAAAGTTCACATGTTTATACAAAATGAGGCAATAAAATCAACTGGAAGACAAGAAACTTTTGGGTCACCTGCAGCAGCTTGAGCAGCCTGCCCTCTTGCCCAGCTAGGGGACATCCAAGGTACCTCTTGTCAGTGTGCTCACATCCCAGCTGGACAGCTTGAGACAGGAGCTCGTAAGTAAATGAAGTGGCCTTTCTCTAGAGGAGGGCCAGGCAGCTGGCAGGGTCATTGTACCCCTGACATCAAATTCTCGAAGACCTCTTCTCTCTCAAATTCCATTCACAGACCTTTGAATGAACTATTACAGTAACACTGATGATGGTGTATTTCATAACAGACAGGAAAAGATAATAATAAACAATAAACTAAATAAAGTGCCCTCTGTTAATAAATCAGAATTCTTACCCAGTAGGAACCAGTAGGATCAACTAAATTTTCAGATAGAAAAGAGGAATACAATCTGCTCTGGTCTGTTTAAGATTCCTATATTATTATTTTTTAAATACTTTCAGCAATTGCTTAACTTTTCTGTGATTCTGTGATCAAATTAATAATTATTTTTTTAAACGAAAGCTTTCGACTGCTTAATGTTCCAAAATTTGTGTTGTAAATACAGTATCCTCTAATAGTATTACTACAGAGGGAAGCACCCTATTAATCATGCATAAAAGAACATTATTTTTGCTTTATGTGCATAAACTTGCAACTTTGTGACTCTCTGAGTACATTCTTTGCTGCCTATTCTTTGTGCCTTGGTGTAAAAAATGTGAGGCAGATTTTAAATTCCTTTCATTTCAGGGGAATAATATAATTATCAGATAGGGCCTTCGTTAAAACCAAGTCTACTCATGAGCATAAATATGGTTATCACCTGTGTAGCATTATGAATATAATTCCTGGTTGCCACAGTTCTGTGGTTTACAATTTCCATGGGAGAGTGGTGCCCAGATTTGGGGGATTTTTGATCCATTTAGAAAAACGAGGAGACAGGGAGTTACATGTAGTTGTTCTTTTTCCAGGTTAGTATATTTTTTTAAAAAAGAGTGATTCATTTATCATCATATGGCCTAAAAGAAATATCAAAAAAATAGAAATATCAAGTTCAGTATAATGACAATTTCTCAATCACAAAGACTTAGCTTTTAAGAAACGCTATATCATCCTCATTTCTCTATCTTTGATGGGTACTTCATGGATTGGGAACTTTCTTAAATCAGTCAGGAATTTGGGGACCATAGTCTTGACTCCTTGTATAGTCAGTTTATGAATAGTGAATATTTTGTACATTATGGAATGAAAAAAAATGCATACATTCCCTGGCATCATTTATTGAATGTAATTATTGCATAGGAGTAGTTTTAATATTCTATGTCATAACCGTAACTTTTAGAAATTTAAGCAACTATTGTTTAATAGTTTTTACCTTTTCTACCTTTTCTGTTGCTTAACTATGACTCTACCCTCTCATTTTTGGGTTTGTAACTTTTCATGATGCTATGCTTCAGAGAATTAATACAAATTTAACAAATTACTCAGACTAACTTCTTTCAGTGATTCATTAGCTAAATAAATCCGGGGGAAATAATTGGAGATTTACAATTTATAGAGAGTTCTAGAACTAATTTTGTGATGAAACTGCTTCATTGGGAATACACATTGAGAAGACATGTCCAAACTTCAATTTTTTACTTACCTAATGGGCAACCACATCTATTATTTTCTTATGGGTACTTTGCTTCCATTTTACAAATGCAAGAAACATGTATGTTACATAGTTTATATGTTGATATTTCTTACACAAAACTAACAGTAAGAAATTATATGTGCCTTGCTTTTTTTACTTGAAATATCTTGAGAATCTTTTCATATCAATACATAGACAGGAATTTCATTCTCTTTTCTATATTTAATGAAGTATAACAAGCCTAAAGGAGTATGGCTCTACATATTTCACACAAACAAAGTCACCACTTTGCTTTTTTCATTTGACAATATATATTGCACACCTTTGTATAACAGTATATTATTCAGGTTAATGTTCATAGATTATTTTATTTATTTATCAGTTTAGGAAGAATGTTTTTAAAATGCTATGGTAAGGAGGTTTCAATTTGTTTATTGTTCAGGGGGAATAATAATCACTTATTACACTTGCTCAATATTTCCTGTAAACCCCTATTAATTGTATGCTGGAACCAGCAACTTAGGAGCAATGTAGATACTGCCAGTAATAATGAGTAGGTAAAGACATACTATATTTTGTAAAAAATGGAAGTAACTAGACAAACTAATAAGGTCAAATGTTAAAATCCTGAGTGTCATCTTATTTAGACAAATGATTTCACATTTACTCAGAACATACACCCTATTTACAAAGCCATTCCACATTTATACCAGTATTTCACGTTAATGGTCCAGAAAACACGTATAGTAGACATATAGCTGAAAGGAGAATAGCTTTGTGATTAGGAATTTAGGATGTTTCTAATAGAGCTTAGTTGTATTTCAAGAAAGTCACACAAAAACTACGTGAATTTAGGAAGAAAGTGTATACCTCATAAGCTCCAATTATCTGATTTGTGAAATGGGGAACCTGCCTCATAAAACTATTGCCATTCTTAAATGAGAAATACATGTTTAGGAAAAAACTTGAAAATACTGCTTTTATAAAATAAACTTAATATGATGCTTACAATGATGAAAATGATGATGATGATGACTAGCAGCTCCAATGAGAGCAACAGAAATATTAATAAAAAGAGTTTAAACTATGAATAAATTACATATGAGTTTTAATTTTCTCTTTGATGTAAGCTTTTTAAAAAAATTGAACTTAACTCTTAAATTTATGTTCAATTCAGGTAAAAAGTGACTATCATATATTTTTAATATGAGATACATTTAATTGATGATTCTGATGATATGTATCAATGTATTTGTACATGTTTACTTTGTAAAAGATAAATGTTAATAATACTAATGATGCTAACCTTTAGAGACACTAAATTTTTTTTGAGACACTAAATTTTTTAAAAGTACAAGATAACTTAAAATAAATAAGAAATTTAATTCTAAATGTAATAATTCATAAAATCATGCATATATATGTGTATGTATATATATGCACATATATATATAAAAGTTTAGTTCTGAGGTTGAAGAAAATATGTAACAGAAAGTTCTGAGTTTACCAATATGAGTTTTGTTAGACTTCTTAGGAGATTAAAACATTTGTTTCAGATCTCAGTTGTTCTATTTACTTTGCTGTAGTTTTAGTGTGCTATACTGTTTATGCCATAATTGCTTGTGAAACTCAATGCAGTTTTTTAAATGTGCACCAGGGAAATATGACAAAGTTCTTAGAAGCATATTGTAATTTTCATTCAAAATTTTTACCCATAGGTGTTGGTATCAATCACACATATCCAAAAAAGCATTTACTCACTTCTTTTATTTTATATTTCGCCGAACAAATTCATCATCAAAGTAATATTGCTGTTCTCCTGATTCTGTCCCTCTTTCATTTTATCCTTCTCATAGATCCTCTGAATCTCACTTCAGACTCTCCTTCTAAAGAATCCCTAGGGATAACCCTACCATCCATTATAATTGCAACAAATGTTTAATTTATCTTCATTCTAACTCATGCTCTTACCTTAATAAAATTCCATTGTTTGCATACATTTTCATAAGACTTGCTTGATAAGATTTGGATTGTCATTATAGTCATTTTTTAAAAGGAGCAGGAGTTAAAGCCTGCTGGAACTAGGTTAGAATTTCCTTGCCTTTACTAGTTGAGAGACCCCAGGCAAGCTATTTCAGCTTATTTGGTCTTGGAATCCTCATCTATAAAATGAGGCATTTTGTTTCACATCACTGTTGTCAAGATTAAATAAGATGGTGCATATTAAGCTCCCCACATAGCTCATGAACACAGAAGACCCTTTGGCACATAGTAATTTTTACAATTATTCATATAACTATTTTTTGAAGTGGTGACATTTCCCAATTATTAGTGTGGTACTAATTTTTTCATTAGGGTATAGGGCTCTTTTCAGAAATAATCTAAGTAAAAGAGACAAAGGATGAGTATAAAGGAAGCAACCAGTTAGGAACCCTGCAAATTTATATTGTGAGTATTTTATTGTGAATCTCACAACAAATAGCACTGAAAATTCAAATATATACTCTCTATTAAAATTATTATACAATCCCTTTAAGATAAATTTACTCTTTGTTAGCTTTGATAGGTATTTGTTGAATTCTACGTGTATTGTAGATGTTACTCACAGAATTGTGAGAATGAAGTATCTTATTCATAGTATTTTCCCCTAGAATGTATTCAGGGATTAGTATTGGGTCTGTTCTGAAAAAATATTTTAATCAAAATAATTTTTAAAATTTCTACACTGGGTTCAGATCCCAGTGGAGATAGAGTTAGCCCACTATTCCCTATTTCTCCCACTGATTACAACTAAAAACTCTAGAGTAAATACATGAAGAAACTACCTAAGGACTCTGAAAAGTAAATAACAGCAGAGAGATTGAGATGAAAAGTCAAAGCTTGAAGATGACAAGAACCACAGTGAGTTTCCTGCTCTGCTCCTCTTTATATATTCCAGCTTTGATTTGAACAGAGTAAAATCCAAGAAATGCTTGCAGGCTCAGACCTTAAAAACTCTGGGAGAAAAAAAAAGAGATCTCCTTGTGTTCAGAAGTTTGGGGGGAAAGGCCTCTGTAAGAAATGAGTGTAGGTTAAGGAGAAATTTTTTGTTTTCCTCATTGTCTTTCCCAGCACTGCCCAAGAAACCCCAGTGTCAAGGTCTTGCAGCTACCGTGGCAGGGACAATGGCAAAGCAGCTGTGCTGACAGCTAAATCCTCTCTGATTTGCAAGAGAAATTAAGAAAAAAGTCTCCTGTGCTCCAGTGAGTATTGGGGAAAATCCGTGTTATTATTATTTGTTTTTTCCTACTTTTCTCTGGCCGCTTTCCCCTGACCAGTTACGTGAATGTACAAACAATGCAAGGGGTTAAAACTCTGCAATAAATTAATTGTTCTGACCAAAGACACAAGAAAAAGAAATCCCTGCAATCTGGAGAGTGTATGGAGGTGGTGAAGGAACGGGAAAAGGGTGTAGCCTAAATCTGCACAGGAGCTCACCCAAGCCTCAGGCTCAGTCTCTGAGCAGAACATGAATTAAACAGGTCACTAGTACCATAGCAAAACCTTTGTGAACTGAACTATAGTACAGGCCACCACTCAAGTCTGCTCCCAAACAGCAGCAGCAATATACTAGACCATAAAACAAACCTTTTAAAGGAATTGAAAACATACAAAGTACTCCATCTGACAATAACATAAATAAACTAAAAATCAATTAACACAAAGATAGCTCAAAAATCCAAAATATTTGGAAATTAAACATTTTATCACTAAATAATTTACTGTTAAAAGAGTAAACCTCAAGGAATGTTGGAAAATGATTGTGAACTAAAAGAATATGAAAATATATATAAAAAGAATTGTGGGATACAGGGTAAAAGGATGTTTAGACAAAAATGCATAACAGTAAATTTCTATATTAGAAACAGTATTCTCAAATGAATAATTGAAAATTTCACCATCAAAAACTAGTAATAGAAGAATAAACTTAACTTAAATTGAGCAGAAAAAAATTAATGAAGATAAGAGCAAAATTTATTTTATTTTATTTGTATATCAGAATATTATGGGACTACAAATGTTTTGGTTACATGAATTGCTTTTGTACAGTTTGAGTCAAAGTTATAAGTGTGCCCATCCCTCAGATAGTGTGCATTATACCTATTAGGTGTGAATTTACCCATCCCCTTTTCCCCCCTCCCACTTGTTTGATTTCCGAGTTTTACCGAGTTTTACTTCCATATGTGCATATGAATGTTGACCGATTAGTTCGATTTAATATCGCAAGAATGGAAGAGGAGAATTTAAAAATTGAAAACAAAACAAAAAATAGAGAAAAATCAATGAAGCCAAAAATTTCTTAAATAGTAAAATATATGGCCCTTGACATCATGAAAAGACAAATCAAACAATAAAATATGGATCATACAAGTGAATAAAATGATTGCAAGGGACACAGAGAATAAAATTGGTGGTGGAGTTACTTTTTAAGGTAGGGTATTGAGGAAGAGCTCTCATGGATTGTCATCTTTAAGCTGACATTTGCAGAATCTCACCACACAGAGTATTCACAGTATCGGACCTTACTACTTTTTCTAGGTGCTGAGATTAGAGTAGTAATATAGTACAAAGAGGCAAAGTGATTGCCCTCATGGACCTCAACAAACTTGTGCAGGAACAGAATAAACAAGCAAATAATAAATATATAAATTGTCCAGTGGGGGTAAGTGCTATGGAGAAAGGAAAGTAGGTTAACAGAGAAAGGCAATGTGAAGATTGCTACTTTACATTCAGTGACAAGGGAAGACCTTTTGTTTTGTTGTCTTATCTTTATAAGATTTTTCTTATTTCAGAAAATTACAGGGGTGCAAACTTTTTGGTTACATAAATTGCTTTTGTACCATTTGAGTTAACGTTATAAATGTGCCCATCCCCCAGACAGTGTGCATTGTACCCATTAGGTATAAATTTACCCATCCTCTCCTCCCCCCTTCCCTCTGCCTGATTTCCGATGAATGTTATTTCCATACGTGCACATAAATGTTGACCGATTAGTTCCAATTTAATGGTGAGTACATGGGGTGTTTGCTTTTCCATTCTTGTGATAGTTCACTTAGAAAAATGGTCTAGGTAAACTTTGAGCAGAGATCAGAAAGAACAGAGGAGTTAGGCATGAAAACATCTGGCTGAAAAAGATTCAAAGTAGAGGGAGCAGCAAGTGTAAATGTCCCTGGTCAGAGCACGGTTGGTGTATTTGGGGAGCAGTTAGATGTGGAGTGCGGCTGGAGGAGAGTGAACCAGACAGAGAGGAAGAAAACAGCCAGATCACACAGCGCCAGCCAAGTGAGCCATGCTCAGGTTCTGGCTTTTACTCTAACTGTGGAGGATTTCCAACACAGAAGTGATGCAACCTGAGCTATATTTTAAAAGGCTCTTTCTGTCTGCTATGTGGAGAATAGACTGGATACTCGAAGAGAAGAAATCCGTGTTGGAGTGAGTTCAATGGGAAATGGAAGGAAAGTCAGTGGAGACAGATGATTTAAGCAGCTTTTTGAAATAATTTTGCTGTAAAGGGAACAGGAGGAATGAGGCAGTAGCTAGAGTGGCAAGTGGCATGAAGGGAGTGTTTTTGTTATTATTTTCCACAGGGAAAATATGTTACCATATGTATATACTTAGAAAAATAGTCCATACAACTAGAAATACCAATGATGCAGAATATGGAAGGCAGATTACTGTAGCTTAGAGTACTGAGTTGTCAAGAATGTAGGATTGGCTGGAAATACAGGCCAGGGGAGTACATGCTTGAGTACAGGAGGGAAGACAGATGTAGGGGCAGATGTAGGTGGCTTGTTTTCATATGGTGTGAGGAACTTGCGAATTTTTTTTTTTTCTGATTGCTTCTGTCTTTGTTTTTTTGTTTCTTTGTGTTTTTCCCATGGAGTGGGAAATAAGTTCATCAACTGAAATTAAACAGGGCCGAGGAGATTTTGGAGAATTGTGGTAAGAGGAAATAAAGTAAAATTATTTTTTTAGAAAGGCAGAAAGTCTAGTAGAGAAATGCACTATATATGTGTTTGTAGGTTTACAACTCCAAACTTGCCATTTAATTTGTTTGGAAAACCTGGAAAAAATAGGAGTAAAATTAGTCAAGGTAGAAACAAAACCGTTAGGATATCTATCTATCTATCTATACACACACACACAGAAAGAGAGAAAGAGAGAGGTTTACTTTAAGTAATTGGCTCATGTTATAATATTATAGGGGCTGGCAAGTTTGAAATTTGCAGGGCAGGCCAGCAGGCTGGAGACCAGGGAAGAGTTGATGTTGTAGTCTCAAACTGAAGGCAGTCTGGAGGCAGAATTCCTTTTTCCCTGGGTGACTTTAGTCTTTTTTCTTAAGGCTTTCAACTTCCTGGATGAATTCTACCCACACTATGGAGGATAATCTGCTTTACTCAAAGTGTACTGGTTAAAAATACTAATAACATCTCAAAAATACCTTTACAGAAGCATCTAGACTTGCATTTGAACAAAAACTGGGTTCTATGCCTTAACTAAGTTGACATATTAAATTATCCATTATATGGTGTAACCAGAAAAGAAGCTAAAATCTAGGACTTCCGGTTATTCCTTTGTACTTTTCACTTCTATATAATCTAGAAAGCCAAATCAAAGTACATAGTATTTAGCAAATTTAAGCTTTCCTTCTCATTTCACAGATATACTTTAGCAAATTTTCCCTTTGACAGAATTTTAATAAAACTACCAGAGAAAGTCAGTGTATGGTGGAGAGGATATAGAAGTTAAAACTAACAAATGACACACACAGATACCAATTAATAAGGAATTGTGTTACTTTACATGATGTAATCCCATCCGAAGTTTAGAAATTTTGGTAATATCAATTGCATATTATAGACAAGAAAGTGGAGATTAAGACAGGTATGCTATATGCTGTGGAACACACATGATGAGTCTCGGATTCAAATGCCTAACTCTGTGACTTCAGAGTCCAAGCTGTTTACATTTTAAAATTCCTGTCTCCTGATGGAACCTGAAAACGAGACGCAGATTTGAGTTCAGGCTCTATCACTGGCTAACCATACTACATGGCATATCCCTTAAATGATATAAGTCCCTGTTTCCTTCTCTATAAATGATAAAAATACCTGTGTGCTCTATCTGGTTGAGATCCAGATATGAAAATTTATGGAAAAGTTCTTTTAAACTTTAAAACAGTCTTCACATCTCCCATGGTCTGAAAGTTTGTGTCCCCTCAAAATTTATATGTTGAAACTTAATCCCCAATATGATAGTAATAAGAGATGGGGCCCATGGGAGGTGATAAAGTCATAAGCGTTCTACCTTTTAAATAGGCCTGAGGAAGCTTGTTTGACCTTTCCACTGTGTGAGCACTAAGAGAGAACGCACCATCTTTGAAGCAGAGAGCAAGCCCTCACCAGGCCCTAGGTCTGCTGGCACCTTAATCTTGGATTCCCCAGCCCCCACAACTCTGAGCAATAAATTTCTATTGTTTATAAATTATCCAGTCTAAGGTATTATGTTATAGTAGCTCAAAAGGACTAAGTAAGATATTACTTCTGTGAGAAAGAAAACTAGCATTTCCTCTGATACATATCGATCTGAAAAATTATTTTAAAAGCGGAGCTACCTCACTATCACTGAATTTGGAAACCTACATAATTTTAAAACGCAGAGTATCTTAGGGCTTAGAAATTTCTACTCATCATTGTTACCTTTATCATATTTGAAGAAAAAGTAAGAATTGATTCAATTTAAAAGTAAGAAATGTTACTAGTTGATGAAAATTCAAGCTTGTGTTCAATACATTGCAACATTGCATTCAATCCCAAAGAAAAATACTAACAAAATACATGTTAATTTTAAAATCCATCCTGTCAGCTGAATGCTTTTACTCTGCTGACACACACCTGCCACATAATACCCGAAGCTGAACTGGACTCCTATGATTAATAGATACATCTCATAATCCTTTCTATGGGATGAGCCTGGAGGGCCCCAGTCATTTGGGATTTATTTAACCTCAGTTTTGTGACAGCCCAGCAAGAGCTGGCTATACAGACCAGCTAAAATTACAACAAAATTCTACAACTTACTTGAAGAGGTTTAAAAAAGAAAAGTAACTTTCATTTCCCCAAAATACAATAAATATCTCAAAGACTGTTCTTTATATTTGATTCCAATAATGAAAACTATAAGATGCTAAATTAATAAAGTCATTCAGCAGTAGAAATTACAAGAATATTCCATTATTTGTAGTTAATGATACTTTCTGTGGCCAAAAGTTTTGTCTATGTGAAAAAAATTAATTATTAAATATAATACTCTTCTTATTCCAATTATCTTCCTTAAAGTATAATTTAGTCACTTTGTTATAGTATTTCTAGTGCTGTGGAAATGAAAAGTTGGTAAAATATAATTGGATCACTATACTTTTCTTCATTCCTATACTTTACTCCAAAAATAGAATTTCATCTTTTCTGTTAAGTATTAAACCGAATATTAAATATAATACTATTTAGTTTACACACACACACGTGCACACACTTTTATACTGAAAAAAAAAACTATGGTGTGATTTACATTGAACTGAATATAACCCTTAAATTATAAGTAATTTTGGCTTCTTTTAAATTGTGAATTTTTAAAAAATTGAATTTACCTTTGGTCATTTTCTTATCAGTTTTCAAGGAAAATCAATCCAATGAGAATGTAGATGATACCCTACTCCTATAAAAATTCCTTTCTTGATTTTATTTCTTTGATTGGCCTGTCTACCTAGCATGTTTTACACACATTTAAGCTATACTTTGCATTCCCTCTAACTGTTTTGTTGTTGTTGTTTTGTTTGTAGTATAGATGAGATTGTAGTGCTTCTTTTGTTTGTTTAAATTTCTTATTCTATTTTGGAAAAAAGCAACAAATAAAGAATCCTATGGGATGTCCACTAACTCCTACATTACAAAATATATGCAGTTCTTTTAGGGCTGGGTCACATGGAATTTTATGTTACCACTTAACAATCATTCACCCTAAGGCTCATTCAGGAAAGTGTATTCAATAAGAGATGATATAATAATAATGAAAGTTAATATTTATTGTTCTCATACTATGTAGTTAATATCTCTTTACAATATTACTACTAATTAGGTTTTGTTACTGTCTTATTTTACAAATAAGGAAATTGTGGTTGTATAATTTAATAAAATTCCCCAATGACACACCTGGCAAATGGCAGAGGTTGGCTTCAATCCCACGCTGGTCTTAGTAAAGAACCACACTTCTATTAGTTTCACGTTATCATGCTCTAATAATGCCCCCTGTGGCTCTTTGTAGAAAAGTCGCCTTGCCCTCTTGAAAAATTGCAGTCCCTGTAATGGTAACTCCCTGCTCTGAATCTTCCCTGATAGAAATAATTTTCCAGGGAGTTCAGCATTTCAAAGCCCACAATAAATTCAGGGACCTATGGGATATAGAACAATTATGTAGAAGGGAATATAGAGCCTTGTGTATGATTAGTACACATTTTTTATGCCATAAGTCTATATTGCTTATTAATAATATCATAATGGAATTTTAATTGCCTAATGTCATATCAACTGTTATAGTATACATTAAACTACTGACTGACTAAACATAAAATCTTAAGCTTTAAGTTTTTTAATTCTTTGAATTCATATGTTCTCTTTCTTACATTTTTTCCTCCTACTCTCGGGTATTTACCAATTTTTAAAAAGCCAATTGCATGCATTTTTCTTCAAACCTAATATTTACCTATAATGAAATGTGAAGATATTATTTGAATCTCACTTTCCCTCCTCTCGCCTGGTTTCATATCATGAGATGGTTGGCAAGTCCTTATTATTACAACTTCCCTTTTCCACATTGGCTTCTCAGGTCTAGTTTTTTGTTTGACTGTTTTTTGTTTTGTTTTGTTTTTTTTCTTCTTCTACAGGCTGGTGACTCAAGCTCTACTCTTTTATAATGGAAGTATTTTCTCTCTGATGATAAAGATGATTATATCACCTCTCCCAGCTCAAGCAGAAATAAGAGTCACAGGCATTTATAGAGAGTACTAGTAAAACAAAGTCACATTCTTGTCATGCTACAGTACTTAACTTTTCTATGCTTTTTCTAACTTTATGAGTGGTTCTGTAACCAACCTAAAAGTAACCTCTTATTTCAGGTCCATCAAATGCTTCCTCTATAAAGATACTCAAGTTACATTTATAAAATGCAAATCACGTTAAACTTCATCTGTTCTTTCATTAATGTAATTTTAAATTTAACTGGTGTTTGTTGAGCAACTGTGGCAGGAAAAGAATTTTGTGTAGATTTGTACATTTATAATTCCAGAAATGAATAAAATAAGAGGGACATAATGCATGAAGTCTACATAGTTAAGAAAATAAGACCTCTAATATAAAAGGAACTTGAGGACTTTCAGCAAATTTAGGGATAGATGTGAAGACTCCTTTGCAATAATAAACAAATTCCCTCTCTTGATAACCTCTTATATGTGCAATTCATCAGTGTATCTATAAATTCTAAAACTGAACGTCTCACTAATCCTTTTTATTTCACTGTACCTCCCCATTCCTTCTATTTGGACTGTGGCAGTATTCTCCTAATGTATTTCCAGCTTTCATTCTTAACTATTCACCCCAACAATCACATTTCTGCAGAGAAACTTGAGTGGTTTTTATTAAGCATGTATCTAGTCATGTCAGTCTGGATAGATTTTATCAATGTCCTCATTAATAATTTCCAGGTGCTATGTTCTAAATGTCTGTGTCCTCCTAAAATTCATATGTTGAAACTTAATCCCCAATGTGATGGTATAAAGAGGTGGGGACTTTGGGAGGTTTTTAGATCAAGAGAGTGGAGCCCTCATGAATGCGATTAGTGTCCTTATAAAAGAGACCCAAGAACTCACTGGGTCTTCAACCACGTAAGGCCATAGCACGAAGGGACCATCTACTAGAAAGCAGGTTCTCACTAGACACCAAATCTGCTGGTGACTTGATCTTGGACTTTTCACCCTTCAGAACTGTGAGAAATAAATATCTATTGTTTATAAGCAACCCAGTTTATGGTATTTTTGTTATAGTAGCCCAAATGGATTAAGAAACCAGGTGAATAAGAATAAAATCCGAATTTTTAACCATGGGTTACCTGGCCTTTGCTTCCCTCTCTAACTCCATCTCCCAGTGTTCCCTGTTCCATAGAATAACTACTTCCCACACAAAATATAAGTTCTATGGTTCCTTACGAGCGTGGCTATTTCCTGATGTTTAGGTTTTAGCTTAAATAGTTTTCCTCACATACAGCTTTCCTGAAGGCATATTAGTATTAACTGTGGTTGCCTATAAACAAAACAAAACAAAAAACAAATAAACACATATATTAATAAATGAAAATGGGCTTCTCACATAATGTAAGTAGACAACATAGAGTTGAGATGGTGGCTAGTGCTGTCTTGTAATTGATTATCTGAGTGGACAGGGAGGGGTTCTATTTTAAATGTTAACTCATAACAAAAAGGGCACACCTCCTAGCTGACTTAACTCTTCATCCAGGTATGACCTTGAAAAAAGAGATATTGTGTCTGTTTTAGCTTGGTCTATTATAACAAAATACCATAGACTGGGTGTCTTAAATAACAGACATTTATTTTCTTACAGTTCTGGAGGGTGGAAGTCCAAGGTCAGGGTGCCAGCATGGTTGGGTTCTGATGAGGGCCTCTTCCTGGCTTGCAGACAGCAGCCCCCTCGTGTGCTTACTTGGCTTTTTCTTGATGTGTGAACGTAGAGAGAGAACATTGTGTGAACTCTTAAAGTAGTTGCTCAAAACCCCAATGTAACTCTTCCAAGTAATTCTCATTAGCCCAAACTTAGTCTTATGCCAAAGAAAATTGGTAAATATAATATTTAAGCTTGTCAAATTAAGTCAGGAGTCTTTAATGAAAGAAGAAATTAAACATAAGTGTTGGGTCAGCAGCCAGCCGTCTGTACCACAATATTCTCTATGAGTTATCACCATCTCCCACCCTGTGTACCTACACATCTCCCACTATTATATAACAGCATCTTGTTTTATTTTTTGCACAGAACCTTTTTTTCCCTGGAATTATTGCATTTGTTATTATATTGTCTGACAACCTTGAACTACTGCCAACATCACCACAAATATGTAGCCATGAACAGGGGACTCGCTGTTCAACCACCACGTCCTAGTGCCTAGAACAGTACTACATTTAGTAGTTCTCAATTCACATTTCCTAATGATGAAATGCTCTAATAAAACATGTTAGATAATCTATACCTGAGATGTTCTGTGTCTGTGCTTGAATATTGTTGTTGCTTATTTATTTTAGTTTATATTAACTAAACATTAAACAGTATTTGAGTAATTCCACATAGTAGCTCAATTTTTCTAACTAAATTTTCTGTTGTTCTTAAAAGTTCCAAAGACAAAAAATTGCTCACCCTTTGTTGCAGAAAGAATATTGGTCCCCACAGGGTCAATGCACGTTTCATTTGGCATTTGGCACCTGAATAAGCATGATTGTTAGTGAATAATTAAAATCACATTCAGACCAATTTAGTCCACAAAAAATAATATTGCATTATATACATGATGGAGGTGTTGAAAACCAAACTGCTGGAAGGATGGTGTTGCTGTTGGTACTCAATATTAACCAGTACTGGGACTTGGATTCTGTGACTTCAGCACACAGATGTCATTCTCTTGGCTAACAGAGAAGCTGTCTCTTCATGGAGTGACAAGTTTTACAACAAGTTCGAGAGTTTATATTTTAAAAATTGCGGCTCCAATTTGGCAAAAAATAAGGGAAATCATGATCTTATCAGTTGTACCCAGTATCAGGGTCGTGTATGAATGGGAAAGTTGTGTAAGACTCATATGGCTAGAGCTTGAAAAAGAACAGTTTTCAGAATATGTGGAAAATGCAGGCAGAACTCGGCAGATTGGGCAGGTGGGTACTGGTCCAAAGAACAAAAAGTATCCAGTACAGCAAGAAACATAAATGCATTCACTATTATATATCCTACTGTTAGCCTATGAAACTATTTGTAGAGGTTATACTGGTTCTCAAAACATACAGGATTAAACAAACATGTGGGATTTAAATACCATGCCATTGATGTATATGTCCTAATGCATGGATTGAGTTAATTTGAAACAATTAATGTATATACACACACACATTCACACACACATTTATTGAGAATGACATTGTATATCTCTTTTTAAAAATTATGTGTTTTCTATATAGCAGCAAGTTGCCTAGAGCATTTATTTGTGACCCCTGTAACTACAGTTATATGTTTAAACTCATGAGAAAGCAACAGCATTAACCCTTGCATGAAATAAATACAAGTTTAATTAAGATAAATTTATATAAAATTGTTAAAATAAGTGTATAGTCAATAACTCCCTTTTGAATTTGTCAAGGGAAAATTAAACAAAAAAAATCCTCATACTTAAAATTGGGTAAAATTGACTATTAGATTTTTATCAGAATATTGGAATCTTCAAAATAGTTTTCTAATGTATGGCTATAAAAACATTTACCAATGCAATTATACAATGTTCTTAAAATTTCAGTTTAGATATTTCAGTAGTTCAGGAGTATCAGTAGTCCATTTGTACTTCTTTCTTCTGCTTCCAGCTACGAACTTGAGATTGTTTCCTTCAGGGAACTAAAAATCCTTCCCAGCACTTTACTTTTTCCCTTCCATTTTACCACACATCTCATCTTGCTAAAAGACCGAATCCATATTTAAATACTAATGTGACAAAAATATATTTACCAGGGAAAGAAAGCGATATTCCTTTATTTGAATTCAAATTGATGGAAACATTCCAAATTTTATCCGGCATAAGAGACCATAGTTTGCAAATAATAAGTGAGAGGAAAATCCCCAGAGCACAGTGTGTACCAACCGGAGGTTAGATTTAAACAATTAGTGGAATCACCATTTGTATGATAGGAATATGATATTTTCGCTCTGCACATTACTGCTGCAGAGATCAAATCCAGAAAGCTTGTCTTCCAGGGATTTTAAGCTCCACCACCTTGACTGAGCCACAGGGAAATTTTACCTTCAGTTGAGAGTCAGAAGTTGTGTTGATGTAAGTGAATCATTATCTACCAGGACAAAACAAAATTAACCATCTCCTCATGGAAAAGCAAGACTTACTAATGAGCACAAAACATCAGCCAGAGTTAATTTTTTTCTGTTTTTAATCGCAGGATGTGGCATAATCTTTTTACCAATCCATGATGTTTTACCTTTATGCAGGTCCACTCAGAACAGGAGGGCTCACGAATGAGGTGATTATTGGGAACTAAACACATCACTTTGTGACTTACCTAGAAGTTCTCGGGGGGAAGGAGTGTTCAGCATTACCAACTAAGCAATATTGAGGCTTTCTGGAGCTATGAAAATATCCAAGATGGACGAGAAATATATCAAGTCCTGTCTGCAGCAACTCCTTGTTTATATCAAGATGTTCTCAAACTGGAAACTCAATGGACATCAACTAAATTAATGTCAATATTTCCTCACCTTCAGTAAATCAATATTTTTCATAATTCTTGTGGCTTGATGGAAATAAGTATGAAATTTTCTTTATACACTTGTCATTTTTAATCATTAGTTAAATAGATTAAAAAGCCACTGTAGTTTGTTCTATATTTCCTATTTATTTCTTTACTTATAGCTTATGTATAACCCCCCACTTGCAGATTACAAAGTGTTTTTAAAATACTTAGCTACACTCACATCTCCATCCTACCTTTGCGTCAATAAGTTTGTCCTAGGGCCTACTACTGACACAGCTGGTTCTGGTTAGAAGAGAAGGTATGTATTTTAGATATCCCAAATAGAAAGTCATATATAGAAAAACAGACCAGAAAATTTTGATCAATTGAAATTTGAGGAAAAAGTTTGCATGAACAGGATGTAATAAACCTTTCTTCTTCCACCCCCTCTCTGCCCTGCCCTTTAGGTAAGAAATTTGTGGCTCTTAACACCAATGAATGAAGTGTGCTTGCTTAATTCCTATAACTTTTTAGGACAAAGAGATTGTTTGGATGAGGAGAGGACAGTCAGTACTATGTCTGAAGCAAATGGTGACGAGAGTTCTAAGATGGAGGTAAAAAAGCTGGAAGCTCTGGGTTAGCTGGGCTCTAGGTTTTGTTTTTTTTTTTTTAATCAAGATAAGCTGTTGAAGCAATATATGTAAACTAAAGGGATTCAAAAAGAGTAATTTTGCAAGACTCAATTGTCATGGATATCTAGAAGCTGTCCAAAGTCCCTTTGTTTGGCTAGAATTCTTCTTATCTGGTCATTGTTGACACTGTCAAGTGATGATACATCTGATGAGTGTACCTTCCTAACCCTCCCTGAACTCTCAGCAGATTATAACCTGAGATGCATCAAAAGTGATAGCTCAATCAGAGGTATGAACCCAAATAATAAAAAGTACAGGAACTATATGTGTTGACTCTGAAAATGAGTGTCATTTTTCTCCTTTCAAGAAGGAATTGTAGGTTTTTTCTTCCTTCAAGGAGTAATAGTTTTTAATAGAATTTTGATCCTGAGTTATTTTGTTGTCCAAGAGTTAACTATGAAATAACTAATGCTTCACTGGAGTTCTGTATGTGTTTGCATTCATAGGTGTGAATAATATATATATATACACACACATACATTGCTCATATTTGGTTAATTTTGACCTTCAAAATGGAAGTTTTGTGCAATTCAACCTGGAATTGATAAGGTCCGTAAATATGGAAGGAAAATATTTTTCTTCCCATGGTCATTCCTCAGAGCTTCTGGCACATGGGAAGTGTTTAATAAATATTAGTACTTCTAATTAAGAAAATGGCCTAATTCAAATGCAACTTTTAGCAGTGGTGTACCTGATCTTCCCTAGCAGGTAATCATTTATCTTTCTACCCAAAGCAAGTGCATCTTGCCAACTTTCAAAAAAAGCTTTAGAATAAACATGTTCTATGACTCTCTGACATACTTTTGTGAATTGAGCTGTTGTTGTTTTGGGTACAATTATGTAAATGTCAGTGGTTTTCTGACTTTGTTCTCCAGTCTGTCTTTTTCTTCCTCTAAATTACTGTAGTATTAACTTGAAGCAAAAAGTATTAACTTGAGAAAAATAAGTTTTTCAAGCATAAGTTAAGCATAGTTTCAAGCATAGTTCTCCTATGAAATAGAGAATGATACACTTGAAATAATTTATAGACTATTCACCTCAAACTTCATGTAATTCATTGAAGTAAGAGAAGATTCAGAAATAATAGATTATCCCAAGATCATGAAGCTAATTAATTATTACAATTTTCTTACTGATACCTACCATTTAAATATGTTTTGGAAATATTTGTACATCATACTTCTTAAAAAACTTCAACATCACAAGGTTGGCCATTTGGGGTTTATGTGTTACAATTTCTTTTGCTTCTTCAACAGAGATCACATTCTCTCCACAGTAATGGTCAAGTGACTCTAACTCAGGTGTTTGTTCAGCATCCTGTTCACACCGTTTGCCTCAAGGCAACTGTGTATAACATAGTCTACATATCCTAGATACTGGTAGATCACTTCTTAGTTGCAGAATCTGGGGTTCAAATACCCACATGAGCGTCCGTTCAACATCCTAGGCCTTCATGCCCCAAGCAGCATTTTATAATGCTATATTGGTTTTGTGGTAATCATACAGTATTTCAATTCAGTAGTAAAAATGTCTCTCCATTCAGATGCTATACATCTAGTAAATGCACCCTCAAATAAGATAAATATTAAACAACAATCAACAAACACTCATTGATCTTATACTTGTAGACATCTATGTAGCTATTTTTTGGAGAATTGTATCACAGCTAATGGGTAGAGGGAAGCCAGGCTGAAATTCTCAGTTTTCAAGAAAGTTGTCTAAACCAACTGATATATTAGCAATGATGTGTCTACCCTAATAAGCAAGTTATTATTTACTTCTTCCAGAATGAAAGTATCTTGATAATGTTTAAGAAAGACCTTTAAGATCTTAGAGCTCTGACTTTTATCCCAATTTATGGATCACTCACTGGTTGAGGTCCTCAATCATAGATTGGCAAAATATAGTTCACAGACCAAATGCAGCCTGCCACTTGTTTTTTTTACATACAGCACATGAGTAAAGAATGTTTACACATTTTTCAATGGTTAAAAAATCATAAGAATAATCAAATTTTCGTATCCATAAACAAAATTTTATTAGAACACTGAAACTTTTTTTTTTTAATTTTCTTTGAGGTTGATTTCATGCCTCAATGGAAGAGCTAAGTAGTTGCAACAGAGATCCTTATAATACCCTCAGTTTTGCCTCTCGGAATGCAAAACCTAAAACACTTAGTATCTGGCCCTTTGTTTGCTGAAAATGTTTGCTGATACCTTTCCTAGATATTAAACAATTAGATTATTCCATAGCAGAATGTAAAGTTTTAAAATTCCTTGTGTTTCATTGTAATTTACACTAATAAAAGAGGACCATCTTCTTTTTTGAATATGAAGATATTATAGATAGTGAGGTTACTATCCTGACTTATAGAAAAGTTCTGACTCTTTCTTTGGAAAAATTCTGGCTAGCTTGCCCAATTTTAAAAAATATTGTCGTATCTAGCATTCAGAATTTAAAAACAAATTTAAAAATTCTACTCCAACATTTATGCCAAGTATTCATTTTAACATTTGGAAATCCAATGACTAGGGATATTTAATCTCATGACTTCAAAATTACTTCAGTAAAAATTGTGAATATTTGTGTGTGTGTGTTTATGTTTCAGTTTTTTGAATCCTTAATTTCCTTTTGAATATTTCTTTTTATTTTATTTTCCTTATAGAGTGGTTTTCTGACTGTACTTTCCCATTACTGAAATAATTTAGAGATATCCATATTTTTAAAGTTGCCTGAGCCTATATATTTGCATATTCTTTTTCTTAAGTTTGAGTAAAAATCAAGATAAAAGTAAAAAAAATGAAGTTTCTTGTATCAATACCACATTTAGAGGTATAGATAACAAATGCCATGTTTTAAATATAATATCTTCATTTAAAAATATTTAGTACATTTTTCTACCAAAGTTTGATTTTAATAACTGTACATATGTGAGACAAAAAGGAAACAAAATATTTTAAAAATTGTTTTCTGGTGTACTTTGTAAGGGGAATTAAGCAGTAAGGTCACATTAAAATTGTATGATTTATCAATAACAGATATAGGCTACTAGAAAACGTTGAAAAATGGATGTTTTTTCAAATGAGTACATACATAAATATGTGTATGGATATATATGTATATATACACATATATACAACATTTTAAATTTAAAGGTTTGTGCAAGTCAGGACAACCATGCCAAACAAAAAAAGAGGAAAGAAAAATTATGGACCTAATTGTAATAACGATCATTTAGGTTGTAACTTATGTATTTTTCAGGTAAGATACCATATACAACCAAAAGGATAATTTAGACATCATCTGGCAAAAAATGCTGTGAAGTAGTTCTACTGTAATGTTTTCTGTTATTCCTTTTATTTTCATTTCATATTTAAAGAGTAAAAGGTATGTGTTTTTACCAAGAAATATAATAATGATATTTATTAAGGTATTATTTTAAAAAGCAAAGCCTTAGGAAAGAAAGAAAAATTCCATCAATAGAGAAATGAACAAATAACTGGTGACATATTCATACAATGGAAAAATATACAGTAGTTAAAGTAGCATGAACTAGAGCCAGGGTTGGCAAAATTTTTTTGCTAAATTATTAGATAATATATATTTTAGGTTTTGTAACACAATAGGCAAGTTCAACTATGTTATGCAGGATCTTAAATAACACAGAAAAAAGTTCCACAATTTTTTATTAACAAAATTTAAAATAGAGTAATAATAATAATTGAATACAATTTTGTTATATAACCGGGCTGTCATGGTTAGGAAGCAGAGGGCAGGCAGCAAAGGTATGGCCAGTGGAAGAACAGTGAAGCAGAGATGGCTTTTTGCGAGAAGAGAGAAAGCCAAGAGAACAGCTTCACCCAGGACTCCATTTCCCAGAGATTTCTCAAGTGCTCTGCTGTGCTCAGACACAGAAGGCAGATTCCAGCATATTTGGAGTCGGTAGGTGTGTGGAAAGGAGAGTAAGAATTAAGACATGTGTTTTAGAAGGCTGGGAGTGAAGTGCATGAAGACACATCTTGGTCTCTGGTCCTACAACTACTCAACTCTGCCATTGTAGCATGAAAGCAGCCATAGACGATACATAAATCAATGAGGGTGGCTGGTTCCAATAAAACTTTATTATGGACATTGGCATTTGGTCTTCATATAATTTTCACGTCATGAGACATCATTCTTCTTTTGATTTTTTTTCAACCATTTAAAAATGTGAAAACCAGGCTGCACAAAATCTCGTGAAGGCCAGATTTGGTGTGCGGGTCTTAGTTTGACAGTTCCTGACCTAAAGCTGTAGATATCAACATAGATGTACTCCAAACACATTACCTTGAGTGAAAAAAGCAAGTTCAGAAAGACAGATGTATTAGTCATCTTTTACCACATTAGCCTGAGATAACAAAGAGTCCTAAACAGGAGTTTATTTCTTATTCTTATCATACTTTGGCTGTAGGTCAGCCGCCATAATACAATCTTCCACAGTAAATAGGGTAGACTGTTTCAAACAATTAACAAAATCAAATATATCATATCTAGCTACATATGTATTCAGTAAAAAATATAATAGTATTGATTACAATATATGATCAACTTCAATTTTAGGTTGGGAGTCAGAGAATCGACAATAAAGTAAATTGTAGTTTTAACAATCATTTAAAACAAACACTTTAAGTATTGTTATTTTTAGAAATTCAGAGCATTTGCTGTATTTGTCTATATCATTCTCTATTTTTATTATTAATAAGTAATAAAAAATAGAAAGAGCAAACGTTACTGTGGAGATACAAAACTCGATCATTGTTTTTAGTTCCATATGGTCTTCTAATAAACCAATTACCATATTTACCAATTTTCTACAAAATTTAAAAATTAATAATCTGTATTATGTCAGACAAAAGAAATAATTTTCATTGCCACATAATTAAGACCTACTTAATGCTGTGTAGATATACTTACAATCTATTAGAATTAAATTATCTCTACCAAGTTGTCTGAATAGAAAGTTCTCTGATAGCTTTATCTTACCCCTTTGTCAAAGACTGGTTTATAACTTCTAATAATTGATGTAAAAAAATAATATGAGCTATTGTTTGTGATTAGTATGGAGGATTTCACCACTTTTAATTTGTATTCTCTTTCCATATGATCCTATCCATGATGCCATTTCTCTTAACTGGCCACAAAGAGAGCAAGAGTGGACTTTTTAATATTACCTTGAAATATGTGTAAATAGAATAGCAATGTCCTATGTAATGCTTAGTATGCATTTCTTTTCAAACAGACAATTTAAAATTAATGATAAAAACCTAAAGGTTATTATCAGCTATACTATCAGCTGAATATTTAAAATATGCAGTACATTCTATCATCATTTTTCAAAGTAGTGTATTCTTCAAAGTTCCTTGAGAAAACTGACTATGTTTTTTATGATCTAGGAAGGGAGTTACTCCCTCTATCACTAAATCTGAAAATGGCAGTTTGTGGCACTCTTCCCCAAAACAGTATCTTGAAAACAGGATGCTTATGAGGATGGCGGTTGGAGAGTAAAAGTAGAAGTTTCCTATGCAGGGCCAGGTTTTCTCTCAATTTTATACCATTCATTATACTTCCAAGTCCTAAAGATTGTATAGTGATATTTAAACTAGTGAGCAATTAACAGGCTTTCTTTTTTCCACCACCAATAGGAGTATCTGATCCTTTGCTCCTAATTCATACTGCAGGAGAACTATCCTATTTCCCTTTAGGAGAACTGGCTTTTTAGGAAAAACCCATCCATATGCTCATAGTACAACCTGTGGGAACTGAGGTTCCAGTCCTACCTCTTCCGACATTTCACTCATGCCTACTGCTCTATACCTGTGTCACTCAAAACCAATCCCTTATTAGCCTATGCGCAGCTTGGGCTCAGTCTTTGCATTTGATGGCATTCCCTCTTTCACAATTGCGCACCTCTTAGCACAGCACGTGACATATTAAAGATACATAGTACACTATAAATATTTGAGGACTGAATGAATGAATGACTCCACCTAAATTTACTACTCTCTTGCTAAACTCAGTGATGAGAAAATTGTTCAGTGTGTGATTACAAACCATCTTTGTACCTTTAACTAAACCTTATTTGAAAATTGAAGCACGTGGGACAATTTGAGTATCATCTAAATTTAAGATTGCTATCAGTTTCCTAATCACTTTATAAATAAATCATCTTAAGATTTGGACAGCCTAAATTATGTTAAAAACATCAATCAATAAACTCAACAAATATTAAAAAACACTGCCTTCTGGAACAAATATTTAGAAGAAAAGGGTATTTTACATTTAAAATATATCAAAGATTTTTGAAGTATTTAAAGAAGTAACTTTTGAAAGACACCATTTCAAGTTTTCCAGTTTTCAAAGTCTTAGGAAAGCCCCCAGACATCCAAGGTACTCTTCATAACATTCCAGATAATTCTCATCTCTGATACAAATGTAGCATCTATCAAAAGAAAAGTGTTAGTTTACTTTTTGAGCTCATAAGGGAAACTAAGACATAATTATCTATAAAGATTGCAGACTAAAGGTGAAAATCTGCCCTACAGCTAAAATAACTAAGTTTTAGAAGTCTGGAGAAAATATTTTTTTGAAGTCTCTAAAACCATCAAAAGACCAGATTCTTAAGCAAGACTTTAGCAAGAAAGGCAAATAAGAGTCTGGTCACATTTACAGAGGATAGGTAATATCTCAGATTCAGATCTCTTAAAAATTGTAAAAAATGGAATTCAGACTAAGGTGATCTTTATACCACCATTGTACAGTGAATGGAGGCAAAACTATAAATATATCATTACAAATAATACATGAATTTAACAATGTTCCTGGATGCCAGACCAATATAACAAACCACTTGCGTTTCTAGACAATACCAAAAAATGTATAACAAAATTAGAATTTCAACACGTTTTAAATGGTATTGAAACTTCAAATATCTAGAAAGAATATAGAAAAGATATGCAAGATTTTTACACTAAAAACTAGAAAACATTGTTGAAAAAATTAATAATCATCTGAATTAAAAAGAGATATGCATGTTCATTATTAGGTTGATTCACTTTTAAGATACCCCTATCCCCAAATTGATTACAATATTCAATATAATTCAAATCAAGTTTCAGAAGTTTTTTTTTAATGTATGGAAAATTGTCAAGCTGATTGTAAAAGTTCTCTGGAAGCATAAAAAACTTGTGAAAACCAAGGAAATCTTGAAAAAGAACAAAATTAGAGAATTTATGTTACCAGATTTCAAGACTTAGCATAAAGCTAAAGGCAATAAGCATAAGGCAAGATGGTTTTGGTGCAAGACAAGACACAATAGAAAAGTAATTCAAAGGAAAGAATAGAATCCTAGAATATAGCCACTCATAAGTCACTAGCCTTATGACAAAAGTTTGTCTTGTTAACAAATTGTTCTGGGATAATTGGAAATCTACATAGAAAATAATAAAAACACACAAGAACAAATTTTTAAAAGAAAAAAAGGGAATAGTGAGTTTAGAAAGCAATCTTCTAGAGCTGCAATGATAACCAAAAATTACAGCTACTCATGGTACTGGGGGCAACAAATGTCATGTCTGTTTTGCAAAGTAGAAAAAAATTTATTGACCCTCTCAGTAAAGTGTGGCACCAAAAGTATGGGGGATTATGTGACAAATATTAACAGAAGTCAACTCAAGGGAAGTGTTTTATACATATAAGTGAAAAATCTATCTCTTAATAAAAATAATTAATATTACTCAGTCATTTTTTGCCATGCAGATGAAATCTTGACCAAAAATTGCCTAATTTAATTCTCAAATAAAAATAAATCTAGAAAATAGGTACTATTGTTATACTTACTAGTCCATCACTTTCAAAATAATCTGTGATTATCAGAAAATAATTTTCTACAAGATCATATTACAAAGTATTATCAATTAGTTCTCAATCCAGTTGGGGTGCTTTAATAAACTCCTACTTATTCACATAAGTGAATTCATTAATTATTCACATTCATTAATGTATCTTACAATAAGTAAGATACATTAATGAAATAATACAGCTTAGTTTTTCCACCAAGTGGCACAATAAATAACATTTGAGTTTTGAAAGACATAATCTGATCATCAAAGGATAGCAAATATTAATGTTAGAAAATTCATTTATGGATTCTAAAGATAAAATTTTTAAAAACAGAACAAAAATATTTCTAAAAATTAACTCTTTAAAATTAAATTTTATTTTGAGGTAATGGTAGATTCATTCATATATAGTGGTAGAAATAATAGAGAGCCTGCATATCCTTTACTCAGTTTCCCCCAAGATAACATCTTACAAAACTATAGAACAATATCACAGCCAGACTATCGGCCAGGTGCAGGTAAAAGTTCATGTTGCCTGCACATGGCCTTCATTGACACCTCAGAGTCCTCATTACTGTTAAGCAGAGGTGGGAATTCTGGCTCTCTGATATGCTTCCACTAATAACACTTACGCAGGGAAGGGTAGGAGTGTACCATTCCTGTCCCCATGTGATCTCCATGTGAGCCCCCCACTCAGGCTTTACTGGAGTGGGTGGGGATAGAGCCACTGGATTTCTGTGATGTTTCACCGGAGTAGAGCACATAGTGTCACACTTTTTCTGCCTTGCTTGATGACCTTTTCCTGGTTCTTTGTCTAGAGAGTAAATGCTTGTATTGGTGCCTTTATTGTCGACCCTCATTGGCATTTCTAGGTTGTTGGCTCCTTGAGCCAAGCGTGAGATGTATGAAGCAAAAAGAAAACTCATATAGTTAACTATTATATCATTCTTTGGGTTCTGAGGTTCCTAACCAGTCTACTTTTCTTTCTCCACTTTCCAAAGCCTTCTAATGTTTGGTTTATATCTCATATCCAAGGGTTTTTTTCTTGCAGCAAGCAGGAAGAATAGGGTAAAGTACATCTATTCTGTCTTCCCAGTATAGAAATTCCCAACTGTTGAGTTATTCTGTTAAGTATGAAAGTTTTCTTTCTGTATGAAAGATTTTTTTGAAGCATAAAAACACTTTAATATAATCAAAATTTAGGATTGGTTTTCATACTTAAATAACTTGACATAGATTTAAAATTATATTTAGCAGTTTTGGCAATGTGTTTTTCTACTTGACAATTGAAATTAAAGTCTGTGGTTAGCATGGAGTATTGTATTAAGAAATATCTCTTTGGAATATAAATACTTTATTTCCAAATGTTATAAGAAGAATTTTACTTGTAACTTTTCAGCTTAAAAACAATAGAGAATCTTCTCATAACCTTAAGATTTTGTAAACTCCAGTTTTATTTTATGTTTCTAAAGCTTTCTGGATAACTTATTTAGCAGAATCATATAAAGAGTAATATTTGAATCATAGAAGCTATACCAAGGACCACTAATGTTATATATCTAACCAATGTCTTCTTAGTTTTATGGAAATAAAAACTTTAAGAGTAGATTGTGCTGAGAAACACAATCTGCCTAGAGTTTCAGGAATAAAAAATTAATGACCATACCAAAAATATTCTTTAGAATATATTCCCAACTAATTATGTGTTTCTTAAAGTTGTTCATTGTAAAAATAAAATATATAGTGTACATTCAGGGTGAATAAACATTCCTTGCAAGCCAATTCAATAAAAAAAAAATGAACTCAGAAAAATAATTTTCAATGAGAGAGGGGAGTGCAGGCATACATAAATCAATGATGTATTTATAAAAAAAAAGTGTTTCTCAGTAATGAATAGGAAATAAAGAGTAGCAAAATACCTCCAATTGCTGTTATGTTAATTGTCAAAGTTTTCCTAATTAGTGTGTTGTATATACATGACTGTATCTCAATTGTGTCAGAAGGCTTCTTTCAAAATACAGCATACACTAATCAGCTTTTTTTTCCTGACCCACCAGTAATTTAAGTAAATAATCACCTCACATTTTATTTTCAGTGAAAAATAAACACATTTTTTGTAATTTTATAGGCAATAATTTAAAAAGTACCAATAAGAAAAGGAAAAAAAGCATCTAAGTGGTTCACCTATGTTTCCACTGATTAGTTGTGAACTTTGATAGCAGCTATTGGGAAGGAGATGTGCTACGTGTATGAGAACAAAAACATTTGGCTTGAAAGAGCATATATTTATTTTCCCTCATTTCCCAAGTGCATTCTGTTGTGATAAGTAGATGTTATAACATATCGATGTTATCTATCTAACATACACAAAAAATATATATATAGGACTTATTTCAAAATAAGTATGTCTAAGAATTATATTGGGAAAAATAAGTGCTTTAGAGTCAGAGCATTAAGCTTATTATTTCAACACTAATTACAAAGTTTAGAGTATGATACTGCATATTTTCATATACAAAGGAGATTGACGAACCTCAAATAAAAAATAGCAATCGATATAATTTTAAATATGACTGTGACCTTGGCCCGAGACAACCAGATCCAGAGTAGTTATGTAATATAGTTACTTAGAAATATGGGGCTTTAATTAAAATCCATGCATTATTGTATAGAAGGCTTTAGGGTCAAGGGCCATAGGAATACATAGAATTTGAAAATACTTCATAAATGTGTAATAAAACATAGAAATAATTATGCTAAATTTATAGAAATAAATATTTTTTTACAAATTATTGGTATATTACAAATTTAGCTATAGTTGTTAATATTTAAAAATATATGAGAGTAAAACATGGCAGCAATGTTGAATCTTTTATAAAACCATTCACTGCTATCTTCATTTCGTTCAAAAAATACTGTCTATATTTTTGAAGAAAAACAATGCCATAGAAAAACATAGTCCTGAATTTCAATGGAAAGACTTTTTACATGGTTGAATAGTGTCCCTCCAAGATTCATGTCCATCTGGAACCTCGTAAGTGACCATATTTGGAAATAGGATCTTAGCAGATATAATTAGTTAAGTTAAAATGAAGCTGTACTGGATTAGGGTAGGACTAGTGTCGTTATAAGAAGCATGCGTGGAGACACAGAGAGACACATTGCAAGAAGACCATTTGATAGCAAAGACAGAAATTGGAGTGATGCATCTACAAGCCAAAAAATACTAAGGATTGCTGGAAACCAACAAAAGCCAAAGAGAAGCAAGCAAGAAATCTTCCCTAGGCCTTCAAAAAGATCACAGACCTGCCAACAACTTGATTTCAAACTCCTGGCCTCCCAGAACGGTCAGATAATAATTTTCTGTTGGTATAAAACATCTAGTTTATGATAATTTGTTATGGCAGCCCTAGGAAAATAATACAGTCTTTAAATAAATAATTACCATTTATTTAAATGGTAATTAAACTACATCAACTTTACAACTTTGAAAAATATAGCAATATAACAACATGTTAGTACTGAATCAATTTAGCAATTTATTATTTAACAACACAATATGCAGTATTAGTTTTTAAAATGAAGATTAATTGAAATATTTTGAATATCTGGGGGCATTTTAACTAAGGATTCTTTCCTTCTACCTCCACTGTGCTAATTTCATTATAAACTATTTTTTTAAATTTTGTCAGATGCTTTTCCTGAATCTATTGCCATGACCATTTATTTCCCCTTTGTATTATTAATGTAACAAATTGCATTGATTGACTTTTTTTTTTGGAGAAACCATAAGATTTTTTCAAGTAATTTTAAACTCCTGTATAGCTAACGACAATATAAATAAAGCTGGTTAGAAAACAACAACCTGGAAGAAAATACTTCCAACATATGTCACAGACAGTTAATATCAAAGAAATCCTAATAAGAAATAAGAAATTAGAAAAATGGATAATTGACTTTTAAAATTGATAAATCTCAAGAACATTTTTCTGAGTGAAGTAAACCAGACTCGTAATATGAAATGTATCATTACATTTATATGTATTTCAAAAACAGGCAAAACTAATGTAAGCTATTCCAAGCCCAGGTGTGATGACTCCCTTTGATATGTGATTTAGAGAAAAGCAAGAGAAGCTTTTAGTTCTCACTCATGATTTGTATTCTCATTATCTGTGTTTCTTTCTGTATGCTATAGTTCAAAAAATTTAAAATAATTAATGCTTAGGTAAATATGGATTAATTGGTATGGTTTGGGCAAGAATCAATTAATTCTCACAGAAAAACATGGGTGTTATATTTGCATATGCAAAAATGCATATTTAATTTTTCTTCATTCCCAAACTAAACATTAATGATAAGAAATAAATGGTCAAGCTGTATTTAAATTTGGATTTTTAGAACATGGTCAACATTAATAAAATAATCATTTCCAAAAATGAAGATTGATGATTCCTTTGAGTTTACAAATGTTACCCACAAGATTTCTCTACTTCTACTCTTTTTTTTTTTTTTTTTTTTAATTTGAGACAGGGTCCTGCCCTGTTTCCCGGGCTAGAGTGTGATGGCATCATTACAGCTCATTATAACCTCAAACTCCTGGGCTTGAGTGATCCTCCTGCCTTGGCCTCCCAAGTAGCTGGAACTACAGGTGCATGCCACCATAGTTCTGCTTTTAGAGATATATACATAAAATTTAAATCAAACTAATAAAATTAATCAGACATCATTATCCATTAAATGAATAAAGGTTATTAAACTTTTTTACATGATATTCAATACTTTATTGTAAAACAAGCCTTATGTTAGATGATTTTGTCCAATTGTAGGCAAGTGTTTTCAGCATGTTTAAGGTAGGCTAGGTTAAGCGATGATGTTCAGTAGGTATATTAAATGTACTTTTTTCTTTTTTTAAATTTCAGAATATAATAGGGGTACAAACATTCTGGTTACATAAATTGCTTTTGCAGCATTTGAGTCAAACTTTATTAAACTTTTTGAAGTGATATAATCAATTAAATTGTCAAACTAATATGTTGTTAAATTATTTGAAGTTAATCATGGCTCCCTTACCTGTGTAACTTTCAGCACATGGCATAATCTCTTTGGTCCTCTGTTTCCTCATTTTTTAAAATTAGGAAAAATAGCAATGGATATCTCATTCTGTCATTGTGGCAACTCAATGAAATAATCCATTAAAAAACAAAAACAAAACACAGTGGATAGCCTGCCTCATTGTGTCAAATAAAGGAGAAATAAATGGAGCATTTATTTTTGGTTTTGTATGTTCTACCCAGATGCTGATATTAGAAGTTTAACAATGTTAATTTTATTTTTATTTACAGACCATTCCTTAATGGTCTAGAAACAGATATTTCAAATCAAAGTTTCTGTCAATCTGTAGCTTGATTGCCCTTATCTAACATAATATGAGGAGATGAAGACAATGTTGATGCAGAGAAAATGAAATAACTATCACTAATTTTTAGTCCCATTGTTATAGAATTCTAACAGTTCTTTTTTTTTTTATTTCTAAAAGTTTTTCCAATCTGTTAACATGACAACATCAATAAATACTTAAGTTACAACTTGAATAATCATTGCTTTACTTTCATAAATAGGTATTAACCTAATTATTTAGACTACTAGAGTAGCTTAAAAACTTGATTGTATATTAGGTAGAATTTGTATTTCTTATCGTAATTTGTTTGATAGACTTTGAACCTATCCTTTTGAACTCACATAATGAGGCAGATAAAATACCAGGGCTTTGCAGAGCTGGTCCGTATGATAACAAAGAACTACTAAGGAACTTCTTCCAAGGAACTAGGATCCTTTATTTGATCTACTTTTTCAAAGTGGTTCATAAGCAAGTTGCCCAAAATATTATTTGTCTTAATTTGTCAAAGTGAACCCTTGGTATATATGGATTAATGAGGTGCATACAGCATAATTAGTTTAATAGCTAGAACTAAAAAAAGTCTTGTCAATTTCCAAGAATGGACATGATTCCTTAAAAACAACAATCAGAATTTCTGGTACTTCTTCTAATGAATTTGTTATACCTATTTAAAACTGATTTTTTTGCTTCATTTATAAGCCAAGATCTATAGACAACAATTTATCAGTTTGGGAGCTTACATAATTATTACTAAATTTTAATTAATTATTTATATAATGTGTTGAGCATTGGTCCAATTAGTCTAATTAAGAGGCAACTGGACAGAATCTTGAAGTTACTGAATTGCCCTACATAGTTTAAAAGAATATATAAAAAGAAACTTCCCTCTGATTAATTAATAAATTTGTGCTTAAAAGTAAGAAAAGAACATTAACTAGAAATTTTATTTTTAAAACTGTAAAAATTATATGAAACAATTGCAACTCTAATGAAAGGTTTTCTCATATTCTTATTCACCAATATTCTCCAACTTTTAACATTTTATACATTTCACATACACACACACACACACACACACACACACACACAATATTATAGATTGGTCTTTTTCTGAATTATTTGAGAACAACTTGTTAATACTTCAGTGTTTTTTCCCAAAACAAAGACATTATCCTCCACAACCACCATATAACCTTCCAATTGAGAAAATCAATATTGATACATAGTACTATCCAATATTCAGACACCCTCATTGATATTTTTTACTGGTCCTATCAAGATACTTTTCCTTCTGGTTCAAAATCTCATTGATGAGCACAGTTTGCATTTCATTGTCTTGTCTTTTATCCCCCTCCAAAATGGAATTGTCCCTCAGTTTTTCCCCAATTTCCTGTTCCCTATTATTTGAAAGCATGCAGGTCTACATCATGTTATCAAGTCCTTCAATGTGGCTCCATCCAGTGTTTCCTCATGGCCAGAGTTCTTACCAAGCCATGCTTCCTTTGCAGGAATACCACCAAAATAATGCTATGTTCTTCTCAGAGCATCACATTTGTGGGTACTGTTGACCTGTCACATCAAAGGTGGGACATTTTGGTGTTCTCCAAGGTTTTTCACCAAAATATCACCGCTCCTTTTCTTTTTTTTTGGAATTGAATATTATTATTTCAATTCATTGCTATATTTGAGGATACTCTTAGATTAAACCAATATCCTGTTCCTCAGTTCATCAAATCTCCACTCACCAACATTAGCCTCCATTGATGACTACCATCTAAATCAATCTCTTTTACAGTTGCCAAATGGAGATTTTCAATTTCTATCATTGCTTCTACATTTAAAATTGGCATTCTGCTATATTAAAGGGCCTTTCTTCTAACTTGTAATGGGCTGAATTGTGTTCCTGAAAAATGCATGTGTTGGAGTGCAAACCCCAGTACCTGGGATTTTTAAAGCGTACTTAAGTTAAAATGAAGTCATTATGGTGAGCCCTTATTCAGTATGATTTATATATTTATAAGAAGAGAAGATTAGTACACAGACATCACACAGAAAGAAGATAATGTGAAGGCACAGGGAGAAGACAGCCATCTACAAAGTGACAGGCCTCAGGAACCAGCTCTGCTGACACCTTGGTCTTGAACTCCCAGGCCCCAGAACTGTGAAAAAATAAATTTCTGTTGTTTAAGCACCACAGTCTGTGATATTTTGTTATGGAGCCCTAACTAGAGCTATTTATGATTTTTATTTCAGTGTGAATCACAGGTTCTTATTTTATTGGGTGGTATTTTACCTATTACTATAATCATTTATATTGATGCTTAAATGGTACCAGATTTAGCCAGGATGAACTCCCTTCAAAGGGGATCCTTTATGTTTTGACAGATATTGATAGTTCTTTGAACACTTCCTTATTTGTCGGCATAACAAGATGTTCCACATTATTCATACTCCAGCCCTGAGATTAGACAATACTGAATGGAATGATTGTTGATTTTAACAGAGGATGGTAAATAGAAATTAAGATCTGCATATTCGGCAAATCCATCGGTTCTAGGCCTTCTCAGCAGGCATAGCCAGGAAATGTAAGTATGTTACACACTTTCACATGTGCAATCATAATTATTTCTAAATCTATTTGTGTATGGAGGTTAAAAAGTGAATTTGTATCATACCTCCATTTCCCCCACGTATTGACTTAGTTGCTCAACGTACTGACTTGTTGACTATAACTAAGCTCCCTGCACCTGTGGGTGTAGGCAGGCTGCCTCCATCTCCTCTTTGACTAAAATGGAAGGGAAAATTAGGACATACTGGAAGAAGTGATGGGAAAAGAAAGAGGAAGAGAAGGAAAAAGAAATGGAGGAAACAACTGCTTACATTTTTAATTTTTTAAAGAGAAATAAGCTTCATTGAGATAACAAGAACATATTTAAGTATTTATTATTCTTGCTAGACAAAATATTAAAAGTGGACTGGCTTCTTCTTGCTGCCACCATCAGCGGCAGTGCCCTGCCACCACCCCATTATTACCACCTTATAAACTTTATTAAGAAATAATTAAAGAACAAGAAACTGTACCCATTTAAATTGTACAATTTATCGAGTTTGACAAATATATTCACCTTTGAAACGACTACCACAATCATTGAAAATCTTTTTTTTAATGATTCAGCATTTATTTATTTCAAAGTATTATGGGGTTACAAATGTTTTTGGTTACATGGATCACTTTTGTAATGCTCGAGTCAGGGTTAAAAGTGTGCCCATCACCCAGATAGTGTTCATTGTACCAGTTAGGTGGGTTTTTGCCCATCCCCTCCCTCCTCACCCCCTGCTTGATTTTCTTTGGGATTTACTTTCCTCTATGCACACGTGTGCTCATCTTTTATAGGAATGAACAAAGGCCAAATATAAGAATCACAGGCATCCCTGAGAGTGAAGAAGAAAATGCACAAGGGCTGGAAAACCTATGAGAGGGAATAAATGAGGACAACTTCCCTGGTCTTGCTAGAGATTTAGACATTCACGTATAAGAAGCTCAATAAACACCTGAGAGATTCATTGCAAAGAGGCAATCACCAAGACACATAGTCATCAGATTGGCCAAAGTCAACACGAAGGAGGAACTCCTGTGAACCGTAAGTCAAAAACCATCAAGTAACTTACAAAGGAAAAACAATCAGGCTAACTGGAGACTTCTCCACTGAGAACTTACAAGCCAGAAGGGGTTGAGGCCCCATCTTCAGTCTTCTTAAACAGAACAACTGCCGGCCTCCAATTTTGCATCCTGCAAAACTAAGTTTCATATATGAAGGAGAAGTAAAGACTTTTCCAGACAAACAATCACTGAGAGAATTAGTCAAGACCAGACCTGCCCTGCAATAAACACTTGGAATGGCATTATACATGGATCAGCACAGTAGTCACCGACCAGAGTAAAGCCACCCAAAAGCTAAAGCTCAGAGCTCATATAAAACAATAGTACAAGAGGTAAAACAAAGCAGTAAGGTACTACCCAACAGGATGAACAGAACAGCATTCTACATATTAATTCTGTCAATCAATGTGAATGGTTGAAAATCTTATTCAACAGTGAACCAACACAACTCTCGTAGGTCACATCCCATTTAATATTTGCTGTGGTGATTCTCCAAAGACCAATAATGGTCACAAACTCAGAATCCCCACCACAAACTCTGTCTTTCCTTTTCCTTCCATTTCTTGTGTGCTATAATTACTTCAACTTTCTATTAATGCAATGCCTAGATTCCACTGTCTTTTGTGCTTTCAGAGATTCTATCTTATCTGTTCCTGATAGCATAAGAATTCTTCAAAACCATTCCTCAGTATCATTCCAAATTAGAATTAGCACCTGCAGTGCCTTCAAAAATCTTGTTGAAGAACATTCTGCATGTTTATTAGGAATACCTTATTACTACTTTGTCAGAAATAAGAATGGGTAAGTCTTTATTTCTGCTCAAAAATCTGGGATATATTTTGTCTCCAGAGCAGAGATTATACATGCATATGAACATTCACACACACACACACACACACACACACACACACACACCCAGGCCCACACCTGCACATAATCACATAAACACACACAAATCATTGGGATATACTATAAGAATGTATAGAGCCATTTCATCATTCATTATTTTCATTTCACCCCCTAGAAATTATATTTATTCAAAAATATATCCCTCATTTTCTCTCTAACATTTCTTACTCTCTTCCAAGACAGACTAAATCATATCTGTAATATCTAATGAGAAAAGTTGCCCCCAGGGTTTGGGCATATTACAAAGAATGAATGATCTATCTATATTCCTGAAGACAAAGAATGGAACAGCTTTCCTTTTTTATCTGCTGTCCATAATCTATTTTACAAAAAATCTGCTTAACCACTGGGCTTCAAAATCTTTTTAATTCATTCTTTGAAGAATAAGCACTATTGATACTAAAAAGGCTTGAATGGCATGGTCCCCTCTCTGTCAACATCTAAATAATCAGTGAGAGCTTTCCTTCTTAAGCCTAATGTCTTGGACACTTACCTGCTCTAATAATCATTAAACAAGTGTTTATTGAGTGCCTATTATGTTAAAGATATGATGACAAGAATAATAAAATAGTAATACTGATCTCAAGCTGATCACAGTTTAATAGGTGAATTAAAAATATAGTCCCACGATACATGCGAAGATATAAATAGTGGGAAATAAAATGCTAAATGCTTCAGGAAAAACAAGTAATATTAAAACTTAGACATGTTCGTGGAAGCAATTTGCACTGTCCTATGTTGTACTTCTCATGCTTTCTCTTTATTCCCTGTCCCTGCCTTCCAGTTTCCTATTGGATTAAACACGTTTTTATTATTCTATATTCTTCCTTAGCTGTTGGTTCTCCAATAAGCGTTCTGCTTCTCTTCCATAGAAATATGCCTTCTAATTTTCAGGATGGTAAATAGCCACCTATCCCACAGTGTGACTCTATGTTGCTGAACCGTGTGTCAATTCATTAAAAGAAAAAAGGCCAGTGCCTTATGCTCCTTCTCCTTTTTTCTTTCCTAATCCCTGATGAATAGATAATAGGTGGATATTTGCAAGTGGAGCCAACATCTTAAGCCCTGAGGCAAATTGGAAATGTTGGATATGGGTAGGGGAAAAGAGAAGGAGAGTCACTCCCTGGGGAAGTAGCAGAGCAGAGCCATCATGTGATGGTTAATCTTATGTGTCAACTTGACTGGGCTAAGGGATGTCCAGATAGCTAGTAAAGTTTTATTTCTGGTTGTGTCTATGAGGGTGTTTCTGGAAAGATTAACATTTCAATTGACAGACTAAGTAAAGATAATTGCCCTCACCAACGCCAGGGAGCATCATCAAATCTATTGCGGGCCTAAATAGAACAAAAAAGTCAGAGGAAGGGAGAATTTGCTGTCTTTACTTGCGACGAGATATCCATCTTCTGCTCTCGAGCATAAGTGCTCCCAGTTCTCTGCAGACTTGGACTGGGATTTACACCCTTGAAGCTCCTGGTTCTTAGGCCTATGGGCTGGGACTGAAACTACCCTGCCAGTTTTCCTGGGTATCCCGCTTGCAGATGGCAGATCATGGGAGACTTCTCAGTCTCCATAATTGCATGAGCCATTTCCTCATTATAAATCCTTTTCTAACTCTGTATCTATATATTCCATTGGTTCTGTTTCTCTGGAGAGCCCTGATGAAGACACATCACAATAGTCCTGAATTATCTAAATGTGGACCTTCATGTGAGAGGCCTTCTTTGTTTAAGCTGTTGATATTTTGAGTTTATTTATTCCCAGTCAAATCTAATCATGCTAATACACTTATGAGAACATATAAACTTTATCTCTATAAGACAAGTAACTCATCACAAATTTACTTCCTCCTACCCGCCATACTTATATTTTCTAAATTTTGCTTCTAAATTAGTATAAAACCATGTATTCTTTTAAATGCTTATTTGTACAGAAAAGAATTCATTATTTTATTTGCTTACCATTGCTTTTTGTATCTATTTTCTTTCTTCTGGATTCATCTATTCATCCTCAGTGGAGCACATTTTCCAGAGTATTTCAGAAAGAGTTTGTTAAAGATAAATTTACTAAATATTTTAGTGATCTTTTGATTCATCATTCAAATTATGGAGTGCAAAATAATTTGTCTGAAGATGAATTTATTAGATCAAAGTAAATTGAATTCTTTTCCTTTCTTTGTAGAATATACTTATTGTTTTCCTTTACTTCTTTGTACAAGGTGCTTCTTGTTTTCTTGATCCACATATTGCTGACAAAAGTCCCAGCGTTAGTCTGATTCTTATTGCTACATAAGTAATTCATGTCTTTACCCTGTTAGCTTTTAGGATTTTCCCCCTCTCTTGAAAAAAACTTATAATATTTTGAAATATGTAGATTATTTTACCCTGACTTGTAGTCAATAAAGTCTTTTAATTTGAGGACTATCTCTTCCTTTCATTGTGGAAAATTCTCAGCATTCATTCTTCAATAGCACTATCTTAATCTTCATTCTCTATTTCTGAAACTCTGCCTGAGAGAGCTTAGTGCCTCTTCATCTATTCGTCACCTCTCTTTCCTTTTCTTACTTGCTTTTCATTTTATCCTGGTGTGCTGTGTCTTGGGAAATTTTCTCTCTCTAATTTTCCACGTCATTAATTTTTGTTTAGCTACATGTGTTTTACTACAGGACCCATGTATTCAATGTTTTAAATTTATCAGTAATTATGTTTTTTTTATTTTCAAGAACTCCAATAAATTATTCTCTTAACCACCAATTATTTTCTTTGTAAATATAACACCGTAACTTAAATCTTTGGACAAATTCATTGAACTGATTTTTAATATCCACTTTTCCTTTGTTCTAACAATTTGTTGCCACTGATGGTCTGGCACACACCTCAGTGATTTGGTATTTATTGACTGAGAGCTGATTTTTGCAGTTGAGAATAAATGCTAGACTTTGGGTTGTTATTGCTTGTGATTTCCACCTGGTGAACAGACATATGTACTCCCAGGACTTATATTCACCTCTGTTAGAGTAAGAGTTAGCAAGAGGTACAAAAGGATTCAATCTCAAAAGCTATTTTTTGGTCTTAATTTTCACAGAATTTTCAGCTACCCAGGACACTTTCCTTGCCATGAAACCCTGGAAAAAAATAAAAACACTTCTAATATTTATTGACTCTTTGCACCCCAAATTCAAACAGTCTCCCAATCAAATATATCTTTCACATATTTTTAGCTCTATTCTTAGGTAGCTTTCAGAACTCTTGCACTGAGATGTCACAGAAACTCATAGATTGGATTGTGTGGAAAGTTGATTCTATTTTGAAGAAGGGATAGTTAAGTTTCATGAAAAAATGATTACTTTTCTTTGGACAATGCAGCTGCTGGACAAAATATAATTTTTTGTACTGAATATTCTACATGTAAAAACTTAGGCAAACCTTAAAAAAAATGTGCTAACCACCTAACTAATATTTCAAAACAATGTGAAACTTCTATAACAATCAATATATTAACACCCTAAAACAGTGGTCTCCAACCTTTTTGGCACCAGGGATCGGTTTCATGGAAGACAATTTTTCCACAGACCGGGGGGAGGTGGGGGATGGCAAGTGATAGGGAGTGGCTGTAAATACAGACGAAGTTTTGCTCACTTGCCCACTGTTCACCTCCTGCTGCATGGCCCGGTTCCTAACAGGCCATAGGCTGGTCTGTGGCCAGGGGATTTGGGACCACAGCAAAATATATACTCTCACATCTCAAATATAGGTAAATTTCCAAATACAGAAAAACTAAAGATCATCTGGTAGCATCAACAGCTAGTCTTGACTGGGGTAGAAAACTATAGATCCAAGTAATTTTTTTTATCAGTATAAACACTGGAGTTTATTTCTCTGAAATGTTTCATGAGAAGGTATAATTAATGCCACATTCTTTTACAATAATATTACCATTCGTAAAGAGTTCTTCCTTCTTTATAGCACACACATGCACTTGAAACTTTATATGTATGTATATATACATGCGATCATCTATTTTTCTTTCTGCATGTCTTTCTTTTTCTTTTAAGATGAAAATAACAATTTTTAAAAATATTTAGGTATCAATTAATATACGGTAAAATGCACAGATCCTTAATATATAGTTTGATGAGCTTTGACAAATATGTAAATCAGTGCATCCAGCATCCCAATTAAGAAATACTACATTTCCTTTACCCTAAAAATTTCTCTCATGCTCCTTTGTTTGTATCAGCCACTCCTCAACACAGGTAGTCACTATTGTCATTGCTACCATGACAACTAAATTTTATTTGTCATGGAACTTCATATAATGAATCCTAGAGACTGTGAATTTTTCTAGTCTGGTTTCTTTTGCTCAACATAATGAGTTAAGATTAATCTATACTTTGCATGTAGCAGTAGTTAATTTCTTTATATTGCTTGATGGCATACCACAATTTTTACTCATTATCATTAATGAATGTTTGTTTTGTTTTTCCCCATTTGGGCTATTACATACATTCCAGCTGCTCTGGAATTCACAGAGAAGCCTTTGTGCAACCATGTTTTCCTTTCTCTTGGGTAAATATGTAGGAGGAGAATTTCTGGATCAAATGGTGAGTTCATGTGACTTTATAAAAAAACTGCCAAACTATTTTCCAAAGCTATTGTATCACTTGTTATTCCCCTCAACTTAATGATATTAAGCATTATTTCATGTGCTTATGGTCCATTTGGATGTCTCCTTTTGTGATTTTGTGAAGTTTCAATTTTTCTGGTATTCTTATTGTTGAGTTATATGAATTCTTTACAGATTCTGGAAAGAAATCCTTGCTCAGATATAAGTATTATGATATTTTCTCTAAATATGTAGTTTATCTTTTTTATATTTCAAATTTTTCCCATCTTTTTAAGGTATTGCATTTTTATAATGTCTAATTTATACTGTTTTGTTCTTTCTTTCCCAACCCCAAAGTCTCGAAGATTACTTTCTTTGTTCCCTTCTAAATTGTTTTATAATATTAACAGTTACATTTAGGTCTATGATCTAGCTTAAATTAATTTTTCTCTGTGATACAAGGAAGAGTTCATATTTCTTTTATTTTTGATATAGATTTCCAATTGTTTCAGCATTGTATGCTGTAAAAAGTATCCTTTACCTATGGTCCCTCTATAAATAGGATCTCCACATGGTCTTAACTACTGTAGCTTTACAGTAAATAAGTTCCCAATATTATTATGTATTAATACTTCAGATTGTTTCAACTCCAAATTCACTTATTTCTTTCAGTAGCTTTTTGGAAATTTTTCTTTTTGTATCAGTAAATGTATTATAATTATGTCTTTCATAAATAAAGAGACATACTTCCTCCTTTCTAATCATTATGACTTTTTTTCTGGACTTATTCATTGACTAGGCTCTCTAGTACAATGTTGACTAAAACTCAGGACAGTGGACATCTCTGCCTTCTTCTGTATTTTAGGAGAAAAATGTTCTATATTTCATCACTAAATTTAATATTAGCTGTAGGTTTTTCATAAATGGCCTTTTATGAGGTTGACTAAGATCTTTCAATTGTGTGGTGAGAGTTTTTATCTTAAACTAGTGTTAACTTTTGTCAAATATGTTTATTTACATTCATTGAGATTATCATATCATTTTTTTCTGTTAACAAGTTCAATTACATTGACTGATTTGTACATTTTAAAAATCAATCGTGCCTTTATGAGATAAATATGATTGATCTTGCTATTATATATATATATATATATGTGAAAATATATATGTATACATGCTTCTGCATTTAACCTGCTAATTTTTCGTTGAGAGATTTTGCATCAAGGTTAATGAAGAATATTACTCTTTGATGTTCTTATATTATTTATGTTGGGTTTTAGTATTATTGATATATTAGCCTCATAAAATAATTTGAAAAGTGTCTTTTTTCTACATTCTGTAAGAGTTTATGTTAGATTGATTTTTTTTATTAAAAGTTTGTTTGAATCAACCAATAAAATAAACTTTGCCTGGGGTATTTTTGTGGGAAGGTTTTTGATAATATATTCAATTTCTTTAATAATTACATGGCTATTCAAATATCCTAACTAACCTTGTCCTCGCTTTTTTAAGTTTTGCCTTTCAAGGAATTAATCTATTTTATCTAAGTTGTTGAATTTATTGTCATTAAGTTGTACATATTATGACCCAATTATGATGCCAATATCCTCAGACTCCACAATAATGCACTTTTTATAATCCCTAAAATTAGTCATTTATATTATCTTTTTTATTGGCTAACATAAAGATTTTCAAATTAATTAATCTTCTTAAAGACCTATTTTTTAGTTCTTTGTTTACCCTATTATTTATATGTTTCAATTTAATTGATTTCTGCTCTTTTTTAACATAGCTTTTATTTTATTTTGTTTGGCTTAATTGCTCTTATTTTCTAGCTTCTTTTTATTTATTTATTTTTAATTTGACAGATAACATTGTATGTTTTTATCATGAACAGCATGATGTTTTAAGGTACAAATACATTGTGAAATGGCTAACTCTAGCTAATCAGCAAATGCACTACCTCATACAATTATCATTTTTGTCACGAGAGCACTGAACATCCACTCCATTAGCATTTTTCAAAAATACAATATATGATCATTAACTATGGTCACCCTGTTGTATTATTTCTTGAATTTATTCCTCATAACTGTAATTAAATTATGCATCATTTGACCAGCTTCTCTCCCTCCCCTCCTCTTTTTTCCCTAACCATATCAGCATCTGGTAACCCTAACTTCTTTGGATATAATCCTAGAACACTAATATTTGAACATCTCTTATTTTCTAATAAAAGTGTTTAAAGACATACTCTTAAAGGACTGCATAAGCTAGATTCCAAAAATTTGGATATGTTATGTGTTCATTTTCATGCAGTTAAAAATATTTTTATTTTTGTGGTTTCTTCTTACATCTACAGTTTATTTAGAGATGTTTTTCTTAATTTCCAATTACTTGATTATTTTGGAATATTTTACGTATTTCTCCTTTAACTCCATTGTAGTCAGAAAGCATATTCTGTATTACTTCAATCCTTATAAATTTATTGAGAATGTTTTATGGCCCACCGCTTAAAAAACACTTAGAAAAAGGGTTTGCTACACTTCTCTAAACTCCATGGCACTTGAAATGCACAATCCCGGCAGTGGGCACAATTGAAATTTCTGGTCAGTTGCTTCAGCCTGCAGGAGTTCTTTTCCCCTTGGCTCCTTGAAAACTTGCTCACTCATGCACAATTCTGGGATCTGCCACACATTTCAGAGGAATTTACACATACCTGTGGGGATTTTCCCTCTGTGGTTCCCACATTCTGGATTATCTGTCCTTAATTTGTCTCCAAAGGAGTGCTCCCAAACTTCATCCTTTGACTCCTTAGGCTGAAGACCAAATTTCTGCCTAATTTTTAGCCCCTTTGAACCACATAAGCTGTAGCGTGCTCTCAGAGCAAAAGTTTTATAAACGTAAATCTCACCTAATGTGATTCATTTTTTCAAGGGTCCAATTTCATTCTGTCTGCTTTTAATCTGTTGTTCATTGTAATAAAGAGCCTTTGCAAGGCTTTCAATCCATTGTTCATTATTATTTGTCTGGAGTTTACAATGGTAATTTGCAGTAAGATTAGTGTGATGAACGCTACTCTGCTATTATGGAAAACAGAACTTCAAGAGTGAAAGTATCTTCTACCTGGCTAAAATAATAACAGCTTACAAGTTTTGAACAAGTATAAAGCCTCTATTCTCATTATTTTACACATATTAACAAGTTTAATCCTTAGAATGACTCAGAAGGTAGTTTTAATATGATCTCCAATTTGTGGGTAAAAAACTGGAAACTTTTTTTTTTAACTAAAGCCACACAGCTCTTAAGTCAAGGACCTTGTTTTCCAACTTAGTAAAAGTTCTTCATAGCCCACACTTGTGACCAGTTCTCTACGTTATTTATAAATCAAACATCTTTCTACCTCTTTTTTTCCCAAATAATGTGTCCCAAATGCTTTTTCACATACTAATAACTCTTTCAATAAAATACATTCTTTCTTGTATGGAGAACATGTCTATTTTTCCTGTAAGATATAACTATAATGCTGCTAGCTCTTACAACATTACCTCCTCTGCCACTATGCCTCTTACTTCTTCAATTTGTTGTTTGTATGTTTGTTTTTAATGTCTTTATCAGAACATCCATGCACACTATATTGTAACTGTTTTGTGAATTTATTGAATGTATACCAAGTGGAAGCAGGGCTCTAAAGACAAAGTAATGAGCAAACCATTTTCTGCCCTCTCGAAGGTTAAATTCTAAAGATAGATTTTCAATTAATAGTTAGATGTAGTATAAATAAAAGAAAAAATGCATAAGGGAGAGTGTACTAAAATAAATTAACAGACAATGACAAAAGAAGTAAAAAGGGACTTAGAGATTAGAGTTAGGCCTCAAAGAAAAAAACAAGGAGATGAACAAGCACGTACCCATGTAGCAAACAGCCTCAGAAGCAACAGTCCAGGCGGGGGAAAGAGAATGACTTAAATTCGATGGTAGCAAAATCCTTGGCTCTTTTGTACAAAGGAAAGGAAGCCAAAAAGATAATGACAACAGAATAATAAATAGTGTCCCTCTAAAATTTATGTCTACCCAGGACCGTAGAAAGTGACGTTATTTGGAAATAGTATCTTTGCAGATACAATAAGTTAAGGACTTTAAGATGAAATCAACTTAGTTTTAGGTTGGGCTCTAAATTCAATGGCTGGTGTTCTTACAAGAAGAGGAGAGAGGACACAGAGACAGGCAGAGAGAAGGCCATGTGAAGAGGGAGGCAGAGACTATAGTTATGCTGCCACAAGCCAAGGAACCTGACAGAAGGTGGAAGAAGCAAGACAGGATTCTTCCCTCCAGCCATCAGAGGGCGTGAGGCCACGGCAATACCTTGATTACAGACTTCTAGACTCTGAAATTGAGAGAGAAAATGTAGTTTCTATTGTTTTAAGCAACCTAGGTTGTGGTACTGTATTAATGGCAGCCCTGAGAAACAAATACAAAGAGTTTATAGCTAAGCAAAATTCAAATTATGTAGGACCAGTGGGCTTACATTTTTGTTGTTGTTCAAAACCATGAATTCATTGAATCCCCCTGGTTTGTTTGTTTGTTTTTTAACCTGTTTTCTTATTTTATTTTTATTCAGTACAAAATGTACTTAAACTAACTTGAAGATGTTTTGACCTTCCCAGTTCTTACACGTTTTCCTTTATGTTACCTCTAGAGAGTACAAGGCTGAACTTAAAAAATTTTTTTTTTAATTATTAGTATTTTCTCCTGGTCCTCAGCAAGATTAAAAACTATGCAATACTCATGTAAAAATGTTGGTATAACTGGAGAAAAATCTTGTCATGTAGGTCATATAAATTGAGTATCCCATTGATATGCATGGGTATATAATCTCTTTAAAGTTTTTGGGCAAGTTGAAGTGGAGCAATTCTTCTGATAGATGCCTGAAAATAGAACCTGCTGGTCAGGAACAATGATTTTTATTGGAAAAGTAAGGAAATAACCAAATTTTACTTGTGAAACATCAATGAAATTTACTTACGTAACATATGTCTAAAACAACTTCCCCAATTCAATTGTTAAAACTGTTTATTATTATTATTATGGCAGGACTGTTCTCAAAATCTAAAACATATACATGGCAGATACTAGTAGTAAGTAGTAGTGTCTGGTTAGAGATTTAGAAAGCTTGATTTATTTTTATCAAGGTGGGGTCATACTTGTTGAATGAGAAAATAATTTATTTCATGACACTCACGGAAATAAGTCTAGATTTAGAGTTTAATTAGAAAATTTAAGCTTGAATGAATTCATTTTTCATGTGCTCACCTTTTCCTGTCTTAAATATGAGGCTGAGCTATTTCCTGCATGAAGCAATAAAATATATAATTCAGATGCATAATCTTTTAAAACTATAATACGATGTTTTACCAATAACTGGAATATAGCAATGTAGGTAAGGTCAAATATCTCCCTTTAAAAGTGAAGCTTTCCTTTGTACTCAAAATCTCTGTCATAAGTGCCCCTCCCTACCCCAAGTAGGAGGTCTAGGTTAATTAAAATTTTAATGTTTTATATCTCTGAATGGTCTTGATCACTGCAATTAAAACATAGGTATAAAACAATGTCATAGAATAAAAATTTGGAAATGACATATTATCATCTCGATCCCCAAGGGTATCACAGAGACAGTTAAAGATCAGTTTCCTAAAAATCAACAACTAGTATGGCTCATAGAAAATTAAGAATTTTTTTTTATATTGTCAAGATACCAGGAGTAGCATCCTGAAATCTAGAGCATAGACTACCTCCTGCCTTGTTCTGAAAAGTCATGCTGAAAAATTTATATTAAATAAGTGAGAGAAAGAAAAGAAAACCTTTTTTCATTCCAAAATTTAAAAATTCTGCCATAATTCAGGCCATTAGTAACACAGTATAAACCAAAGGAAGAAGTACCACAAAACTAACAAAGGATAAGCTTCATCAACCACTAATTTTATATACCCTTGGTAAGGCTTTCGATTGGCCCTTACAATGTGTTCACTTGTCCATCTGCTTTTGCAAAATTTTCAAATATGTGTTATTTTCCCTGCCATTGATTAAGACTACTGTCTCTTTCTGTTTTGACATCCTAATTTTTTATACTTCCCCTTAGTTTGGTGTTGGAGGGGCTGCAGGATACTTTAGGGACCAGGCTTACACGGACGTTGAGTTTGGGATATATTTGGTTTTGTATTAGCATGCACAGTCACTTACACATATAGTTAACTTATTGTTAACTTTCTTGGTGCCAGAATTTCTGCCAAAACTCTTGGTAGTATCACTGTACCCACTTACACAGCATCACAACACAAGGATGCAGGTATGTGTAGTGCAGGAAAAGCAAGGATGGAACACACAGAGCTGGCAGCTTGCCTGTGGAAAATAATCAGTGGAAGATTCTGTTCTTATCAGTACCCAGTCAAAATGGAAGTTTTCTCTTGTCAAGATAATGCCTGTTAATGCAGTGTGTGCAATTTGTATTTTATTATCTTTTTATTTTCATTTTTGATAGAAAATGCCCTAAAGTGTAATTTGCTAACTATGACAAGTATATGTGTAAAGAAAGTAACATGTTTTATACATTCAAAATATTAATAAAAGTGCAATTTTCCATCTTTAAAAGAGATTTAATTATCTGTATTATTTCTATAGAAAATGATAAAATAAAATCATTCTTATAGGCTGAGAAAATCAGAGTAACTATCCAAAGATGTGATAAGAAAATAAGTATAATAGAGGTGTATTTTGTGGTTAATGAACACAAATATTATGTAATTTTTCAAGATTTTTTATGTTGATGTTGTATGGCAGCATTTAAAATTATTAATTTGTATTCACTTTTAAAACTAATCTTTGTCTTTGAATTTTTATATTATTTTCTTAAAGAAAATCTTCCAATATACATAAGCCTCAGTTTTACCTGGAATAACAGCCACCTCACATGGAATAATAATGCAGAATGAAGGTATCAGGAGAGATAGGAGGGACTGGCTTCTAATTTTACCCGAACTCCTAATACGTAGGTTTCTGACCTAGGATGTTCCCTCCTTTATTTCGCATTTTGATCACACAACATCTTTGTGGTATCCACTAGGACATTTTAGTGTTTGATTCACTTTTCATCTGTTAATTTTTTGTTTATCTTTTAATTTTTTTAATTTTTTAATATTTAATTTTTCTTCTATTTTTCTCATCTATTATTTTGTATGGTTTAATATTATCAATGTCTTAAAAGCAGGTAGTTCTGATCACTCATATAAAGTTATTTTGGACTGGAAGCAGTTACTATGTGAAGATCTTTTGATGTCTGGATTGAAGATCTTTAGATAGCAATAAGATAAAAACAATTGACAGAACCAGCTGAAATTTCAGTTTAACAAGAAGAGAACATAGAGCCATGTCACTGAAGACATGTCAAAGTAGGAACAGGCGAAAAATTATTTTGTTTGTTTTATAAACAAAATAAATCAAAGTCGAAAATAATCCATCACAAAAAATAAAGAACTCAGGTCAGTAGAACACACGACAGTGGGATGGAAACCAAAGCAATGTGTCTGTATTTGGGATTTCAAGGACTTCAAGAACTGCAAGGAGCCTTCAAGAACATCTGGTTGAACATCTAATTTTACAGATATGGGAACTGAGGAGTACAAATGGTCATGTCTCTATGTCTCTATCAGGAGAAGCATCAGACAACTTGTTTATGAGAGAGATGGAGCTAGACATAACATCCTGCAGATAAACCAAGGATACCACGGCAAAAATAAGAACCAAACTTTGAACTAAATACCTTTGGAGGGACAAGTACCGTGTCCTAGATCTAGAACTGCTCTTAGAGTATGCTTTATACCTTCATTTGTTTTGTTTTATTTGTCCTTTGTGTTAGAGTTCTTCTCAAATGGGAATTCTGAAAGATCAGAGAACATTAAGTTTAAAAACATGATTTAATTTTGCCATACTCACAGATTGCTTTATTTTTGAGTAGAAATTCACTTACTTGAGTCTGTTTTTTCCTCATGTACAAAAGTGGAAATGATAATGTTTTCCATACTAATTGAGTGGAGAAAAAAAGAGAGAGAGAGAATAATTCCTCCACAATTACTCCTTTATAATCAGCCAGAGGAACAAGATTGCAAGCATTATTTCAAAACAATGCAATTATATGCCTGAAACAACAAAGTTATTAACATCTGCTCAGTTATAAAATAATAGTAGGTAATTGGCCTCAGTTTATCCACCAAATCAGATTAAAGGAGCAAGAATAGACCAATTTAAGCGCAGTCTGTCATGTGCTACATAGACAGCCAGAAAAATCAAACAATAAGCCATCTAATATTCCTTAGTATTAAATATTATTCTCCTTGATATTAGTGTGGGTGTCTCACACATCTCTATTCGATTACCCCCCATATTGGTAAAATGTTTTGTGCACTCTTTGGATTATATTAGCCAGTCTTTACACAGAAGTGAACTATAGGCCAAAATAGTTAGAAAATGCTATTGAATACTAAAAATACTATTGACTAAACAGATGAAAAATCTAGATTTCTTTCAAAATGGGTCACAAAAAAATTCACCTTTCAGTAGAAATGAGTGCTGGCACTGTTCGTTCCTACTTGAGTGACGTTAGCATTGTCTTGATTGTGGTAATAATTAGATCTGTATTCTATCCTGAGGTCCTACATCTGGTGAATTATTTTCTTGACTGAACTAGCTTCCAGTGTCATCTAGGACAACAGAAGGCACTCCATGCCTTAGGGCATCTCATCTGGCCACTTCTCTTTGACCTGTGAACTCCTACATGGTAGTATCTTGCAGTTCCACCAAGCTGCTCAACTGGGTTTTCAATCCATTTGTGACCTTTACTCAGCCATTGGATAAGTGATTAACAGAGGCTTTCATATCGATAGTGTAACCAGTTCTTTATATACGTGATTGAGTCATTTATAGAGTTGCTCTTTAAATTCTTTGTGATTATTTCACTGCTTGAGGTGGAAAAGGGAAAAATTTGAATATGTTTGTGAATAGTAAATAACATTTCAAGAAAAAATTCTCTCTATTTATTTCTATATTCATATATAAACTGTCCCCAGGAAATAAAGAGTATTTCTGTGGCTTCTATATACTTCTACAAGTCTTCCGATATTGCAGTGAGATCCCAGAGAAATTGGTTGTTTGTCCTCCCTGATGTTAAAACATATCTATTTCTTTCTTTATTTATTTGTGTTAATATATATTCACCTTCAACTCAGGATATAGTGCTGAAAGTGCATCCTGTTTGGCAAACCATAGTTTCCACAATTCTTCAATGGACTTTTAAATCAATAATTAGTCCACAGACATGCAATGGTTGACTCAGTAACATCTGATCAAGGGAACCACATAACAGAAGAGGATGCCACTAAATGGGCCCATGACAGTGTATGAAATGAAAAATATAATATCTTTGACTACCCAATTCCTTGGTATAATGGCCATTAAAATGATTCTTTTCAAAAGCTATTCAAGCCCTTTACAAAAGCAGGCACTTTATTGGGATAACCAAATTTCCTTCTTCATGGTCGGTACCTCTTTCATAATCAATTCACGTTTGGAGTGAGAAACAAGTTGTGGGTAAAGGAAAAAAAAGTCATGTGTAACCAATAGATTTCCTGAACCCTGAAGCATTTTTGTGCATTCCTATGATTAAATGTCAATTAGAAAGAATTAAAGTACTCATTTTGCTAAGAACCCAAGTTCAAAGTTGAGATAAATGATGTACAATTCACTGGGAAAAACTAATAGACTTGAAAATATAAAAATGAAGCATACAGTTTTAAAAGAATGTTTACCTATGTAATTCTTCCTGCTAAATTATTAGAAGCCCTTTGTTAGTAATCCTGTGATTACTTCAACTCAAGAAATATTTTTTAACATCCCCTATAGCCAGGTATTCTGCTAGGTAAAAGTGAAATATGACCATGAAATAATCACCATATATTGTATCAAAAAAACTTTATTCAGAACAAGAACCCTCTTTACTACATGGAGAATATGGGTGTAACTTCAGATTAACCACTTGGGAGCCAAAGATTATAAATAAAAATGAAAAGGAGGGCTAGCAAAACACCAAAAAATAGATAATAAACATTAGAATAGAAACATAGGCTTCCAATATGTACTTTTTTCTCTAGTCACCTCACTGATACCAAAGAAAAGTGCTGACTGGCTGCTGGAAAACTTACTTATTATTGACAAAGCTATGCTGAGAATGAGCGTTTCCAATCTTGTGTGCCTGTTTCCACTCAATAAAGGAACTAGCCCAAATTGTGACAAAGGGTCACATTGTATGATTTCTCCCCAGGAATGATCAGATGTGTTGGGATAAACAAAAATGGAAGGATAAAATAGTCTAACACAATTCACAATGCCTTCTGTACTTTGTGGTCCATGACCAATGGATTGCAAACATAGAAGTGTTACCTTGTATGTTTTATGTGCACAAACTTTGGGATTTGAGACTGACGGGAGTGACACAGTGGTGAAAAGGTGTAGGTATGATTTAATGATTAATAGTTTGAACATGGTTGCACCATTTTCTTCACAATTGATAAATTGCTTTTACCACAGCTCCTGCATTAATATTGCATAACATCCAGAAAGCATTTCTTATAACTACTGAAGTTCTTATTCCTCTAGCTTGCATCAACAAGTGCAGCCTAAATAGTTTTGCTTCCTAAAATACTAGAAGATAAACTAATAAGTCTGGAAAAAATTTGTGGAAATATAACTGGTAAAGAGTTTGGTTTATTCATGTTTTAGTTGCAATCACCAGTTGACTAGGTCAGGTTGCAAAATAGCCAAGTATACAGAAAGATTCAATCTGCATTAGGTTAAGTCCTGTGGTGTCCTTGTACTATTGGTGTGGCAATCATAAGTAATTTCTCCTTGAATGCCACGGTCTAAATGTGGTAATAATCTCACAAGTCTCACCTACCTGTAAATGATCTTTTATTCTTTTAGAAACTTTGGACAAAAAAGCACAATTTGTAAAAATCTGGGCCAAGATTCACTAGACCAGGTATATCATAATATAATGTCTATGATATGGCAGAGTTTAAGTTTGGTATAGACATATCCTTCTAGTACAGAAGAAACCTGAATCCAATATACCAATTGGATGGAGAGCTACGCTCCTCACAACCACCAATCATGCACATGTGTAAAACAGGTCTTTTTCAAAGACAGAGTCAAGGCAATGAGTAACCTTTGATCAGTTCAATAATAACCCTACCATACAGTGGTATCGTTAGAGATGCTATAATTATGATAATCTTATCTTTGTGGCCAAAACATGGCCTAAGTTTGGAATAAACTTTTAATAACAAGCTGCTTAACCAAGATGTGTGATGAGACCTATAAAAGAAAAGACTATATTGGATACATAATCTATGTGGTTCCTCTAGTCCACCACTAGTGCAGGCAGTGACATCTTTTCTGTATTAATTGTTTCTTTACAGACATATACTACAACCCTACTCTACATGTAGAAAGTTGGAAAAAGTCACCAGACCTAAGACCTTAACTTTCCAGTGAATATAGATCAGTAACAACCAGCATCATGTAGTCGTTGCATTAATTTCATCTCTTCAGCCAATATCACAAATTTGGAGTCTGATGTCCCTCAGAGCTGGTAGAGAGAAAATACAGCCTCAGTAGCCACTCATAGTACATAAAAAATGTACAGGTATCTATTATAACAATTATTAATAACAGCTTTCTGTGTATAATACAATGCAGGTCAGGAAAAATTATACAAAAGTGATGACCTCAACCATATCATAGATGTAAGGGGAAGGACATAATCCTGCCTGATGACCCTCCACAGAATCTCCCTACATGGAATACCTCCCATATGTTTGCATATCCAGCAGTTGACTTATTCTAATTTAGTGTGGTTCTTATTAACACTATAGACAGCATCAGATTTTCTTCTAAAAATTAAATATTCAAGGAGACATTCCGAAAGACAAATAAAATTTGCATGACAGAATGCTGAAAATCTAAACCTAAAGTAGCAGCAAATTATGAGACTTGAATATCCTTGCCATGGAGGAGAATTCTCTCAGTGCATTAAGCATAGTTTATCATATACCCACCCTAGAATTATCAGATTACCCTACAGCAGAGAATGAGAACCATTATACCAAAATGAGGGGATTATAACAGCTGTTCTGTAATCTCTGGGACTTCCAGATAATCTGCTCCCATTTAAGAACCCTAGAGGACAAAAGGGTGAAGTATCCTATAATTAAACTAAAAGAACCTTAATATTAGGCCTGTCATCTTGGACACAAAACTTTCTGTATCCCTTGTGATCCTCTTTGGGGAAGAGCAAGCGGAATAAAGTTATGTTATTGGAGTTTGTATTAAAATAAAAACGAAGGTGAAAAAGTTCCAAGATATGTAGTATAGTTTCTCAATCCAAGATGTTATGGATGATAAGATTCACTCTAATTTCCAAGGCGATAAAAAGCAAAATCAATGTGCACCTTAGGTAATGAACTGTGGAAGCAAGAAGGACTCTGGGTTGCTGAAAATTTGTTTTTGGTTATAATGTGCAATTAAAACTTGTGTGCAGCATGTTCATTCTGCACACCCAAAGACTGAAGAAGGAAGCTAAGGGACATGCCCTAATCAGATCCTACCTTAGGTAAACGAGTGTCCTGAATATTCTTAAAAAGAGACCCACTTCACCTGGCAACATAGGTCCAACTTTTCTGAAGACATTTGTTATTATAGTCAAATTTTGACACCCTTTGAACACAAGGATTGTATTTCTCCAGACAATTTGGGCAGCTAATGTCTAGAGAATTTGTCAATATAGATTCATATGTTACCCAAATTTGGTATTTCTATTGATTATTTTATATGCAAATCAGCAAAACAAACAAGAGTTTTTGATTTGTACGAAATCTATAGTCTTTTTGGATATACATGTTCAGAAATAGAATATCTAGATTATAAGGTAGTTCAGTTTGTAATTTTTTGAGGAACCCCCATATTGTTTTCCATAGTGACTGAACCATTTTACATTCCTGCCAACAATGAACAAGGCTTCCAATATTTCCACATCCTTGCTAACATTAGTTATCTTTTTTGTTATTTCCATCCTAACAGGTGTGAGGTGATATTTCATTGTGGTTTTGATTTTCATTTCCCTGATGATTAGTGATTTTGAGTATCTTTCCATATACCTGTTGGTCATTTGTATGTCTTTTCTGGAGAAATGTCTATTCAAGTCCTTCACCCATTTTTGAACAGTTTATTGTGGTTTTTGTTATTGAGTTGTAGAAGTTACTTATATATTTTGGATATGAACCCCTTATTACATATATGATTTGCAAATATTTCTTCTCATTTCATAGGTTGCCTTTTCACTGTTTCCTTTACTGTGCAGACACTTTCTAGTTTCATGTAGTCCCACTTACCTATTTTCGTTTTTTGTTACTTATGCTTTTGTGCCATATCCAAGAAATCATTGCCAAGATCAGTGTCCTGAAGCAGTTACCCAGTGTTTTCTTCTGGCAGTTTCACAGTTTCAGGTCTTTCTTATGTTTAAATCTTTAATCTATTTTGAGTTCATTTTTGTGTGTGATGTAAGATAAGATTTCATTCTTTTGCATGTGAACATCCATTTTTCTGAGCACCTTTTGTTGAAGAGACTATCCTTTTCCCATGCTGGATTCTTGGCACCCTTGTCAAATATCAATTGACCATATACGTATGGGTTTATTTCTGGGCTCTCTATTCCGTTCCATTGGTCCATATGTCTGTTTTTATGCCAGTCCTATACGATTTCGATTGCTGTAGCTTTGTAACATATTTTGAAATTAGGAAGTGTTATGTGTCCAGCTTTGTTCTCATTTTACAAGATTACTTTGGTTATTTAGGTTCTTTTGGTGTTCCATTAAATTAAAATCAGGATCTGGAAGAGATATCTGCACTCCCACATGCAGCATTATTCACAATCACCAAGATGTGAAAACAATCTAAATGCTCATTGACAGATGAGTGAATGAAGAAAATGTGGTATATGCATGCAATAAAATATTATACAGCCTTAAAAATGAAGGAAATCCTGTCAAATGTAACAACACGGATTCACCTGGAAGACATCATGCTAAGTGAAATAAAGCAGTCACAGAAAGACAAATACTGTAAGATTCCCTTATATGAGGTATATAAAGTAATCAAATTCACAGAAACAGAGTAGAATGGTGGTTTCTAGGGGTTGGGGGATGTGGGTATTGGACAGTTGCTGCTCCACAGGCATAAAGTTTCAGTGATGTAAAATGATTAAATTCTAGAGATCTGCCATATAACAGTGTTCCTATAGTTAACAATAAAGTATTGTGCACTTAAAACTTTGTTAAGAAGGTAGATATTTTGGTAACTGTTCTTATCGCAATGAGAAAGAAAGAGAGAGAGAGAAAGAAAGGAATGACACAGTCACTTCTTAGGACCTTCCAAGAAACCAATGTGATAAGATAAGAAATAATGAACAATAGTTGTCATTTGAAAGCCAAAAATTATTCTACTTTCATTCATTTATGTTCACATCCTAGAAAATCAAAGATTTAAATTCATCCAAAAATAGTATGTAATATTTATGCGTCAGATAGTTCATATAAATTACCATTTTGTTATAGCAGTAATTCTACAAAGCAGTTATGTCTTATTTATAGATGAATAAACTGAGATATAGTTTATCCAATGTCACACAGCTGGAAAGTGATAGATCTGTTATTTGGAAATAAGCAGTCTAATTTGTCTAGTTTATGCCTTTAAGCATTACACCATAAAAGTTCAGTAAGGCAGCTAGCAATGAAATTAATTTTAAAAAATAAAAATTTTCACATGCATTAGCAATACCTACCTTAAAATCTAATATAAATATCTCATTTGCAAACCAAAAGTGTAAATATATAGAAATAAATTTACATGAATATGCAATACTTATGTGTGGATAAAATATAAAACTTTACTGAAGTTCATAAGAATTATTTAAATCAGTGGGTAGTAATACTATTTCTAGATGGATAAATATTAAAAGTGGCAATTATATTTATAAATTCAATGCAATAAGCTTCAAAATCTGAGGGCTTTAAAATAGAATTAGATAGGTTCTTTATTAAAGTCATAAAATAATAATGATAAGAGCCAAAACAAAAAAAATGACAGAGTATAAAGAATAAGAGTTGAACTCATGGATATCTGCATATATAAAACTCAAGTAATCTACAGATGAATTCTGCCTAATAAATGGACTTTTGAAACAACCCAGAAATAGATTCTTGCATAAATAACAGCTGATATATATATAAAAAGCATAACATTTCAAACTACGCAGGAAATCGTACTATTAAATAAATGATACTAATTCAATTGCAAATATTTGGGAAAAAAGTAGTTCAAACTGTGTAAAAATAAATTAGGTATTCACTATTGATCTAAATATTAATAGGAGAAATAAAATAATAGAACAAGAAAGTATATGACTATTTCTTTTCATCCTTTATGGGATAAGATACAGTACTAATTCATTTTACAGTTTTCTATAGTTTTCCTTTCTGTGTTGAATAAAACAAAAGATTGAAGACAGGTATCAAAATAGTCAAACTTCAGACTTTTGGAACCCCACTATGAAATAATTCTGTTTTTATTTAATCAGATGAAGACAAGGGAAAATTTAAGAGAATAAAAAACTCATTTGGCTTTCTACCTCTGTGTAAAATAAGATGCTTTATAGTATTTATCCATCCATATGGGTGTCTCTCAGTGAATTCCAAAGGAAAAATTAATGAGTGTTAAATTATCTGTCAAAGGAATAAGATCATACTGATTATTTCACATAACCAAAAACTATCAGACTGAAGTTTTTAAAGCTGAAAATAATATAATTACATAGTTCTCTGTTGAGGACTATTCAAAACTTATTTTGCATTTCAATCAATTATATAGTTGAAAGAAATCTTTCATTGTTCTTTCACAACAGTTTTTAACTTAAAAAGACATTTTATTATTTGAAAAAATGTAAAGCCCGACTCACATGAATGGGCCTCTGTGTTATAATCTGTCACTTCCTAAGCTGTTCAGGATCTCAATATGTTTGTTACTTAATTTTTCTAAAATATATTTCTCTAATTATATACTGTGGTCATCCCAATTCTTGAATCACCCCTTTTTTATAATCAAAGTGCAATTGTTCCACTGATTCATTTTCAATTTAAATCAAATATAAAATACCCTAGGAAATTTGAAAAATATATTCATAATGATATGAATTTTTCACATTTTCCTCTTCTGTGTATTTTCCCTGAGATGAGCTACTCTTTTAAGTTTCATGTTATTTTGACTCTTGTCCTTTCTAGGACAAGAGAATCCTTAGTTAGCAGGATTTGTCTTTTATAGATTTGGACAGCAGTAGCCTACCCTCATTGTTGCCAAAACCATTATACATTTTACAGCAATGGTGCCTCTGCTTAGAACCATAGAATCACCTGATTTTGGAGATAGTAAGGTGTCTTGGAGATTTCTCAGTTGGAAGATGGGGAAATATCTCTGTTTAAACCTCAAATAGAAATTATCGGAGTCCGGACACAAGTTTCCTCAATCTCTAGCCGGTAACTATGTTCCATACAGTTTAGCTAAATTACATTTTATTAGAAAAGGTTTCAATAATCAAGTTAAACTATTTTACAGTAGGTTTTGACAATGACCATTTATTTTACTGTATGCCTATAAGTTCCAATGCCTCAATTTTCCATGTTTAGTAAAATATAGGTATCTGAGTCTATTCAGGCTGCTAAAACAAAATGACATAAACTAGATAGTTTAAAAACAGCAGAAGTTTATTTCTCACAGTTCTGGAGTCTGGAAGTATGAGATCAGGGTAACAGCATTGTCAGTTTCTGGTGAAAGCTTCTTCTAGGTTTCATACTGACAACTTCTCACTATAACTTCATATGGCTGAAGTGAGTAGCTAGCTCTCTGGTGTGTTTTAAAAGGGCATTAATTCTATACATGTGGGCAGAGCCCTCATAACCTAATCAAATCTAAAAGTCCCCACCTTCTAATACCATAATATTTGGGAAAAGGATTTCAACATATGAATTTGGGAAGTACACAGACAATCTATAGCAATTATCAAAGGTTGCTTTTCAAAACTTATTATCTTTTCTTCCATAAACCCTAGAAAATAGATACCATTATTATGTCCATTTTATACAAGAGAAATCAAGAATTCCAAGATAGTGCAGCTGGTAAGCATTAGAACAAACACAGTATGGTTGCACTGTAGACACCATTTTCTTAGTGTATTATAGTGCTAAGTGTCCTCCAAGGAGGACAGCAAAGTAATTTATTGAAGATCCAGGCAAATTGTGCTTATATATTCTTTTTATCTCCAACTTTAATGATGTAAATTATATAAGAATAGCTAGTATTTGTTAATATAGATGTATTTCTTGTTGCTTAGCCCATGTCATGAAATCAGATATTTATTAAAATATTTAATGCATTTTATAAATGTATTTTAAATATAAGTGCTTTCCAAAGAAACATTTCAGTTGCTCTGTTCACATGTTCCCTTCAGAATTAGACAATGTGTATTTCCTGAGATAAGAAAAGCTTTTTAATTCTCCACCTCAGTAATTTTCTCTTGGGCTGCAACTATGTCCAGTCTAAGAATAGAGTAGTTAAGCCAAATTAGTAATGCTAAGTGTGACTTTTTTTTCTAGAATCTGAAAGTATGTAGAATTATTTGGAAAGAGGGTAATTAGGAGAATTCCCAAATTCCTCATCTACTATATTCCTAATGGATTCATATTTTTCCTTTCCAATTTTCTCTTTATTTCTACTTTCTTTTTCCATGTATGAATATATAGAAATTCCCTCTGCTTAAATGGTTTGGGATGTTTTTTCAGAAGTAAATAATGTGCATATATTGTCTATTTTCTTGAAATTTTGACACATACTGTAAAAATGATTCTTGCAAGGCATATTATATCCAAAACTATTTAAAGGAAAATTGATGTGATGAATCAATTTTAGTAAATGGATTCACACTTTGTGTAGTATAATTATTTCAAATTAAAAGAATTATAAGTTGGGTACATTGGTTTTCAGTTGAGCAAGAATATTCTTTTCTTCTTCAATCAGGCAAGTAATACACCATAATTGAATAACGTAATAACATAAATGTTTCACTTTCCAAACAGAGGAAAAGAGAATGGAAATTTTTCCTGAAAGTCAAATGGGCATTTAGATTCCAAGAAAAATTTAAATAACACACATCCTACCTGTGGTAGGAAATAATGCCTATCTCCTTCTCTCTGAGGAGTAGACAGGATGTAAACAAAGCTATCATAAATTTGCCACAAATTTTATATTTTGATTCTACCGCTCTTTCCTGTGGTAAACCCATGATAAATGAGGTTATTCTATTAAATCACATCAAGTAGAACAGGTATTTTACTACCAATGTCATATGATCACTAATATGTTTGATTCAATGTACCCCCTATTCAATAAAATAATGTGTCAGCAACAAAATTATATGTAAGAAATACTCATTGACATAATTTTTAAAAAACAAATAAAAATATATGCTGCTAATCAGAACACCTGATATACTGTTGTACTGAATTTACATGTTTGTTTCTCCAGATGAGACTGCAACTCCTTGAAAGCAAGATAAATGTTCTTGGTCATAATGTACTAAATAAACGCTTGATAAATTAATGAATGACTATTCACTTTGACTGTCTATCCATGTGCTTTCTTCTTCCCAAGTCCCCTTTTTTGGATCCAATTTGTATGTTTTTAAAGGAGGCCTTTTATATTGAGTGAAAGGAAGACATACCCCCAGCAGTTGGAACTGTGGTGCTGTCATCTCCATGCAACTTGCTTGCTAAACTGAGCAAGTTACTGGAACTTTCTAAGGCTCCATTTTTCAACTATAAAATGAAGAAAATAATGTCTATTACATAGGATTACAAATATTATTAAAATAAATAACACTGGCAAATTGACACATAATAGACATTCAGTTAATGTTAGCAATCTTCTTTAGTGTTTCTTTTTATGTTGCCTAAGAGAGCATTTTTCAGTGTCTTGATCACTGATGATATTTATTCTTCAAATAGGCACAATCATTAGTAACTGAATGTGGTCTTTGTCTATCTTTAGCCATGCTTTTAAGAATTGCCATATTTTCTGCCCAGACTCTTAGTTATGAATCATTTTTACTCAGAAGGTCCAGATTCTTATAAAATTAGACACTCCTTTACTAGGTTCATTTACTTATATTCAATATTCATTTTATACATTTACACCAAGAATGTACTATATTCTGAAATAAACTCTCAAGTATAATCATTGTAATAATGAATACTTTCAATATTGTTACTAACCCATTGAGTAATATAGGTAAAACTATGTATAGGTAAGAAAGTTTTCTTACACTAAGTCTCCTTTGTGGAATCTGCAATGAATGAAAGAGAATGGTGGCATGAATTAGAAACCTCTGGGGAAACACTGGAAAACCTTCCTCTATTACACTTATTTCTACACACACTTAACCGAAAAACAAAAGTAGCCCTTGGTAGATTTCTGGGAGTTGTTAGTTACATCATTTCTGCAAAAGTGTTGATGATATGAAATGTAAGCAACTCCTGCAGTCCCTAAAACTTAGCCACATATTTGGAGACTTCAGTTCATTTTTTATTTGCAAATAGTCTCTGAAATTTCCAACTGAAATGATGTCTAAAGTATCTCTGTTGGGCAGCTTCAATTAGCCCCTAAAACAAAAATATGGACATTTGGATGTTCAAGCAAATTAAAAAAAAAACTTATTGTGAGGAGCTTATGAGGCACCAAAAATATCTACTTATACCAGCAAAAAAAAACCTTATATTTGCATTAAAATTACTTTCCCATTGATTGTATTGATGCCATATTTTGTTAGATGTGAATGTGTCTTCTTTAAATTTTTTAATATTAAGTAAAGTAATTAGTAATTACATGTTTATTCTATCTATCTATTTATCTGTCTAGTCTGCAGAAAGCATAAGGTTAACAGCAGAGTCTTTGCCTAATCAGAAGTTGATATGGGGACTAATATGCCACATCTAATTGTCAGGTGGAGCACATGAGAAGTAAATATAGAGAATGAAGGAAGGCTACAAAATCAATGTACACAAATCCGTAGCATTCCTATACACAAATAACAGTCAAGCTGGGAGTCAAATTCAAGACTCAATACGATTCACAATAGCCACAAAGAAAATAAAATACCTATTAATATACTTAAACAAGGACTTGAAAGATCTCTACAAAGAGAACTATGAAACACTGAGGAAAGAAATAGCAGCTGACACAAACAAATGGAAAAACATATCATACTCATAGATTGGTAAAGTCAACATTGTTAAAATGTCCATATGACCCAAAGTGATTTATAGATTGTACGCAATCCCCATCAAGATACCAATGTCATATTTCACAGATCTAGAAAAAAATAATTCTATGCTTAGTTTGGAACCAGAAAAGAGTCCAAATAGCCAAAGCAATTTTAAGCAAAAAGACCAAATCTGGATGCATCACCTTACTAGACTTCAAACTATACCACAAGTTTATAGTAATGAAAACAGCATGGGATTGGCTCAAAAATAGAGACATATACCAATGGAACAGAACAGAAAACCAAGACATAAAACCATCCACATACAGCCAACTTATCTTTGACAAAGAAGACAACAATACATACTGTGGAAAATAAACCCTATTCAATAAATGGTGCTGGAAATTTGGATAGCCACATGCAGAAGAATGAAACAGGGTACATATCTCTCACCACTCACAAAAATTAACTCAAGATGGATAAAAGACAAAAATGTAAGGCATGAAACCATAAGAATACTAGAAGAAAATTTTGGAAAACCTCTTCTAGGTATTGGCCTAGGCAAAGAATTTATGAAGAAGACCCCAACAGCAATCACAGCAACTAAAATAAATAAATGGGATTTGATTAAATTAAAAAGCTTCTGCACAGCTAAGGAAATAATGAACAGAATAGACAACCTACAGAATGGGAGAAAATATTTGCAACCTCTACATCTGATAAAGGGCTAATAACCAGAATCTACAAATAACTCAAGCAAATCAGTAAGAAAAAAACAAACAACCCCATTAAAATTTGGCAAAAGACATGGACAGGAGCTTTTGAAAAGAAGATAGAAAAATGGCCAACAAATATATGAAAAAATGCTCATCTACACTAATCATCAGGACAATGCAAATTAAATCCACAATGAGATATCACTTTACCCCACTTAGAATGGCTTTTATTAAAATGTCTAAATCGATAGATGGTAGCACGGAAGCACAGAAAAATGAAGGCATAAAAAATGTTGGTGGGACTGCAAATCAGTACAACCTCTATGGAAAACAGCATGGAGATTCCTCAAAGAACTAAAAGTTGATCTACCATTTGATCCAGCAATCTCACCACTGTGTATTTACCTAAAGGAAAAGAAGTCATTTTATCCAAAAGTCACCTGCACTCAAATGTTTATTGCAGCACAATTCACAATTGCAAATATGTGGAATTAACCCAAGTGCCCATCAACTCATGAATTGATTAACAAAATGTGGTATATGTATACTGTGGAATAATACTTAGCCATGAAGAAGGATGAATTAATGTCTTTTGCAATAATTTGGATGGCACTGGAGACCATTATCCTAAGTGAAGTATTTAAGATTGGAAAAACAAATACTACATATACTTCATATTAAATTGCAACTAACAAATGAGCACACATGTGCACAGAGGGAAGTAAAACTCAAGGGAAATCAAGTAGTGAGGAAGAGGGAATAGACAAAAACCTACCTAACAGGTACAGTGAACACTATTTGGGTTTGGGGCACACAAAACCCTGACTCAAGCATAACAAAAGTGATACATGTAACCAAAACATTTGTACCTCCATAATATTTTGAAATAATAATAAAATTTTTTAATAAAAAAAATTGAAAATAAAGGGTCAAGGCAAACCATGCCAAAAAGCAAAACAAATATTCTTCACAAAAATTAGAAAAATAGCTGAGTTGGAGGTGTTTCTCTATATAATTAGAAAAACGTACAAAACTTTCTTTGTGAAAATTATTTCTCTTTATTTTTGATGGCTTTTGACCACCACATTCGAATTCCTAATATGACATTTACTACCTCTTAGATATTGCAATGTGATGCAATCAGTATAAATGTCCTCACCATAAAATGGATAATATAATGCATTACTTAAAAAGAAATTGTAAAATTAAATGAGATGATAAGTCCTTAGCACAGGGTCTAGTACTTACTACACAATCAAAGTCAGCCCATTATTATGAAGGATATATATTTGGTGGGGGGAGGGTGTTAAGGAAGAAATGACCTTCTCCTACACAAGCATAGTTATTTTTTTCCAAAATTTGAGCAGTGTCCTGTATAAAAACTAACTTGTCACACAATATTAATCAGCATAAATACAGGAAAGGGAGGAACTGGGAGGAGGAGGCAGAGAAACATAGAGACCAAAATAAAATTCAGTAAGCTAGTAATGATAAATGGCCAACAAACTATCTTGGCTTATGGGTATTGGTTCGTGGTTATTTTATTGGAAAGACATTTTGTTTGCCAAATAATTATGAATTTATTCTCCTCTTGGATTACAAAATGTGTTAATTTTCTGCTTAAAAGAATCAGAATATTAATATGAAAGGCATGCTTTGAGGATTAACTATCAAAGTCACTACTCGTTATTGAAATTAATCAATGGCTAAGGGACTATGAAGATTTCTGTAACCAGGAAACATTAGCTTTAAAGGATAAACTGCTAAGAAGTTTATGATGACTATTATTTATTAAAAAATACTTGCAGCATTATGAAAGTTTGTTTTAATTTATCTGATTAAAAAAGCAATGCATTTTAACATCGAAGTTACTTCATTATCATAAAATAATGTTTAAAACCTATTGGTTTTAAAATTAAGCCTCTGGTCAGTTTTTAAAACATATTGACCCTCTGCTTATTATATACATTTGCTAATTCCATAAATATGCAAAACAATACTCAGGCTATCCATTCTCCAATATTCATTGACCAGATGATAATGGTAGATAAGAAGATCTACCATTTATTTCTGGAACAACACCTGTTTGACGATCATTATTGCTGTGCATAAAGAAGTTACTTACTGAAATTTCATTTCTACTTAAGCAAAAGTCATCCTATGATTTTATCTATGGTGTCATGTGAGATCTGTTAGCACAAACTATTGTGAGACTCTACCTCACAGGATTTATACTTACAAATTATAGGCATATTTTAATTTTAAGTATACTTTAAAATTATTATTTTTGACTCAAATTTATATATAATCTAGAAGTTGATGTGCTGTAATCATATCATTCATACAAAAATTCATGAATGGCTCTAATATTCTAAATTAAGTTTAAACTATTCTTAATATTTCAAATTTAAGAGCACAAAGATTAAATATGTCTGGATGTTTTTGTTTCTTTTGTACCTTTAGACTTAAATGGTGAGGCATTTAAAGTTTATGGCTTTATTTTGTTTTGTTTGAATTGTATTTTCTAAGTATTTTTAGATTAACCAAGAGAGAGTTGGAGGGAAATAAGAGATAGAGTGGAAAACAAAAAATAAGCAAACAAAAAAACCCCTTTCATTGTATACAAAACAATACAAATGTTACAATTCCCAAATACAAACTCTGTAAGAGTATCTAGACCTAGATGAGAACGTTATTTCAAAACTGACGCAATCCTTTTTAGACCTTGAGCATGCTATATATTTCCTCCAAATGAAGCGTTACTGACAAAGCGTAAGAATTTTAGCAAATCAGAAGGGCTTTTGTCACCAGTATTTAAGTTTTGCCAAAAGAAAAACGACTCCATTGATATTATTTCCCTAGTATTTATTTTGTCTTATTTATGTAAAACAAAATCCCTCAAAGCATGCTCATACTATTCATTTGTAATACATTTTATATATTTATTTGACTGAAATTAAAATATCACATTTCATTGGATTGACAACTGAATGACAAGTGTTAGGTGTCTTCAGGGGAAAATTGTCAAATAAAAATATATTTTGAAATTTGCTGTGGAATCAATCATTATTTCCAACACTAAAATTTTTATAGGAATAAAAGATGGATGAGATGGTGAAAAAGGCAAATAGTTTTTATGATATTATGGGGTGTTGCCTTGTTTTGTGCTGTTTGACAAACAGCGACATCTGTCTAGAATCTGTCAATATGATGGATGGGCAGCATAAATCACATTATCTTATGTCAACACTGTTCTCAGAACAATATTTTAACATAAATTCAGTATTATGTCATGAGTGTGACCCTTGGGAACAAAAAAAGAACAAATAACATCCAGGTGGACCTTATATCCGTAGTTATTTTTAACCTTTTCTGTCTTAGGAAACCAAAACTTTCTAAATAAAAAATTCAGTTTGAGAGCTGTTAAGATGATATTCAAATTAAATTGTGAAGCATATATGCTATTGTAAAGTGCTATATCCACGATGGCATTTCTAGTAAAATCATGTTTTTAATGTAATGAAATTAAAACATTCAATGAACAAAATTGGACTTTTGACTGAAATGTATTTATATACATTTATAAAAAGATCATGCAATTGTAACACCTTCTTGACCTCAGTTTTAGAACTGATATTCTCTACAACTTTATAAAGTATTCGAAAACATCACAAACCTCCTAACCACTATGAAGTATCACTTCATGTAACCAAATATCTTTTTCTTTTCATTCTATGACAGAATGTTACCAAGGTTTGTGAATACATTAAGTGTGTCCTATATGTGTTTGGTTAAAATATTATTGCATTCTTAATAAGTGGCCTCTTCTGCATGGGAAGACAACTAAGATTTTTATTTGTTTAGACTTTTTTTAAGGTTTTAACATTTATGATTGAACTTTAATAAAGTTGTCCAGAATTTTACTATTGTATCTGAACTTCTCTTCCTCAGTGCTCAAACTCAGACACATTTAAATGTGTTTGCTTTGTCACTCTGTGCTAAGATGACCTTAGCACAGAGTGACAAGTGAACCTAAAAGATTTAATCCTATGTGATTCTATTAGAGGAAGAAACACAGTTCCCTCATGCTCTTTCTGAACCAAATCTGGGCAAGATCCTAATGTGATCCCTTCAGAATTTCCAATCTCTATGAAGCCACTTCTAAAAGTCACCAAGTGACCTACTGAAAGATTTGTAGGGATTCAAAAGACTAAGATGAATCAATGTGCCATACTTTTTAAATGACAATCGCTGTTAATCATTTTGCATGATAAAATGATAAAGGTCAGGCTTCCAAAAAGTAAGACCAAGAAAATTATGTAATCTTCGTGCATTTCAAATTTCTTGCCTTCAAAATGGGAGACTAAATAGGCCTTGCTTAATAAAGTATTCATGTGGACTAGAATAAGGGGATTCATATAAAGTCTTGGCAGTAACCAGGCAAGTGCCTTGAACTGTTTGGGAACTCAAGAAATCTTTTTGAAGAAATTAACAAAGAGAAGCATGGTGAATCTACACTAGTGTATTTATGTCAAGTCACCTTCTTATTCATTATCAGTTTTAGTTCATAATCAAAAGATCAAACTCAATTTTTTTCACTACATTGAATAAATCAATTGAATTTTCCCCTTTCTCAAATGAATAACCATCTTGTCTAGTGGGGTTTCTTTCTATTACTTCTAAGTCTCTTCTGGTTATCCTGAAGCAGAGATTAGACATGCCATGCTGCTCTAATTGTTGTTTTGTCTAAAGGATATTAGCCTCAATTCTCAGGACACAAAATAAAGTGATATTCTGATAGTTTTAACCACAATATGATGAATGGATCCACCACAAACATTAATTTAAGCACTGAAGCATTATTATTGTTAATGTTTTTGTCTTTTCTTTTGTTTGTTCAGTACTAAAGCATCTAGTTTAAATTACATTTGCCAAAAAGAAAACCAAAAGTCCATTTTATTTAGTACTGTGTAGTTTTAAGAGCATTCTGTCTAATCATTCATGCAAAGAAAAGAACTTGGTAGTCAGTGGGTGTGATCACACCAGATAATTTAGACACTCAACTCTGTTTTACCTCACAGCACTTGCCTATTTATTTAACCTTGGTAATTATTCAAATTTTGTACTGAAGTTGTCCATACACATAAATCCACTTGAAGAAAACAATAATTTGATTAAATTCAGTAATCTGGTAACTAACCTGAAAATAAAATATAGTTTGGATTCAACTAAGCCCTTTAAACTTTATTTTATTAATAAATAAAATTTTTTTTCCCGATAAATACTTTTCTTTTCTGTCATAGTATTCACCTCTAAATTACAGCATAGAAAAGCTTATAATATTAGGTAAAAATTAATTTACGTCATGTAAATCCTGGTTTAAGAATAACTCTAATACTCCTCATAGCTTTGCCTAAGAATGGCAAGTGACTCAGACAAACTACCAGGCCAATCTGGAATTCCCAAAACAAGACATATTTTAGGTCAGGTAGGACAAGCCACTATGATGGATTGGCTATTACTCTGAGATGAATGCAGCTATAGTTTCAAGTAAGTGTAGATGTTCCCTTGATGTCCTTATTGAAATTTCCGGTAAGACTACAACCACTTACTGAACCATAAAGGTGACAATGACCTTGGATATGAAGGAAAAATAATAAGATATTGGGAGATATGATAGTAAAATGGGGCAATCTGCATAACTTTGGTTAACTAATTTATTTACAAGATAAAAAAGAACCAATGAACATTTGAATTTAATTTAGAGAAATATAACACCAATATGTTCTTTCAAAGTAGTCTTTTTGAGCTTTACACACATATAAAAGGTTAGGTAAATGAATAGGGCAATGCAATATAGTAATGACTATGAGGAAACTCAAATGGATAGATACTTTTCCATTGACTTGCTTTCTGACTATGTAGAAAGCAAGTCAATAGGAAAAGTAGGTTATATTTAAGTAAAGGAAATGTACATATCATTATTTATGTCCTCACCTCAATTCCTCATTAACCCTACCCCTCCCGGTCTGAGGAACATGCACTAAATGAAAATTACAAAAGGAGTTATAACATTGTTTATGCAGAGAGGAAATCAGGTAAAAGATAAACCTAACAAAATGTTTAAATATAACTCATTTGTCAGGGGTGGTAAGAGAAGAAGCTGTATTTTGAGCTACTTGATGTTGTAGATAGGTTTGTCCAATGTTTCCATCCCTTCCGTAGGCATAATTTCCAGGAGACTGATTGTCATAAATAACCACCTCTCTGAACAACCATTAAGCAGTGTAGGAAGTTCATTCAGTACTATGGAAGCTATCATCTGAGCCAGAATCTTGAACCAAGATATTGAAACATACTAAATGCATTCTAGTCCCTTTTAATTCCAATTGTTAATAAAGTATGACCACAATATGTTTCTCAGCCAAGTAGACAGATTCAAACAATGCCCCCAGATTGAGTTAAAGCAGAATAAGAATGCAGGTCCTTCCTTTACTTCTCTTTCTTGTGGGCAAAGGGAAAAATCAATTAACAGTGTGACTTCATCGCCACTTTTCTAATGTTTTAGAGGCCATCACTAATTTTCTGGTTGTATTCATCATATTCCATGGCATGTCAGTTGCAGCAATTCCAGGATAAAACCTAAGGCTGCAATACATGATTGAATTCATTGCTATAGGTTGCAGCACCCCTGAGAGGTATTTTCATTGTCTTAAATTTCAAAGAACAAAAATCTCAGGGTAATATGTTATTTCCATTCTGCATTCAAGATGAGGTAAGGATAGAAAGCTTCTGAAAGAAAAATCTATCGGGTCTTTCCTTTAAACATGGAGAGTTGCTTGGATAAGAGCTGATGAGACTATAAAGATAATTTATCAAAATCAGGTATACATGGACAGCTCATTGCTGATTTTCACGGCATATCTGGATTTGGAATAAAGATAAACCCTATTAGAGAGAAAGGCATTTAAAGAGATGGCATTTCCTAGAATTATGCTTAAGAGTAAACATGGGATGTCAGGTGAAGCAGAAGTAAAGTATTCCTTTCTTCATAAAGTCTGAAATTACAAATAAATCACATTAGGACAGAAAAATTCATGTGATCTCTCTATGTCACTAGATGCCATTTTATCACCTTCTGAGTGGCAGGATCATTGTTACCCTTATCAGTTTTTCCTTTAAGACCTTATATTAACAATTTATTAAACATATGCAAATTGAAAGCCTAAAATTGTTGAGGAAAGCGTAACACTGTCATTCTTAGGGCACTGATGTAAGTCAATTGCACCTGAAGAAAGGGAACAAGAAACAAACCCTCTACTCCTGGGGTTGAAGCAGGCAAAAGCATTTGACCCTGAACTATGTCAGGGGAAGATCAAGAGCATTAAAAAAATCCACATAACCTCAGACCAGAGTCATGTCCATGCCTAAAACTAAGGCTTAATCAAAACATTCCCCATCGCCTACTGCCAGGGCAGTCTAACAACTCAATGAGTAACAACTAAAATAAAAAAGATAAACCCTCTCAGAGGCACTGAATAAAAGGAAACCTAAAGCTGAAAGGGTAGAGTAGATTGAAAGAAAAAGAAAGAAAGAAAGAAAAAAACCTTGGCAAACCAGTGTCCACTTTAAATACAATATTACTAAAGGACTTGAAGATAGCAGTGAACTTGACATAATCATATCAGCCATAAATCTCAAACCGAGCTCAACTCTTAATTAGATTAACTCCCCTCATCCTCCATAGTATAAGCATAGCAGAAGGCAGGCCCACTCCTAGGCATAAAATTATTTAACTTAATTTCATCTGCAAAATTCCTTCACCTTTGCCACATAAGATAATGTAAACATAGGAATAAAATATCATCATATTCATAGATGCCACACTCAAAGTGAGAGTTATAGGGAAAAGGTTACACAAAGATATGAGTCCTTTGGGTAAATCCCAGTAGTGGGATTGCTGGATGGAGTGGTAGGTCTACTTTTAGTTCTTTGGTAAATCTCCATAATATTTTCCATAGAGGCTATACTAATTTTCAGTCCCACCAACAGTGTATAAGCATTCCTTTCTTACCATTCAAAGAAAAAGAAGTCATTTTATCAAAAAGACCACTGCATTTGAATGTTTATTCCAGCACAATTCACAATTGCAAAGAGGTGGAATTACCCTAAGTGCCCATCAATTCATAAGTGAAAAAAATTGTGGGGTGTGTATATATATATATATATATATATTATATACATATATATATATATTTATATACCATGGAGTACTACTCAGCCATGAAAAGTAATGAAATAATGTCTTTTATAGCAACTTGGATGGAACTGGAGACCATTATTCTAACTGAAGTATCTCAGGAATAGAAAAACAAACACCACATGTTCTCACTAATAACTGGGAGATAAATGATGGGAGCACATGGGTACAGAAAGAAGTAAAAATCATTGGAAATCAAGAAGAGGGATGAGGGGAGGAGGGGAGGGGCAAAAACCTACCTAATGGGTACAATGAACACTATTTGGGTGATGGGCACACTTATAGCCCTGACTAAAGCATTATAAAACTATCCATGTAATAAAAGCATTTGTGCCTCTTAATATTTTGAAATTAAAAAAAAAAAAACCCTAAAACATAGGTAGACATGTCAGTTGACTCATATTCCCATTAATGGCTGAACAGAGCAAACTCAACAGCACTTCAGGTTCACCTTCTATATACATAAAAATTATTATCAAGAAAAATTTTGAACCAAAACAATAAACTTTGGACCCTGTATAAATCCCTGGAACTAACTCCAAATACAATTTCACTAAAGATAATTAACTATAGTCCTGTATCTTTTCCACTAAGTTGAAAAACAATCACCAGGTGATTTCTATCGTTCACAAAAGGAGTAAGTTACTGAGCCTTGCAAAATGGAAGACTAACCATCAGTCTGATTTATATTCATACTTTTAATTTTACTTGGAGTAATTTACACATATGGAATTTGAAGCCACAATTACTGCATGTGACATTTGCAAGCTATTACTTTGTTTGTCTAAGTAACTACAAATATTTAAGTCCTTCCTAGGTGTAAAAGCAATCCAGAAACAATATTCCACCATAATAAACTTCCAAACTTTCTTATAGAAGTGTTTAGTATGCTAAACGGGAAGTACTGCATGAGCTAATGAAGGATAATAGTCAGACAGAGTTAAGATGTAGGAGGCTGAAGATCTAGCAAACTTCATAAGATACATGGATAAAGATATAGATTACATGAATTTTAAAATATAAAATATCATAATTGAAAAACAAAAATACTCAATCTGTATTCAGAGAATAAAGAGGTATCTTCCAATTGGGATTATCATAGAAGGCTTTATGGAAGAAATGGTAAGATGGAATTTTAAGATGGGTAAAATTTGTACAATTAAACAGAAAGGAAGAAATTTCCATTTGAAGGAAACAACATGAATAATCTAATAAATAAGGAAGGCATAAAGCATAATTGTAAAGTAGCAATTTGGTTGGGAATAGTAATAGGGAATTATTGCTATGGTTTATGTGGAAGACAATTTAACCAGTAATTTCCCAAGGAAAGATCTAATGGGAGAGACAATAGGTGAAAGTTCTAGAATTGGTCAGATACCATACTAAAAGTTTATACTGTTGGTGGGACTTCAAATTAGTACAACCTCTATGGAAAGCAGTATGGAGATTCCTCAAAGAACTAAAAGTAAGCCTTCCGTTCAACCCAGAAAATTCCACTACTGGGTATCTACTCAAAGGAAAAGAAGTCATTATATCAAAAAGACACCTGTACCTGAACGCTTATCACAGGACAATTCACAATTGCAAAGATATGGAATGAACCCAATAGCCCATCAATTACTGAGTAGATAAAGAAAATGTACTATCTATAAAATATGGAGTACTACTCAGCCATGAAGTGGAATGAAATAATGTCACCTGTAGCGCCTTGGATGGAACTGGAGAACAATATCCTAAGTGAAGTATCTCAGCAATGGAGAAACAAACACCACATGTTGTCACTAATAAGTGGGAGCTAAATGATGGGTCCACACGGGCACAAAGTGGTGTAAAGGACATTGGAAACTGAGAAGAAGGGAGGATGGGAAGGCAATGAGGGATGAAAACTTACCTATAGGGTACAATGTACACTATTCTGGTGACAGGCGCACTAAAAGCCCTAACTTTAGCATTGTACAATTCATCCATGTAACAAGAACATTTGTACCCCCTAATATTTTGAAATAAAAATCATAAAATTTTTAAAAAGTATAGTTTGAGAGAACTTTAACAGATAGACACATTATTCTTTGGAAAGCAAGGTTCAATAATTTTTTGAAGAGAATTAAAAAGGCAGATAACTATTTGGGGGAATGTTAGCCATTACCTTGAGTTTAAGAAAGGGTTTTCTGAGAGGCAATAAGAGCCTAAATTTTGTCAAAGAGGATACATTTGTCATTGAATCTTTTCGGAGGCTTCACTTTTACTCCCTTCACTCTCTAGTTATCTAAGACAAGAATGAAATAAAGTGGTACTATTTTACCCAGAACAAATAATTGACCCCCCAAAAGTAAAAACCCTCAGAAAGATAATACGATGAGACAGGTGCTGAGAAACTATGAAACATGAGAAGGGTAAACAAAGAAGAGTGGATGAGAAAGAAAGGGAATTATAAACTAGAGGATTGTAGTTATAACTTCAGGGTTATAATGCATGGAGCTAGAGGGTTTTCATACAATGGTGTGATCTAGGATTAAGTCCAACCATAAAAATTTCCAGTACCATAGAGACCAAAATTGTTATAATTCAGGTGCACAAGAGCCTGTGGGGTCAATGAATTGAGAAAATTATCAACAACTAACACTTAAAGTCCCTGAGATATTGGAAGAGTGGAATGGGAATTTTTCATCCAGGTGCAGTAATAATTGAATATAGAGGAAGGATATGGCTAGATAATATCAATATAGTTTTAAACATTGCCATAAAAGTGGTTGGTATAAACTTTAAAGTAAAAGGTGCTGAAATAATGAGAGGGATAATAATGATTTTAAAGAATCAATAGAGCATTGAATTTGTCAACTCCTATCCTTCATCTTAAGAAATGATGGATAGAGTAGGAAAAGCACCTTATTTAATTATGGAGTATGCAATCAGTAAGACAGAAATTAAATGGTGAGACAAACAGTAAAGCAAGCTCCATACTCTCTAGTAGTTAAAGACATAATGAAGAATTCTCTAAGCTTAGATGGAAAGGCCATGGTTTGTTTATGACAAATACTTTGGAGAAAAATTTAACTGAACAGGTACAGAATAATATAACAAGAACTTCATGAAACAGTGAAAGAGGCTTCTTGAGCAAGATAAAGGGGTAATTTGAGAAAAAGTGAGCAAAGACCATTTTCAGAATAATCAGCCTACTATAGTTGTAGATAGTAGCATATTGGACATTGTATCTCATTTACTTACCTTTGAAGTGCTGGTTTCATTGAACAATACATACAAATTTTGTAGTACCTTTGCCATCAAATATTGCCTGGCTTTAGTAGATCCAAAAACTTTTTGAAGAGGTTCAAATAATTGTATAACGAAATGCAGAGAGCAGATGACTTCTTCTCTACTCTGAGTATAAAATGAGGTGCCCAAAATTCTTATTTTAAAATCACAGCAGTATTCTGGAACCAGTGATTTCTTAAATGGAATTACCAGGTGGAATGTTGAAAGATTACGTTGAGAAAAATGTAATCTTTACACATAAAGAAAGGAGGATTATTGGTAAAGGAATCAATAAGGTAAACTATAGTCTTTTTCTTATTTTTAATTGATTTAAAAGGAACTTTGTCAAAAGAAATAATAGTAACAATATTTGTTTATAGTACATGTAAAAGTTAAACAATATCACAATGGGCAGAAAAGGGGAATTATAAATTCTGTTATAAGGAATCTGCATTACATGTGTGATTCACTTTTAAAGCCTTTGTGAGTACATTTCTAAAGACTATCTAACCCATATAAAATATAGAATGATATGTGTTAATAGGAAACTTGTAAAAAGTTTAATAAAAGTTTAAAATGTTAATAGCAAACTTGTTAAAAATTGTAAACCCACAAGTTTTATCTTCTCCATTGAATGACAAATGAAATAGAAGAGTTCCTGTCTTCAGAGTGTATATGAATCCAAATTATAATGTGCATTTCTTTTTTAAAATATAATTTTTGTAGTAACATTTTAAACGATTAAATATTACTATACATAAAATGGTTGAACCTCTAGTATAAATAAATTTTATGTTAAATGATTGTTATGATCATTTCTTACACTGAATTTATAGAGGTTTTTCTATATTCATAAAGTTTTATTAACATACAGCTACATCAAGGTAGAGAGTATAAATAGTTTAAAAGCGATTCTTATTTGAAAGAATATTTTCATCAAATTGCAACCTTTAAACCTAGAGATATCTAGGACCACATTTTGTAAAATATTATCAATAAAAGTCATCTATCTGTAACATTAATTAATCAGTGCACTATTTTATAATAAATTGTACATAAAGAAGCATCAGTAAAAATCTGTAAAAGTAAATGCCAATGCATTCCTAGATAAAATTCATGATATATATAATTACAGAAAAGTAAACATCAAAGATAGAATGTCATCAATGTTTTAATTGCCATAAATATGTTTGTAATCACACAAATTTCTGAAGTATTATATAGAAGGAGAGGTTTATAAAACATGCACTTGAAGGAACACATAAAATGTCACAATTTCTTTGAAATTACTTAAAATTCAATAAAATCATTCTATCCCTTTAAAGATCAATAAATGAAATTATAATGCAGTATGCATCAGTATAAACTAGTAGAACATAACAAAATAATACAGCTCATAGCCTTAAAATGAAAATTTTTCTATTGATTCCCTAGTATATTCATAATTGCTTCTATAAATTGAATATTAGAGAGAACTGAGATGTTGCTTATGAAAAACCAATTAGCGTTAATAAGCACATTATATATAAGCACAATATAAATATATATCACAGATTGGACTATATAAATTATTATATTATTAAAGGCAAATCCATTGGTTATATAGATTATGTTGCAGTATAAAATCTATCAAGGCATTGCAACAATAGAATAAAGTTAAGACCTGACCTTAGCACTAATCTTTGAAGTCATATTATCTTGACTATTGGGAAAAACACATACTTCAGAATAACAAGCAATTAATTATTGTTTTTCACAATCATTCAGAAAATTAATAGCATTTCTAATTTTATGAAACATTTGCTGTTATAATTAATAGAGAATAATAGATAGGTATTTTTAGCATATAGGTTTGAACAACATTCTTCTTTCAAGTATATATGTGCAATGACTGATAATTAAACTGCAAAATTTAAAAAAAATGAATAAACATGATCACATTTTTTTCAGTCAAGAGAGATGAAACCTTTACCTATAAAGATTCAGTTATCTATACCAGAATTTTTAGCTTTTATTTTAAATGCTACTCTTCAGAAAAAGACATTACACTTCAATAAGTAATTATAAATAATGTACTTTCTCTTTTTCCACACATAATTCCATGTGTAGAGAACAGATTGGAAAAGAATTGGTGCTTTAAGCCCTATATATTAGTAAAAGTTAAGAGAACCTAGGAAACTGGCATTGGCATTTTAACGTCCTGGTGCCAGATTATTGCTGTAATAAGAAGAAATGAAAATAAATAAATGTGGTACTAAGTAAAATAAATAAAATAATCAAAGATAGCTAGGCATATGAGGTAAATAATAATTTCATGATTCTTTGATATTGAGATAGGAAAAGTTACAACTACGAAATCAAACTTACAAGAATCAGAGATCTTACCTACTGTAAATTCGCCTAATAATTTTAGAAGCAAATTATTATTTGCCTAATAATTTCATTGTGTTAGTTTGGCCATAACTTGGTTATACTTAGTATATTTGGTATATTTATATTATTTTTATATTTAAATATATATAGGGCAAGAACATATGAAACAATATATAACTTCTCATTTTTACCTGTTATATCATTATTTTCATTAGAATCTGTATATTTTTAAAATTAATAATAATAGCATATCACAGTCATTAATGATATATCTTTTAGCATTATGCTTGAATGATTTCCATTAATTCTTAAGGGCTCTCTAAAGAGTAAATATACTTTGTTATATTTTGCTCAAGTTTGTACAACCTTTTCAAAAAATATTTTGTTACAAATGCGATATTAGTTAGTTTCTTTGATTTTGAGATATAGATCTTGTACAAACATCTACCAGTCAAGTTCCATTGCACTATGTCTGACATTTTGTATTTTCTAAAGACACATAATAGAATTTTTATTCCTGACTTCATGTGAACCTTTAGATATACATACAATTGTATTTGGGCTCCTCTTGCTTGGATTTCTCTCTGTTCTTCCATCACACTTCCAAAATGCCCTTTTCATGTTAAAAAAAAAAATCTTTTTTTAACCTGATTTAAATTTGGCCTTATTTTACTAATTTGGGTCATTGCTTCCATTTCTGTCAGTATGAATGCACCTTTTCTTTCCCAGATAAAGTGGCACCAAGCACACACTAGCTTATATTATGTGCACTTTTTTATGTCAATTTTTTCTCAGGGACCAACTCTATTAAATGTCCTCAAATTTCATCTTACACTTTAAAGAACTATATTGCCATTGGCTGTAAGAAAATAGTTCACTTTTATATCTGTGTTATTTTATCCAAAATGAAGTAAATATGATGTTGATTTATAAATTTAGATGTTATCAAATAAAATGACTTTTTTTCTCTTCATTTGCTTATTCAACAAATATATAACACTTAGTTTCTTCACATTGTGCTAGGTATAGGGAAAAATGAATCAGAAATGAAATGTGCTGTCTAGGATTTTGGTCCAAGAGTTGATATTAAATATTAATATGTTCAGAAACATACAATATGGAAGGTCATATGATATAAGTGAACAATATGTATTACCTGTAGGAACTAATGCACTGGCAACAGGTATAAATACAGGTTTTATATCTTTTAGTTTTTGAGTGTATTGCTCAAGTTCCTGTGTATATTTTCAACAGGTAGTCAAACATCTCCACCTTAAGGAACTTCTCTTACATAAATTGTGAAAAAAAAAGAAAAAAAACAGTACTTGGGAGGCTGAGACAGAAGAATGACTTGAACCAAGGAGTTTGAGGCTACGGTTAGCTATGATCACGCCTGGGCAACAAAGTGAGACCCTATCTCTAATATTATAATAATAACAACAATAATAATAAAGCCATTACAAGGCCCTAAAGCTCTTAATGATATTGGATTTGTAAATGTAAATATTAATACTAGCTTTAACTTTTTAAAATTAATGGAAAAGCATATAAGGAAATTGATTGAGTGGTCTAAAACAAATCTAATTTGTCAAAAATTTGTAGAAAGTGGCCTGAGCAGGGACTGAGTAAATTTGGCTTTAGTTCAAATTCTGCTAGCTACTGTTCTTACACTTTCTTAATATGTACAATTTCCTCATCTGTAACATGACAGCATTAGGGTAAACAATTTCTGTATATAATTGAGGTATATTATTTACCTTTAAAACCCTAGACCTAACAATAAGCCTGAGGGGGGAGATGGTTTTGATCATGGAGCTCTCCTGACAGCTCACAGTTCAAATCAGCCACCTACTCTGGTTACCCAAAAATCAGGAAAAATCTATTACATCTACCACTTTAGTTGTTTGATTCATTTCATTAGCTAGAAATGGAAGAAGTCTTATGTGTTCTAGGACAGAGTTTATATATATATATATATATATATACATAAAATCTCCCAAAAGTCGACATACATAGGGAAAATGGTAAATTGTAACCAAATTCCCATTTAGCTACAAATTCCCATTTAGCTACAATTATCATTTGGGACACCCAAATGATATATACACACATACATATACACACACACACACATAAAGGCTTATTCTACTATAGACAAATTGCCCCTCAGAATAGAAAGTAGCATAAAATGATATACTCCAGTGATCAGGAAAAGAGAATATATTTTACGTTTTTTCCCCCACAATATTAACTCCAGTCAGCTCTTTCACAGTCATATTCAGTCAGCAGTCATTGAATGTTTACCATATCTATGGCCAATGCTGTGAAAGGTGCTTAAGCCAGGAGGCACCTGCACACAGCAGTGAGTAATGGATAGCAATGAGAATTTGCCTGGGGGTAGTATGGAAGAAAAGGAGTATATATTTTATACTAAAAAAATATAATCCTACCAAAAATGATTAATTCTTAAGCTTATGAGAAATTTTATTTGGTGCTAAGCTCTATAAATCATGGATTCTTCCCAAGAAAAGTTTTCCTCATTCAGTTAAATCGCATTTGAAAAATTTGCTTGGAATTTATCATTTAGATCACAGCTGAAAAAGTAAATAGATTTAAATCCTTTGAATCTGAGTGGAACTGCATATGCAAGAGTTCTTTTCTTGGCATGTTGCTTGCACTGAGTATGCGGAAATGATTTGCTATCATTGTGCTCACAGTCAGATATCTGCAAACACTGGTCCCTAACCAGAGGCTGCAGTAAATACACACCACATTGGTACTTACATAAAAAGTAATCACTAGGATAAAGCTGGCATCAATTTATATTTTTAATTGTAGATGTTAACTGTATACAAACAATATTGCTCCAGCTTACAATTAGCATTTTTTGTAGATGTGTTTTCAATTATATGAATTATAATTCTTGGAAATATTTTCTCTTCTCCTATGTGATATTAAATTATTCTGTTTTGAATAATTTACATCCCCATGACTATAGTGGTCTCTTAACCAAATGGCACATATTAACGTAATTACTTATGTCTCCCTCATACCAGAGCTTGTTTACTTCCATAGAATCCACATACGCACTGTTACAAAAAGCATTCTTTCTGCAAAAGGCATGAAGTGTTCTGCAGTTAATCAATAAGAATATGTTTAAAATGAGGAAATTTTTATACTTTATTACTACTTATTATTGCCAAGGTGTGAATAAATTATGAACATTGTTGGAAGCAGGTTTTGTGGCTTTTCTGCATGTATTGCTTTTGGAATTATCCTTCTGATTATAGAATTTATGTTTAGTAAAAAAAATTTCAGTACACATTAACAGCTGTCTAAACAATTAATCTCTCAGTACAAAAATGATAAAGTCAACTATATAATTATTATGGCATTAAAAACACAGGAAAGTATTGTTATAATCTTCAGCAGGGAAAGGATAAAGCCACAAATGAAGACTGATACATTTAACTACATGAAAATCAGAAACTAGATTCTGAGAATAAAACAGTACTATAAGACATAAAAAAGAAAATCTATTTAGATTTTTATTTTATGCATTTTTATTAATATATCATAGTTCTATATGTTTTGGGTGTACATGTGATATACACATCTATGTGTGTGTGTGTGTGTGTATAATGTGTAATGCTCAAATCAGGGTAATTGTAATATCCACCACCTCAAACATTTATCTGTTTTTTTGTTGTCCAGAACATCACAATTCTTCTCTTCTAGCTATTTTGAAATATACAACAAATTATTGTTAACTGTAATTTCCCTACTGTACTATCAAACACTAGAACTTATTCCTTCCAACTGCATTTTTGTACCCATTAACCAACCTCTTTTTATCCCCCTTTCCCTTTTCCTTTTCAGCCTCTGGTAACCATAATTCTACTCCTTTGAGTAGAATTCTCCCTTCATGAGATCCACATTTTTAGCTCCACATATGAATGAGTATATGAATAACATAATATTACCTAGAAAAAATGAAGTTAAAGGTCAAGATGGTTTATACTGTTTATTGATTTCTACAAATATAAAATTCATTGAACAAAGATGTATTAATAATTCTACCTGTCATGTTACCCATGCATCCATACAGAGAATTACAAAAAAGTTAGTAATGCCAGTATGTTCATTATGTGAAAATTAATGATCAAAACCTGTTCATCAATTCAACTCACATTTTTTTTACAATAGTCTATTTCAAATTATTGATTTCAAGAAGGGATTTTATTTGTTTTCTTTTTAACAATGTGACATGCTGTCCCCAAAGTTATTAAAAGTATTTAAATGGGTATGTGTGTGCAGTGTGTGTTTCAAATTTTCTGGAGTGAATATTTGTTCTCTAGTAACATTTAGCAAATATTAATATATGTAAAATTCAATTGGTCATTCTAGAAATGATGGACTAGATAGATGCCTTAGGTGAACTCTTTCAACGACAACAACTAGAAAAGTTTTGGAATTAAATATTCAAGGCATATATGTTCAAAGCTATAAGAGTGAGTCCAAAATCTGTAAGGGTAATGAAGAGAGATGGGTACAGAACGTGAGGCTGCTTGTCTCCATAGGCACCTTCTCATTCCAATGGAATGACCTGACCCAGAGGCTGAGAAGATGAGCAAAGTTTTCAGGATACTCTCCAGCCCAGTAGGACACAGGTTGAGGTTCAGGCCCCAAAAATGGGAGAAAGTCCCTAGAAAATACCCAGACTTTGGGTAAAATTCAAAGTCAGGAACTAAATCCCAGATTCTTGTGATCTAAATCCTTGATTTGTTTATGATGATAAAGGGGCGCTTGTACCACTAGCCAAGCTATGAGCTAGAAGAAAAGTAAATCTTTTTCCAGAGGAAAATGCCATCAAAAACCACAAGTTATCAGAAGAAATTTTCAGGTAAAATGACAAACACACACAGAAATAAGTCTAGACAAAGAAAGTGATGAAATTAAGAAAATAGAATCAAAAATTATTTTTTAAAGAACTCTCTGGGCCTCAGGTAATGGTAGTATCAGACATAGACTTTAAAGGATCATGCCTACAAAGTTAAAAGAAAAGATAAAAAATTGGAAATTATAAAAATAAAATAAAATTCATTAACTGAAAAAAATAGGTTAAACATTTAATGATTGCTGTCAACATTACTAATAAAAGAAAGAATTTAATAATCTAGACTACAGACCAGAGGAAAAGATCCAGATTTAAGCATGAAGAGGAAAAAAATGGAGAAAATAACAAATATCATAGATAAACAGTATGAGAAAGATTATTTATTTCCAACATCTGTATGTAATTGTAATCTCAGAAAAGGAAGAGAAAGAAAATGAAGAGATGTGAAATAATAAGGTAATGGATGATAGTTTTCTGAAAGTGATGAAAAATATCAATTTTTGACTTTAAAAAGCTCTACCAACCTCAAGTTGCAAAATGCAAATAAAGCCACACCAAGCAACATCGTTATAAAATTGCTGAACACTAAAGATAAATAAAATAGAAAAAAATCTTCATATTAAATAAACAAAAGGATATAATCCTGCAAATTATAATGAAAAACAAATAAAAAGATGTTGAATCCCTATGACAACAGTATAATATATCCACTCCATCCTAAGTGCTTTTTATGTCATATTTATTCTTTTATTTATTTACATCATCTATATTCTTCATAATCCTCACATACAATTTATAATTTTGATTTAAACAGGTTGTCATTTAAAAAATTAAAAGTTTAAAAAAAAAGAGTTCCTGATATTTCCCCACATGTTTGCCATTTCCAGGGCTCTTTATTTCTTCCTTCTTTATTTTATTTTTTTATCTTTTATTTTTTTAAGACAGGGTCTCACTCTGTCGCCAGGGGTAGAGTGCAGTGGCATCGTCACAGCTCACTGCAACCTCCAACTCCTGGGCTGAAGCGATCCTTCCTCTTTGGCCTCCCAAAGTGCTCGGATTATAGGCATGAGCCACCACACCCAGCCTTATATCTTTCTTTAAATCCAGGTTCAGATCAGATATGATTTCAGTTTAAAGAACTACCTTTTGTATTCCTTGTAACTAATGCAGCTCTGCTTGAGATTCTACTGGTTTTCTATTTTGCTACCTTAACAAATTACCACTAATTTAGCAACTTCAAACAGCACTCATTTATTATCTCACACTTCTGGAGCTTGGTAGGCCAAGTGGATTTGTCTGGGTTCTCTACCAGGGTCTCACAAGGCCAAAATCCAGGTGTCAGTCTGTCGGGAAGAATTTAAAAAGTTGGAAACGTCAAGCATTGGTGAGAATGTGGAGCACCTAGAACTCTTACATTGCTGGGGGAAATGTAAGTTTGTTTAACCACTTTGAAAAACTGTTTGACAGTTTCTAATAAACTTGAACACATGACTACCCTCTGACCCAGGAATTCAACTTATAGATAGATAGTTAAAGATGAGTACATGTGTTTAAAAAAGGTGTATCCCTTAGTTAGTGTTTTAATAGTTCCGTGTATTTCCTTTGTGATATTTCATCTGTGATATTATAAATAGTGTACTTTTTGCACATTTTTATACTTCAATACAATATGTAAATGAAATATATGTAACTTGTGGAAGGAGTTTATTTTATAATGTTTCTGAGATGTTAATTGCCAATTCTTTATTCTGTGAAGACTAGCTTTTATATTGGGGAAAGAGAAAGAATTTAAGAAAAGACTTTGAACCATATAGCAAATTCATAATAGATGTTTGCATTTAAAGAGTATTAAATGCAGATTTGTATAACAAATGAACAAGTGAATACAAGTATCGGTGTTCTAGAAAAGCTTTCTGAAAACTCCTACTTTAACCTTCTCATTGTAAAACAAAGAAATTGAGACCCTGAGAGTTGTATTTTCTTACTTTAAGTCGTAGATATTAGTGACATACCCATCAGCAAAATTTCATACTTGCCAAATCTCCTTTCTAGACTTTCTTCTCTACCATCTTAATTCACAACTCAAGAGTATATATTTTAACAAAAATAGGTATTTTAAAGATTTGCTTTTAATTTGCAGTACAGAACTTTTGCAGATGTAATAACTTACTTATCAATTATTTATCTTATTTAGTAATTGTTGCTATTTGAGAAAAGAAAAAAAGCAACTTTGGCTGACAATCAAATTGAAGGCATATTTTATAGAAATTCAACTCAATAAAACAATAGTTCAACAGTATTTTAAATATGATTTTTAAAGTTTCTCTAGGGCACCAAAGAAATATTTATTCTAAATATAAACTATAGCCAAATACAGACCCACCCAAATGCCTTACCATTTTCAACACCATACTTCCCAGTAATATTCATCCTCCTTCTAATACCCAACATTGCACCAATCAACTCAGACAAAGCATGATTCCAATTTTCTGTATTATATATTATATATTAACTATATATTATGTTCAATTCACAACCAAATAGTCCTCTTTATATATTTGACAGTTCTTTATCAAAGTTTAGTTTAGTTTTATATAATCCAAATATCATTAATATGTAAGATTTTAGCATTTTATTCCCTTTAATTATCACATTTATGTATTAATGAAGAAAAATTACCTACCTAAATTAACATATCTTTATTATTCAGTTGCTAGATGCAGTTTAGATGCTTGCAAATGTGCTCTCTTAGAATAGAGATAAAAGTAATTATACTTGTATGTTAATAGGCAATTAATTTTATATGGTCAATATTGTTTTAAATCTCATGATTAATTACTTTATAGTGCAAGAGTTTTCTAAAGAGTATGACATGTTATATCTTATTTGACAGATGAAATTTTAGAGTTGTTGAATTCTCAATTGAAGCTTTTAGGAAAATACATTTTGTTTACTTTTGCTGCATTGCATTTTTGTTATAATTGGATTGTGTCTACACAATAAGAAAATTACTAGTTAATGTGTGTAATTCTCTAAAATTCTTTGATGAAAGAAATCAAACCTTTGGCTGCAACTCATTGAATATATTTTCTAAATAGCCTGAGGCTGGCTTTCATACTTAGAATAACAGACTAAAACATGAATTTCACAAGCATATGTTTATACTGATATGTTTATATTTATCTAGTAGATGAAAAATCCAGATGCAGAAATATCTTGATTTTAAAATAGGTGCTTGATCTCAAGAATGCACAGCATTAATTTATTACCTGAAATTTATCATGAACACTTATTATATTCATGAGTTTTACCTCTTGAGATTAAAAAAGAACTAAGATTTCTAAATTATGATGGTAAACTAAAAATGTTTCTTTGCCTTTCCTCTTTTCCACAATCCAATTAAAATTATAGAAAAAATATTTTTAATCAGATTTTTTTTTCTCTTGGCAATGATGGAGTAAAAGGCACAAGGTTTGACTTCCTGTCTTAAACATCTAGGAAACAGGACAAAATATATTTAAGAAATGTTTTCAAACATTTAACAGCAGAGATCACAGGGTTGTGATTCCTGAGGGAAGGGAAGGTATGGGGCAAACCGTAAGATTGCCTGGGCTTTATGCCAGGAGGCACATTCTGAACAGTAGGGCAGGAAAAAGATCAATGGTGTTTGGTACTCTTACTGAGCTGAGGAGACACAGATCAGAGCTCACAGAAATAGCTGGAGGTAGTAGGATAGAGTCCTGAAGAGAGGGGCACAGCCAAGAAAAGAGGCTCAAAATCTGCATTCCCTGAAATCATTATTGAATACAAAAATCTTGGTGTATAGGGTAAAACTCCACAAAGTCATGCCATAGAGTGACATGGTAGGAGTTGATTGGTTCCCAGGGCTCACAAAAGGCTGGGAATTATTTTTGTCCTTACCAGATCATTACCAGATCACAGAGTCCTCAGTAATCAAATGCAACATTTACTGGAAATCCCAGAAGAGTCATATTTATGATGGTAAATTATCCAGAGAATAAATGCTATTTTAGATAATCCTAATGAAACTTTAAAATGGACCTCATAATGATTACATAGAATTGAAAGTAAACAAAATTTACCCAAAAAAATAAAAGCCTCAACATTCATTAACAAAAAGTACAAAATTCAATAGACATTCAACAATAATAATTTTAAAAGTACTAGACATGTACATACATAGGAAAATATGAAAAATAACCACATGAATAGAAAGAAACCCAGAAATAATAGAGTCAGTAGATAAGCAAATACAATAAAACAGGTATTAAAAATTTATCAAGATTTTAAAGAAATATACAAAGATAGTGAGGCAGGAAATGGAAAATCTAAGAAAGATCCAAATTCAACATAAAAAATAAAGATCCACTGGACAATGTTAACAGCATTAGTAAACCTTAAAGAATTTATTCTTTAAATATACAGAGAAATATATGTTATTTATTATGAATTTATTATTCATAAACTTGAAGACAACACAATGGAAATCACTCAAAATAAATCATAAACAGAGAAAAAGACAGAAAAATAAAAGCCTTACTAATCCGTGAGATGATAACATGTGAATATATTATTAAAGTCCAAGTAAGACCAGGTAGAAAAATCAAACATTTTTCAGATGTAATGAAATCCCAAAAGCCATACATGGAAGAAATTCAACAATGCCCAAGCGAAATATAGGAACAAAGATAAAAATTAACACAGGCTTCTGGTGAGAAAGTAAGCACTCCAGAAAACATGAGGACACTATCTTTAGTGATTAAAAAAAAGAATTTGTCAACCAACTATACATTTTTGTTTTTATAGATATAGAATTCTGTTCTATATCCAGTGAAAATATATTATAAGAGAAAAAGAAAAAAAAAAGACCTTTTCAAATAAACAAAAGCTAAGGGAATTTGTTGACAGAAGATTTGTTGTTAAAGGAAGGTCAAGAGGAAGAAAAGAGATAACAAAAGAAAACATGAATATACACAAATGAATAGAGTGCCATAAAAGGTAAATATGTAGATAAACACATTTTAAAATATATCATTTTTCAATTTATAAAAGAGAAAAATGTTTATACTTTAAAATAATGTTTTATAGGGAACAAAATATATGTAGAACTAAAATATTAAATAAAGAGCACAAGAAAGGAAGAGAAAATGGAAATGTTGATTAAAGTTCATAAATTAGACAAAATGTCATAATATTATTTGAAGAAAGACTGTGTCAAGTTAAAGGTGGATATTTTAAGGTTCAGAGTAATAGCTAAAAACTAAAAACATGATTAAAACACTATAGCTAATAAGCCATTGGTGGAGATAAAATAGAATACTTGAAATATCCTATTGATTAAAAATGTTCAGATAACTCAAAATATTTAGTCTAAAATAAAGCAGTAAAATAAGAAACAGCAAAAAAAGGAAGAAAGGTAGAAAATAGAAAACAAATGATAGGAATGGTACAGTTCAAATCAAACATATTAATTTCATTAAATTCAAATGGCCTAAAATTCTCATTAAATAGTATACATTGTCTTACTGGATTAAAACTAAGAACTAATTATATTCTGTTTATAAGAAAACAACATGTAACATAAAAATAAAGATATGTTAAAAGTAAGTAACAGAAAGTATATGTCACACAAACACTAAGTATAAGAAATCCAATGTGTCTGTATAATATCATTCAAAGTAGACTTCACAGAAAGAAGTATTACCAGGAATACAAGGAGACATTTACAATGATAAAATGGTCAATGCAACAAGCAATTCTTAACAATCTTAAATATATATGCCCCCCAATAAATGAGCTTCTAAATACACAGAAGCAAAAACACAGAGAAGTAAAGGAAGGAGAAATTGGCAAACCTAGAATGATATTTGAAGGTGTCCACATTCCTCTCTCATTAGTTGATACAAAAATTATCCCCTAAATTAATATGAATAAAAAAGATTTGGAAAACACTATCAAACAGCTTAATATAATTGATATTTAAAGAACACTCCTATAACTAAGAAGAAGAAGAGAATATACAGTCTTTCAAGAGCACATAGGAAATTCATAAAGCCAGACAGCATGCTGGTTGCCAGAAAAACAAAAGTCTCAATAAATTTTAAAAGTTGGTGTAGTATAGAGTTAATCTCTCCAACCAAAGTGGAAAATTCAATAAATTAATAACAGAAAAAATATATAAACTTCCTCCAACCACGGCAAAAAAAAAAAAGAAAAAGGAATGCTTAACAACTAAACAAAATAGTTATAAAATAATTCTTGGGCAAGATATCCTCGTTTGAAACAAACAGGAGTAGACCAAAATGGATAGAAAACAACTGAAGTGGAAATTAAATGCACCTACTAAACTAACACCTAGCCAGGGTAGATTTTAAGTCATGTTTATTAAATCTCCAGAAGACATTAATTTGTATTTATTTGAACCTTTGTAATAAGATATTTTTCAGAAAAAAATGGAAATCATTAAATTCAGTTTTGAATCTGCCATCTGTTCTGTAACATTCCAATTACTTACACACATACACAGGTAAAATTAAAAGCTTTTTCTGCTTATAAATATTAATGAAAAATCCCAGTAGATTACTAACTTTAATCTAACTCAGTATATTTGTAAATGTACCATATAAAATTTATGCTAGAAATGCAAGTCTGGTCAAAGAGGGATACACAGATTCAAATGCATCTTCTATTTCTTAAGAGGAAAAAACCCCTGAAGCAAAAACATGAAAGTAAGTTGGATTTAATAAGCCTATTGAGATGTGATAAACTGAAATGGAGGCTATATATGTGTAAGGTATATTATAACATATATTTCTCTGTATATTTGAAATATTATAAAATAGAAACTTGACAAATTAGTGTGCTTCAAAATCTATTGCTATCAGTGGTTCTGCTTATGGCAATGACATGGATGCTACTAACAGACCAAGCCTCCCACATAGACAACGGCTATAAATTATGGATAAAATTAGAAACCAAAACAACTTCCTGAACCTACTCGGAAAACGAGCAAAGTGCAGAATCTGGAAGAGAAGCTACTCTTGAATGAAAGGAACGATACTTGGTAAGTCATGGCCTTTTTTCTGAAAGTAGGCCACAGTTGGCACCATGGAAAACAGAAGAAACCTGCAGTTTTACTGGCTTAAAGAACCAGAGGGCAGGGTTTGGAGTAAACAGAACAGCTAGAAATTAAGAGGAAAAAAAAAAGAAAGAACAAAGCCTGTGAGGGTGCTACAGTTATCTATTTTTGAATGATAAATATAACCAAAACTTATATAAAACAAAAATAATCATTATTTTCATCCTCCACAGTTCTGGATATTGATTGGGCATTACTAGGAAACCCTCACAAGGCGTCTCATGCAGTTGCGGTTAGGCTAGATGGTGGCTGGGGCTAATGTCATCTCAAAGGCTGTGACTCCCCTAACTGTTGATTGATGCTAACTTTTGATGGAGGTCTAAACTCGGGCTGCTGTGCAGAATACACAGTCTCAGAGCACAGTGCTTGGTCAGAAGAAGAAGAAAGAAGAAAAGAAACTGTATTAATTTTTATCACCAGCTATCAAAAGTTACATAGCATCACTTCCATGTGAGTCACAGGCCTGCCCAGATTTAAGGGAGGCACCATAGACCACCACCTTTTGATGAGGGAGTTTCTATATCACTTTGTAATAAGTGTGTAGGGTGGTGTACTATGGCAGTTAGAAAAATAATATCCTCATAAAATGTTCATATCTTAATCCCTGGAACCTATGACTATGTTAACTTCCACACCAAAGAACTCTGCAGTTGTAATTGAGGTTAAAGACTTTGAAATGGGAGATTATACTGGATTACCCAGGTAAATCCAAACTAATTATACCAGTTCTTAAAAGTAAAGAATACTTCCTGGCTAATGTCAGAGAGAGTTGTGACTATAAAAGCATAGGAGAGGGTCAGAAAGATATAACATCTGGCTATGAAGATGAAGAAAACCACAGTGAAAGAATGTTGGCAGCCTCTATAAACTGGAAAAGGCAAGAAAATGGATTCTTACTCTGAGTCTTCAGAAAGGAAGTCAGCCAGGCTAACATCTTGATTTTACCCAGTGATACACTTGTTGGACTTCTGACCTACAAAACTGTAAGATGATAAATTTGTATTATTTTAAGCCACTAAATTTATGGTAACATGTTACAGCAGCAATAGAAAACTAAAACACATAGGATATTTTATTTTGCCACAGAAGGGGAGCCTCTGTGGCAAATCCTGTCTAAATCCCAGCTAACCCCTAAACTAGGCATGCAATGGGAAGACAGTAAGCAGCCTAGCTAAGACTAAAATGTTAATAACTGAAGAGACATTCCAGCTCCTGCCCATACGAGAGACACGTGATTTGTAGTATGAGTGTAGCAAAGATAACTTTCTACAAAAAACAAATAAATTGAAACTTTTCAGAGGAACAAAAGAAAATCCAGGGTCTCTACATAATATCATATACAAAATTGGGAACACAAGTCAAATTTAACAGGCATATAAAAAAACAAGAAAAGAACTTGGCCCATGGTAAGGGAAAATATCATACATATAGATTGATCATGACATAATCCAGATGTGGAATTGGCAAACAAGTTACAGAATATTATACACATTGCCATAATCAATGACTATAAAGGTAGCCTCAGCAGAGAAATAAAAATATAAAAATAATCAAATGGGAATTCTACAACACAATATCTTTTATAAAAAAGTAAAAGTATGGACTTAAATACAGATTGAACCTAACAGAAACGTCAGTAAATTTGAAATTAGATCAATAAAGATCATTAAATATGTAGAACAGAAACAAAATGGAAAATGTTAACTGTGTCAATAACTTTGAAGATGATAGTGAAAGGTTTAATAATGTGTAGGGGCTGAAAACATATTTGAAGACAAATGGGTAAAATCTCCTATATTTAGGGAAATATTTTAAAAATTCAGAAAAATCAGCAAACTCTAGGTAGATAAATACAGAGAAAATTCTATCTAGGAAAATCATAGTCATATTGATGAGAACCAAAAATAAAGAGAAAATCTTGAATGTAGGCAAAGGAAAGGAACACATTATATTCAGGGATCCGGGATACAAAAGACCTTTGTCTTGTCTATAGAAAGAGTGAAAAACAATGTCATTGAGAATTCTATGTTCAGTGAAAATGTCCTTCAATAATGGAGGTAAAAGAAAGATCTTTTCAGATAAAATTAAACTATGAGAATGTGTTGCCATCAGATATGCACTACAAGAAACAATAAAAGAGACTACTTAGGCTGAAAGGAAGCTACACCAGATGAAAACTCAAATCCTCAGAAAGGGAAATGAACACTAGAGATTAAAAATATATGCATAAATATAAAAATAGACTCTTCTTCAAAATTTCTTTAAAGTACATATAACTGTTTAATGTCAATGGAATAACACAGCAGTAACCAATAACATAGCTCTGTGCAGTTGTGTACATAAATGTAACGCATATGACAACCAGGGCATGAAGTAAAGAAAGAAGGGTATAAATGAACCTTTTAGTTGCAAGTTTCTTAAATTTTCTGTAACTGGTCCAATATTAACTCCATATAGACTGTAAAGGTCAAAAACATATATTGCAATCTTCAGAGGAATCCCTAAAGAAATAATGCAGTTATAGTGCAAACACTATACATTAAAATGAAATTTTAAAAGTATGTATTTAACCCAAAAGAAGGCAATAAAGGAGAAAAGAAGAACATTAGATAAGACTAACAATACTGGGTACAATGGTAGATAATCTTCTATATGTTTTACATTCTAATCGTATTTATGTTTTATTTCTGATTTATACCATATTGTGCTTATTAATTTTTAAAAAATTTTAACTAATAGTAATCAGGCTTTACTGCCTCATAGATTTAATAGGAGTATCCATAATATTTCATGAATATCATTTATTCATTTTTAACTCCATTTATTCTTCAGAGTTATCATTCAGCCCATCACAATTAAAGTTCAGGTTGCCTTTATGAAAAATGTAAGTACTTGAAAATCCATTTCCTATAACTTTTTGAAATCTGCATAAATTTTGTTAAAAATCAATAAATGCATTTTCTTTATGCATTTTAGGGGGAATGATGATAAATGATGATAGGGTATAAAAAAGGAACTGAGAAATGATAAATGAAGACCAGATCTTAGAACTCCTCTCCTTTGGTATCTGTGAGGCGGAAGGGACCTGAGAGTACTGTTCTGAGAATTTGACCATCCCAACCGGAAGTAGGTTGAATTAAGGTGTACAGAAGAGTGAAAGGCAGGATTCAATATTTTCAGAGGCACAAAAAGCTAAAATCCAACCATTAAATAAAAATCTGCCTATTTTTTTTCCTATAGGAACAGAAACAAAATGGTAAATATTGGGTTAAAAGACAGTGGGAGAAGTGATAAAGTGAGAACGGTGTGTGCACACCAGGACTGTAAGTGCAAAATAATATAAGACCTGTTATTTCTCATTGAAGACCTGTAGTGGGAATTCAGTAATACTCCTTTTAGTGTGCTGCTTAGTGAATCTAATCTGAGGTTTATTAAGACTTTCATTGGTTACTCTTGCTTTTTTTGACTATTTTTTTTTTCTATGAGATCTCCATTACCTCCACTGTAAATTCTCCCACCACTGGTGTTAAATGGAAACATAACTTGAATTAGTCAGAGTCCTGCCAGGAAGTAAATGGCACACAATAATACCAACTAGACTGCTAATATTTAAGGAAAGATTGATAAAATAACTATTTTTAAAAGCACAAGCAAAATATAAGTATACCACAAGGGAGAATGCTGTGCCCTAGGTCTGGTGAAAGCTGGTGCAATTACTGCCTTTACTCTGAAAAGGTAGGGGAAGGAGCCACATGCTTACCAGAAACAAAACAGAGAGGGTGCTGTGAGGAGACAGTCTCCTTTGGGAAGTGGCCACCCTGTGTGGAGAGGGTTACCTCAGTGTAGAGGTCCCCCAGTATGAAGAGGGTCCCCTAAATAGAGAGGGTCACATTCATGCAAAAAGCCAAGCACACAAGGAGGGACAAGCACTATTAAATATTTTGATTTTACCTCCCTTTCTTTGCTTTCCAGCTGGTGCTTCCATTAGTCAAACAGGAAAGGACCCTGTGCATTTTATCCATGAAGAGCCCAATTTCAGGAGCAGATCTGGGAGAAGAATGAAAAAGTTGATGCAGTTTGGCAAAGGGCAGAATCATTCATTTACCCCCACTGTTAGAGAAGAAATTACTATGCTTAGAAAAACTCTTTCTATCTCTCTCTCATTAAACTTAAACAGGGCATAACCTTTGTAATATACTAGAAACAGTGTTTCTATACAGTGTGCCACTTTTTATGCATTTTCACAACTTTCAAATAATATTAATTTGACTACTGACTAAACGAATGAATTTATTTAGGAAAAATACCTTTTTCCCTATGTAATTCTGTATGCCATAATTTAGCTCTATGTTATACAGTTATAACTGCTCTATACAGTGTAAAAAATGACAGTTTTCATGATGATCTTTGGAATTTATAATACAAATTTAATTGAAACTTTGTATTAAATTTAAATGATTTGTGCCACACATTTCCTCACATATGTCAATGAATTTATGTAGATTTAATATATATAGTATTATATATACGTATGTGTATATATGTAGAAAAATTTCTGCTTGTCTTTTAAAATTTGTTTTCTGTGTTTTCATTTCTTCCCAAATCTCTTCTTAACCATGGATTTTTTTTTTTTGAGATTGCTCCCTCAGAAAAGACCATATGTCTTTTTTAGTTGATGTTTTCAGTTATGTTAAAATAATTTTTTGGTACATAATCCTTTCAGGTCTGTCATATGCCTTTGAAAGCTTCATTAGTTCTTTTAGGCCACTAGCAAATTACTACTTCAGTGCACCAAATGGTGCCCTTGTCACCTAAAATAGTTTATGCGGCTTCTAAAATGGTCTGACTTGTTCTCAGAAAATCATTCACCAGTGAGAGGTGACTGTGAGAAGTAATAGCACAATTTATGGAACACTATTATTTGCCAGTGATTCAGTTCTCTCTTCTAGATGGAAGCTGGTGGGTTCATGGTAGGATCCATGGAAGTCTCCATGTAAACAGTGAATATACATCTCTGCCAAAGAAAGCAGACTGCTGTTTACCTGATTCTGCTCCACGAAAACAGGATGTGCTGGTGTACGTGTAGAACTAAGGGCAGAAATCATATGGAGGTTCCCCTAGGCTATGCAATGACCTGCATACCATTAGACATGAGGCAACAGATGCTTTCAAAAAAATGATAAGAATGGAAGATTCTTAAACTCAACACAGTTGAGGTGACTCCAAAAAGTCAAATTTGGGAAGAGGGAATTGTGATGAGGGTAAATATCATATATAATAAATTAAGAACCTTTCAATGATATAAGCAATGCAATTTTAAACAGTTGAACAAAATAGACTTGTTACATATTTATATTTGAGAAGTATTTCTAAAACACTAACTCATAGCTAATCATTCTAAGAGATATTTGCCCTTCCATTGCACAGGGCATTATTTTCAATCATCAAAAGCTTCTTTCTCCTTCCTCACAAGCAGCCTTCCCAGTTAGGAGAGCCTGCCTTGACCCTCCTCCCAGTGGCTTTCCCTAGCAGCCAGCAAAGTGACCTTGGGGCCTTGTTGAGGCTCAAAGCCGCGCTGTTGGTCTAGGGAGGGTCCCCGGTGGGGAAGATCCCAGCCTGCAGTGCCATAGCAACTGAGTGCAGGTGTTCAGGTGCCCGTTTGCAACCAGACACTGAAGGGCAGGAGTAATGCAAGAGGGACAGAACTCACTCCTGACAGCCAGTCAGGGAATAATGACCCTTCCTCACAAGCAGCCTTCCCGGCTTGGAGGGCCTACCTTGACCCTCCTTCAAGCTGCCGCTTTCCCTAGTGGCCAGTGGGCAAAATGATCTTGGAGCCCTGCTGAGGCTTTGTAAAGCCTTCCAGACTTGCCCAACCTAACCATACTTAGCCTCCTGGCCTTGCTCCTCCACCCACCTCTCCTGTGGTGGGTAACAAGCAATCACCTGGGAGCTACAAGGCCCCTTCCAAAGCCTGGGACATTCAAGTGCTCCTCCTGAGGGAGTAGAGCTTATTACAGACGCAAAAGAACATCTCTGCAGTTGTCTCTTTCCTGCAAGCATCAACCACTAACAGGGAGAACAACTTTATAGCTCATTACACCATTTACAAACTCAATCAAACAGGGTGTGGCTGATTCTTACTCACAAGCATAACCCACCATTTCAGAGATTAAGCTGGGCAGTCCCAATACAATTCACACTACTGGGAAGAGGTGAAGACAGCAGGATAGAGTCAACCCAAAGGGACACTGCTTTTTAGGAGAGAAACAAAAGTTGTAGGCAGCTTGATTTTTGAGGGTCCTCCCTCTTCTATGGCAGACCTCTGGGCTGATTGGGGAGCTTCTCAGAGTCTGTTCAGAGACATTCCGCTGAAGAGCAGGTGCAGCAGAGATCTGGTGCCTGCCAATCCCAGGTTTCAGCAACTGACACCATCCTGATTGCTCTGGCACATAGATTCAGGTCTGCTTGGGACCCAGCCTTCCAACAGTAGCCTTTGCATCACCCCCACTGAGCTGGAGAGGGAACAGATGCTCCCCCATGTTGTGCCCTGTGGCTGAGGGCTGAGGACACCTCCTCCTCACTGTGGGAGCTGGACAGAGGAGGAGCTCCAGACACCATAGGCACCTTGTGGGAAGCCTGGGGCAACTGCCTCAGTGGGTCCTATGTGTAGGGGAGAACCTTGGCCAGCCAGCAGCTCTGGCCCACCTATGCAGACTCTGGGCCCCTGAGAGAAACCCCTACCTACATGACTTGGCATCAGCAGTCCCCACACTGGTGGAACAGCCCCCCATATGGGCGGCTCTTGCCTTAAATCCCCGGAGCCCTCTCTGAAGCTTTTGCTGTGCCTGACTCTGAGGCTCTGCCCGTGTAGCTCTAGGACCCCCACTGGGCCTGCAACTCCACCCCTGAGGCTCCAGAGTTGTGTCTGGACCCTAAGACCCCACCACTGAGTCCCCACCACTACCACTGGGCTGGCAGAACCTCCCTGAGGTCCAAGACTTCACTCAGAACCCCCCAGCCCTGAGCACCTGTCACTCCTGGACTTGGATCAAGAGAGTCCCCAGCAAAGGAGAACAGATACCCTGCAATCCTATTAGCCCAAAGCAAGAGAAGAAAAGCCAGATGAAAAGAAACCAGCAAAAGAACCCTGGCAATATGAAAAAACTATATAGTTCGACACCCCCAAGGGAACACAATGAAGCTACAGTAGCAGACTCCACCCATAAGGAAATTGCCAAAATGACTGAAATGGAATTCAGAAAATGGATGGCAAATAAGGAAATGGAACTGAAGAGAAAGTTGAAAAACAACAAAAAGAAGCCAAAAAAATATTTCAGGAAATCAATGAAAAAATTAAAAAATTCACTAGAGAGCTAGACAATTTAAGAAAGGATATAATAGAACATAAGGAAATGAAAGAGTCATTTAGGGAATTTCAAAACACAGCAGAAAGCTTTAACAACAGGCTAAACCAAGGAGAAGAAAGAATCTCAGAGCTTGAAGACAAGGATCTTGAGATAAGAGGCAGAGAAGAGTATAAAAAAGTTTGAGCAATCATGACAAAGATATGGGGCTTTGTGAAGCAAACTGATATTTGAATTATAGGTATCCCTGACAGAGAAGAAGAAAAAGCAAAAAGCCTGGAAAACCTATTTGAAGAAATTATTGAGGAAAACTTCCCTGGTATGGCCAGAAATTAAGACATACAGATACAAGATAGACATCAAACACTGAGAAGATTCATAGCAAATTGGTCATTTCCAAGACACATAGTAATCAATCTGGCCAAAGACAAAATGAAGGAGAAAATAAATTCTGCAAGCAGCAAGATGAAAGCATCAAATAACCTACAAAGGAAAACCCATAAGACTAACTGCAGACTTCTCAGTGGAAACCTTACAAGCCAGAAGGGATTGGGGCCCCATCTTCAATAGACTTAAACAGAACAACTGCCAGCCTAGAATTTTGTATCCTGCAAAACTAAGTTTCACAATTGATGGAGAAATTAAGTCTTTTCCAGACAAGCAAACACTGAGGGAATTGGCTATGACCAGACCTACCCTGCAAGAAATACTAAGAATAGCACTATACACAAATCAGCACAACAGATACCCACCAGTGTAAATTCACCTAAAAACCCCCCAAACTCACAACTCTTATAAAACAATAGAGCAAGAGGTAAGACAAAGCAATAAGGGACTATCCAACAGGATGAACAGAGCAACATCCCACATATCAATGCTATCAATTAATGTTAATGGACTGAATGTTCCTCTCAAAAGACATAGACTGGCTGAATGGATGAAAAAACACAACCCAACTATCTGCTGTCTCCAAGAAAAACATCTAAACCACAAGGACAGATGGAAAAAATATTTCCATAGGAAAAAAATATTTCACACAAATGCAAATAAAAAGAGAGAAGATATAACCATTCTCATATCAGATAAAATTTACTTTAAGCCAACAAAGCTAAAGAAAGACAAAGAGGGTCATTATATAATGGTAAAGGGAGCAATTCAACAAGAAGACATAACAATCCTAAATATATATGCACCCAACAGAGGAGCTCCCAGATACATGAAGCAAATTTTACTAGAGCTAAGCAATTACCACCATCATAATTGCTAGGGACCTCAACACCCCACTGTCAGAGTTTGACAAATAATCAAAGCAGAAAATAAATAAAGAAACAATGGACTTAAACCAAACTCTAAATCAAAGGGACCTAACAGATATTTACAGAACACTCTACCCCAAAACTACAGAATACACATTTTCTCAGCAGCATATGGGACATTCTCCAAGAGTTATCATATCTTAGGCAACAAAACAGGTCTCAATAAATTCAAAAAAATCAAAATCACACCATGTACCTTCTCAGATGACAGCAGAATAAAACTATAAATCAATCACAACAGAAATCCTCAAACCTACATAAATACATGGAAATTAAACAACCTGCTGCTGAATGATTATTGGGTCAAAAATGAAATTAAGAGGGAGATCAAAAATTATTTGAACTGAAAAACAAAGGGGAAACAAGCTATCAAAATCTATGGAACACAGCAAAATAAGTCCTCAGGAGAAAATTCATAGCCTTAAATGCTTCCATTCAAAAGACAGAAAGATCACAAATTAACAACCTAATGTCACACCTCAAGGAACTAGAAAAGGAAGAATAAGCTAAACCCAAAGCCAGCAGAGGAAAAGAAACAGTTAACTGTCAGAGCAGAGCTAAATGAATTGGAAAACAAACAAACAATACAAAGAATTAACAAACAAAAAGTTGGTTCTTTGAAAGATAAACTAAATCAACAGACCTCTTGCTAGATTAACCAAGAACAGAAGAGAAAGGACCCAAATAAGCTCAATCAGAAATGCAAAAGGTAACATTATAACTGATACCACAGAAACACAAAACATCATCCATGAATACTATGTAAATCTCTATGTACCTAAACTAGAGAATGTAGAGGAAATGGACAAGTTCCTGGAAATACACAAACCCCCAATACTTAACCAGGAAGAAATAGAATCCTGAACAGATCAATAATGAGCAGTGAGATCAAAACAGTAATAAAACCTTCCCAAAAACAACAATAAAAAAACCCTGAACTATGTAGATTCTCAGCCAAATTCTATCAGACCTACAAAGAAGACCTGGTACCCATAATACTGAAATTATTCCATAATATCAAGAAGGAGGGAATCCTCCACAACTCAATCCACAAAGCCAGTGTCACCTTGATACCAAAGCCAGGAAAGGACACAACAAAAAAAGAAAACTACAGACCTGTATCCCTTATGAATATAGATGCAAAAATCCTCAATAAAAAAGTAGCAAACAGAATTCAACAGCACATCAAAAAGAAAATACACCAGGACTAAGCGGGCTTCATCCCAGGGATGCAAGGATGGTTCAACATATGGAAATCAATAAATGTGATTCACTACATAAATAAAAGCAAAAACAAAGATCATATGATCATCTCAACAGATGCAGAAAAAGCATTTGACAAAGTCCCAGACTCTTTCATGATAAAAACCCTCAACAAACTAGGCATAGAAGGAAATATATCAGAATTATAAAATCCATATATGACAAACCCACAGCCAACATCATACTGAATAGGGAAAAGTTGAAAGCATTCCCACTAAGAACTGGAACAAGACAAGGATGCCTACTGTCATCACTTCTATTCATCATAGTGCTGGAAGTCATAGCCAGAGCAATCAGGCTAGAGAAAGAAATAAAGGGTATCCAGATCAGGAAAGAGAAGTCAAACTATTGTTCTTCGCTGATGATATGATATTGTATCTAGAAAACCCCAAAGATTCCACCAAGAGTCTCCTGGAATTGATAAATAAATTCAGCAAAGTCTCAGGATAGAAAATCAATGTACATAAATGAGTAGCATTTCTATATACCAATAACAGTCAATCTGAGAGTCAAGTCAAAGACTCACTACCATTCACAATAGATAAAAAGACAATAAAATATCAAGGAATATACTTAACCAAGGAGGCCAAAGATCTCTACAAGCAGAACTATGAAACTCTGAGGAAAGAAATCACAGAGGATACAAACAAATGGAAAAACATATCATGTTCATGGATAAGTGAAATCAGCATTGTTAAAATGTCCATGCTACTCAATGTGATTTACAAATTCAATGCAATCCCCATAAATTACCAATGTCATACTTCACAGATCTAGAAAAAATAATTCTATGCTTTGTTTGTAAAATGAAAAGTGCCTAAATAGCCAAAACAATCTTAAGCAAAAAGACCAAATATGGAGGCATCATGTTACCAGACTTCAAACTATTCTACAAGGATATAGCAATGAAACAGCATGGCTGCCACAAAAATAGTGACATAGACCAATGGAACAGAACAGAGAACCCAGATATAAAACCATCTACCTACAACCAACTGATCTTCAACAAAGCAAACAATGTACACTGGGGAAAAGAAGCCCTATTCAATAAATGGTGCTGGGAAAATTGAAAAGCCACAAGCAGAAGAATGAAAAAAGGACCCCTATATTTCACCACTCACAAAAATGAATTCAAGATGAATAAAAGACTTAAATCTAAGGCATGAAACCATAAGAATTCTAGTGGAAAATGTAGGAAAAACTCTTCTAGATATCAGCCTAGGCAATGAATTTCTGACTAAGACCCCAATGGCAATTATAGTAACAACAAAAACAAATAAATAGGATTTTATTAAACTAAAAAGCTTCTGCATTACTAAGGAAACAATCAACAGAGCAAATAGACAACCTACAGAATAGGAGAAAATATTTGCAAACTACACATCCAATAAGGGGCTAATATCCAGAATTTACAAAGAACTCTAGAACTGCTTTTATTGAAAAGTACAAAACAACAGATGCTGGTGTGGATGCAGAGAGAAAGGAACGCTTATACATTGCTGGTGGGACTGCAAATTAGTACAACCTCTACGCAAAGTAATATGGAGATACCTCAAAGGACTAAAAGTAGACCTACCATTTGATCCAGCAATCCCACTATTGGATATCTACCCAAAGGAAAAGAAGACTTTTCATCAAAAATACACCTGCACTCAAATGTTTATTGCAGCACCATTCACAATTGCAAAGTTGTGGAATTAACCCAACTGACCATAAATTCATGAGTGGATGAATAAAATGTGGTATGTGTATACCGTGGAGTACTACTCATTCATAAAAAAAGATGAATTAATATCTTTTGCAACAATCTGAATGGAACTGGAGACCATTCTCCTAAGTGAAGAACCTCAAGAATGGAAAAACAAACACCATATGTACTCACTATTAAATTGAAAGTAACTGATGTGCACACATATATGTACACAGAGGGAAGCAAAACTCAGTGGAAATCGACCATGGGGGAGGGGGGAGAAAGGGAGGGGCAAAAACCTACCTAATGGGTACAATGAACACATTTGGGTGATGGACACACTTACAGCCAGGACTCAAGCATTACAAAAGTGATCCATGTAACCTAAATCATTTGCACCCCCTTAATATTCTGAAATTAAAAAAAGAAACAAACAAACAAAAAACCTTCTTTCTGCAAATAGAGATTCAGTAGAGCTTAATTTCATGTAAGGGCTGCAAAAGAACCAGAGACACATTCTGCCCTATAGAATCTTCCTGTTTGGGAGGGAAGAGGAATCTCTTATAAATATATTTGGGATAAAAATGATAAATGTTATTTTATTCTCTAGACATAGGGTATATATTTTAGGCCCATGTGGGTTATCCCACTCTTTTTGCCTACTCCTTCTAAATAACATAGATTTTATTTTTAAAAAATCACTGACTATTTTGATTTCTAATGATAAGGAACTCTGTGTAAATATAAATAAAAGTTTTTTAGATTTTACCACTGATTACAAGAAATTAAATGTGTTAAATTGGAATAAGACATGTACCTTACACTAGAGTTTGACATGGTTCAAGACAAATTATCGTTCCCAGGTCCTACAATTTTGTCTCAATACACTGGGGATGGATTGAACAATGCAGATTATCCACAGCTCAGTGTTCTCCTCCTCAGCTCCGTTGAAATCTCCTATAATATTTTATTCATTTTTTATTTTGTTTCTTTGTTTATGGAAATAAAATCAATATTAAACTCAGCATATTAAATTTTACTTCTCTCTGGTAAGATATAACTGAAAGTTGCCATGAATGATTAAAACTCAGATTTGAATACTATCAAGAATCTCTAAAGAGGTGCCACATAACTATAATACATAAAAATGGCCAAACTCTTCACACTGAGGTGTACCTGAATTTTTCACTAAATAGGTACCTTAGACATTTTTCCTAACAGCTCTTCCAGATCTACCTTATTTATTCTGAAAGTAGCACAAAAACGATATGCCATAATTTACTTAACTACTACACACTTGATAGTTTTGTTGAAACAAATTGTTTTCTTTTCTTTTGCATTAAAGCAGCATCAGTGAGCATCCTTGTACACATATTCAGCAAATGTTTATGAGTATGTTTTGTAAGTAAATTTAATGTGACTGTTTTATCAAGGGGGGTATCTTTTTCAGTTTGGGTGGATATTCACAAATTTCCCTCAATAAACTTTATACCTTTTTACATATCTTTTAACATTATGTAAGAATTCCTGCTTCCCACACCCTTGATAATGTTGGTAATCTCCCAAATTAATTTAGTTTGAATAGGAAAATTGCTGAGTTCATAATTCTTTGATTCTTCCCTAAGAAATTTCTGGCATGATTTGAATAATATACTACGGAAAAAAACACTTCTTTAACATCTTCTGTCTTTATTAACAAGCAATATTCAGAGAAAAGTTGGTAGAAGAAAAGAGGAGATAAATTCTAGAACCCAGTTGAAACACACACAGGCAAACTATCCCACAAATATCAAAAGCCGCCTGTGATCATCACAGACAGATGATTTTATTGGGAGATAGAGTTTGATGAGCGAGGGTTATTGGTTCAGTAGTATGAAACTCAAAGGAAATAAACGCTTTTGAGAGCACTGATATTGTGAGTTCAAATTTTGAGATGGCTGTCAGTAACATGGTAGCACTTGGGAGGCAAAGGATAAGGGTGTACTTTTTTCTATGACTGCCCTGCCCTTTTTAATTTTTTCATTCTTTTGATGTTTCTCCCTGCTTCACGTATAAACACCTGTTTATGTATATATCATCTCTTTTTTTTTCACTTGTTTTCATTCCAAGCTTATTTTATCTTACTTTGATATCATTACCCACACTACTCACCATTTCTATACTCTCACAAAAAATAAGTTATTGAAAGATTATTCCCATGACAGTTCAACTTATTCTACCAATCTACTCCTTAAAAGAAAATCATGGCAACAAATAATAGTTTTCTTTTGCTCACTACTGGCTCAAAATAGCTCTTTATGGTGAGGGTGAGTTATTTATTCAATACACACTTAATTTGACAAGATTGGGACTAAATTGCTTTTCTGAGTAGTCCTGATTACAGCATATTGTGCTAAACTGTTATGTCTAACTGTGTAATCAAATACACTATAAACTGTCTCTTCTCTGAAGTATGCCAATGCCATACAAAAAGAAAGTGGATAAGAAACATGCAAGTACAAATTCAAGCACTTTTCTTAGGAAACACACAAATGATGTTACACGAGGCATTTCATCCAGAATCTGATCAAATAAACCTTTAAACACAGAGCTGGGTAGATAAACAGTGCATTACATTAGCACAGCATTATGAAACATCACAAAGACAAACAGAGGTCATCTCAAAACCTGGCAATTTATGCAATGTGTGTGGAGTCAGATATGTAAAGTGCAATTTTCTAACAATAGATCTAATGGAGTAGTATTACAGGCATCCACAGCATATTCGAACGTGTCAATTCTCTAGATTTAACAAGGACATCTTTTGAATGAGAGTATTAGGTACTTTTTATTCACTGAGAAATATTCTAAGACTTCATTTATTTTGGTTTAAGTACGTATTCTGGGTCCTTTTATCTCATCAATTGTGCCCATGAATTAATTTATTTTAAGCAAGTGTAGAGAAGGAATGCAAGCCCTTCAAGTCAAGTTTAATAGATGTGGGTGTTTTCATGAATTGTTGTTAGATATGTTAAAAAGATCAACCATTTATGATCTCCAAAGATACTAAAATGAAGAGTACATAATTACAATGTCTACTTATTATTTTCTATTGATCAAATTTATATCCTTGTGTTTTTAAACAATATACACAAGTATAAATCATGACTTCTCTGGGACAAGGTCACTGAGGGATAAAAAATCATCCCAAAGTCATGTAGAAAGTATAGTGTTTATTTTCTGGAGACAGCTTTGCCAGTGGCATAGAAAGATACTAAATTGTTTCCAAAGCATAGAGACAACAAAGCCTAAAAGGTCTGAGGGTACTACTGTGTAGCAAAAAGAGAATGGGTTTAGCAGTAAAGAAGATTGATTTCTACTACATTGTTTACCATAACTTTCTTTGTGATTCTTTAAAATGTACTACATGGTTCTAGGTGTCAGGCATAGTTATCTAAATACCAACCATGTTTTAGATTTCTTTTATCTCTGTGATAATTTAGCTTTACACATGACTATCAATTAGGTATTTTTATAAACATCTCATTTTTTGTATCAAATAATGGCATGGATTACACTTGTGGTAAATTTTATAAAAATATTTGAGACCACCAAGAGACAATAATTTATTAAAGATTTTACATTTAATATCCTACACTTTCCCAATGACAGAGCTGAAGAGGATCTTCTAGATATATTTAAGTATTTTTGGCTTCTTATAGGAATTATTATAAACACAAAGATTTGAACATATGCAGAACTGATAAAAAATGTAAGTTCAAGACATGAAAGAAAACAATCCAGTAAATACTCATTTACAGTAAAGAAAACAAACAAGCAAACAAGCAAAACATTCTTAATCTTCAGACTATTATGACTAAATCTATGTATACCTTGCAAAGATGGAAGTGATAATAAAAAATATGCACATTTCATTAGCACCAAAAAAGAGCTACTTAGGTATAAATGTAACAAAATATGTATAAGATATATATGAGGAAAACTACAAGACTCAGATTAAAACAATTAAGCATTTTAATAAGTGGAAAAATAGCTCATGTTCATGGATAAGAAGACTCAATATTAAGATGTCATTTCTTGCCAAACTGATCTATAGATTTAACACAATCCCAATCAAAATCCTAGCAAGTTATTGTGTGGATATCAACAAACTGATTATAAAATTTATATGAAGAGGCAAAAGACCCAGAATAGCCAACACGATATTGGAGAACAAAATTGGAGGACTAACACTGCCCAATTTCAAAACTTATAATAAAGCTACAATAATTAAGACATTGTGGTATCGATGAAAGAATGGACAAATAGTTCAATGGAATAGAATAGGGAATGTAGAAATAGACACACACAAATATAGTCAACTGATCTTTGGCAACAGAATAAAGGCAATTCAATGGAGAAAGCATGGTCTTTTCATCAAATGGTGCTAAAACAAAGGATATCCACATGCAAAATAATGATTCAAGACACAGATATTTCACTTTTCACAAAATTTAACTCAATATGGGTCATAGACCTAATGTAAATGCAAAACTATAAAGCTTCTAGAAGATAAGATAGGAAAAAATCTAGGCAAATTTGGGTTTGGTGGTGATTTTTTAGAAACACACCAAAATCATGATTCATGGAAAAAAAGATAAGTTGGACTTTATTAATATTATTTTTTCCAGAAAATGAAACCATTTAGAGAATGAAAGCACAAATCACAGACATGGAAAAAAATTTAAAAATATATTTCTGATAAAATCCAAAACAGTGACAGCACCAAATGCCGGCAACAATGTGAAGCAATAGGAATTCTCTTTCATTGTTGCCTGGAATGCAAAATGGGACAGTCACTTGGGAAGACAGTTTGACAGTTTTTTACAAAGCTAAACATAGTCTTACCATAAGATTCATCAACTGCGTTTCTAGGTATTTACACAAATGATTGCTAAACTTATATCCACACAAAAATATGCATGCAGATGTAATTGCCAACACACTTTGAAGCTACAATATGTTCTTCAAGAGGTAGGTGGATAAATAAACTGTGGCACATCAAATGACAATGGAATATCATTCAGAGCTAAAAAGAAACTCGCTATGAAGTCATGAAAGATATAGAGGAATCTTAAATTCTTAACCTTTAACCTTAAATTACTATGTGAAAGAAGACAGTCTAAAGAGGCTACATACTGTACGATTCTAATTATATGCCATTTTGGAAAAGGCAAAACTATAGAGACAATAAAAATACCAGAGTTTGCCAAGGGTTTGGGGGGAAAAAGGGAGGGATGAATAGGTGGAGCACAGAGAAATTTTAGGGCAGTAAAACTATATGATATTGTAATGGTAAATATGTGACATTATATATTTGGCAAAACCCATAAAATTGTACAACACAAAGAGTGAACCATAATAAAACTATGGACTTTAGTTAATAATATATATCCATATCAGTTCAACAATTGTTATAAATATACCACACCAATGCAAAATATTAACAACCAAGGAAATTTTGTGTGTGGGGAGAGGTGGATTATGGGAACTCTCTGTACTTTCTGCCTAATTTTTCTGCAAACTGGAAGCTGCTCTAAAAATAAAATCTATTTTAAAATATGTGCATTATGTTAACAATTTTTGAAGGAAAATTAGTTCAAAGCATGACATACCAGAATCAGCAATCATCTAAGAAGTATGTACCTAGGTTTGACTTTTTTAAAATCTAAAACAGGGAAATCAGAGAAACACTAGGAACACTTACCAGACTATTGGCAAGATATATAATTCAAACTTTGCCATTTAGAGTATTTTCTGTGTTAATATAAAGAAGACTACTGCAAAAGGAAAGAGCGGATTTACGTTGGGAGAACAAAGTAGTCTGAGTTCATCACCTCCGTGTACATCTTTTAACAGTCAAAGAAACTAAATATGTCATGTATTATTCAGAGCAACAGTTTGAAAATCAATGTAGTCCCAAAGCTTATGTCCTTCTTCTGAGTTTCCCCCAGGGTCTACACAAAAGAAACATTTGATTTCTTGAATAAACAGATAGCCTTTGTTTGTGACTCCAGATCAAAGCTAGTGCACAGATGGATAACCTCATGGGAAAGGAAGTGGAAAGGATTTATGGTTTATACTAAACTGGCTATGTATTTTCTGACTTCCTGAGTGTCTATAAAAATCTACTAAATCCTTTTCCTACCTAATGAGTACAATGAACACTTTTTGGGTGATGGGCACACCTACAGCCGGGACTCAAGCATTCCAAAAGCAACCCAAGTAGCCTAAAACATTTATAGCCCCTTAATATTTTGAAATTAAAAAGAAACTGAGGTAAATAGACCTTTAGAGTAAAGTTTTATGTTAACCTGAAAAAAATCTACTAAATCACTAGGTTATTGACATTACTGTGAATAATACTTTAGATATTTCTCAGTGCATTTTAGTCTTGAAAAAATTTTTTAAAAACTTTTATGTTTTCATAAGTTTCTCTCTTGCTATCCTCATAATCCTTATTATTTCACACTACTTTGGTTGCAGAGACCTTACGTTGGTTATATACTATGCTGATTAAGGGCAAAATAATGGTTATATATAATAACCATTTGGTAATGTCCCTAAGAGTGTGTCATTTATTTACTAATGAAATTCAGAGTCTCTTTTTATTTACTATTGGGTGAGAGCCAACCCATTGTGTGTGTGTGTGTGTGTGTGTGTGTGTGTGTATGTATACATATACATGTCAATAGATATATACTGCTGAAGTTTATCACATTCTAGCTGGATTGGTACTTGCTTGCCATCACCAAGCATAATATTATACATTAAAAAGGACTTCCAAAAACACACACAAAACAATCAGGCGGCTACAAGAATAAACCTACATAAATAAGAAACTATGGGCTTCCCTGGGAAGAATGTTGCTATGGGAAAATGTATTTTGTGCTCTTGAAAGCACACTGACAAAATGAACTTTTGGACTACAAGTCATTCCAAGAATGAAGACAGCCTGGAGGTACAATTCTTACAGCACCATGAAAGTAAAAAGCTATTCTTAAATCCCACAGCTAGTTATTGGTTATATCTCATGCCTAGGTCACCTGCTCCCTAGTTCATTGCTCTTTCTTCTAAATTTTGCTGGTTTTGTTCTTGGTTTCTCACCTACCAAATCATATTTGACAAGTACTACTTAAGGTTACCATTGCAGATCAGTAGAGTTCATTTCCCTAGCACCTCCAACCAAAGGAAAATAGGATAAAGAAAGTGGAGAAAAAAATAAATCCTTAGGTTCAAAGGAAAGTGCAGAAGGCCATGCCTTTCCCTGGGCCACAGACACCATTAATGCATGTGGCTCTGAAAAAAATAAGCAACTTGGGCTGCTGATGTTACAAGTTTTCTACTAAAATTGTGTGCATTGATCTAATATCGCTAGTGATGCCTTAGTGTTCTGACATTCTGTTCTGTTTTTGTATTAGCAAGTTTTTAAAGCACTTTGGTGGCAGGTGGAGAAACAATGTGGAATATGTACTCTTTTCTTCCGTATAGAGAAGTAAAGAACCTTGAGTCACGAAGAAGAGGTGCTGTGTCTGAAGTTGTCTATATGAAGCTTTATTTTCTTTACCTTTCAATTTAGTACTATCTCCCCTTGATTTCTTCTGCAGCCTCTTTTATTCAACTAAAAGATTTGTCAATTATGTCTCCTCTTTGCATCATTTTTAATTCATACAAAGTCAAGCAATTTTTTCAAAGTGAGGAACTTCATAATTTTAGGCTTAGATTCTTATAGAAGCTGATGCTGTTGAAATTCTTACACAAGGCAATCTACATCTGCCCTGTACACAAAATGAGCATATTATCAAATTATTTTATGACATTGTTACTATTTGTAAATCAGGGTTAATAACAATTTTGGTTAAGGATCAGATAATGCATGTAAATGACCTTGAACAAGATGTGGTATATAGTAAATGCAAAGTAAATACAACCTATTGTTGTTCATTCTCAATTTGGTTTGCTCCTCTAAATTCATTTTCTACCATTCTCTGTCCTGTTTCATGCCCTGGGAGGTTAGTCATTGTGGAACATCACCCTGGAGCACCTTTGCCTCTGGCTATCTCTAGGAAGCACTGCAAGACATCAGAGAGCAGGAGAAGAGAGTGTTTGAAGTATTGATTACCCCTACACCTGAGCTGCCTCCCTGAGGTAGCTAATATCAGTTATCTTGAGCCACAGCCCCTACAGGTGGCTCATCACGGCTACAAATCTCATTCAGTTCACATAACAACTCCTTCCTAGGCCCAGGGTCAAGACTGCTTCCAGTGTTGCTAGTCTCATCATAATCTTTTGTTGGTTCCATTTGTTCAGTGCATGAATCTATGAATAACCCTTCAGTAAACTCTCTTCAATCAAGACTATTAACTGTATCATCTGAGCCCTTCTAAGAACTTGAATTCTACAGTTATAAAATTGCTACCTCTACCACCACCACCACCACAACCAGTACTAGAACAGTGCCTGTGGTATTACAAAAACTACTGCTACTGTTACTACTGCAATTACTATCATTAATACTATTACTATCATTAATACTATTACTACTACTGCTGCTTCAGTTTCCATTATTGGAAGTAGAATAACACCAGCAATAATATTAATGTCACTATGCTAGGATGAGAATGAAGTTAAAGGAGAAATTATACTTTTTTTTTTCTTTTGTGAATGAAAGCATTCCAACACCATACCTTTCAAAATTAGGGCACCACTCTTTTAAGGTCTTTTATGTTCCTGTACCGCCCAAAGACCATGGTAACTGTTTTCATTTTCTTTCTCTTCAATAACTGTCTAGACACTTCTAGTCCCACAAGCACAGCTCATTTCACCGAAGAGTGTTTACTTTGGCCAAATGAGAAGAAAGAACACAGCTGTCATGTTAGTCTCGTACTCTTATTTACTTGGCAAACCAATCAGTAAGTTAGGTGATATAATTGTAGACAGGAAATCATCACAGAGATATCGGCCATGCTCAATGGCAATAAAGCTCTGACTGATAGCACATCTGTCGTACATTCATTTTGATGAATTTAGTGTGGTTTCATCAAGGCCTGTCTTATTTTTTAAAAATAAGAACAATTCAACAACTGGTTCAACCATTAATAATAGATGTCATGAGAAGATGAGAAGACGCTGCATCTGTGTAAATGTTCACTGCCCCAGAACATACCTATGTGTATTTGCCAAGAATCCTGTTGAAGCCTAGGTGCTGGTAAATATCACCACCTAGACTAATGATATACGAATTTTTATCTCTTGAGATACTGGCTGACATTTTATCACACCGTGAATACTCTACTTTAAAAAATAATATATATATATATAGTATTCTTCAATCATATGAATGCTTCATATTGTTTTCATGTTTTATTTAATTTTTAATTCATTACTGTTCCAAAATAGATTCCAGCAAAGTAACATCCAATGTATACTATAAATACAGTGTCTTACTGTACACATCTGTCTTGAGCTAGTGAAGTTAAATTATCTTAATAACTACATTGTGTATTGTCAGTTCTACTAACTTCTGAGATTCCTACATTGGGATTTAGTTCTCAATGGCATGAAGAGGTATTCCTTAACCAAAAAGTGCCTTATGATCAAAACTCCAATTTTCCTATATTTTAATAAAAATCAGTACTATATTTACAAAAAATAAACAAAGCTTACCTTAAAAATCCTTTCTGTCCCATAGATCCCACAGTTTGTCCTTCAAAACGAAAATAGTCACTAATACAAAAAAAAAAATCACAGGATGTAGTCAGTGTTTCGATTGACATGCCTGCCTCATTCTACTTGGCAAGTTTAAGTACTTTATTATGCTATACATGCTTCTTTTTATATGGCTGTAATTGTGATAGGCACATAAATGACAGTATCAAAATTATTCTTGTTTTGGATTCTTGTTAGTTTGAAGCAGCTGTCAAAATTTCCCTTCTCCGAAAATTATGAATTCCATTTTAAAACCTCTCCTGCACAATTTTTCACAAATTGTGTTTTCCTGTACTTTTCATTTATGAGTCCTGGAATTATATTTCCTCAATGAGCCATTTATCTGACCCTACCGCGATCTTCTCACATAAATTCCCTCAGGATGCCAACATAGAGCTTCTTATCTCAACGAAGGAGTTGGTCCTGGAGCCATGCAAACAAACATTTATTTAGAACACCCTCCTTTTAAAATTCTTTTCTATATCTTTTTTTCTATCATCTCTCGCTAACATCTTAAGCCTTCCTTTTTTGAGCTCAACCAGGTCTTCTTTTTAATGTCACTCCAGATTATCTCTGGGTTACTATTCTTCATCTGCAGTGAGACGCATTTATTGACCACATGCTTTAGACTAGGCAATGGGCTAGGTGTCTGGGATAAAAGCATGATCAAAACCAGACATAGTCCTTGCCCTCAAGGGATTTAGAGTTTAAGAGAATAGCTTTAGTCACATAGTCTCACAAATGCATGGAAAATTTTAACTGTGTTTAAGTAGTAAAAAAAAGATTTTATAAGTGCCAATAAATATGGTTAACTTGGCTTGATCGAATGTTCAGTTAAATTTGCTTAAACCAATAAAGTCTGTATTTCAGTCAGATTTGTATCTGTTTCTGGAGAATCAATTGAAGTCCAAGAATATTTAACAGGATGAAATATGGTCATATTTGCCTTTTTAAAATTTAACTCTGATTTCCATTCAAAGAAGTAATCTAAGGAGGGCAGAATGCAAGCAGGAACATTAAATGCTTTCAAAAAAATCCCTTAATTAGGAAAACATATCTTGTAGCTAATTGAACAGGGCAAAGAAATTATATCTTTTCTCTGCTCCATGATATGTGGAGACTCAGCTGGGAAGACTAGAATAGCTGAGGGTGACTTGCTGAGCTCAGAGCTGAAGTTATGTGAAGGCTTCTTCTCCAACACCTGGTCTTGAGTGACTTGAAAACAGACACAGCTGGTTTGGGGGCCAGAGCAACTGCCCATGACCTTTCCATGGGGATTTGACTTCTAGTCAGACTATTTACATGGTGATTTAGGATTCCTACTGTGACTATTTCCAGCAAACAATAGGAAGCTGCAGGGCCTTTTATGACTTGCCCTTAGAGTTAACATGACATGCTTCTGTCCTCCTCTATAAGGTCCAAGTATTCACAAGCTCAGTGAAATTCAAGGGGAAAGGACCAAAATCCCTATGACTTAAGGGGATAAGTATCAAAGAATTTGCAGCTCTGTTTTAAAACTTCCATTATAGCAAAGGGGATTGGGATTATGGAAGTTAATAAAACCAGAATAGGGTATATTTGAAGAATATTGGCAGGCTTTTACAGTGTGATGATGTCCCTGTTTCATTCCTGGTACAGTATTTTGTTCCTCTTTTTCTTTAAGAAGTCTTCTTACAGATTTAGAATTGCCTTAACTTTTTCAAAGAATCAACTTTTGTGTTTGTTAGCTTTTTTATTATACACTTGTTTTCTATTCCAGTAGTTGTCATCTTTATTATTTCCTCCCTTCTCCATATAGATGTAATTTGCAGATTGTTTTCTAACTCACTAAAATGATTGCTTAGAACTTTGACTTCAGCCTTCCTTTATCTACAATGTATATATTTCAGCTCAACATTTATGCTTAAGGCCTGTTTCAATGACATTCTTCCAATTTTAATATGTAGTACTTTGTTTTCCATTTATTTAAAATATTGTATCATTTCCATTGTGAGTTTTTCTTCGACTCAAGACTTAATAAAGGTGTATTGGTTAATTACCAAATATATAAAAATTGTCAGCTTATTTTTTGCATTAGCTTATACCTTAATTTTGCTGCAGTCAAAAGGCACACTCTATATTTTATCAGTGCTTTGAAATGTGTTGAGACTTGCTTTATAGTTCACCATAGGAAATTCTTCTCAGTGTTTCATAGACACTTAAAAAGAACGTGTATTTTGCAATTGTTGAGTTTAACTGTTCTACATATAGTAATTAAACAATTTTGTTTATTGCGCTTTCAAATCCTCTACACTTTTACGGGTTTTTCTGCTGGTCTATTGATTACTGAAAATCAAAAATTCCCTGCTCATTTCAGATTTGTTTATTTCTCTTTTTAGTTCAATAGATTTCTGCTATATAAGTGTAAAATTATGTTGTTAGATACATAGAAATTCTTACATGTTTCTAGTGAATTGGCACTTTTATTGTTTCAAATGTTTCTCCTTCTTTAAAATCAAGGTTCATATCTAAAGTCTACTTTGCCCAACATTTAGTTTAACTCGATCTTTCTTTTTGTTAGTGTTTTCATGACATGTTTCTTTTCATTCTTTATTGTAAACCTTTACATATTCTTACATTTTTAGGTGACTGTTTTAAGTAGTACATAATATAATTGCTTTCCAGTCTAAAATAGTTTGCCTTTTAACTGTTTTTTATTCTGTTATTTACTGATGAATTGGTGTTTAGGCTAAACTTTACCATTGGATTTGTTTTGTTTAACACCTACACTTTGTTCTTTTTTTTTTTCCTTAGGATTCATTGCATTTTTATAATATTCAGAATTCATTAAGTGATTTTCATTTTCCTCTCTGTTAGGTTTTTAGCTATTCATTCTATTCATATACTTTTATCACTTCTCAGATAATAAAGGATCCTAGAATACCATAATTCCATTTAACTTCTTGCATTTTGTACAGTTACTATCATATACTTTAATTTTGTATGTCTAACATGCCTTAAATGTTACTGCTTTGTTTCATGCAAGTTGTGTATATTTGTATTTATACACATGTCATCTCATCATCTCTGATATGAAATCTCAGGTTGTGTTCCACCTACCAAGAAAACAAATATTTCCTATCAGTATAAAATTCTAATTTGGCAGTTATCTTCTTTCAAATACTTTGTAGTATCATTCCCTGTTTTTGACCTTGCATTGTTTTTCTTAATAAGTTAGCTGTTTATCTTAGCTCTGCTCCTTAGGAGATACTATGTCTTCATTCCTTGGCTACTTTCACAATTTTCTTTGCCTTTGGTTTTTAGTAGATTTGCTATAATGTGCCTAGGTGTTTTGCATTTATTTTCTCATTGTGGTTTCCAGTGGTTTAAGACAATTCAGAAAAACTCTCAGCTACTATTTCTTTATATGTTGCTTTTAACCTATCCTCATTCTGTTCTTCTGGACTCTGATTACATACATGTTAAAACTTTCTACCTCAATCCAAACCTCTCTTATGTTCTTTTATATGTTTCCCTCATTTTGTCTTTCTTCAGTTCAGTGTCTATATTTTCTACTGACATGTCTTCTGATTGACACGTTCTTTATTACCCAGTTAGGTCTTATATGCAGTAATTGCTGCTCTTCATTTCTAGATATTCCATTAGAATTTTTTTATACTTCAGAATTATTTTCTGAAATTCCCTACCACGTCATTTGTTTACTCGAAAATTTAATTATATTTATTTTAAAGTCCTTCCGTATCTGGATATAGTATGGATTTGTTTCTATTGTCAGTTATTGCACATGACTTTTGATCAATGTTTGTCTTGTGGGATTTGGTTTTTTTTATATATAACATAGATGAAGGAATCCCAAGATACTCAAGAAGGACATTTTCTTCTGATAAATCATCTCAATATGGACATTTGATTTCATTTCAAATAAAAGTTCAAATAATTTGAATTTGGCCTCAGTGTCTTTCAGTACTGGCCAATTCCTCAATCACCTTTAGGACTTTGTGGTCCAAACTGAAAGACTGGAAATAATTATTAAAGACCATCATCTTTTTTTTAAGACTTTTTAAAGAGCAATTTTAGGTTAACAGCAAAATTGAGAGGCAGGTACAGAAATTTCCTATATACTCTCTGTCCCCACACTGTGTAGCTTCCCCTTTATCAACATCCCTCATTGCAGTGGTACATTTGTTAATCTACATTGACACATTATAATCACTCAAAGTCCATAGTTTACATGAGGGTTCCCTATTGGTGTACATTCCATAGGTTTTGGCAAATGGCAAATGTATAATGACATGTATCCACCACTGGGTTATCGTATGGAATATTTTGACTGCCCTAAAAATCCTCCATGCTCTGCCTATTCACCTTTCTTTCCCCCTCCCCAAACCATGGAGACCACTGATCTTCCTACTGTGTCCTACTGTTTTGCCTTTTTCAGAATACCATATAGTTGGAATCATACAGTATTGAGCCTTTTTAGACTGCTTCTTTCACTTAGTAATGTGCATTTAAGGTTTACTCCATATCTTTTAAAAGCTTGATAGCTCATTTCTTTTATCTCTGAATAATATTTCTTTGTCTGGATATAGCACAGTTTATCCACTCACATGTTAAAGGACATCTTGATAACTTCCAAGTTTTGGAAATTATGAATAAATGTACTGTAAACCCTCATGTACAGGTATTTGTGTGGACATAAATATTCAACTCCTCTGGTTAGATACAAAGGAGTTTGATTGCTGGATCATATGGTAAGATTATGTTTTGTAAGAAGCCACCAAACTATTTTTCAAAGTAGCTGTGTCATTTTACATTCCCGCTAGCAATAAATGAGAGTTCCTATTGCACCACTTCCTCACCAGTATTTGGTATTATTAGTGTTCAGGATTTGGGCTAATCTAATAGGTGTGTAGTGGTATCTCAATGTTATTTTAATTTGCATTTTCTGGAAGGCGTATGATATGGAGCATCTTTTCTAATGCTTATTTGTCATCTACATATCTTCTTTGAAGAGGTGTCTATTAAGGTCTTTGGCAGGGCACATCATCTTTAATGGGCCATGAACACCATCACCATTTTTTATTTTCCATCCCCATGAGTTTTCTGAAAATTCTATTCACCATTCTAGATATCCAGTCTCTGATTTTAAATTATCAAATGCCTTGATGATAAAAGCCATATGGAATATTGGGATCACTAGACTTCTGTTTTCTTTGGGATCTTGGTATTAAAATCCTCACTCCCTTGGCATTCCATATAGATTTAAAAAAATTTTTTTTCTGCTTTCCTAGTTAACCTCAGTGGGACGTTTGGTTAGAAAGATGTTTTCTACCACTGCCAGAAGCAAATTCCTCTTCCTGCTTCAATTTTCTTCACAGGTTTGCCCCTGGCTAAATATTAGAGATTTATGCATGTGCTGGCTGGCTCCTTTCACTATAACATAGAGGGACTTTATCTGTTTGTTGTGTATTTTTCTCCATTCTGTGTTATATCCATAGGTTTGAGAATAGTGACAGTCACACAGGAAGTAGGCAATCCACATTCATGAGCATGGAATTCAGACAAGAGGTCAGGGCCAATTTTGGAAAACATTGATGAAATTTTGTGCTCTTAAGAGGCATTGTCACACATATGCACTCTTCAGTAGAATCCTGCTTGATCAAGTAGACCAATATGATGTTCGTGTTTGAAAAACCAAGATTAAAACTAATTATGTGGGTGTTATTGAACATTGCAATATTACTGGGAAATCATAGTGTATAAGCATAAATATAGACTATACTAACAACTCTGATGCATGCAGAGAGTTCATATCTTTCAAAACATGAAATATGAGTTCTCATGGTCAGGGTAAAAAAACTCACACATATAATAAAAATATTTTTAAATGAGTATATTATTTTATGTTGCATTGCATTATATTTTTCAACATTTAATTGCAATCATAAATAATCAATTCATTAAAATTCTTTAAAAAATTGTACTTAATTTCTTCACAAATGCAGGATTAAATTTAGCTATGTGGTCTCCCATACAAAAGAATCAAGATGGTGATTTTTAAGATTTAATATCTACAATTTTCATTTTTGACTTTGTAGAAACAATTTTAAATGAGGGAACATTCTAACAACTTGATTCCTTATTAATTTTGATAGAAATAGCATTGTCCCTAAGGCTCTCAATCATAAAATGACAGTCAGTAAGATCAAAGCACTGTCCAAACCATGCCCAGTGAATCTGTCTTAAGCAACATCAATCAAATAATAAAATACAGATTTCAAAAATACCTCAAAATGCATAATGTACACGGAGAGATACATTGGCATAAAACTTACTATTTATTTTTCTAAAAAACAAAGGATTAATTTACTTAAAAATAGTTTAGCAATATTTAAAACCCAAATTCATGGTGCTAAATGAAGCAGAATGAAATCAAAGCAGTTACATTTTAGAAAAAAATCAAAATACATGAATTTAGCATTTAAGTCAGGACACCAGGGAAAACATAAAAATAAACCAGAAAAAAAACAGGAAAGGAAATTAATAAAGTTAAAAGCTGGAATATTTGAATTAGCTCTCTCATACCTGAAATTTGATAAATCAATCTAAGAGATTATATTTTAAAAAATAGACATAATTCTGCTATGAGTATTTAAGAAATAATTTTAGATTATACAATAAAAATGAAAACAATAGGAAAAGGATACAGTTGTTACATCACAACATTTTAAAACTTAAGGTTTGGAACTAACGATGAGCACATGTGCAGAGGGAAGTAAAACTCAGTGGAAATCAAGCAGGGGGGAAGGGGGCAGAGGGGATGGGTGAAAACCTACCTAACGGTCTAATTAACACTATCTGGGTGATGTGCACACTTATAACCCTAACTCAAGCATAACAAAAGCAATCCATGTAACCAAAACCATTTGTATCCCCTTAATATTTTGAAATAATAAATTAATACTTTTAAAAATAAGCATGGAGTTTTGAAACTGTCTCGAGAAAGATCATTAAAAGTCTAGGCAAAAAAAAAAAGCAGAAGGATTTGATTATTTAAAAAAAAAAAACCTCCAAAACAAGTACCAGATCTAGATGAATCTACAAATTCATGAGGTAGGACATTAGCTTTGTGACTTGGCTGTGGGTAAAGGCCAGAAATTTCTCAAGAAGACTCTTAGTAGGAACAGGGAGAAAACTGAGAAGATTCTTATAAGAAACCAAAATAAGCATCACATACGTGGCAGAAAGTTTATTTAGCAAAACTATCACCTGTAGTAATGTGGAAAATAAAAAAGCAATTTTACATCTGGTGAATTTGACTTAGGATATTTCCAAGCAAAATATCAACAGTTCCTACTAGTTTATTTTAACTGTATATGATAGGTAGGAATACAGAGAGCTGAAGTAAAGTTTGAAATGTTTGACTTTAAGCAGAATTTAGTCAAAATATAAAGAAGCCGGCATTTACTGCGCTGGAAGATAAATATGTTTTTCACTACAATCTTTCCATCCAGCAAAAATGTCTTCAAAGTAGACAATAACATCACGGTGAAGTTAAAATCCAGGGTGCTGCCAACAAAACAAAACCTCAAGGTAAAGTTCGTATCATGGAGGTGACTTTAACCCCTTTGTTAAGACATCAGAAAAATTTAAGGCAGCACCTTGTAGACCATCTCAGCTAGACCAGGGAACAGTACTTTTTTTGTAAGTACCAGAGAGTAAATATTTTAGACTTTGTTGGCCATATGACCTCTGCAGTAACAATCAACTCTGCCATTTTAAAGAAAAAGTAACCATAGACAATACACGAATGAACAGGTGTGGCTGTGTTGCAATAAAACTTTGTTTTTGAAAAACAGGTGGTGGGCCAGATTTGGCTCATTGGCCATAAATAGTTTGTCTTGTGAGCTAGACAAAACGGTATCTAAGTTTCATAAAGGCATGGCTCCTAGATTCCTCTGGTAAACCAAAAGATTTCTAAGAATCTTAAGGATTTTGTCCCACATCACCTTTACTCTCAATCCATGCCATAGAGGGGGGCCTGTCTCAAAGAAATGTGAGAGCATGCCTGTGTTCAATGGAATAAGTTTCAATATGATTTAGAAAAAATTTCCCTAAGTTGTTTTTAAGAGAATTGTATCGGGAGAAGCACTGTTATGTTGTAATGAAAGTGACAAAAGTGGCTCAAACTAAAAGGAGCTCCCTGAACCGCAACCTTCTGTGCATGGGAAGCAGGTTGGAAAATTACTCAGCTGCAAACACAGGCCATTTCTAATGGAAAAAAGAAAAAAAGGAATGACTCACAGTCAGAGGCAAGTGCCAGGAGGTAGAATCCAAATCCATAGAAAACCTTCTGAAGGGGGAACAACTGGGCCCTAATCAAGGAACTGGTATATATCATTGGCTATATGTCAGAATTGGTATGGACCAGTGACTTCTATGGACATTCTTCTCTTCCTGTTTCTGAAAGAGAGTGTCCACATATATGCCTGCCTCATCATTATACTTTGAATGTTTGAGGGACCAATAATTTGTCTCTTCAGCTTAAAGGTTCTTCAGATGAGAGGAATTCTGTGCTTGCAGATTTGATTCCAAGGAGCATCAGCTGACTTAGGAATCTTGACTTGATTTAGAGGATGAGATCTTGGACTTGATACTGATGTCTAGACTTTAGCTTACAGTGTAAGAGTACAGGCATACTTTCTTTTATTATGCTTCACAGATATTCTGCTATTTTTAAATAGAAGATTTGTGGCAATGTTGGGTCAAGCAAATCTATCGGCACCATTTTCCACAGCATGTGATCACTTCAATCACATCTGCAGCGACTTCCTCCACTGCAGTCTTGAACCCCTTAAAGTCATCCATGAGGGTGGGATTTAACTTCTTCCAAACTCTGTTAATTTGATATTTTGACTTCCTCCCATGAATCATGAATTTTCTTAATGGCATCTGGAATGGTGACTTTCAGGGGTACAAGACTTCAGTAGAGGAAGTCACTGCAGATGTGGTTTTAAAAATTTTTGTTTTTAAATTTTGTTTTAAAAATTTTTGTGGTTGAAATAGCAAGAGATCTAGAATTAGAAGTGGGGCCTAAAGATGTGATTAAATTGCTGCAATCTCATGAAAAAACTTGAACAGGCAAGAAGTTGCTTCCTATCGACGAGCAAAGAAACTTATCGATAGGAAGTTTTTTCAGATACAACCTAGTCCTGGTAAAGATGCTGTGAACATTGTTGAAATGACAACAAAGGATTTACAGTATTACTTAAACTTAGTCGATAAAACAGCAGCAGGGCTTGAGAGGATTGACTTCAATTTTGAAAGAAGTTCTACTGTGGGTAAATTTCTAGCACACAGCATTTCATGCTACAGAAAAATATTTCATAAGAAGAAGAGTCAACTGATGCAGAAAACTTCATTATTGTCTCATTGTAAGAAACTGCCATAGTCACTTCAACCTTCAGCAATCACCACCCCGATCAGTCAGCAGCCATCAACATCGAGGCAAGGCCCTCCACCACCAAAATGATTATGAGTCACTAGAGGCTCAGATGACCATTAGCATTTATTAGCAATATTTTTTAATTAAGGCATGTATATTGGTTTTTTAGACACAATACTATTACACAATTAATAGACTACTGTACAATATAAACATAACTTCTGTATCCCCTGGGAAACCAAAAAATTTGTGTGACTCACTTTATTGAGATATTCACTTTATTGCAGTGGTCTGGAACCGAAACTAAAATGTCTCCAGGATATGCCTATAAAAGCCCTGGAAGATAGAGTGAATGTATTTTGCATGTAGGAAAGATGTTAATTGTTATGATCAGAGGGACAACTGCTTCACATTGTATTCGCAAAGAGGACTTCAACAAAATCTCCTATCACACATGTTATTTTGCCTGATTAATTTTTATGACACCATATCTTTGAGAGCCTTCTGAACTTTGCACACCTGGGATAATCCCGAGTTAACTTCTGAAGCAATGAAAATAACATAGATAGCTGATTACAGATCTAAATAAGCCATGGTTCTCAAAATGTGTGACAACAAAGTAAAGAATGTAAACAAGTGCTGTGCTCATCAATCATAGAAAGTCAAATCTTTAATAGCCTTATTTTTCAAAAGTGGATGGATTAAGCAAAACAACATCTCCCACATTAACCAATGAGAAATGTCGATTTTTCTCTTTTCCCTGATACTAAGAAATTTCTTATTTTGAAAAATGGACATGGGATCAGAATGTAAACAATCCCAGTCTCCTAGTAAATGCCCCGTTTGCTTCAGGGTAATTAGCATACATACTTGCTTGATTCTGCCTTTAATGGGACTTTGAGGAAATGTTGAGAGACGCTAGCACCAGACACAATTGGAGAATAGCAAAAGACCTGTTTCCTGTTTCAGGAAAATATAGCAAATGCAAGAGAATAGGAAGGATAATCTGAAATGAATTATGGGTAAATTATTGAAGCACATAGGAGTCCCAAAATTTAGAAATATTTTCAATAGGTAATAAAATGTTATTTTTAATGCATTTTTGGAAGTGAATTTATGAGACCAGAATATTGTTCCAGGAAGTTTAATCTGATGAGATTGTGCAAGATGTACAGGTGAAGCAGATTAGGAGGAGTATACCAACAGCAAGGAAACTAACACCTGGGCCAGTATAGACACAGTAGGTTTTCATACTCTAGCTGAAGGAAGAAAGGCAAGAAGAAAGAAAAGAGGGATGGAGAAAAGCCAAAGAAAAGAAGGCAACAGAAGGGAAGTGCCAAGGAAGGGAAGGGAGGAGAGGAGAGAGGGCAGGGGAGAACGGGACAGGATGGGAGAGGTATGGAAAGGTGAGGAAAGAGAGGAGAAAAGAATTAAGAACAAAACAAAACAGTATATAAATTATTGATATATTGGCATGCTATAACTTCCAAAAGTTATTATTAAAATATATATGGTTCCCTTGTCAGCACGGTGAGGCTATTTTAAAAGTGGGGAAATTAGGACCGGCAACTACCTGAGATAAAAACCTTAAACTTATTTTTACTTTGAATTTTAGCTTACAGGGGCTGGTCAACAGTCCGTATGAAAAAATTTATCTTGAGCCCCTACAGCCTTTTTGTTGAATTCTCCTCCAGTTCTAGCCCCTGGCATTTGCCCTTTCCGTGTGTTGCCTGGGTCCTCTCAGTATAACTTCTTTGTTCATTTTAGACACTGTTTCTCACTTTCCCTCTCAGCTCTTGCTCTCCTAGTGTACTGGACACAGCAGTTTCATTATCAAGTCTTCTCTGGGATCAGAGTGCCTATATCACCTGATTATCTTCCTCTGCTCACCTTTCAACCCAGGTATTTTTGCTGTTTGCACATCCTTGACTTTCATCCCTCCCACACTTACATACCTGGGAAAACTGTTGCTGCCCATCTCTCTCAATTTGCTGCCATTGCGGTCAATCTCCCACATCGGAACTTTGGATCACTCACTATGGCAACTATGATTTGATCATATTTCCTATTGTTTGTGAGTATATGTAGATGGACACTATCACCAGATGGGGATGGATTATGAAATATATATTGTACTCCGTTATTTTGTAGAAATTCAAAGATTTTTTTATCCTATCCATAATATGTTGATGGAAACTGTGGTTTTATTAAACCTAAAGCTGGAAGAATAAATACATTCCCAAGTACTGCTGTAAATAACCTAGTAACGTTGAGTGTGGCTGAAAATTTTGCAGCCCTTAGTAAAGTATTTAATAGGGGATAATGAAAAACTTGATGATAGTTAATCTGAAGCTTCTTAATACTGTAAACCAAAAAGAGATATTTTTTTAAGCCATGAACTGCACAGGGACCCAAATATAACAATGCTGATCCACTAACAATCCAAACAGAATGATGTGGTGTCTGCCAACCTTTATTTCAATGAAGTCTAAGACAGTAAGGTCTATGAGATATTCAGATATAAGTATTTCTACATTTTAATCCTTGAGGTTTCATTTTCTTGTAGGGAATAGGTGGTTTTATGAGATACTCCTAGTGATTCTAAATTTCTGAACCACCAATTTTAACACAGAAAACTGAGAATTTCTCATACTAACCGCTGCCAATATGTCTGCAATTTCTCCACTTTCTCATATCACAGAAGAAAGCGCAGCTAGGTTGAAGTTGTTTTCTGTCACTATGGTGGTGGTCCTAGTTTCAGTGTTACTGGTTCATAAGACAACAGCTTTACCCTGGTATCACTTTGCCATGTTCACTACCTGTAAATATTTTTCTTTCGGGATTATTGAAAAAAAAATCTACCTTTTAGAATAATTTTTGAAGACTTAGTATGTGCTGTTACAAAACAGTTACAAAACTACTCAAAAAGCAGAGTATTCATCTTTTCCCCCAAGGATAAATCTCATCAGCTATAGAGGAAAAATCAGTGCTTACCAGATGAGGGCGGCAGAGGGACATAATACAGGTAAAAGAAAGGTCATGTTGGGTTGTCAATAATCTTTTCTTTTGGAATTCAGAAGTCCTGGCACAGGGACCACAGGCAAATGAGACTTTCAGTCAGTGGTGAAAGTGCCTACAGTTACCTGGGGAAGAAAAGAATCAGCTTTTCTTCTGCCTTCATCTTTATTGTCCTATCCTGCATTTTTGGATGTGTGCAATTGATTTTTTAAAAATTAACTTTACATAAAGTTCTATGCAAACCCTTCTTTTGATTACTTCTTACAAGAATACTGTACCTCTGTAGAAATTCTGACGCTGCCGCCTCCATTATTCAGTTTAGGAATTACAATAATATATCATTTTACAGGTGACATGGATGAAGGTAGCAACACATGGTCAAAAAATAAACTCAAAGACAAAAGAGATTAGAAAAAACTGCATATAAATTATCTAATCCACACATACATTTTTCTTTGAATTGGAGGCTGACAGTTGCATTGGAAATGCCTTCACCCTTAGAAAAAGGACACGTTAAAATTAAAATAAATATTTAAATTCAAATCTAATATTTTCTTGATGAATATTAGTATTTTCCTTCCATTTACTCCAATTCCATTATGTTACATTGATTTCTTTTTTGCCTATTCTGATTTTATAATCCATTTTAAGAGCTGAAGTTACCTTAGTATTACTTACATTTTTTTGGATTTTATTTTCTATTGTTTCATGTTTGTTACTCCAGATTCTGTTAGAATGATTTTATTTTTAAATATTTCTTCTTCCTTTCCCCAACAATAATAATAAAACAACAAAACATTGGGATTTTGATCTCACTTGTATTTAACTAAAAGTTAATAAATTTTAAATGTACTCAAATATTATTTTAGATATCTCCATGAAGTATGTTCACATTTTATGTTACATATTTATCATTGAGTTATTCTATTCTTATTACTGGGAACAAAATTTCTGTTATTTTTAGGATTACCACAAGGATGTTACTAACATAAAAATTTTTATTGGTTTTCAAATTATTGGTATGTATCTGACCACTTTATAAATAGTTTGAATAATTATAATAAATTGTTGATTATTTTTGTATGCTATTATCTTCAGGAAAATAATAATTTAATTATTGTGGTTTACCCTATAATAATTATGGTTTGCATGGTACTATAAAGCTATTGCATAAAAGTCTTGAAAGTAATTATGTTGAAACTGCTGGTTGCCACTTAACATTTATTTTTCCCTTTTCTTTACAAAGAAACAAAAACTAAAACTAAATTTGTTCTTTGCAGCAATGTTAAAAGTAATAAACTTCCTAAATTTTCTTGCAGTGAGAGTGGCCAAGTAACTCAATTCTAGCCCATGGTATTTATTTGGAAGATACTGGTGAGGACCTCTGGGAAAAGTCTTTTAAAAATAGTCATATTCAGTTGACATAGTCCTGTAGTCCTGTGCCCTTTGCTTCTTCCTCCTGTCTGGATTACAGAAGCAGCATCCACAGCTGGAGCAATTGTTACATGAAGGGGTTTTCTGTTGTTTATAGTGAAACACACTCCCGACAGATACAGATGTTATCCTTACATTGTGTCTTGGTTTCTAGGACTTGTATTAAAAAGATATTGAGCCCCGAATATGGATTTCATGGTTATTTCTTTTTATGTGTATCATGGTTTTTAAATTATTGAAGTTGGTGAACAGAACAAGAATAAAAGAAAGAAAAATCTAGAACATTGACATCTGTGATTCAGACCATGAAAGTGTCGAGAGGAGATGAATTGCACTTCTTTGTTTGTATTTTTGTTTGATTATTGTGGTGTATCTCCTTGTTCTGTTTTCCAATTTTTTTTGTTGCTGTTTATAAACTCATTGTTTATAATGTCCATAGGGCTGAGTTCCATTCTAAAATTTTATTTTGGATGTTTGCTTCATTTGTTTCCTCATTTAAAAAATGATATGAGCACTAACAAGTATAATTATTTATCTGAGTGTATTTGGCCAAATCTTCACAATTTTTAATGAGTTTTTTATTATCATTATGTAAATTTCTTATGTTTTTATATACTCTATAGTATTATATCACATTATGTTATATCATTTATACAAATTTATGTATAATTTTACTAAACTGAGTTATTAGATAAAATATACATTTACTAAATTACTTCTTAAATAGCAAGCCATAAACTTTTAAAATATTGTATCGTTTAATTCTAATTCTATTGTATTTTGCTTAGAAAATGCAACAAATAGAGCCTCAAATGTTGTGAAATATATTAAAGTATTTTTTGCTATTAATTTTAGAATCACTTTCTGGTTACAAATTTTATTTGTCAAATCTGTAAATTTTTTCATATAAAAATTTAGTCTTAATTGTATTGTTGAAAATCCATAATGTTCTTTATATTTTATTTTATTTTATTTTATTTTTTTGAGACAGAGTCTCGCTCTGTCACCCTGGCTAGAGTGCAGTGAGGTCATCTTAGCTCACTGCAGTCTCAAAGTCCTGGGCTAAGCAATCCGCCTGCCTCAGCCTGCTAAGTGGCTGGGACTACAGGCGCACGCCATCACGCCTGGCTAATTTTTCCATTTTTTGTAGAGATGGTATCTTGCTCTTGCTCAGGCTGGTCTCAAGCTCCTGACCTCAAACAATCCTCCACCTTGACCTCCCAAAGTGCTAGGATTATAGGCGTGAGCCACAAAGCCCAACCCATCATATTCTTTTTTACTGTCATAGAACATAAGTGCTATGTTAAAAATCTCTCACAGAATGCTTTCTCTATTTCCCTTATATTTTGATAAATTCATATTTTTCAGTGCTTAGCCAAGTGACATATTTTGGCCACTGAAGTGCAAGCAGAAGCTTTAAAGCTCATTAGCAGAAGATTGAACAGGCAGCCCCCATTTCTTCTTGCAGTTTCACCTGCCACAAGAACAACAATAGTGCACATACAGGCTGTTGTTCTGTCAGCTCCCAACGTGGAGGGAGGATCATGTGAAACGTTGGCACAGCTGGTCCACAATGGACATGCAGAATTAGTGAAAAGAAACCTGATTACATTTGGGGTTGTTTTCTCTTACTGTATAACTTACCTTTCATAACTGGTAAACTATTTATGTGTACTTGCACTATAGATACAAGAGATGAGAAGGAGAGAGAATAAATGAGTCTGAAGTTCAGGGGAGAGTTGTGAGCAGGAGATACAACTTTGGTGGTCATCAACATAGACGGTGTCATCCAAGGGAGTAAGCGTAGAGGAAAAGGCAAGATATAGAAAAACTAAGCCCTGGGATCCACAACATTAAGAGATCTAGAAGAAGAGGAGGAAGCAACAAAAAAGACCAAAATGTAGCAACCAAAGAGGTAAGTAGAAAACCAAAAGAGTGTGGTAACCTGGGAGTTTAATAAAAAAAAAAAAATTGTCAAACAGAACTCAATTATCTGCTCTGTCAAATGCTGCCTACTGGTCATGTAGAATTAACACTTGACCGCAGGGTTTAGCAACGTGGAAGTCATTGGTGAGCTTGATCAGGCCGGTTGTGGAAGAGGGGCGGAGACGAAGGCATGCTCGGACAGGGTTTAAGAGAAAATGGGAAGAGTTGGAGACATCAGACATAGGTGACAGTTTTGAGAAGTACTCAAAAGGGAAGCACATGAACAGAGCAGGAATTATCTTCTAAATATTTGTTTGCTCTGTGAAGTAGGAAGCAAGGTCATTAAATGAAAGAGGATGTAAAAGGAGGTGGTGGATATTTGAGGAGTAAAGATAAGACATAAACGATCCATCTAGGACAAGGGCAGTGTGAAAGGACAAGAAGCGCCAAGTACCCACATGAGCGTTTGGTCACGAATTTAACATGAAACAAATCAGTGTGTCTCTACAGTGTTTTTCTTCAGCCACCCTCACTTGAATGGCTTCAGGTGTGTGTGCAGAGTTGCTACTGAGTTAGGTTTAACCAAGGTTTTGAATTGTCTGCATTAGTATGAATAAGTAAACAGGAACAAGCAAATTGAGGGTATATTCAAGGGAGTGATTATATTAATTTAAAATGAAATTTAAACTGAGTGAAGGAGGTACAGAAAACATCAGAGGCATAGAATTAAGTAAAAGAAGAGATGATCAGTGCATTAGAGGTAAAAAAATACTGGGTAGAGTTCAGAGAGAGATGTATTATTGTACCACTCAGGGTTCTCCAGAAAAGCAGAAGCAAAACCACACACACAAACATGCACAGAGAGAGAGAGATTTACTTCAAGGAATTTATGTTAAAGGATTGGTTTATGTAATTGCTGGGGCTGGTAAACCTGAAATCTGTAATCCACAGGGCAGGCCAGCAGAAACTCTCTCAGGCAAGAGCTTATGCTAAAGTCTTGAGGTAGAATCTCTTCTTCATTAGAAATTCTTCATTTTTTTCTCTTAAGGCTTTTAACTGATTTGATGAGGTCCACCCATATTATCAAGGTAATATTCTTTACTTTTAGTAAACTGATGGTAGATGTTAACCACATCTATAAAATACCTTCATGGCAACACCTAGATTAGTGTTTGATTAAATAACTGGGTACTATAGTGTAGCGTCATTGACACAGAAAACTAACCAACATGCACATGAACTTGGGATCATGGCAGGGTTGCAGTTACTGGTAATGACAAACTTTAGAGTATGATGATGGTAGGTACTGGTTGAGTTTGGTAGGTGGTGGTTGAGTTGGGCTTGGAGACAAGATCACTAAAGAAGAACAGATTAAGAATCAAGGTATTAAAAGGGTGTGTATATTGAAATTCACCAAAATTAATGCAGGAGTAGTATTGAAGAGTGTTATAGTGATTGGGGAGCCCCAAATCATCAGGAAATGAGAGGAGTAACCCAGACAGCATAAAACATTCCAATGAGAGGAAGTTTATGAAAATGTAATAATCTGATGTTCAAGACTGGGAACTGGGTAAAGTCACTTAACTGAGCTCCACAATAACTACAAGATTTTTTTTAATTTCTTGTTTCTTGTTTATTTCTTGTTTCTCTATTTTTTTTAATTTCTTGTTTAGTTATTGAACTCCTTTCATAAGGGAAAGCAAGGATCCACTTCCAGGGTGAGGAGTCAGGGACAGGACTCTAGTAGTCCCTTTTGAAAGTGGTCAAAAATAACAAATCAGGGTCTCAATCCTGAAAAATTCTGGGGAGTTAGTTTTCAGTACTAGGAAGTAATATTAGCCTAAAGGGGAAAAAAAGAAACCTTCTTATAAACCTAGGAAAAAATATGCAGAAATAGACTTTGTATTCATGCCCCTCCAAAAGTTCTCTGCCTTTTTATTTGGTGGTACAATACCAGGAGATGCTCAAGCCAGAAATATGGATGTTATACAAAGAGTAACATTCATTTTCACACCCTACCTGACCACAGGTCAATTACTAGCCCAGCCCTGAATATTTCTCAAGTGTGTTTACTTGTCTCCATCATTGTTACGACTGTTCTACTACAAAACACAACTATTTCCTTGATGTACTACAATAATCACCTCATGTGCCTTCAGACTTACTTTACACTAATTTATTTGGAAAACACAAAGAGGATTAAACTAATTCCTGCCTAAAGCACATCACTATTATTTTTGTCTTTAGCATTAAGCCTAAAGTTATAAATTTGGCCTAACAAGGCCTTAATGATCTGACCCCTGCCTGCCTTTCTTATTGTACCCCCCTTTGTCTTGTCTACCAGGCTCTGACATTATTGGGCTTATTTTATTTAATCAAACGCCCTGTATGTTTCCTGATTCAAAGTCTCCATGAAAGCACTTCCCTCTGCCTCCCTATTGTTACCACTCTTCGTCTAAGGGCATTTGATTCATTTTTAAATGTCATCAAAAATGTAATTTTGTTAGGGAGCATTATAGACTGAATGTTTGTGTTCCCTCAAAATTCATATGTTGAAACCCTAATCCTGATGTGATAGTATTTGGAGGCAGGGTCTTTGGGGGTTATATAAGGCAATGGGTGTGGGACCTTTATAATGGGATTAGTGCCCTTATAGGAAGACAAAACAGAGAGCTTGATATCTCTCTCTCCACGTGCATGCAATGTGGAAAGTTCATGTGAGGATATAGGGGAGGGCAGCTGTTTGTAAGTCAGGAAGGGAGCTCTCACCAGGAACCAAACCAACTGACACTTTGATCTTGGACTTCCTAGCCTCCAGAACCGTGCAAAAATAAATTTCTGTTGTTTAAACAACCCAGTCAGTCTGTGGTATTTTAATATGGCAGCCTATGCTGACTAAGATTCCTTGCTAAGTTTGGCTACCAGGGTAATTCACTCCAAATTTCTCCTTTTGAGTAAAGTTTCACATTTGCAATCTATTGTAAAATAGCTCTCTTTTTAAAGTGTGCAAAGGCCTGTAGGGGCAGAGAATATGCCTGTCTTGTTCATTGTTGAAATCTGAACTCCTAGACAAACTACTTAGCTCATAAAAAACCTCAATATATATTTACTGATTGAAAAAAAAGGTGAATGAATTAATTAATGAAGCCAATTTCACTCATTTATCTGGACCACAGAGAGCATTGAGACAATAGATCAAGAGGACTGGACTTGTATAGAAGAAGAATAGTGCTCAGCTGTGGACAGAAGAGAATGTCAGGGAAAGCAGGTGTGCATTTTACAGCAGTCATAGGAATATGGGAGAAGACTGAGTAGAGCACAATGGAATCATTAGTTCAACCAATAGAAGAGAAACTATTGTGCAGAGGAATAAAACCAAAACTATTGCAATAATTTTCAAATACAATAGGAAATTCTATGTATTTTGAAACACTCTAAACAAATGAAGTTGAGAGTGATATGTAAAATGAAATCTAGATTTATAGGTTATTAAAACATGATTGATGAATAAAATTGTTGCAGAAGCAAAAATGATCTATTATCTGAGGAGTTTAGAAAGAAAGAAAAAAGTCATTCCAACCAGAAAGACATTGGATATATGCATATTTGGAGATGACAGGGAAAGAGTTAGAAATCAGATAGAGTTACAAAAGACAATACAAATCATGTTTGGAATGGCTTAGAGAAAGCGGGGCATGAATAACGTTTGCAATCCTGGATGAGTTTATGTTATAAGGAGGTGCATTAAATATAGGGTAAATATTATAATATGCCAACATTTTTAAAACTTATATAGTTGGTTAGTTATAGAATTTTATTTTTAATCATATATTCTTGAATCTTATAATTATTTGTCATGTAAAAGTTAAACATAATAGAAACTATAATGCATAGCATTAATGTGGAGATTTCACATTAAGTAGGAGGGTATACATAATAATTTTCAATTTTCATTCCAAATCATAAATATCAGGGTGTTAGAATGTTTCAGAAAACCCACACAAGATTCTGTAAATGCATTGCTCAATAGACAAACTATTTCTTTATGTTTTCTTGAATTCTGTTTCTATATTAAATTGACTTTGCATTGGTCACAATTGTCTATGACAAATTAAAGCATAATGACACACCTTTTAGGTATTTAAGTAATTTAGGAATGACAAAGATCATCAGCAAAGAATTGTCACACAATCTCTTTACATTATCTTCAACAGATGTTATGACCCAGTCAGTATTCTAGAAGGCAAAACCAGAAACACATTTTTTTGTTCAGGGATAATTTCTTTCTAATCAAAACTCATGTTTCCACAGGTGTGGAATTCAACTCAGTAGGTTTTGATTTCCCAACTTTGCATAAGTATTTTCTTATGAGAAAATGCAGCATTGACTTCAGAGGTGTTTGTGGCCATCTCTGAAGCTAATCTTCCCAGAGTTTTGTTACTCCACCCAATAAAATGGGATTGTAACTTTACTAGATCCTTTGATTTTCAAACCTGAAGGAAGAAACAGAAAAAAAGATGCAAAAGTCATCATGCATTGACTATCAGAAAGAATGTGAATATAAAATGGATGAAGCATTTTTTGCTACAGAATGTATAAAAGTGTATACACATTATTCTCTATTTTAGACAAACATTGAAATAAATTACAGTGACATGGTTAATAACTGAAAATGTAGTATCATCCTGTCTTTGCCAAAAGCAGTATGATGAATGTAAAATTCCAACTATTACTCAATTTTCCTTAATTGTTTGTGTAGTTAAATGAAAATAAAATCAAGAAAAATTGAGTAGAACTTAGAATTTTAAATTTATCATCTTACTTTTTGCAAGGCTAGGCTGGTGTCTCCGTCATGCACACCCCTCTCCCCCAATGCACAGAATCATATCCTTGATTACTGATAAATGCATGAGTAACTCCAGGAAATATCTACAAGACTAACTTACATGCTCTTTGTAAAGGACTTTTATATGTTTTCTGCTTGTAAGTCTTAGAATAACCCAGTTAAAAGCAGCCAAAATTAATCTAGAATTTCTGAGGGGTTAAAAATTTCAAATACCAGAAAACTTCATTTTATTATAAATTTTCCCCAATTGGTTCAAAATATTTTGTTGCTAATTATTTCTGTAACTTAAGTAACAAAAGGTTCTGCTTTCGGAAGTCAATGTTGGGTCCAAGACTTTCATCCCTGACAATGCTTTTGCAATCTAATATTAACTTATTTCATGTAGAGATGTATATCTAACCCCTGGAGTCAGCTCAATTAAATCTTAGTGTGAGTTAATTCCCATTTACTGTCATTTTTCTCCCCTACTGCTATGATTGATTTTGGCCCAGTTATATTTTGAATAGATAATAAGATTATTTTTATAATTCAATAAACACATATAAAAAATAACTGAATGAAAATTCTCCATTGAAAATAACATTTGTCATAAGCATTTAGTGTATAAACTTAGACCCTAAACCTAGTATGATTATCAATATCTGAGTTTTTCTTTTTAAAGAGTTATATTTTCATTCATTTCCCAAATGAGTTTTTGTTTTACTGATATAGCTAAAAATTATCTCTTCTATCCTAGAGTTGATATGTTTCACTGATAATTATGTTAAACTTATTCAGTATCCTTTGTTTTTTAAAAAATATTTTAACTTCTCAACTTTGAATTTTCCTTTAGAAATATATATTTTTAAGTTCATATCAATATGTCATGAAAATATTACTACATCTTTAAGAAATTCTTATCTCAGGATTTAAACACTAACATTATCTTTACTATATCAGACTTGATATATTAAAAACACATAGACTTGGAAAATATTATTTTCTTTGCCTGATTTCTTCTTATTAGGTAGGCACAGTTTTATATTCACTTTATTTTTTATCTCAACATATACATCCCTAATATAGTGAAATCTACCAGCAATTAAGATAATTACATGTAAAATATCAGAATATAAATACATCAGACCTTAAAATATACTTTTTAAGTATTTCCATTTTTAAAAACCATAGCTGAATATAAGTTCTTTGGATTTTGAGGGCCTTCTTGTAAAGATTTTAAGAGTGATCATCTAGAATAATTTATCAGGTGATTTGCCAATAATTAATCACATGTGATTAACCTTCTTACAAGTAATATACACAGTAGAATAAGGATGCCTGCAGCATATTTTCTACTGTTCAGTTTATTTTCTTATTGAGATAGTACCATATAGTAACATTTTTATATAGTTTTCAAGTACTAGTAGCCTGAAATGTTAGGCCTATATTTATATATTTTAAACCATCTCAAAAAAATGAATTAAATTGTACAAGGATGTTGTGCTAATCCATATTTGACATTTACAAATAACTAAACAAATAACATACAGTGCCCATATGTTGCTTTCAGAGACAGTATAGGCAATCTGTTGCCCTTTTCTAGTCACCACAGTTCATCGTAATCATTACTACTGTGATATACAAGTGCTACCCAGAAGATTAAAAGCACACATATGTCACTCACTTACAAGTACTAACAGAGCATATTGCAAGTGCAGTATCACAAAACCGGAACCCTCTCTTCTTTAAGTATCGGAAGATTTTAGCCCTATCAAAATGTAACTCTCATTCAAAGTTATGCAATAATTCACTTTTAGATCCATGGTCCATTTTATAAACATACATGAATCTTATAAGAGTTTTTGGGTTTTCAGATAATCTATGTCTCTTATTTATTGATGGAGGAGAATATAAATACATTAGTATGACCTAAATGAAACAAAAGATTGGACCCCTGTGCCTCTTAAAAACTACTTTGTATATGTTTTATAAGCATAATTTTGAAAATGTTAAGCTGAAATGTCAAAGAAGATTTCAAAGACAGGATTTGCGTTAGTAATTTTTCCATTTTTGTGATTTATACACATAGTAGCATGGTGGTATGGAATGAAAAGAAAGTAGGCATTAAATAGTTAAGTATACATAAAAACCCAGAATCAGCATTTTTCAGGAAGGTCAGCCAAAAAGAGCTTTGAAACAGTCAACAGAATCAATTTTACTCAAAGACCTCAGTCAGTCCCTGTTTTAAAACAGTGCCCAGCTACCACTGTAGGCAGGACGGACAAGTGAATTGGGAAGTTGTCATGATGCAATTCTGAGATTTTCAACTGCAAAATGGGAGAAAGAAGGGAGTTTAAATGACAAAAATAAAATTATATAACAGCAATATTTTTTTAAAAATCAAGTAACCATGTAAGAACTTTTAGGAGGAAGGAAGATTAAGGTAAAAGTTTAAGTAGAAGGAAGAGGAAATAGTAATTTCCACTACAGGCCTCTATCAACTGAGCAATCTGATAGAAAAAGAAGAAAACAAAAAGGGTTTTAAAAGCTAGTTTGAACTTCCAATTTTAGCTCCAACATGTAAAGCGGTTAGAAGTTCCCATTCTCACTCTTACAACTTGACAAAAACAAAAAAACCTGAAAACCAATGACTTTTTGTTGAACATATCAGAGAAACAAGTTTGCAGGGAAAATTGCCACTGTGAAATCTAGAGAGACAAGTGAATCCACGTAGTCACAGACAAAACCTGGAACAGAAGCTGCTGGTAAGACTACTTAAATGGTAAATTTGCCAAATTTCTGGATGCTGGGTGGGGACTGGTATAAGAGAGGAATTGTCAAAGCTTCAGTCTCAGAGAAGTCCTCACACTTTCTCGGGTTTTACATTCAGGAAACACAGCATGTTTTTACAGGAAAGTCCAGGAAAGAGTGCCCCATGCCTGGAGCAGGGCAGAGAAAGAGCAATCCTTATGAAATGCACCCAGAGCCTTCTCTATTAAAAAACCTACTCTCCAGGGGCAAACACTTTACCAGAGACTTGTCCCAGTGCCATGAGGGAAGGGCATTCTTCTCTCTCCAGTACCCTCTAAGCTTTCTGTTTCATCAAGCAAGAAACACTGGTGAAAATAGCAGACAAGAGGCACCAGACTGCCAGGCATAGTGGCTTGTGCCTATAATCCCAGCTACTCAGGTGACTGAGGCAGGAGGATTGCTTGAGGCCAGGAATTTGAAACCAGCCTGGGCAACATAGTGAGACCCCCCATCTCTAAAAACAAAAAGTAAAAAAAAAAAATTAGCTGGGCATGGCGGCATGCACCTATAGTCCCAGCTACTCTGGAGGCTGAGGTGGTGTTAGGTAGGGATGACAGTGGGAAGATAGCTTGGGCCAAGGAGTTCAAGGCCGCAGTGAGCTATGATTGCACCATGGCAGTCCAGCCTGGTGACAGAAAGACATCATCTCTATGAAGACAAAAGAGGGACACTAGACCAGTAAAAGACTGTGATTTCACTGGAAATATATAAAATTCATCCTCCACCACACCTTAACATAATATAAACAAGACTCCAGTATAATAATAGTGGAAAACAGCTGAAAGAATAAAAAGGCATAGAGAAGCTAAGAAGGAAAAAAATACAACACTAGAGGTGGTTGAAGCCTCTGGCATCTATACCTGTAAAAGGCATTCAGCAAAGCCCAATTCCTACTGTAAATTCTCAACTAAAGGCCTATTTAACTCGGTTTCTATTGCCTGATGAAACACACCTGCATATTTAAGAACGACTTATAAGACATACTAAAAGGCAAAACAAAACAGTCTGCAGAGAAAGCAAAAGCATCAGAACTAGACTCTGATTTGACTCATATTTTGGAATTATCAGGACAGGAATTTAAAATAACTATGATTAATATGATAAGGGCTTTAATAGAAAAAGTAAGCAACAGATTGGTAATATAAGCAAAGAGATGAAAACACTAAGAAAAGATCAAATGAAAATGCTAGAAATCAAAACCACTATAACATAAATAAATGATGAATTCCTTTGATCAACTCACCAATAGATTGGACATGACTGATGACAGTTAGTGAACTTGAAGATATGTCAATAGAAACTTCCCAAACTGAAATACAAATGAAAAAAAAATTAAAAAATAATAAACAGAAGAAAACATCAAAGAACTGTGGGACAATTTCAAAAGGACATCACATGCACATTTGAGAACCCAGAAGGAAAAGTAAGAGAAAACTCAGCAGAAAAATATTTGAAGTAGTAATGACAGAAAACATTCAAAAATTAATGAAAGACACCAAACCACAGATTCAAGAGGCTCAGAGAACACCAAGCAGGGTAAACACCAAAGACGAATGGTTACATGTAGAAATATTTATTGAAATGTGTATATATATGGATTAGTATACACTCATATATCCCCTTGAGAGGGTCTAGCAACAAGCATGCCCCAGAAGTTACAAGCACACCCAGTACCAAAATCTTGTTTTCTAATACCATTCTACAATAAAAGAAACCAGGGTTCCTTGAAGAAATGATTGATTCTAGGACTGGTGCAGGAAATAAACACAATGAGCCTGGAACGACATCTAGCTTCAAAAATTAAGAAAGTGCTGCCCTCTCCCCCCTCAGAATACCCTTTCATAATGAGGATATGTCAAAGGCTTACAGGAGCCAGCTGAAAGAGCACCCAATGGCCAAAGCTGTAACAAGTTGAGGAACAAAATAAATGAAGTAGTATTGGATTTTAATACAAAATATAAAATAAATATCCATGATTATATACCAATAAGAATACATGATTGAATAATTGAAATCAATAGGTGAAAACAGAAATTTTCTTGTTTGGAAAAATTATAACTTATGTAGATATTTCTCTCTTAGAGTGATGGGGCATAAATCCCCACTCCTTAAGTGTGGGCTTCACATAGTGGCTCTCTTACAAAGAGTAAGGTATGGAAAGGGAGAAGGAAAACAGTAACTTTACAGTTGAAAAGGCTGACAAACACTATGTAGGCTAGGTGACCAAGATTAGCATCACAGTGACAAATCATATTTATGATATAATCTGATGAGAATAGCACTTTTTCTCTGTGGTCTTTCTCCCAATCTATTTATAAGGAAAAAAAATCGGATAAATCCCAGTTGAGGGGAATTCTATGAAATAGCTGACCAGTACTCCTTAAAACTTTCAAGGTCACCAAAAACAAGGAAAGAATGAAAAACAGTCACAGCCAAGAGGAGCCTAAGGAGACATGGCAGCTAAATGTAATGTGACCTCCTGGGTAGGATTATGGAACAGAATATCTCAGGAAATCTGAGGAAATTGTGGACTTTCATTAATCATAATGTATAGGTATCTTTTTGTTGATGACAAAGGTGACATACTAATGTAAGTTATGAATAAGGGAAGCAAGGTGTGGAGTATATGAGATCTCTCAGTACACTTTTCACAATAATTCTCTAAACCTAAAATGTTTCTAAAATAAAAAAGTTTATGTTTAAAAATGATACAGGAGAAATTTTAAAATCAGTTGGTTTGACTCTGGTTTCCTACTCTTACATGATTAAGTCCTAGTTTTGAAAGCAAAAAAAAAAAAAAAAAGACATTAAAGCATTATCACTTTTGTATTCCTAGAAACCCCCTCTGCTTTCACCACTGTTTTAACTTTGCTCACCTGGACCTTCCTTTACTCTTATACATTCTTTTCACAGATCAATAGATCTATTCTGTACAGTTCTATTACAGGTGACCTGATTTTCAATGTGCTTTCAAACAGCCAATGTAGACAGGTTAGTATTAGATTCTCATTCTGAAAGAGCTGCAGTGTGGTGTCCCGGAATTGAATTAGAAGCAATCACCAAAGCCTTCGGGTGAATAAGAGAGAAAAAGGAAAGAAAAGGAAAAAAACTGTCAGTTTCCGAGGATACAAGGAAGACATAGAATTCAGATATAGATAAAAAAATAATTTTACCAATCATAGAGTGTACTCGATTTGGCAAAAGAAGCAATGCTACCCATCTTGAATATTGCTGACCATAAAAAGTTTAAAAACAACATTCACATTTGTTTTCTATAATTAAAGACACTATTCAATAGCTGTAAATAAAAATTACTTTAAAATAGTCCGTGGTGTACATATACCACATTTTATTAATCCACTCATGAATTGATGGAGGGAAGTAAAATTCAGTGGAGAGAAACCAGGGGGTAGGGGGGAAACAGGGAGAGGAAGAAACCAACCCAAGGGGCACACCTATAGCCAGGACGCAAGCATTACAAAAATGATTCATGTAACCTAAAACATTTGTACCCCCTTAATATTCTGAAATAAGAATAAAATAAAATAGTCCAATGTCATTTCTATGCATTCATTATTTCCATAAAATCATGATAGTACAATTCTGAGCCAGTAGGCCAGCATTGTTCTTTGAGCACCCACCAGTAGAAAATTAGACATAAGGACCTGAGTGAGATGTTTAAGACAGCACAGTGAGTTGGCCTGGGAAAAAAGCCAGTCACATCAACTCTAATTTCCATGGCTGAACAATAATGGGTAACTCAGAGGCCAGAGATTTGGAAGATACAAACCAGGTAACAGAAGTTCCACTAGGTACAGAGGTGCCTTCTTTCTGGGTACTTTTTGCAAGAGACTTGTGGATTTCAAAATTAGATTTCATATTTTTAATTGATTACTAAATGAAATACCTATTCCTCATTTATATTCTGACAGCATTATCACTAACATAGCCACTGCATGTATTTCTTCCATTAAAAGAAAAGCAACATAAAATAAATAAAAATTAAAAGAAAAAGATATATTTTATATGCAGGGTATTACTATGATATATTTTTTACATATTTGGGATTAAAAAGAGATATGTATAAAAGAAAGTTTAACATCTTATGTAATCCACTTACATAATCCTTTTTATATGCATCTGTGCACCTTTAGTTACTGTCACTTATAAATCAATTACCATTTCCTGGTAAAAAGTGAACACCTAATTTTTTTTGCTTAAATAAAGACTACTAAAGCAATTTTTTCAAAGTATAATTTGAAACATGCACTCAAAAATCCTATCACTGTATGAAATTCCCAAATGGTTTTATTGTACTAAAAGGAAATTCAAGTTTTAAAAAGAGATGCCATTACTATTCGAATAATTTGCATTACTAAATTTTTACAAAATTCCCAGAAACTTAGATTTTGCCATAATCTTGTTCGGGTATGGTCCTCATTAGCCAACAATTACATGAGTTGTCCTTTTATTTTCTCTGTTATGCTTATCCCAAGATCTACCCCCAAAAGAACACCGATTTATCTTTTTGTTTTGTTTTATTCTTAATGTGGAATTACTAGAATGTTTCTATATTTTGAAAAATTGTCATTATTTATACATCAATCTTACATTTTTTACTCTCAGGCCTTCTAACCTATTTTCCTTACTATTCATTACTTCCATTATTAATATTTAAGAAAATATCTCATTCTTATTCTAATCAGGTTTTTTAATTCTATAAAATTTTCCATATTGTTAGCCTATATTTCTTCTTTTAAATAACATTCTCCATTAATATAGCAATCACTTTTTTTTCCTTCTTGCATAAAATGTTTATTATAGTACTTATCTCCTAAGATATTGAACGTGCTTTGTTCATAGTAGGTGCTTAAAAATTTCTAGTTTGTCTTCTGGTACTATAACAAATCTGTTCTTTTTTTTTTAGGTTTAGGTATATTTTATTTTATTTTATTTTATTTTTTTATTTCAGAATATCATGGGGGTACAACACTTTGGCTATATATATTGCCCATGCACTGCCCGTGTCAGAGCTACAATCGTGGACGTCCCCCAAACATCTCTTTATTTTGAAATTCCTGAGTCTATTTTTGTATTATTTCCTTTCTATGTGTCATATTTGTCTTTTTAAAAATTGGTTGTGTCTCTTTTTGTTTCTGTAAGTAGAAATTCAGTAAACTAATGGGAACAGAAGACACATCCTCTGTCAACTTCTGCCCCTTTTTCTACTTCAGTCAGGCTCATATTTTGTGTCACCAGATTGCACTCCCTTAGTGACCAAAAAAGTTGCAGGCAGTTTTCAAACAAGAGCCCGTCTTCACAAGGTCACTCGAGGAGGAATAGACCTTCAGAAATGTACAAAAAAAAGTGTTTGAGTAATTTAATTGGATTTGTCATTTAACCCATTTAAACAAATATTTAACTTATTAAAAATTAAGCAAATGTCAAACCACTTTTTTGCCTAAATAGATCAGTTAATTTATTGTACAACAGTGATTTTGGAAGTTTTATATAGACACTGCCAGAGAAAATTTCCCCATTGTTCAGAAATAGTTATTGTTATTCTCACTCCATTTATATCAGAATCTTGCTTATAGAGATTTATGGGGCTGTGTATTTTGTAAGCATATGCAGCTATAATCCTGGCCAGTTCTCTTACTGTGAACACTACTAGAATTGAGAATTTTAGTGATCTCATCATAAATCCTTCCAACTGTTAAGCATCCAGTGCAAGTAATAAAAATGAAAACTATTCATAAGAAAAGGATGAATTTTACCTCCTCACACCCAATATGTACATCCATTTAGAACCACAATGTGTCAACCTATTCAGAATCATTGTTTTCATAAAATTGTAGAAGCTTACACTCAAAGAAGATCTTAAAGATATGTATTCATTAACCAATTTTACAGTAACTGTAATATCCTTTTTATGAAAGACTTCAAATGAAATGTGTTTCTTCCTGATGTATATTTCACTGCTTTAAAAAAATACTAACCATCATTCTTCCACCCTTTGGCCACAGATAGTTTAAACACTTCATATTACTTCACTAAGTCAAGTCAATCCTTATGGCTGTCATGACGCAGATAGCCCTACAATTCATCATTCATTCCAGAATCTAAACATAATTTAAAGCACGTAATAATTTATATATTTTTCACAGGCAGTGTCTTTATGTAAAACAATGATTTCAACTAATACTTTTGTAGGACAAAATTCATTACAGACATTACTATATTTATTTATGATTCTTCTGAATCAAAACTAAATGGGGTAAAAATTATAGATCTTCTCAATTTCATTCCAGTCTAATACAAAGCATAAATTTAACTTATTTAAACAATTCCTTTTAATTCAATTATACAAATTCAGGATTAATTCTTCTGCCTTTTAGTTTTTACCCTTTAATTTACTTAGTTCTTTTATTGGTCTTTTAGAGATACATTTCAAAGTTATCTTTATTTCAAGGTTTGTTTTCAAAACAATTGCTATTCTCAAAAAGCTTCAAAATTCAAAGCTTTGGGTTATATAGTCTTTGACTTCCGTGACTAAAAATTTCCATCTGATTTTGAAGACATCATAACCAAATTTCAATAACTCACTTACAAAAAGATTTAATACTATTATAGGATCCACAGGTTGATTTTGGAAATATGTTTTATATTTTTAAAGATCTGATTAATGATGGAGAAACACAAACTGCTTTCAAAATATTTTGTGTGTGTTCTACATTGGAATTATTACAAATGTGATAGCTTATTAATATGTACATAAATAGAAATATTTATATTTATAAATTTTCACAATAATTCTATATCTTTATAATATTTAGGATAGTTTTAGATTTTAAAAAGTTATTGAAAGAAATACAGATTATTATATTAATAGTTCTATTATTAGCATCTTACACTGAAATAGTACATTTGTTACAATTAATAAACGATTATTGATACACTGTGCTTAACTAAAGTCCCTGCTTTCTTTTCTTGAGGTTTTCCCTGGTGTCCTTTTTCGGTTCCAGGATCTCATCTAGGACACCACATTACATACCCCTGCCCCGTTTGTTTATTTATTTATTTATATTTTTTCAATTTTATTTCAGAATATTATGGGGGTACAAATGTTTAGGTTATATATATTGCCTTTGCACTGCCCCAGTCAGTGCTTCTAAGCAAAGCATCTCAAGAACGGAAAAACCACATTCCATTGCATCATCAAGTCTCCTCACCCTCCTCCTGGCTGTAGCATTTTCTCAGACTTTCCCAGTTTTTAACTGATGACCTGGACAGTTTTGAGGAGTTCTGGTCAGGTATTTTGTAGAATTCTACTCAGATGGGATTTGTCTGATGTTTTTCTCACGATTACTCTGGAGTTATGTGTTTCTGCGAGGAAACTCATTGCTAAATCCACAGTCACTTAGTTTGTATTACATACTTTCTTTAAAAAGTTCTATAGTTTGGGGTTTTAAATTTAGAACTATGATACATTTTGAATTAATTTTTTGTAACATGTGTAAGATACACACACACATACACACACACACGCACACACTTTTCCCCCTGCGTATGGGTGTCAAATTATTCCAGCACTATTTGTTCAAAAGACTTTGCTCCTTTGTCAAAAATCAGTTGACTGTGATTGTGGGCGTCTATTTCTGGGCTATCTACTCTGTTACTCTAATCTCTGTGTTTGCTCTTTTGCCAATACCTTGCTATCTTGATTATTGAAGCTTTATATTAAGTCTTGAAAATAGGTTATGTGGACCCTCCAACTTTGTTCTTTTTTACTATTGCCTGGTCTTTTCTAGGCTGTTTGTCTTTTCACATAAACCTTAGAATCAGTTTGGTGCTATCTACAAAATAGCATCCTGGGATTCTGACTGAGATTGCATTGAATCTATAGAACAAGTTGGCAAGAACTCACATCTTTACAAAGTTGGGTCTTCCAATTTATGATGTTCATTTATATGGATTGTCTTTGAGGTCTTTCATCAGATTTTTGCTGCTTTCCATATATGGGCTATCTATATATTTTGTTAAATTCATTCCTAAGTATATTATTTTATTGAGTGCTATGCTAAAATTTCTCATCCTAGTTGTACATTGCTGGTATATAAGAAAACAATTGACTTTTGTATATCAACTTATATCCCACAAACTTGCTAGAAGGTTAATTCCAGAAGGTTTTTTTTTTTCATCTATACTTTGGGATTTTCTACTTAGATAATCATATCATCTGTGAATGAAGTTTTATGTCTTTCTTTCCAATCCATATACCCTTTGTTTCCTTTGTTGTCTTATTGCACTGGTAACTACGTCTAGTATGATGCTGAATAAAATGGTAAGAGAAGACATGTTTGCTTTATTCCTGATCATAGATCTCAGAAGCTAAATGTCTAGTTCCTCAGCATCAAATATGGTGCTAGCTGTTAATTTTTTATAGATATTCTTTATCAATAGAGAACTGAAGTTCTCTATTTCTAGTTTTCTGAGATTTTTTATCATGGATGTGTTTTGGATTTTGTTAAATACTTTTTAATGGATATGATCATAGAAATTTTAATCTTTCGCTTATTGGTTTGGTCAATTACATCAACTCATTTTCAAGTATTAAATCAGCCTTGTATACTCCAATTAAATCCCATTTGGTTATGGTGTATAATACTTTTCTTATATTTTCGGATTCTGTTTGCTAATATTTTGTTGAGTTTTTTTGCATTCATATCCAAAAGAGATATTGACCTGAACTTTCTTGTAATTTCTTTATCTAGTTTTGATATTAGAATAATGATGGCCTCATATAATCAGTTAGGAAATAGTTGCTCTGATTCTATTTTCTGGAAGATATTGTGGAAAGCTGATATCATCTCTTCCTTAAATATTTTCTAGAATTCATTCACCAGTAAAACCATCTGGGCCTGGTGATTTCCTTTTGGGAAGTTATTATTTATTAATACAATATCATTTAATATATATAGTGCTATTAAGACCATCCATTTCTCATTGTATGCATTTGAGTAGCTTGTATCTTCCAAAGAATTGGTCCGTTTCATCTACAGTATCATATTTTGGGGCACAGAATTGTTCAAAGTATTCCTTTATTATTCTTTTAATGTGTATGGAATCAGTTTTGATAGCCCCTCTATCATATTGGCGACTTGTGTCTTTTTGTCTTGGTTATCCTTGATTAAAATTTATCAATTTTATTAATCTTTTCAGAAAAGCAGCATTTAGTTTAATTTATTTCTGTTATTTTCTATTTTTAATTTCATTGATTACTCCTCTAATTTTCAAACTTTTTCTTCTCCTTGATTTAATCATAAATTGTTCTTTTCCTCTAGTTTCCTAGAGGTAAAAGCTTAAGGTATTGATTTTAGACATTTTCTAATATATAAACTAAATCCTACAAATTTCCCTCTCCATACTGACTGTTTTTACTGCATGTCAAGTATTTTGATAAGTTGTGTTTCATTTTTATTTAGTACAAAACTATATTTTAATTTCTCTTGACAGTTTTTCTTGACCATTTTGCTATTTAGAATTATATTTTTAACCATCAAATATCTGTAATTTCTCAGCTATGTTTCTGTTATTGATTTTTAGGTTAATTACATGGTGGTCTGAAAATATACTTTTTATGATTTCTATTCTTTAAATTTGTTAAGTTGTGTTTTGTAGGCCAGACTTTGGCTTTTTTTGGTAAACGTTCCATGTGAGATTGAGAGAATATGTATTTTGTGGTTGGAAGGAATATTCTATAAATGTCAGTTATATCAAGTTGATTGATTGTGCTGTTCATGTCAACTATATATATCCTTACTGATTTTCTGCCTGCTTGATCTATCAATTACTAAAACAGGGGTTTTGACATTTCCAACTATAACACTGGATTTGTCTATTTCTACTTTCAGTTCTGTCAGTTTTTGTCTTGAATCTGATGATCTCTTGTTAGATACATATATGTTGAGGATTTTTATATCTCCTGAAAGAATTTAATTCTTTGTTATGATATAAATTCCCTTTTTATCATTGATAATTTTTCTTGTTCTGAAATCCACTTTATCTGAAATTAATATAGCTTTTCTTTTAATATATTCTGTCTTTTAATGTGTACATTTAGACAATTCATATGTAAAGTGATTATTGACATAACTTCATTAATATCTCTATTGGTCAAAGAAAAAGAATCAATAAGATACACCCACACACATACACACATACACAAAGATATTTATTATAAGGTATTTGTTCAAGTGACTATGGAGACTGACAAATACCAACATCTACAGGGTTAGTTGGTAAGCTGGAGACTCAGGAGAGTCAATGGTGTAGTTTCAGTCTGAGTCTGAAGGCCTGAGAACTAGAAGAGCTAATGCTGTAGTTTCCATCTGAAGGCTGGCAGGCTCAAGACCCAAGAGGATCCGAAGTTTCCGTTGTAGTCTGGAGACAGGGAAAAAGTTGACATCCCAGTTCAAAGACAGGCAGGAAAGACTTCTGTCTTACTCACAGGAGGGTCAGCCTTTTTGTTCTATTCAGACCTTCAACTGATTGGATGAGGCCCACCCACAATAGGGAGGACAATCTGTTCTACTGAGTCTACTAACTTAAATGTTAATTTCAACCAAAAACACCATCATAGCAACACTGAAAATAATATTTGACCTAATATCTGGGAACCACATGTTCAATTTTAAGTTGACATTTAAAATTAACCATCACAATACTTGTGAAGTTTGTAACTATTTTCTATTTGGTGAGATTGTTTTCCCCATCCCCACTCTTTCTGTTTTCTCTGGTCTTCTAACTAAAAAACATATACTGGCTACCATGTCATTTGCAATATTCATTTATAACTATTCTAAGTCCACTTTCAAATAATACCATACCGCTTCATGTATAGTGGAAGTACCTTATGACAGAGTAGCCTAAATCCTGCTTCATAAGATTGCATTCATTCATCTAACGTATTCATATGCTATACTTAGCTATTACATTATTACTGTTATTAGTTTAAACAGTTATCTGTTAGAACAATTAAGAATAAGAAAAATTAAAAAATTATTTTACCTTCAGTTACTACTTCTCCAATGTTTTTTCTTTCTCTATATGGGTCTGAATTTCTGATCTGTATAATTTTCTTCCTCTGTGAGAAACTTCTTTTAAAATTTCTTATAGGGCAGGTCTGCTGGCAATGAATTCTCTCAGATTTTGTTATCTGATGAAATCTACTTCACTTTTGAAAGACATTTTTTTGGATATAGAATTCAAGATTGGTGGGTTTTTTCCCTAACACTTTAGACATTTCATTCCAATCTCTCGCTTACATAGTTTCAGATAAGAATTATTACATTGTTCTTCTATATGTAAGTTGTCTCCTCTCCACCCTGCCTTATTTCAAAATTTTTTCTTTGTCTTTGGTTTTCTGTAGTGAATATAATATGCCCAGGTGGAGATTTTTTTTTTATTTATCCTGCTTATTGTTGTTGTGTATCATTAATTTTTGAAATTTCTCTGCCATTATTACTTCAAATATTTCTTTTGCTGTGTTCTTTCTTACTTTCTGAGTGGAGAGGGGATCCCAATTACGCAATTGTGCCTGAGCTACACCTTTTGAAATTGTCCAATAATTCTTGAATGTTTTGTCTTTTTGGATTTTTGTTTGTTTCTTTCTTTCTTGTAAGATCATATTTGTAGCCATAATGGTCCTCCCAAGTTTCTATTTTTATTATTGCCAGGAAAAAATTCATCTTCAATACTTAAAATTTTAATTAAATTTATAATAGCATTCACAGTAACATCACTTATTTTATGTTTGACTGAATTAACTTCTAAAATATCTGATTTCATGAATTAGATGATGAAAATTAAACCATTACTGGAATTAGTTTTGGAGACTCTAATGTCATTGATGAAAACTGGTGTCAATGAACTATTCGTGACCTTCTAACAGAGTCACCATATTAATTTTGTTTTCATTTTTCTTACATGAACAAGACAACTTGGAATAAAAACAGAGCGAGATTAACTTGGAAGACCAGGTACTTGATCTAAATTAAAAGTCATGCTAAGAAAAAAAGAAATGAAAAGTCATGTTTTTCAGTGTGATATATAAATGTAATGTCTACTGGTGCACATATGAAATCATGATGTTTCATACAATAAATGACAAAAACACATTATCAAGAACATTCAAACTTTCTTCCTACCTTAGTTCCTCAACTGGGTTGCTCAACTTCTATTTCTCATACATATCTCAGGTAACTGTAACCTTTAATTTCTTTTATTTTCAACTGACACCACTAATAACAACCTAGTGGCTTATTTGATCTCTTAGACTACAACTCCACTGCTAGCAGGTGCACATTAAGTATTTGTCTGATTACAATCTGAGTCCAAGGGACTTAGCTCTCCTTAGGTACCTGTGTCTGAGAGCATTTAGTTTTGTCAGTTAGTGCAATAAACTATGATTTTGAAAGGGTGTTGTTGGTTATGTTGCAATAGAAAAGGTTAAGAGAAGATCCAAGTTATTGCTGATCATTTTTCAAATTGGACCACGTGTTAGAGTAAGAATTCTGTCTAACGCAAAAGTCTTACACAATACCAGATGAGACCATAGTACAAACTGTAAGTACAAAGTGAGAAAAATAAGTCCATCTTGGTTTATTTTAATGTAATGAGAAATTGGTTCCATGATAATTAGGACAGGCAGTGAGGCAGTAGATACAAACTTAAATTGTTCTGGGTAAAGCAGGAGATACGTTTTTATCTTACCCATTTTTATTCTTTTTTCAAGCTAAGCACCCTTAGTTACTTGGCACTTTTTATACAAAATGGTTCATCTCATCCTTTTCCTCTCTTCTGGCGAAATCCAGTTTGTGAGTAAACTTCTTAAAGCAGAGCCATCAAAATGAAGTACCACACTCTGAGTGTTGCATGACCTGAAATGAGTAGAATGATAAACAGCTCCCCTCCCTGCCATCCTTGTTCTAAATAGGAACATAACTGTTAATACATCAATATATCCTAAGTCCAAATCAAGTTTTGGATCATTTCAATTATCTTCTGCTGTGTAAAAGCTACTCCAAAATTGAGTGTCTAAATACAATTTATTATTATTTGTCATGGTTCTGGTTATTGACAGATCAGCTGGACAGTTATTGCTCAGAGTATCATATATGGTTGTAATCAGATGGCAACCAAGGCTACGGTCAACTGGAGGCTTCTTTACTTACATGTCTTGTTCCTGGCCTGGTTGCTCATCTCTCTCTCAACATGGCTAGTTTGAATACCTCACAGCACGGTCAACCCAGGGCAGTCTGAGTTACACGTCAGCTTGCTTCATCCAGAGTGAGCATTCCAAGAGAACAAGCAGAATCTGCAAGACTTTTCCCACCTAGCCTCAGAAGTCATCTCAATGACGACTTTATTATTAATAGTTACAAATGAATCACAGAGCCAGCCCAAATCCAAGTTGAGGGATCTACATAAGTACCGGGAGTTATCGTTCATTGGGTAGCCTTCCTTGGGTGAACTTCTTTAAAAAATAATTTAAGTTTAGTTGGTTTGTCTAGATTGCTAATCTGACCCCTAACTAAAATTTATCTTTTCCATCATTGTATTATTAAAATTTGCTTTTCCCTTGGTCATTTGTCCTCCTTCCTCTTCTCCTTCTTTTCATTTCTGCTGCTTTTGTCTTCCCATCGCTATCCATTTCTTTTTATTTTAAACTTTTGCATTTGACCCATCTGCCTAGCCTGCAGGGATCTTGTTGAAGGCTGAATTTGCTATCTAGAATATCTATTATTATTTCCAAGTCCACGTCTGCACAAATTTAGTAAGAATCTTATCAAAGTTTGCATCCAATTCATAGAAATTCGACAAAGAAAAGACACAGGGGAAAATCACAGGACATGTCAAAATGACTTGAACTTGAGCCCTGTTGATGGCTCTTTGGTTGCATTCATTTGCCCAATTTGCCGTACTGTGTACTTTTCTCCATTTTACGCAACAGGGTCTCATGTGAGGGCCTGTGAAGCAGCTGGCTGAAAATCATTTTCATTTTGTCTACAGTACTTCTCTGAGCTTATAGTCTCATAACCATATCAAAAAAGACAATTGAACTATCTTAGTGTGACTTATTTAATGGGCTTATATTAGTTCCTCATCATCACCACTCTCCTTTATAGGTGTTCCAACACTGTTCTTTTATTAATAGACTCTGGAAAATTATTCAAAGCTAGCATCAAGATCTTTGGTTTGCATAATATGCCTTCTTTTTGGCCTCAAAACTTGTAAGTGCCTTTGACAGTCTAAATTTTCCTATACTTCCCTACTAATTTCTTGTGGTGATGATTCTGCATTTTTACTGCCATGTCTTTTAGTGCCTCATAATTTAATTCATACAATGTAGAATATGAAAAACAATGTAGATGCTTTTTTACAATTTCCTCTCCTAGTTTGGATTTGAATCTCCTCTTACCAATAGCAAGTGCTAAATTTTCCATTCCAGTGTAAAGTCTTTTCTTTAACAAGAAATAAAAAGACGGCACAAAATGAATGGAAGATTTTTATTTCTCTGTGTCATTATTGTCATTACAACACATTTCTCAAGGAGTGGGATGACATACATTTGTCTCTTCTTGCTCTGAGCATTACTAAAATCACCTTTTTAAATCTTTCATTAGTTTTTTTTTTTTTTTTCCTATAAATGCCAGGTCATTACTTGGGATGTGACTGATTCTTGATTACATCCTTTTCAGGTTTTATACAAAAATTCAATCTGAGCCTAACATAGAGTTCTTTGTAAAATCACATCAACGTCTTTAGATATTTGTTTATAATTTTTACCTTGCTTTTTCCCAGCAAGCATTTAAGGTGACCATGTTTCAATACCTACCAAATTTCTTCCTCAATGAGTCATTTGTGACTATACTGTCAGAATTATTTTCTTCAAAACATCCAATACTGTGTTAATACTTTCTCATTTAGAGACTTAGCAGCCATTTATGTTCTTTTCTAAAATTTGGAGGTCGAACTTTATGCACATCCTTTTCCTACTTGCTGATCATTCTCATGTTCCTCTAAGGCCATAATCGATTTAATGTCACCAAGTACTTTTCTCAGTCCACACCTACAGCCTCATGGAGAGTTCTCTATGACCGGGTGATAGTAGGAAAAAAACTCAATCTTGTTTTGAATATTTTTCCATTATACTAGTACATGCTAGAAATGGGCAGCTGCCACATTACAGTCTGACTTAAGTTCAGGCCTAAAAGACAGTGGGGATGTTAAATCCTCCCGTGGCCAGAACTTCAAGTAGATTGTGTTTGTCAGGGTTCTCCAGAAAAACAGAACCAATAGGGTACACACACACACACACATATATACATATATATAGAGAGAGATTTATTAGGAGGGATTGACTCAAAATTATAGAGGCTGAGAAGTCCCACAATCTGCCAACTGCAAGCTGGTTGCCCAGAAAACATGGAGGTGTAGTTCCAGCCCAAACCTGCAGGCCTGAGCATGAGAGGAGCCAGTGGTGTAAAACCCAGTCTGATTCTGAAGGCCTGAGAACTAGGAGTGTGCACATGCCAGGCAAAAGAGTAAATTTGCCTTTCCTCTGCCTTTTTGCTGTACTCGGGCCCTCAAAGGATTGGATAATACCTACCCGCATTGGTGAGGGCAATCTGCTTTACTCAGTCTACTGATTCACATGCTAATCTGTTCTGGAAGCACCCTCACAGACACACCTGGAAATAATGTTTACCAGATATCACCAGGGCATCCCTTATCACAATCAAGGTGACTAGCAGGGCATCTGTTTGTTCACTTCCTGGAAGAAGAGATGGCCAGAAGGATGGGTGCACACAGTGAATGATATGGCTGGATGGTCAGGAACACAGATAGAACAAGTCTGGTGCCATGGGATCTGGGAAGAAGTACATGTTTGTACTCTCAAAGTGTGCCCTCAGTGTGAGGATGTTTCCCATTTGCATGCTCCCAGAGGGCAACCACTGCAAAGGAAGCTGTTAATAATCAAGATGACCTGTTCTATGGAAGTCAGTAAGCCTGTTTCTCTCCTCTCTTCAGTGCTTCTTCAAGGGACTTATGACAAAAGGGGCCATGGTGAAAGTGACATAGTCATTTGCTCAACAATATGGGCTTCCCTTCACCAAGGCTGATCCTCTGCCAACTATAGAGTCCCAAACTGAGTTTCTAATAGACCTTTTTTCCTGAGGGTAAAAGGCTGGAATATGATATTAGGTACAATTTATTGTACTCCCTCTATTATGTAGGGCCAGAGATTTATCTTCACCAGAAAAATATGCATTTTCCTCATGTATTCTTAATACTTTTGTCAGTGCCACCATCCATGGACCTTTTATTTAAACATGTAAGGTGGAAAATGATGTAAGAAAAATGATTTGATTTCTTTAAGAAATAAAAGATGATATTAAGGAATGACAAATGAAATTCCTATTGATTAAATTTATATATATAATATTTATGTATATACATGAATATTAACTTCTCAGTGATTTGAAAAATCATCTTTATTATATATAAGATTTACCCGTATTTACTCACAGGTTTCCTGATTATTCTTCTTTATTTTTTTATTTTTTTTATCCCATGACTTATTTTTGTTTGTTTTAGTCAATTCATAGAGCAATAGAAAAAAATAAAATCTCTTAGGTTCTTGTATGGGAGTCATATAAAATTTACTAAGTATTCAGGGAGAACTGAAAATTGTGTAGGTTAGTTTTTCTGTCCAAGAACATTGTATATCTTTTCATTTGGTCAAATTTATTTATTTTTAGGAGAATTTCAAAATTTTAATTATAAAAGTTTTACACTTATTGTTTACTTTTAGATATTGTATATTTCATTTACTATTATAAATGTATTTTGTCCATTGTATCATCTATTTGTTAATGTGTGGCAAAATTTCTCAAGTTTGCCATTATTGACAAGATAAATCTTTGTTGGGGTTGGGGAGGAAAGTGTTGTCCTGTGAATTTTAGTATGTTTAGCAGCAGCATTCCTGGACACTGTTCACCAAATGCCAGTAGTACCCTCAACACTACCCCTCACCCTGTGACAATCAAAAATGTCTCCAGACATTGTCAAATGTCCTTTATAAATACTCTTATGTAGTGTCCTTTTTTCATTGATTCTGTTGGGTTGATTGTTATGCTTCTAATTGTTCTACCTTGCTTGAGTCTGTTATATAATGTTAAAGAGAAATAGGATATGAAGAATGTTGCTTTCCTCTTGACTTCATCCAGAATGCTTTTATCTTTTCTTCCTTAAGAAAGATGCTGGATTTTAGACATATAAAGATATAGATATAAATAAATGGATGATACAGAACCGACTTGTAATTTAAGTCTTTTTCATTATAAATAAATGTTTACCTTTGTGAAATACTCTTTAAGCATTTATAGAGATATGTTTTTATTTTTTCTCCATTCTGCCACCCTAGTAGACTAAGTTGTTGACTATCTTAATATTGAATCAATATTTTATTCCTGAAATAAGCTCAGTTGGGTCACTTTATATAAATTTAATGTGTTTTCTGATTTTCTTGTAACTATGTCGGGATAATTGTCATGGTAATTATTATATAGGTTGATCTGTAATTTACTTTTGTATACAACTAAGATTGTATACAATCTTAATCAGGTTTAAGTGTCAATGTCATACTGCTTAATATAAAGAATTTGGAGGATTTCTTGTTTATTCTATGGTTAGGAACAATTTAGACAGTTTTGGAAATATCTGGGTTTTAAAGTCTGTGAAACTATATTCAAACATTAACATATCTGAAACTTCCTTTCTTTTGGGTAAGGGAGATAGTTCTTTGAACATTTTTTCTGTGAAAATTGGTCTTTTTAAAGTTTTCTGCAAAAATAATTTACAAGAATTTATTTTTCTCAATTAAGCATTATATCTCTTTTCCTCAAATTGGGGAAGTAAGGGTTTATTTTTTAAGAAACTAATTTCTAATTTTTATTAAATTTTATTATATTTATTTCTTTCCTTTTAATTTCTTTCAATTTAATTTAATTTAGTGTTGTCTTTCTATTTTTTGATTTAAATAATTTTTTTATTATTTTCTTTTAATGATGTTAAGATTTCAAGAATGAAAATTTTCTGCTAAGTACTGTTTTGGCTATAATTCTTTTTTTTCTGATGTATTCTTATTAAAAATTTTTTTAATGAAGCTTCTGTTTATATTTTCTTTTTTACTTCAGTTATATGATTAAAAATTCGTATTAATTTCTAAGTTGGAAGGTATTTTCTTTCTTTGTTTTATACTTTATTTCTAATTTATTTGTTCTGTTTTAAAATATATGTTATATATAATGTTAAATGTGGTTGGATTTGTAGTTTTTAGCATTATACAATCCTCATTAATAATATCTGAATTCTACTTTTCACATGACAAGTTAAACCTCCTCTCCTTTTTCTGTTTGCATTTGCTAATTATTCAATTTTTTAACCTTTAAATCACTTTGTTTTCTAAATATTTCTGGTTTACAGCATAGTGTTTGTTTTGCTGCCAATCTAATGTATTTCTTCAATTAGGTGACTTGTCTATTTATGCTTTTTATAACCACCTGATATATGTTCATTAATATGCCCTTAGCCTCTTGGCTTTCTCTTCTTAGAGTTCTATTATTTGGTTTGACATTTTAATTAATGTTTTTATTCCCATTCACTATATAGAAGATTATCAATATGCTAATATTAAATTCTTCTTTTTTAAATTGTATCTTCTCCCCCATTAAAAACAGATTGTAATGCTTACTTTTTCAGAGCATATAACTTTACAGATTACCCTTCCATCATCATTTCAACCTTTGTTTTAATCGTAGAGTTAGAGTGCATATGTGTGTGTACATACAGGTATAAAGGACTTCTCACCACCAATCCTTTTGGGTAATTTTCTCAATGATCCCTTGGTTAGAATGAAGTCCCTTCTATAATAAATCTTCTATAATAAATTTTACTTGGCTAGCTTATGAGTACAATGTTCCTCAAGTTATTGCATGTTGAAAATAGTTTTCTATATTGATTTTTAAAGGTTTTTCTTGGAAGTAAACCTTTGGATCACACTTTCTTTCCTTGAGTATTTTTTTTAATGTTGGTGTAAGGTTGTACATTTTAATGGATTTTATTAATAAATTTTATACTAATTTTTAACTTTTTAAAAATTTTTGATGTTTTGCATGAATGCCCAAAGAACTTTTTTAAATATCAAAGTGTAATGATTGAAAGGTTATGTTTCAGAGTTGATCTTTTTAGGTGAATTTTCTAGTTGAGAACTAGCTCCTTTCAAAATGCATTGTCATATTTTCTTTCACTTCTGAAACGTAAGTTGTTAATTTATTTAATATTAAACATTAGTTCTATTCTTTTTACCTTCCAGTTGTTCCTGTTTTTCAGATGATCCAATTATATTTTCATTGGATATTTTGCCATTCTTCTAATCTATGACTTTATTTCTGTTTTTCAAATATTTCTTTTCCTATTTTATTTTTCTTGAATCTTTTCATCCAATCTTTTGTTCTTGTTGAATTCTCTGCAGATGTATTCAAACATTGCAATTTGTTCTTATTTTCTGAAATAGTTTTTAAAAGTTATTATTCAATATCTTTCCTAAAATTTATCTGGCTTGGTTTACATTTTTCTGTATCTACATTTACTTTTATATCTACATTTTCTGGTTTTGTTACTACAATTTGCACCCTGGGTTTTGTGTGTGTGTGTGTGTGTGGTGTGTGTATGCATGTTTGTGTATTTTCTGCTAAATAGTTTTGATTTTTATTTTCCTTTTTTTAATTAAAACTTTGTGGATAATACATTTTCTGGTGTTTAAATTTATTTAAAAATTTTGTTAGACTGGCAATAGCAGGGGAGCCTGTAATGGGTGTGGTAGGGAAGTTTAATTTCTCAGTTGAAGAGCAGACCTTTCTGTTGCTACAGCAAAGTGCCATTTCCTCATTGTACAGTGCTTTTCTTTTTTGTCTCTCACCTTTGGCTTCTTTTATTCTATTTTGTTTATTATGGTCCTTCAGCAGTCCCTTCTTTATCCTGTCACTAAGCCTATAAGAAACATTCCTCTTATCCAAAATGCTTTCTCAGTGAAATGGTATCTTTCTAAGACAGCCACCCGGGTATCACAGGCTTTCCAAACTTTTCCTTTCTTATCACCATTAGTCAATGCTTCGATTCATTAGGTCTCAGATCTGCTTTCAGTATTTCCACTTGTGAAAGACTTTTCCTCTTCTGAGAATGAACCCTTGTTGATGGTATATTAATTTTCACCTCTAGGATCCTAATGTGTTATCCTCTCTTCCCTGTTATCATTGTCTAAAATGCATGGGAGCATGATGTGGGCTCTGTACCCAACTTTGTAAGTTTCAGAAGTCTCAGATATGTTTTTTCCCACTTCTATGTAAATAAAAGTTACATAAGTTATAAGGAAATTTGATAATATTTTCTATTTTCTAGTAACATAGAGTCACGGTGGATGGGTAATTTTGTCTTCTCTCCATTTGATCTTTATGAGTTTTAGGAAGATTTATTGCTAAATTACAATTTAGATCAATGCTATTGTACTAAGAAATCTAAAACAGCTGTTTCATTTTTAAAGTTGATAAACAATAAGTGTTAAGTAAATTAAATATATAAGTATAATGCACTGTACCAAAGGAGTAGTAAAAATCTTCCAAATGACCACAAGGGGAAAAAAGTAACATAGACAAAAGCAAGTAAGCAATTGACCACACTCAAATATAAGTGTCAGAAATAGTTTAAAAATCAAGACAAATTTTTTAACTAAGCCAATGTTAAGTTTAGATCACAATGTGACTATCAGACAAACATGAATTCAGAGATGAACATTTAAAATGATTTAGAGAGATTAAAAAAAACCACGAAGGATACAAGCCCTGTAAATCTTTCTTCACCAAATAAAAAAAGCATCAAAATTTATAAAGCAAAAATGGAAGGAAGTTTAAGGGAAACTCAGTAAAGTCTATAATAGGAAAATTTAACTGACTGCTATGAGTTCAAATAATAAAGAAACACTATTTTTAAACAATAGAATGTTTTATTGTAGTAAATGTATAGGTCACTCTTTAAATCCTGATGACATAAATTAAATAGTTTTAGGTAACAGAAAATATTTATAAAAATTAACTGGCAGCAAACCTCACTAAATCTCTTTATGGAAAAATTTTAGAAATACCAGTTCCTATCATTATGCTGATGTAGCAAAAACTGCTGGCATCTTCCCCAACATCAACCCCAGGGAAATTAAACACTGAAACACAAAGCGAGGAAAAGCCCTTGGGGAAAATGTTTGTCTTTTGAACAGCCCTGTCTTGGTGGTAGTGGCTTTAGCTTGTGGCAAGAGGCAGACAGGCACCATTCTAATAAATTAAAATAGATTCTGTGCTATCCTTTTCATACCTATCTCCACATTACCTTGGAATTGCCTGTGCCTGATTCTATACCTGTGGAAAATCAGACCCATGAGGTAGGTGTACTCAGGAATAAAATAAAAACTGTGAGAGTTAGTTGCAGGAAAAAAAAAGTGTGTGCTAACTGACCAGCTGCTGGAATTTGCTTTCCAAACACTAGTCTTCTCAACACCCTGGGCTGGTAAAAAAAAAAAAAAAAAAAACACAAAAAACACAAAAAAAACTCAAAGAGTCCTTCCCCACAAGTCTGCTTCTCCCTGGAGGTGGAGGGTAAAAACTTGAAGTGATAAATTGTTTTCTTGGCTTGAGAATAGATTAACTGTAGTGCATTCAAGTCCACTTTAGGACTCATTCCTACTTAGTTTTAGTTCACTGGGGCTGTCTCACTTAGAGATCTGGCATTGGAACCTTTTATGATACATATACTGAACACAGTCCCAAATACCCTCAACTGAAATCTAAAATCACAGGCCAAAAAAGTCTGAATCTGAGGAGCTCACTATTTCCAATGAAAAAGAAAAATGAGCATGCCACCAGAAGCAGAGATATTACAGTAGACGGATCAAGGATGAAAAATAACTTAATTGACATATTAAAAGTGAGGAGATGATATTAGCAAAATGAAACAAAAAAAAAGAAATTAAGAATAACAGATTTAGTTGCAAAGAATATAATAGTTCAAACAAAGAACATAAAGGATGATATAGAAAGACAAGCCACTTTATCCTTGGGTGATGTTTGTAATTCAGCCACGGGTACCCTTGGAAGGTATTGCCTCAGCAGTGAGCTGAAACCAAAAATTTTACGGGAACTTTTAAGCTATCGGTGTCTAAGAAAAGAATGTTGTGAAACAGCAAGATTAAAATACAGATTGTAAATTTTAGGAATTTCTAAATATCTTGAGTAATCCCTCCCTACTTTTTCTATAAGAGTGTCTCCTCCTGGAACATAATGGTTTATACAAAAATACCAGATCCTATCAGTCCTTTTAATGTGATGGCAAAAGTTTGGAGAATTATATGCACTCTATTGACTGACCATCTTCCTCCCAATTCCTCCAATAAACGAGCTTTATCTGTGCACCTAGCATAGGTTGTAATGCTTGGGTTTTTAATAACCCAGTGGGTCAACAGTTGGAGTAAATTATAGAATGAATCCATCTGAAGAAAAATAGTTCACTGTAAAAAAAAGATTGAGAAAATCACTCAAAGAAAGAAGAAAAAGATAAATATATATTAGGTATAGTGTAAAAGAGAAAAGAGTAGAAATACTAAGCACCAGAAATAGAGAAAAATACAAATAAAAAGAAAAAATATTTGAAAAAAATAATAGAAATTTCTCAGATGTATGAAGACTAAGAGTGCCTGTAGATAACAAAAGGGAGCAATAAGAAAAACTTCACCCACAATTTATATTGACTATGACTATATCAAAGACAAAGAAGAATTCTAAAAGCTTTCAGAGAAAAAGAACAGATTGTACACAGAACGATAATGTATTTTTACACAGTAACATTGGATTCAAGAAGACAAACAAATAGTATTTTAAAAGTATGGAAGGAGAAGACCTTTGAAACTAGAAATTCATAACCAGCCAAACTGTTATTTAAATATGAGATCATGATGAAAATGTTCTCAGCAACAGAGGAATACAATGCACAGAAGATTTTGCATTCACACAAAGAATTTCAAATGAAGTACTTAAAACTTATTTAGTAACAATACATTTAAAAATGACCACATGCTTTAGGAATCCTCTTTTGGCATTAAAATTATTATTATTTTTATTATAAAAGCTAAACAATATCACAGAAGTAAAGTACAGATAAAATATATCTATAATAACCACGAGCTAAAATTTCTAAACTCACCAAAACAGTGTCAAAGAAAAAATAAAGCATAGTTATGGCCATGATTATTAAAGAAATAGAAGAGATGCTTTACATAATATTCATATCTTCTCAACAAGGACATATAGGACCCAGATAGTTTTTTCAAGTACATTCTACCAAACTTTCATCAGCTGAATTTTTCACAAAGTCTTCCAGAAGATAGAAGAGAAAATGAAAAAACAATACCCAATTCATTATATAAAACCAGCCTAATAATAATAACCCTAATAATAACACCAGAAACGTATGTCACATGTGCCTGAGAGGTTGCCTATTAAGAGATGGACCACTAAGGACACCCACAGCACAGAGGGAGAGCTCAGAAAATTATCTGTAATCTGTATCACCCATGGCAGGAGGTAGGGAACCAGGCAGTGCTGTGCTCCCGAGGGGTGGTGTGGCTGTGAATAAATGCAATCAGTGAAAAAGCTAAGAGTTGTATACTTGTAATAAAATGGAGCATGACCTCCAGGCCACATTAGCTAAGAAAGGAATATGAATAGAAATAGCACACAAAGTAATGTTTGCCCCTTTTCCTTCTGGTCCAAACCTTCCCCTAAAGAAGACCTAAAAGATCCTGGGCAGAAAAAAAGGAAAAGCCAAACAGAAGAAATAGAAGCTTACTCATCTTCCCAAGAGGAATTTTTGAGCCAAAGTCAGAACTGAAATGGGGAGGAAAATGTACATAGAACTGGATGCAAAATATGTATTTTCAATTGAATAGGATTAGGATTTTAATGGCTGAATATTAGAAAAATTAGATTCCTATTAATGACAAAATTAACCAAACTATTACCAAAACTGCTCAAAATGTTAAGGGGCAAGGGAAAGAAGTTCCAACATAGCGTATTTGAAAACTGTAATGGAAGAAAAATTGTCTTCACTTATTTATCACTTTTACAGTAGAAAGGAACTATGGATCTCCATTAATAATTCAGGATAAGCTTTGTCCTTTATTCTTGGCAAAAAGTTCCTGGTAAAATCTTCATTTTACTTGTTTTAATCAAAAGGTAATGTTAATATTCAACTTAATAAAATGTATCTGTATTTTTATATTAATTTAATCCCAGTTGGTGATCGAATGAAGTTAGCAAATAAATTAATGAAAACTCATAGCATACAAATATATTTTATCTCTAGGAAATATTTTATTTAGAATACATTTATAGAAGTTTTTATTTAAATGAATTTATTAGTGGAAAAAATTCAGTATCTCTTAGAATGATCTAATCTTTTATTTTATATAAATGCATGTTTGGGATGAATGAAAACATAAGTATTAATTTGATGAGTGTTGTTAATTTGGTAAAAAGTTTCTAATCACTAAAGCCAGTTTTCTAAAGACTAAAGAAATGGACATCTGATCCATTAATTTAATTTATGTTAATGATACTAATTGCCACATAAGCAATTCTATTAATGGGATCAGTATCTGTTTTATAAAGACAGGTTACAAAATTGAATTGGCATTCCACAGTGTGACATGGAATTTATCTAATTAACCTCAAATTATTGAGCATTTATTATGTACAAGGCCCAATTTAGAATATACAAAAGAAGAGGATATTCTTATAAGGGAGTTATAGAGAAATAAATCGTTAAAACAATTGTAAGCAGTAATGCTTTAAGATTGCAAAGAAAACAGAAATTTCTATGGAGTGGAGGGTCAGGGAAAGTTCAGAGGACAGTGAAAGGCATTTAGAATGGGGATAAGACCAAGGGTACCATATTATTAGGGCACACATTGGGATAGATTATAAAATTTTAATTTTGCACTATGTTAATGTCTTTAGTTTTTTTACGCTTATAATTGATGACATTAATTTTAATCTTTGTTTACTTCGGGACTAATTCTAGGCTTTATCTTGAGAGAACAAAAACATATGAATACCATTTACTCCCTATGGGTCCTTTTCCCAGAGGGAATTTTCCCATGATAGGATTAAGGCTGGATTTGGAAGGAGTAATAAGATAGTAGTGATAGGTAGTACCATTTAAGGTAGAGGGACTGAAGGAAGCAAAGGCGGCAGAGATTTATTTTGTTGACAACATAACTTTAGGGAGCATGGCCAAAGATAAAGTGAGTATGGAAATTCAGATTTACATTTTGGAAAGCCTTTCATAATACAAAGTTTTAAGTTTTTCTGATTAAAAATTTTGTTTTGAATAAAGTAGTACTGTAATGAAAATTGTATTTTAAGAAGATTAACCTGGAATTGGGAGAGATAATGGATCTGATGGGGGGGCAATAACATTTATTTAATTTTGTTGTGCCAAGTTTATTGTTAGGTATTTTTCCATATGTGTGCTGTTCCATTCAATAAGTGTTTGTGGCCCTGATAGGTACCAGGCATTGGGCTAAGAACCAGTAATATAGTAAGAAACAGGAAAGTTTCTCACCCTTATGCAGCTTAGGGGCCAGTGAGGAGAGACAGGGGATAAATAATTAAATAGCAAAATAATTTTGGATTGTGCTAACTGCTCTGGAAAAAAATAAAATGGTAATGTGATAGCATGGTGGTCATTTGGAGTTAGGATTCAATGTATAATGGCTAGAAGGTTCTCCCTACAACTTTGAGCTAGACATTGGGGGAGAAGGGGCAGTGGTAATCTTTGAGAAAAGTATTTGAGGACAAAAAGAGTTGTGTGGACTTAATGAAGGACAGGGAAGCAGGTGAGGAAGGAACAGTATAATAGTTCTTACCACCCAGGTATTTTATAGATAAGAAAATAGAGTCAATTCAAATTGTTGTCTGAATTCAAACAGCTAGTACATTTTGCTAAGTCCAAACCTGGTTATTTTTGATAATAAAAAATTCTTAGTAAATAAACATGGCATTCAGTTCTATATAATTTACTATACAGTAATATTGAGCAGCCATTGATACAAGAACTGTGAACACAGTATTGTGTAGGAGTTTGTTTTTTCTAATTTGCATTTCTTCCCTAACTAAGAGTTGGAGAATTTTTTAGCTATTCACATCCTGGCTCTGTTCTGGAAGAATCTGTATTTTCAATATTAGTTTATACTATATAATATACCATACCTATAAAACAGTCTATAAGTTTGTGAGTGAGTGAGTGTGTGTATGAGTTGTGTGATGCATATGTGTGGTTTAACAAATAATGGTAGAATCATCCAGGCATTCACTACTGAGTTTAAGAGAGGACATTAAAATCAAGTTTATAATTAGTTATTAACATGTGTTCTGCAACTCGTCTGTGGGTTCATAAAAGGTAGAGAAGGCTCATTGTTCATCTTTATCACCCCTGCTTTTAAAGCAGGTGTAACGTTATCATTTATGATTAGTAAATATCCATGAACTATAAGGTGCAAATGGGTATAGCTGTATATAAGGTATTTTTTATAAACATTTCAGGTTTTCATTCAGATCTATTCTCTTCTGTTCAACTGTATGTGTAAAAATAACTTGCTGCTGCAATACAGCAAGAGAGTATTTGTGAAATTCTGTATGAAGTTCTTTTTGCTTTAGAAATAAAGCTAAAATCTATTTATATACTATGAGTTTTAAGATTTCATAACTGTTATAGCTGCTATTCCTCTCTTTGTCATTCTAAGCCTAAAATAATGTCTTCCGGTTCTTTGTATAAAGATCACAATAAAATATCCTGAGGTTTTTATGTGTGGTTTAAGAAGTCAATGTATGCAAAGATCATACTGTAACATGAGCTAATAATATACTTCTGGTAAATAACCTTATCTAAGAAATAACAGGCAGGTATTTGGGGTTCAGCTCCTTAGATTTCATCTAATCTTTGTAAAATCACTAAAATACTTGTCTCTTTTTATTTTTTTCCCCTTTAGTTGGTCTTTATTCTTCATCATTTCATTAGTTGTCATCTACCATGATTATGCTATTTTGCAATATGTATAATTTTTAAATATGTTCTCTTATGCATCTGTGCCTGATTTCTTTAGCAAATAGTATCCAAGTAGCAGAGAAGCAGCTGAAGACCTTTTTTATAACTAAGGTAAGATCATGGTTCCATTTTAATGTTAGTATTCACTGATGAAAAACATCGCCCATACAACAGGGGTGATAAAATGGCTGACATTACTAAGCTGCCTTCACTAAAGAGTGCTGATGGCTGCATTTTTGGCAACCTGGGGCAGGTTTCATGATTAAAAAGAAAGGGAAAAAAGCACTCTTAGAGTTCCACTGGCAATTTTAAAAATATGCTTTGGAATAAATTTAATGGTATATCATCATAGCATTTCAGAATACATCTTAAGAACTATCAGCATTTCTTTGTGTTTAAAATTCATCTGGGAGTTAATTCCTCGTACTTAATAGCTGAAAGCTATTCATAACTAAAGGTTAGTAATGCAGAGAGAGTCCTTGTGTTATATGAATAAGTCCATCAATTCAGAAAATTATCTAAAATCCATGGATATCTGTATATGGACTTTGGCAGCAAAGCGGTGCATAAATATTCAACACATTATGTTAGATATTTATGTTTATAAATATACATTTCATATTTAATGAAATGAGTAGGACTATCAAGGGCTCTGTTAACATCTTCATTCCAGCTAATAAAAAAAACAAAATACAAATGTGCTAGAATAATTAATTGACTTACATTATTTTTTAGACTAAAGCTAGAAAATGGTGCATATATTTAGATACAAATGCAGCATATTAAAGAAGCTGAACATGCGCTATATGAAACAAAATTCCAGAGAGACAAGACAGAATTGAAGAAAACAGTGTATTGGCTAAAGCATAATAATCTTGTCAAGGAAATGATTAGAAGGGAGGGAGCAGCCATTTCGTACCTCAGACATGGCATTGCTGCTCGACCAATTCACCTCACTGGCGCAAAGCAACGGCTGGGTCTGCAGCTCTCTCCCACCTCCCCCTCTTTCTTTATTTTCTCTGACTCCTGGACTAGAAGGACATAGGATCAGCTCCAAGAGGAAGAGGCAAAAAGACTGACAGGGATTACTTTTTGTCCTCCCTGGGTTCTCCCTCAGGCTGTCTGGACTACTGCTCATGACTCTGGGGTCCCCAGCTTGTGGTCACGGGGCTCCAGCCTGATTGGGATCCTCTTCCTGACTGGCAGGCTGAGGGCTTTATGCTCCAGCCTTACCTGTGGAGACAGCGTTGTGGACACTGCCTAGCCAACCACCACAACTGCTTTATCCAACTTCCCGTAAGAAATCTATCTGTGTACCATCTATCAATCTGCTCTTAACTCTGCTTCTCTGATTGAACCCTGACTAGCACATGTCAATAATTCTAGAGGAAAAAAAGTTCTAAGCATATCTAAGTACTTACCTCTTTAGGTAAGTTACTATCAAAGTCATTGTTAGAATGGTGAGGGAGGGATGAACGAGGCCGGGATGAAGGAAAAGAAAATTTATTAGGGCATCTGAATAGAGAGAGGCTGAGGCCAGGCTGGCATCAGCCCCAAAGAGGGGGGGTTTCTGGGGCTTTTATGGGTTGGTTTGGGTGGGCCCTCAAAGGGAGAGGAGGTCTTGAAAGCCAAGTTCCCATGGAACTTCCTGCTAACCTCTGGGTTCAGCCTAACTTTCCACCCTTTTGTTTCTATGGAATAGGGGTGGAGGTCTCTTCTGTAGTCTCTTCCTGCTGAGTAGTGATGTTGATAGGAGGGGGTGAGTAGTTATCAGTAGGCTGGTGATATTGATCTCCAGTGGACTGGGTTAGTGTCTGGTATGGTGTTGAGGCCTGTAACATCATTTCTCCCAAAGATTGATTAGTGAAGGTTCGAATTTGGTTTTGAAGGAATTTGGAGAAACACTAGATACAGGGGCCAAAGATTAGTATGAGAGTTATGATGATTAATGGTCTTAAGAAGGGTAAGATCCAGGGCACTCACACCCCTAAAAGAGAGCTAGTCCAGGGGGTATTTGTCTGGTCCTGAAGATTTTGAGGTTGTTCTCATAACTTGGTAACTGCTTCTCTAACTAATCCTGATTTATTGGCATAGAAACAGCATCTTCCCTTACAAAGATGCAAAGATACCCCTGTCCTGCCATTAGGAGGTCCAGCCCTTGGTGATTTTGTAAGACTACTGAAGCTAAGGAATCTAATTGATCTTGTACATGGTGTAGAGTTTTAGAGACTTCGTCCAGAGAGTGAGAAAGATCTTGTGAGAGAGTGTGAAAGTGGTATAAAGAGGTTCCTAATCCTGTGGCTCCTGTGCCTATCCTCATTGTGATTCCAAGGGTAATGAAGAGGAGGATGAGAGTTATGGCTTTATTAGCCCTTGTAAGGGAGTAAACGGGGATAGGGAGGGATTGGTTGTTAGGGGATATGAATATTTCTGGGGAAAGCATGACTATGGTGCAGGTTCCAGTCCAGTTGGTGGGTAAAGAGTAGTGGGTGGAGGAGCCATACAAAAAGAAATATCCCATTTGTCTTAGGCATGTCATATAATCTATGGAGAAGATGTGAACCAGTGTTCCACTATATTTCTCTGGAGAAGGTTCTGTGTCCCAGAGAGAAAATGTGCCACCTAGAGCAGCTCCAGTAAGGAGTTGGATGGAAGGGGCTTGGTGTGACTGATCACTAAAGAGGTGAAATTTGCAAGTGTATAAATAGAAGTGAGTGGGGTGTGTGGGGACTGGTAGTGACAGACAGGTCTTAATGGTGTCCCCAGAAGATAAGAACCAAGGGGGAAGGTTAATAGGTCTAGGAGGTCATCCTTGACAGAACAAAGAATTTATAGAATGGGCTCCTGGAGCAGAGAGGGAAGGTCGAGAGGTGTAGTGTACAGGGTGGATAAATCTGGGTGTGAAAGAAGGGGTATTGTGACCTGAAGGAGGGGTGATGGTGATAGTTAGGTTACAAGTTTTTGGGCTGAGGGAGCCAACTGACTGGCCCATGGGCTGTGTATGTGAAAGACAGAGAGGAGCTTGGGACTTAATGTGGGAGTTAGTGTTGAGGGGACACTCAACAATGGCACATGGAAAAGTGGGAACTGACTTGAGGGTGTTTAAGAACAAGTTAAGGTATTCTCTTGTCTGTTTCTGATATTGGTTTGGGAAGGAATTGTATAGGGTATAACTTCGTGAGGAGAAAGCAATTCTCTGACAGACTGTAAAGAATAAGGAGGCTGGAATATTTGTCCAGGTGTTCATTGCAACCAGGATAGCAGTGTATGGATTGGGTGACGTTGACAGGCAAATCCATAAAAATAATTGGGCTAAAATCCAAAAAATAATTTGGGCTAGTTGGGAGGAGTTTTAGTTGAGTAAGTGGTGAGAGAGGATAAGGATTTGGTTTAGGTAGTGTGGAAGGAGTTGGGAAAGGGTATCCCCCAGGATATTAAGGATAAGGAAAAAAGTTATGAGTGAGAAGTGATATTGCTTCTTTCTTGGTTCATTCCTAAGGGAAAGGGGATGGTGTGTTGGGGGTCTGTAAGACTGATGATGTTCTCGCAGGGACGGGTGAAGTGTCCCATTAGGTATGAGTCCCATAAGTATGTGAGAATAGAGGTTTTTAAGGAAGGAGGTGAGGTAGAGAGTATGGATAGAATTTGTTCAGTGATTGCAGGAGGTACCTTTAGAGTTATGTGGTTGTCAGGTGGGGAGTTGTTCATTGGTGGGCTGTTTTAGGATTTGTTCAAGCTTGATTCGTTTTGGTCCTGTGATTGTACTCTTATACCTGGGGGGAAAGGGTTTATGTGGAGGTGAGGAGGTATCTGATGCAACTTTGAGTAGGGAAATGTTGAACCATTTGGGAAATCCTTGTAGTTTAGCTGTCGTTGGGTTGTTAAAAGAACTCTATAGAGGTTCTTCCATTTTGGTTATAAAGATGCGGTCGGGTGACTCTCTTTAAGGAGAACTTGGTCTCCTGGGGATAGGTTAGTGGGTGGTAAGTCTCCAGTTTGTGGTTTGGGCAAGACCCAATCTGCATGCTCTCTGAGAAGTTGTCTAACAAAGTTTATGGTGAGGAAAGAGTCACCCAGAGGAGACTGTGAGGCAGGAAAGTTACCCAAGAGGAAAGGTCTGCTATACATGAGTTTAAAAGGACTAAGGAATGTTGATGCTAGTGGTGTGACCCAAATTCTGGTGAAAGCAATAGGAAGGAGGGAAATCCAGGTTTCTTTAGTTTCTAGGTTCAATTTGGTTAGATGGGCTTTGATGATTTAATTAAAATTAGCTTTTTCTACTTTTTCTGATGATTGGGGTCTGTAGGGTTTGTGGAAGTTCCATTTTATAGATAAAGCTGAGACAACCTGTTGAGTAATTTGGGATATAAAGGCAAGTCCATTATCAGACTGAAGAGAGGTTGGTAGGCCAAATCAGGGAATAATGTGGTAGACAAGAGCCTTGGTGACTTCTAGAGATTTTTTAGAGGTGGAAGGAAAGGTTTCTACCCAGCTGGAGAAAGTGTCTACAATGGTAAGGAGATATTTAGTCTTTTTGACTGGGGGCATATGAGTGAAATCTATTTGGCAGTCTTGTCCTGGGATTTGTCCTCAGGCCTGGTGGGTGAGGAAGAAAGAGGGTCAAAGGCCCCCTTGGGGTGAGACTGAGGAGCAAATAGAGCAGGTTTTAGTGATTTCTAGTAAAGTGGTGAGTAATCCAGGATAGAGGACAGGTTTTAAGAATTGTAGGAGGTGTCTGTAACCCACGTGAAGGGCTTCATGTACTGTGCAGAGTAGGGACAGAGCCTGGGCCTGACGAAGGATGTATTTTGCATTTAGTTTGTACCAGTCTCCTTCTGAGGTGGCACCCTCCTTGGTTAATGATGAGTGTTCTTCTGGGCTATATTGTGGAGTAATATTGGGGATGATTAGGAGTTGTGGGGTTGCTGGGGGTGGCTGAAGAGCAGCTTCTTTGGCTTTCTGGTCTGCCTGGTTGTCACCTCAGGTGATGGGATCTGTCCCTGTTTGATGGCCTTTGCAGTGGATTACAGCTGCTGAGGTAGGAAGATGTGCAGCTTTGAGGGGCTTGAGAATTAGAGGAGTATTAGTGATCGGGAACCCCTTGGTGGTGAGAAAGCCCTTTTCATTCCAAATGGCTGCATGGGAATGACTGACGTGATGAGCATATTTGGAGTCTGTGTATAGATTTAAGGCGTGTCCTTTTGCTAAAGCAAGGGCCCTCCTTAGAGCTGTGAGCTCTGCTTGTTGAGAAATTATTCCTGTAGACACGGGTTCTGCCTCTGTAGTTCGTGGGGGAGACACAGTAGAATATCCTGCTACTTTCTTCCCTTGGTGTATGCATGAGCCACCATCTATAAACCACATAAAGGTTGCATCTAAGAGAGGTTGGTCTCCAATGTGAGGAAAGAAAGGTTGTCTGGTATCCAGAGTGTGTATACACAGGTGAATGTTTTCTTCTGAGGGTAAGCGGAGGAGGGTAGCAGGGTTGAGTCTGTTCCAGTTTGCAAGGGAGACTTCTGGGGAGGCGATGGATGGGAGGTGGAAGGATTGGGTATGAGAAGGAGGAAGATGATGGGTTGCTTTGTGAGATAGTAAGTCAGAGAGGTTACAGGAGGAAAAAACTGCTGTTGGGTGTGAGTTTTTTACTTTCTTTTGTAAGGAGTGCTGCAGCTGCTAGGGCTCTAAGACAGGCCAGCCAGCCCTTGACTGTGGAATATAACTGTTCAGATAAGAAGGCTATAATTTGGGGGTCAGACCCCAGGCCTTGGCTAAGGAGTCTGACTGCCATTCCCTCCCTCTCATCTGTGTACAATTTAAAGGGTTTGTCAAAATTAGGAAGGGTGAGTGCCAGGGCAGTGATAAGGGCCTGCTGGAATTATCTGAAAGGTGTGGCAATGGAGGGTAGGAGCCAGAGCCCCTGGCTGCTTGATGAAGGGGTTTGGCAAGGAGACTGAAGTTAGGAATCCAGATATGGAAATATCCGGCCAGGCTGAGGAAAGAGAGAAGTTCCCTCTTGGAGGTGGGTGGAGACATAGAAGAAATTAGGGATATTCAGTTGGTGGTTATTGCTCAATATTAGGGTGTTAGAGTGAATCCTAGATATGTGACTTCAGAGGTGGAGCTTTGGGCCTTGTGGGGGATTGCTCGGTGTCCCATTCCTGCTAGAAAATATAGAAGGGTGGCAGTGTGTTGGTGAGAAAGTTCGGAGGAAGGGTGTCATAGGAGAAGGTTATCCACATATTGGCGAAGGTGACTGGGGTTTAGGTCTAAAGTAGACAAGTTGGAGGCTAAGACCTGGCCAAGGAAGTGGTGGCTGTCTCAGAATCTCTGAGGGAGGACTGTCCAAGTTAATTGGCGCGATTGGAGAGTGTCCGGGTCCTCCCATATGAAAGCAAAGAGATTTTGGGAGTCAGGGTGACACGGTATAGTGAAGAAAGTGTCTTTGAGGTCAAGTACAGTAAAGTGTGTGGTGGCAGAAGGAATGAGGGATAGGATAGTGTATGGATTGGGGACTACTGGGTGGGTAGGGAATTTGGTCTGGTTAATGATTCTAAGATCCTGTACTAGGCAACAGGATCAATCAGGTTTTTTAACTGGTACAATTGGTGTATTATAAGGGAAATTGGTGGATTTTAAGAGGTTTTGAAAGAGAAGGCGATTGATTATAGCCCAAAGGCCTTTTTGGCTTTCTAGGGAGAGAGGATATTGTGTTTGACAGGGATAAGAAGACAGGTGCTTTAGGTGGATTTGGCCTGGCTTGTGCTGGTGTGCTACCAAGGGAGTAGAGGTGTCCCAAGCTATAGGGTTAACTAGAGAAAGGGGTACAGCAGGTTTCTTCAAGCCAGGTGTGGTAAGGAAGAGGAGGGAGAGGTCTGGGCTATGTTACAAGGGAGTGAGCTTAAGGGAGGCTCGGAATTTGGATAAGATATCTCAGCCTAAAATGGTGGTTGGACAGCTGGGGATAATCAAAAAGGAGTGGGTAAAGGGGGAGTTAAGTGGTGGGGTAGAGAGGGGTTTTGAAACTAGGCCATCAACCCCCATAATAGATGTCATTGAAGGGCAGATGGGGCCTGTGAATTCGAATAAAGCAGAGTAAGTTGCCCCCATATCTATGAGGAAAGAGACTGGCTTACCTGCTACTGTCAGTGTTACCCTGGGCTCCTCCAGAGTTATTTCGGTGGGGACTAGTTGCCTGGGCAGCGTCAGTCCTCGGAAGCCAAGCCAAGAAGGTCAGGAAGGTTGAAGTCAGAGGAGTACTGTTGTCCAGAGGGAAGGGATGGGACCCTACCTTGAGAGGTTTGGTCACAATCCATCTTCCAGTGGCCATTTTTGCCACAGTTAGGACAGGGGCCAAGGGAGGCCTAGGGTTGAGGCAAGCTTTTGCCCAGTGACCCCCTTTACCACATCTAAAGCATGGTCCAGGTGGCATTCTTGTCCCAGGTACATTGGCCCTCATTCCTTTATGGACTGGTGCCTCGTTGGTGGAGCCCTGGATAACTGCAGCCAGCAACTGGTATTTAGCTTTGTCTCTTTTCTGCTTTTCTAATTTTTCTTCCTGGTCCTGGTTATTAAAGACCTTGAAGGCCAGGCTTAGGAAATCCTTTTGTGGGGTTTGAGGGCCTTCATCTAATTTTTGGAGTTTACATCTTATATCTGGAGTGGATTGAGAGAGAAAATGCATATTTAAAACTGAGGCACCCTTGGCCAAGGTAGAGCTTATGGTGGTATGTTTTTGTAGAGCCTCTGTTAGATGGGATAGGAAAAGAACAGGGTTTTCATCTGATTTTTGGCTGATTTCTTTAAGTTTTTCACAGTTGACCACCTTTTGTCCAGCCTTTCTGAGGCCTCCAATAAGGCAAGAGGTCATGTGGGCCTGGTGACCGTGGCCAGGTGCTCCGGTTTGATAATCCCAATTGGGGTCTTCCCAGGGCACTGCTGTGGCACCCATGGCTGAGTGATATCTTGCCAATGAATATCATCAGCATGGGCCTGGGCAGCCATCCGGACTCTTTCTTTCTCCTCCAGGTTTAAGGTAGAGGAGAAAATAACAAAGAAGTCATGCCACGTCAAGTCGTAAGACTGGGTGAGGCATTCAAATTCTTTGGTGTAAGTAGTGGGGTCTGTGGAAAAGGAACCTAATCTCTTCTCTATTTGACAAAGGTCAGACATAGAGAAAGGGACATGTACCCGAGCAATAGCCTTGGCCCCCACCACCTCTCACAGAGGAAGGATGGTGGATGGTTCTGGCCCAGCTGCTTGTTCTGTTCGGGGCCAGGTGTGAGGAGGAGAGAAAAGGAGCTTAGAGGTTTGAGGAAGGCGACCTGTGGGGGACTGGAGTGGTGGGGAGGGTAGGTTTGGTGGGTTTTCAGGGGATGATGGTTGAGGAGGAGGGGAAGTATAGAGTGTGTGAGGCCAGTGGTCAGCAGGATTGAAGTCTCCATCAGAGTTGGGTGGGGGAGAAGAAGGAGAAGAAGGGGTTTTGGAGTGTAGGAGTAAGATTTGGTAGGTGGAACAGGATAGGCAAAGAAAGGGGCAGGATCTGAGGGTAAAGAAGGCCTGGACATAGGGAACTTCAAACCACTTTTCAATGCATTGACAGAAATTGTTGAAGTCACGTAATGTGTTAAAATCAAATATGCAATTTTCAGGCCATTGAGAGCTTTTATCTAATTTATATTGTGGCCAGGCCATGTTGCAATAAAATATTAGTCATTTGGTTTTAGTATCTCCCTGGAAGCTGAGCTTATCAAGACTCCAGAGGAGACACCCGAGTGGGGTGGTTTTCGGAGGGGTGGACTGCTGTTGCCCATCATAGAGGGCAAGAATGGCACTAAGGAAAGGATGAGAGACGGGCCTACCTGCCTCAGAGGGAATCTCCCATTGCAAGCATCCTGGTAGATGGGTGGATTCCAAGAGAGCAAGAGTAAGAAAATCCCAACATTGAGCATCCCTGAATCTGGAGAATCTCCAGCCTGAAGGCGAGAGTGAGAGATCTTTGTGATTGGGCATCCCCAAGTCTAGCAAATCTCTAGCCCAAAGATGAGGGAATCTTCCCACCTAGCGCTAGGACTTTTGAGTGAGGGCAAATCGGAAGAAGAGAGAGAGAGAGAGGAGTCACTCACCCGGAGAATGGTCACTGTTGGAAATGGGCAGCAATAGAAATGTGAAGATTCCTTCTGTCCAGCTTCCGCCCCGGCCGGCTTGGGCGGGCAGTGGGGCAAGGGCTGGTGCAGGCTGGTCCCACGGTCTAGGGCGGGACTCAGAGTTTAGCCCAGGACGAGCTGCCTCTGGGGGCCGCATGTGCTGCCACAGCCACTGTCAGCGCTGCTGTGCATTCCCGCCCCCACGCCACGCAGGCCACGCGTTCTCGCTGTCACCTGCCCTGAAAACTGGAACCAGCCAGTTGTGCTGCGCAGAGCTGCACAATAGCGCTCATGTGCACCCCGTGGGGCTGCTGGGCCCGCGCTACTGCACTCCCCAAGGTGCAAGCCTGCGCCGGAGACTGCAGCTGTGCCACAGTCACCTCCCTAAGGAGGCCCTCCCAGGTTTCAGCACCAAAACGTTAGAACACCGAGGAAGGAATGCATGAGGCCAAAATGAAGGAAGAGAAAGTTTATTAGGGCATCTGTGTACAGATGGGCTGAGGCCAGGATGGCATGAGCCCAGAAAGGGCAGGCTTCTGGGGCTTTTATGGGCTACTTTGGGTTGGCTATCAGAGCGGGAGCAGATCTTAAAGGGAAAGTTCCCATGGAACTTCCCACTAGCCTCTGGGTTCATCCTAACAGTCATAAAATGTAAAGTTCCCTAAGGTTAGTAGCTCCCTAATGTTACTTCTTAAATAACCATGGTACATTTGTCAACACTAAGAGATTAGCATTATATTAGCAGTACTAAATCACAGACTTTATTCAGACGTTACCAGTTTTTCCACTAATGTCCATGTTGTGTTCCAGAAGCCAATCCACGACACCACATCACATGTAGTTCCCGTGTTTCTTTAGTCTCTTCCAATCTGCATAGCGTTTCAATGAGGATAATTTTGAAAAACTCCTCATCATGTATTTCTTTAGTGCAACCCTCAATTGGGGTTCACATGATATTTATTTTCATGATTAGATTGGGACTGTGTTTTCAAAAAGAACAGCACAGACATGAAATGGCCTCATCATTGTATCGTATCCGGGGGTAACTGATATCAACATGCTGTGCACATCGCTTGTCAGGGGGTGAAGGTACTGTCTGCCAGCAGTCTGCACTCTAAAGTTTTTCCTTTCTCTCATCTTTAAAAAGTTGTTTTTAAAATGCAAGAGCTTTATTTTTTTTTCCTCATGATCGAGCAGTTACATGTTTTGTAAGTTTTTCAGAATTAGATACAATTCTGCACTAACTACATCAAAAGCGTAGGCTCAAATAAAAGTAAATTAAAAATCTGAACATTAAAAATTTCCATAAAATAACTTATATCTGACTAATATAAAAAGAGAGGGAGAAGGGAAACAAGGAAGGTTGGTAAAGGGAGGGAAAGAGAAAGAGGAATAAAGGTTGAGGAAGGAGGGAAGGAAGACAGAAGGAAGGAAGGAAAACAATATAAATAGCCATAGCTTACATAATCCATACACGTTTGTTTATCAGACATCAACACCTTTGTAGTCAGTTTGGTTTTTTAATGGATCTCTATGTAGTAAAAAAATATATGATCAGTTATGTCCCCTCAAGAAATTTATATCCTAAGAAATTAACTGTAAATATGATCAAAACCATGCTGAAAAATTATGAACAGCAGAAATGACCCTAACTTTTCTCCTCTCCAGTACACCCACACAAACAAACGTATACAGACACTACACCATATATGTAGTGCACACATGCACGTACAAGGGATGATGTGATAATAGTAGATGTCCCCGAAGTGGTAAGTTCAGGATTCCTGTCACTGATACTACGGTCCATCACCCAGACTGCACATTTAGGAACTAAGCACACAACTACAGATGCCAGTTGCAAATGTTGCCTGCTGACAGCTCATACCTGAGCCCCTCCCCAGATACTATTATTTCCCAGGGTTGCCACCTTCCCTGAGGGCAGTCTGCAACCAGTGACTACACACAGGCAAAGTAACCGGTAGTTGCCTATGTTCCATAAGGAGACCCAAAGAATCTTTTGTTTCCAATGTGGGCTGGTGAGGAGGGCAGTGGCATTGCTGAGAAGCTCAGTGGTAGATTTCCTTTGTTGGCCAGGGTTTAGGGTGGGTGATATAAACTGTTACAGGTGGTGTTTTTAAGAGCACTCCCCCAATAACCACCTGCCTGCAAATCTTCATCTCAATATCTATCTCTTAGGAAATCTGACCTGTCACATCTGACTTTTCATCTCTGTTTCTTTGAATAAGAATCTGGCAGGGAGTTTGTCATCTTGGGAATGGTCATGATTGTTTATCGTCTTACACAGCCCATGCAAGTATACCCTGTAATTAACTCCATATTTTAACCATGTTCACACTGAGATAAGCCACCCTGATTCTGTCTTCTTGTTTAATATGTTGTGTGGCATAAATTAAAAAGAAAGAGGTAAAAGTCATTACTTTAGGTTTCCTCATTGAGTTCTGGGTAGGAACAAATACTCAGGAGTAAAGTGATTATAGGAAGACTTTGTTCACAGAGAAAATATTTCACTTGTGTTTTCCGCACTATTGTTTTTCAGAAATTTCTTCCTTCACTGGCACCTTCAGCACGTGAAGCAAAAAGGCTTGGCTCACAATAAAAAAAGACTCAGCTCTTTCAAGTTGCTATTGTCCTGGGAGGGTAAAAAAGACTCCTAAAAAACTTATTTTTAAACAATTTAATTATTTTAAACTTATCCTGATCTACTACATTTTTGGATTTCAAAATCAATTCCTTTTAGAGAATGCTCTTTAGAAATGAACAAATCATTTTCAGATGACCTCTTTTAACTCATTGATGTTGCAACCTAAGAGTGAATTATTATTTTAAAACATCACTTCTACCGTTCTGCTTGAGGCCTACTAAACTCCAATTTTCTGTTTGAATGGTCATCTGTCTACAGCCTTTTTAGTACCATTTTATTTGTACTAACTTTCTGACTTTATTTTTTTGCAGTAATTTTTTTTTTTTATATTCATGCCATGTGTTCTCTCTGATTCTTTTGATGTTAGAGAAATAAAGACTCCGTGCAGGGGATCATTGGAGTTTTATAACGCAGACTCTAGCAAAACAGAAACTGGAGTTAGGAAAGGTAGGCACACATACACACGGAGTCGCTTGAGGCCAATAAATTATGACCACAACTGCAGCCAGTATCATTTAAGTACTCTTTAGTTTCTGATGATAAAGCTCAAGCCTATCACCATGCTGACAACTGCAAACCCCTGTGGCCCTCAGCTGCTGTCTTTTCTATTTGTTACCTACTCAGCCACATGGAATTTAACAGCTCAGTAAAGTATCTTTCTAAGTAGATTTCAAGAAAAGACATGAAACAAAGTTAGTAAGGGCTTATGTCTTGTCAGTTGAAGATTGTTTCTTCCATCGAAGTACCACCTCCACATTGCAGAAAGAAAAACCAGGCATGAAATTACTGTATTTTCAGGGGCTATCTCTGTTTATTATCTGTTATTGTAGAGGAGAAAGAAGAATTTCTTTGAGCTTGAATATTGACAAGTAAAAGATTCCATATTTAGTTTAAAATTTCAGAATGATTATATATTTTTGTTTTCTAATTGCTGCTTCTATTTAGGAGAAAAGAATCTACTTGTCTACAGGATAAAGAAAGCATTCTGCAAGAATTGTTTTTTCTTTAAAAAGTAGAGTTTGAAATTTACTATATGTATCTTCTTTTTCAATTATTGGTTCTTGATATTCAAATTAAGAATTAAAAGAGAACTAGGATAGCAACAGATTAAAACAAAAGTTTTGATGGCCAGTTAACCTGCTTCATTTTGCCAAGTTTAAGGTCATTATCTGCTGCTCCTAAAGACCAATAAAACATGTAAGCTGGGGGTACATTTATCATTCTGAATTAGGTAGCTATTAATACAAATGTTCAATATCTGCTTCAGTTGAGAGTATGAGCTACTATGAAACAGACAGAGTATTTTTAAAATAGGCAGAAAATATTTTTCTTTTTATAGGAATGTAAAGTTCTAAGATATGCTGACTATCAAAATAATGATGTAATATATGACACAAGCCATAAAACAATCTTAAGTAAATATTATATATCACTCCACTAAAGGAGCATTTGAATATCACATGAACTTTAATTACTCTCCCTTATTTATAAAAATGAATAATTTGTACCATGATAGTTTTACTTTAACAGTTACTTTTCCATCATTCTTTTTTATTCTTCTCATCTGTAATCATCTAAAAAACATGCATAGCTACATGATAGATCCATTTTTCACTGGTTTTACATCAGCATTTTTATTTTACAGCTTTGCCACTGGTATCAGGCAAAAAGAAAATTGAGTTTAAATGTGAAATTTATAGATTTTAATGTGTTTGCGTCAAACTAGTTTCCAGTAAATTGATTAATTTGAATGTTTTCTTTACTAGGATAATAAAATACTGTCAAAAAAACACTTTTAATAAACCTGAATATTCTCTAGTGTTTGAAGGAGAAAATAACAAATAAAGGATGAAAATGTAGTCAAATATTTTGCTCATCTGAAAAAATTTCTTAGACAAAAACAAGTAATGCTTTCATTAGCTTTCTCTTTCTTTATTTGATAATTTCTCTCAGATCATGCAATTTGTTCCGACTTGAGCATTAACCCATTTTTAAATTTTTTTCCTTTTCTACAGAAAAATCTCCAAGAATTGGCATATAGGCTATATGTACATGACAAGTAAAGTAAATTTCTTTAGAAAAAGTTACCTGCAGAGAGTAATAAATTTTAATTATCTTTTTTAAATATTCAAGTCTGTATTGAAAGCTTTCATTGTAAAAGTGGCTAATCAATCTACATATTGTTCTTAAACTTTTTAAATTGATGAATCTTTAGTGCATCCAGTGAAAGTTAAAATTTTCTCCAAGGGCCCATGTACTTAAAAGCAAATACACATGAAATAATTTGCACATAATTCCAGTTGGTTCATAGAACTAGGAACCCATCCACAGATGCACATTAGTTAAGGCCAAGCAAATCCTAGTTAAGTAAATTTAAGACAACTTTAGAATCTCAGCATATATTGATTGAACTTTAGCTTCTTCTTTCTTAAGGGAAGAGCCAATCTAATGACATCATTCAGAATATTAGTTCTATAGTTTTCTTAAATGATGTCCAGCTTCTAATCAAAACCACTCAGAGTGCAGGGAGATGAGATTTGACTTATAACATTCCATAAAAACAAGCAACATAAACTGACCTAGGGGAAGAAGCAGATACTGGCATTATCAGGCATAGACTTTACCAAAAACAATTATTTATAGGCAAGAAATTAAGAGAAAAGATCAGAAAAGTTGGCAGGGGATAGTAAATAAATGCATAAATAATACTATTCTCAACTATATAAAAGATAGACAATGAGGCAGAAGCAATATTTTGAAATGCCTTTTAAAGGGCATCGAGACGCATATTCAAGAAGTGCTATAAACTCCAAGCAGGAAAAATTTCCCCAAGTTTTTAAAAAGAAATAAAACTTTCACTTTGTTATATAACAGAAAGGCTGCTGAAAACCAAAGGCAAAAAGAAAATCTAAAAAGCAACTAAGTGGTTAGGAATGGGATTATTACTATCAAAGTTAAATGTTTCTGAGAACTAACTTCCATCCCCCAAAAAAGAAGAAGAAGAAGAAAGAAAGAAAACAAAGCAAAATATAAAAGTCAAAGAAATGGCATCTTTAAAGTGATTTCAGAAACATCATGACCAATCTAGAATGCTATCTCCAATGGAAACACCCTTGGATAAAATAAAAATATTTTCAGGCAATCAAAGAGATTGGCAGCATGTTACCACCAAAAGAAATAAATGAATAGAACTTAATTATGTGGAAGCATAGAAATAAATAAGGGAGTAAAACAAACAAAAAAAAAGAAAAGAAAATAAATTAAAAGTTCAACTATTTGTTCAAATATAAAGAACTAGTACCATTAATAACAATGTATTTTGAGATTGCAAGTTCAGTAAATTTTTTAACTGAACAAGGGGCAGAAGGGATTAAATGAAGTAAAAGAAGAGATAAAATTACTAAATTACTAATTTATAATACATTTTAATAGTTGAGGTTGTATCTTATAATTTCTAAGGAAATAATTCTGATAAAACAGTCAGTCCTCAGTATCTGTCAGTTGTGCATCAATGGATTCAACCAACAGCAGATCAAAAATATTTTTTCAAAAATGTGTGGTTGCATCTGTACTGATCATGTGCAAACTTCTATCGTACCTCACCTGAAGCACTGAGGGAACTGGAATAATTTAAATAATTGGAGGCAGTGAAGAACAAATAAAAGAAGTGAATGGCACACTACAGATGGCAAGGAGAGACTAAGAAAGTTTGCATAAACTGAGACTTCTTCCTTAGCAGGGAGGAAGAGATGTGGAGCATGAACGTCCATAGGAAAAGTCTGAGAGACTTCCAGAACCTCTAGCTGGGCTGATTGGTGAAGGTTTTTGCCTATCAAAAACAATCTGTAAAGACTGGGAGAGGTGGCTGTTTCTTCAAATGCGCACATACCATTGCAAAGCTACAAGGAACATGAACAATAAGAGAACGTGAATAAAGGAACAAAATAAATCTCCAGTAATTGACCCTATAGAAATGAACACGACTGAGTTGTCTGATAAAGAATTTGAAATACTTGCCTTAAAAAAGCTCAGCGAGTTACTAGAGAATATAGATAAACAACTATACAATATCAGGAAAACAATACATGAAAAAATTAGAACATCAAAGAGAAACCATTAAAAAGTACAAAACAAAATTTCTAGAGCTGAAGAATACAATAATGGAAATGAAAAATTCAATAGAGAGATTCAGTAGTCCACTCGATCAAGCAGAAGGAAAAAAACAGTGAACTCAAACACAGGTCAGTCAGAGGACCAAAAGAAAAAAAATAATAGATTGAGGAAGCCTAAAGGACTCGTGGGACACCACTGAGCAAACCAATACACACGTTATGCAAGTTCAAGAAAAACAGAGAGAAAGAGAGAGGCAAGAGCATATTGAAAGAAAAAAATGGCTGAAAACTCCTCAAAGCTGCTAAAGGACATGCACATCCAGATTTAGGAAGCCCAGAAGATCTAAAGTGGGATGAAACCAAAGAATTCTGCACCAAGACACATTATAATCAAATGGTCAAGAGTCAAAGACAAAGAGAGAATTTTGAAAGCACAAGAGAATAGCAACTTATCACACACAAGGGGGCTTCTTAAGAATGTCAAGACACCTCACAGGCCAGGAGGGAGTGGAACAGTATATGGAAAGTGCTGAAGGAAAAAAAAAACCCTGCCAAACAAGAATATTATACCCAGAAAAGTTATCTTCAAAAATGAAGGAGATATATTTGCCCAGACAAACAAAAGCTGAGGAAGTTCACAGCCCCTAGACCTGCTTTATAAGAAATGCTAAAGGGAGTTTCTCACATTGAAATAAAAGAATGCTAAACAGTAACAAAAATCATATGAAAGTACAAAACTCACTAATAAAGGCAAATATACAGACAAACACAGAATATTGTAACAATGTAATAGCGTGTAAATCACCTTTTAGTATAAGAGTTTAAAGAAAAAATTTACAAATACTGTACCTATCAAAATTTTTAAATGGATACATAATTGAAAATATGTAAATGGTGGTATCCATAACAAAGTATGAAAGGGTGGAGAAGTAAAAGGTTTAGGTGTTTATACGTGATTACAATTTAATTTTTATCAGCTTAAAAGAGACTGTTATAACTATAGTATGTTTAATGTAAACATTATGGTAATCACAAAGATAACACCTATAGAATACACACAAAAGCAAAAGAGAAAAGAATCAAAACATATCATTACAAAAAATCAGTGATACACAAAGGAAGACAACAAGAGAGGAAAAGAATAAAAAAGCTACAGGACAGAGAGAATACAATTAACAAAATGATAATGCATAATCCTTCTCTATCAATAATTAATTTAACTTGACTGGATTAAACTCTCCAGTTAAAAGACAAAGTGACTGATGGATTAAAAAGAAAACTACATGCATTTTGCATACTTACTTTATGTTCAAGAGCACACATAGGCTGAAAGTGAAGGGAAGGAAAAGATGTTCCAAGCAAATGGTAAACAAAACAAAGCAGATGTGGCTATAATTACATTAGACAAAATAGACTTTAAGTTAAAAACTGTCACAAGAAACAAAGAAGTACATTTTGTATTAACAAAAGGCTCAATTTGTCAGGGAGATATAACAATTATTAATAAAGCACCCACATAGAGCACCCACATAGAGCACCTAAAGATATTAAGCAAACATTGACATATCTGAAGGAAGATACAGATAGTAATACACTAATAGTAGGAGACTTTAATTTCCCATTTTCAATAATAGATATAACATCCAGACAGAAAATCAATAAGTGAATAGTGTATTTAAACAAAACTATAGACTAAATTGACCCAATAGACATATACAGAACATTCCCCTCAACAGCAGCAGAATATATAATTCTTCTCAAATGCATGTAGAATATGCTCCAGGACAGATCATGTCTTAGGTAACAATATAAGTCTTAACAAATTTAAGAAAATTTAAATTATACTAAGTATCTTTTCTGACCACAATTTTATGAAACTAGAAGTCAATAGCAGAAGGATTGGAAAATTCACGAATACATGGTAATTAAACAATACACTCCTAAATAACCAATCAATCAAATAAGAAATCAAAAGAGAATTATAAAATATCTTGAAACAAATTAAGATGAAAACACAATCTACCAAAGCTTATGGGATATAGCAAAAGTAGTACTAAGAGGGAAGCTTTTACTGAAATATGCCTATATTTAAAAATAACAAAGATCATGCAGTATTTGTCCTTCTGTGACTGGCTTATTTCACTAAGCATAATGTCCATGTTTATCCATGTTGTCACCTGTATCAGGATTTCCTTTTTTAAGGAGGAATAATATTGCATTGAATGTATGTGCCATTTTTTAAAAATCTACTTAACACATTGATAGACATTTAGGCTATTCCCTTATCTTGGCTATTGTGAGTAATGCTTCAATGATCACATACTGCATGATCCCACTTATATGAGGTACCTAAAGTAGACAAACCTATCGAAGCAGAGAGTAGAATGGTGGTTATCAAGGGCTGGGGAGAGTAATGTATGAGGGTTTTTGGTTCAAGGGATATACAATTTCAGTTACGCAAGATGAATACGTTTTAAAGATCTGCTACACAGCATAGTTCCTATAGTTAACAGTACTGTGTTACACACTTAAAAATTTGTTAAGAGGGTAGATTATATGTTAAGTGTTCCTACCACAAAAAAGTAAGCAACAAAAAGAAAACACTAAGAAGTAGGAGAAAATTTTTGGAGGTGATGGATATGTTTATTACCTTGATTATGATGATGGTTTCATGACTTTATGCATATGTCTAAACTAATCTTACTGTATACATTAAATACATGCATATGTGCAGTTTTTTGTATTAATCTAAAATAAAGGTGTTTGAAAAGGAAGAAAATGTACACCAAGATTCAAAATCCCAAACAAAATATATTAGCAAAACAATGAATACATCAAGAGTGGATAAGTCTATTCTAGGAAGATGTGGTAGGCAGAATAATAACTCCCCAAAGATGTTCACATCCTAATGCTCTAGAACCTGTGAAAATGTTACATTACATGACAAAAAGGACTTGGCATATATGATTATGCTAAAGGATTTTGAGATGAGGTAATTATTCTGGATTATCTATGTGTTGCCCAATCTAATCACATGAATCTTTAAAAACAGAGAATCTTTCCTGGATAGGTCAGAGAAATGTGATTTGAGAGGGCCTTGACTTACCATTGATGGCTTTGCAAATGGAGGAAAGGGGTCAGAAGCCAAGGAATTTTTGTGACCTTTAGAAGCTGGGAACTGCCATCAGCTGACAGCCTCCATGAAAGCAGGAATCTCAGTCTGGTAACTGCAAAGAACTGAATTTTTCCAACAACCTGAATGAGAAGGAAACAGACCCTCCTCTAGAGCACCCAAAATGGACTGTAGTCCTGCCAACAACTTAATTTTAGCCCTCTGAGAACAGTACTGGACTTCCCACCTATAGAATTATACAATAATGTTTGTATTGTTTAAGATGCTAAACTTATACAATAGAAAAGTGATGTAGAAGGTGAAAGTGATTTAACATTCAAAAATTTTAAGAGTGGAATTCAACAAAAAAAAGAAAAAAAATCTTATGATCAATAAAATGCTTGTGGAAAAATTATTTATTTGATAACATTCCATATATGTGTTTATGAAAAAACCCTTAGTTAATGAGAAAGAAACTTATTTTTACTAAGGAAAGAAACTTCCTTAATGTGATAAAGGTTGTTTTAAAAGAGCTACATCAGGCCCAGTGCAATGGCTCATGCCTGTAATCCTAGCCCTTTGGAAGGCTAAGGCAGGAGGATCAATTGAGGCCAGGAGTTCAAGATAAGCCTGAGCAACGAAGCGAGACCCCATCTCAACAAAAAATAGAAAATCTATTTCTATTTTTGGCACATGCCTGTAGTCCTAGCTACTAGGGAGGCTGAGCTAGGAGGATCGCTTAAGCCCAGGAATTTGAGGTTGCAGTGAGCTATGGTGATGTCACTGCTCTGTAGCCCAGGCAACAGAGTGAGACCCTGTCAGAAGCAAAGGAAGGAAGGAAGGAGAAAGGGAAGGAAGGAAGGAAGGAAGGAAGGAAGGAAGGAAGGAAGGAAGGAAAGAAAGAATTACATAAAAAATTTTCCTAAATGGTGAAATGTTAAAATACTTTTCTTAGAGAATTAAAGTAGGCAAGAATGCCCACTATTACCCCTTTTAAATGAAGATAACTCTGGCCAAATAAGAAAAGAAGGGGTCAACATGGTAGATTGATTGCAAAATTTGCCCCAATCCTCTTTTTCTCTCTTGATCTATGCTTTTGCAAGAAATAGAGTCTATTCTTGTTCTCTTGAATCTGGGTAGGTTTCGTGAATTTTTTTGGCCAATAGCATATGGTAGAAGTGACAGGATGACAGTTCCTGGGACTGGCCTCAAAGTGCTTTGCCTGCTTCTATTCTCTCTCTCTTAAACCCTTGCTTTCACTACGTGAAAAAGCCTGAATTAGTCTGTTATATAAGAGAGACTCTGACTAGCAAATCTAAGAAAATATATGATCAACTGACACCCAACTGATCCCAAGCCAGGCGAGAAAGCCTAACCAAGGTTAGCAGAGCCACTTACCTGACCCTCAGCTGACTGTTAATACATGAGTGAGCTCAAATGAGACCAGAATAAAGTCCTGGTTATCCATAGATTCATGAGCACTAATTTTATTTTATATGTTTAATTTTTTTCTTCCCTCCTTCATTTTTCTCTGTGGTACATCTGACACAATACATAGCTTTACTTATTCTTTACTTATTCATTTTTTTTGTGTGTTTTCAGGCAGATTTTTTAAAATTTTATTTTAATAGATTTAGAGCATACAAATGATTTTTTGTTACACAGACGATTTGTATAGTGGAGAAGTCTAGGCTTTTAGTGTACCTGTCACCTGAACAGTGTATATTGTACCAAATTGTTCATCCTGCGCCCCTGCCCAGCCTCCCCCTCTGAGTTTCCAATATCTATTGAGTAACTCTGAATGACTATGCATACCCATTTCATAGCTTTCACTTATAAGTGAGAACATAAAGTGTTTGGTTTTTTGTTCCTGGGTTACTTCACTTTGGATAATAGCCTTCATTTCCATCCATGTTGCTGAAAAAGACATTATTTAATTCCTTTTCGTGGCTGAGTAGTATTCCATGGTACGTGTATATATGTGTGTGTGTGTGTGTGTGTGTGTGTGTGTACTCCCCACAATAGTATATATCACATGTAATAGTATATATAATATTACATATAATTTATACGTGTGTGTGTGTGTGTGTACACACACCTCCCCCCACAATTTCTTTATCCACTCATCAGTTGATGGACACTTAGGGGTTGGGTCCATATCTTTACAATTGTGAATTGAGCTGCAATAAACACATGAGTGTGAATTCAGGTGTCTTTTTTATAAGATGACTTCTTTTCCTCTTGGTAGATACCCAGTAGTGGGATTGCTGGATCCAATGGTAGACCTACTTTTACTTCTTTGAGAAATCTCCATACTATTTTCCATAGAGGTTGTACTAATTGACATTTCCCACCAATGGTATAAAAGTGTTCCCTTTTCAACACATCCATGCCAGCATCTATTGTTTTTTGACTATTTAATAATGGCCATTCTGACAGGGATAAAGTAGTATCTTATTGTGGTTTTAATTTGCATTTCCCTAACGACTGGTGATGTTAAGCCATTTGTTTCTCTTCTTTTGAAAACTGTCTGTTCATGTCTTTTAATGGGATTACTGTCTTTTTTCTTATTGATTTGTTTGAGTGACTTATAGATGCTGGATATTAATCTCTTTTCAGATGTATAACTTGTGAATATTTTCTCCCATTCCACAGGTTGTCTATTTACTTTCTTGATTATTTCTTTTGCTGTGCATAAGCTTTTCAGTTTAATTAAGTCCCATTTATTTATTTTTGTTTTTGTTGTATTTGCTGTTGTGGTCTGAGTCATAAATTCGTCACCTAGGCCAATGTCAAGGATAGTATTTCCTAGGTTTCCTTCTAATAGTTTTATGGTTTCAGGTCCCACATTTAAGTCTCTAATCCATCTTGAATTAATTTTTATATATGATGCGAGACAGGGATCCAGTTCATTCTTCTGCATGTGCCTATCCAATGCTCCCAATTCAACAACCATTTATTGAACAAAGTGTCCTTTCCCCAGCATATGTTTTTGTCTACTCTGTCAAAGATCTGTTGGTCGTAGGTATTTGGCTTTATTTCTGGGTTCTCTATTCTGCTTTATTGGTCTGCGTGTCTACTTTTATACCAGTACCATGCTGTTTTGTTTACTATCACCTTGTAACATAATTTGAAGCCAGGTAATGTGATTTGTTCTCCAGATTTGTTCTTTTTGCTTAGGATTGCTTTGGCTATTCATGCTGATTTTTGGTTCCATATGAATTTTAGGGTTGTTTTTTCTAACTCTGTGAAAAATGGTGTTAGTATTTTGATAGGAATTGCACTGAATCTGTAGATTACATGGGCAGTAAGTGTGTTTTAACAATATTGATTATTCTAATCCATGAGCAGGAGATGCTTTTCCATAATCAGTTGTTTTAAGTCATTCAGTTTAGGGTGCTTTGATATTCAACATTATTGGGATAATGGATAACTGATAAAGAAGATTAAGGTGTTAATCTTAAGTTATCATCAAAAGGATGATAACTTCTATTAACTGGTTATGATGGAAGAGAGCATCAAACAAATACTAACTGAATAGTGATGGAAACATGATGATGTTCAAAAAATTAATAAGGTGTTTATGAAATAAGGGAAAGCAATAATATATTTAATGCATATTGCAATAATATATTTAGCTTATATTGCATTTTCTGGTGTGGAGAAAAAGAAGGCATTTCAGAAGTCTGCCTCTGCTAAAATCTGACAAATTTAACTTCTTTCAACGCTCAGTGCCCATTGTTCTTTGCCTCTGCACTACTACATTTATCTTGAAGAAAGGAGGACCAAGGAAAATAAGTACTCCCTACCTATCCATCTTGATAACTTAATGCTTCCCTATGCCTGCAGCATTGCACATTAACGTTTTGAGTAAAATCTATAGGTCAATAAATATCCTGCTTGAAACACAGCGCCAATCTCTCATGTACTGTAAGGTACACTTTCTCTTCTAACCAAAATTTTAGACCCTAAATTTATTTTTTTCCAGATGATTCTGACAATATGCTGCATGATAGAAAACAAGCCATATGTTAGTTATGCTTGCACACAACCCAATAAGCATCAGCGTGAACTACTACTTGATCGATGACCACATTAATGTAAATATATCTTCATTATAAATCTATGGACTACAGGATCTTTGAAAAAATAATTCTAATATCACATTATCCACAAAAGGAAAATAAATTACAAAGCAAAGTTTTTCACATTCTAAAACACAGATAATAATATTTCTTGCCACTACTTCAGAAGAACACTACATAGAAGTACCTATCCAATTAGAGACATTTGTCCAATATGATTAGTTAAGATTACAAATAATTGCAGGAATGTGTGTTTACATAAACAGTTGCATTTGCAATACGACTTAGGGGAAGTTACTTAAACACTCTGAGTTTCAATTTCTTTTCTTGTGGAATATACTAATGGCAATTACTAAGGTGAAGAGAAAGTCATGGATAGGAACTTGCTCCTTTTCATGCATCAGATACTATGCTCAGCACTTGAGAAACGGGTGCCTTAGTTAATTTAAATTTACTCACAATCTTATCTAAATGAAGTAACAGAATGTATGGAAATATTTTATTATAATACTCATTCAAATGGGTACATGATAAATGCCAGCCCATATTATATTCCATGTTATTGGAAATGAGACAAAAATTTCGTTATTTCTGCTTTTATTGGTGTCCACTTCAACACTTTAAGCTCAAAAGATCCTAAACCATCCCAATCACTGCAAGGTAAGATGTGTTGGATTAGATTACCTTTACTTTCTATCAAGCTCATTGGCACTCCTTTGTAAAATTCCTTAGAAAAGAAACCACATCACATGCATCAAAAGTCTGTGCCACATGGCCAAACAGAAGAGAGGTTAATATAAGAATTCTTAGTAATTTATCTTCGTAGCCCTGTAATTGTTCTTCTCAAAAAAGAATGAAATATCACCATCAAAGTTGGTATAACTTTTGGCTGCCTTACAACTTCTAGATGGATACCTAGATCTCATGGTCCGATATGCTGACCAGAAATAGTAAATCTGTCAAAACACAGTAATTGAACTCAACTGAATTGATATGCTCCTTTAATTCGTGCGACACAGTGAAACAGTAAACTTTACTACTTCCCCTTTTATAGTCTTGCAAACCCCTTATTCACCCCACATTTAATATTTATCTTTCTTTCCCTTTTTCAAGAAAAAAAAGTAATAGCAAAGAAAGCAATTTGTGGCAGTTATCTATCTTAAGACACATCAAGATTTGTAAGCAAATTTCCCAGAATTAGTAATATTTACAAAGATTCCATAAGACCATTTGTTCAAAAATGTGTTGACTTGCTGTGAAAGTTGCTATTAAAAAACACAGCAGGACCTATCCTTTTTAACATCCCTTAATGCAATAATGGAGCTATGAGTGGACCTCACCATGGCCCAATGTATCTGCCCTAAGAGAAATAAAGGGAGTCAGAATGAATATCACCTGTGGTAAATGTCTTCTACAGACATTGTAAAAAAAAAAAAAAAGCAGGCTTGAGATGTGCTCACACGTACAAAACGTAGAGATAAAAGATCACAAGCAGACAAATAAAACAATATGTTAATATATAAATATTTTCAAATAATCCTAGAGTGGTCTCTAGGCATATCATGAATGTTCTAAAAGTTTTGTTTCATTGCTAGCCATGAAAAGGAGTACTAGCCTATAGAAAGGTATGAAGTCTAATTTTGCCAAGTCTGTAATAATATCAGTTTCCTAATATGTCTGTGCCAAGCTGCAAATTCTTTAAAGGAACATTCCTGTGTTTACATCACTTTATAGTGGTTTTCAGTAAATCAGATGTCCCCACCTTATTGGTACTGGACTTAGACAATATGAAATAAAACAATCTAATCACATTTTTCCTTGCAAGAAGGAATAACTCACACACAAAGAAAAGGTGTGTACCATGCCATGTTTATCTGGAGCTTGCCATGTATATCTCAAGCTTATTCGACATTTTCACATTCATAGGAAAATCAATAATTCTGCACCCACCTTTTTCTATGAAAATAAAGACCATCATTTTTAATTATTTTTCTATGGGGTAACTAAATATAGAGAAAAGGCAAGGTTTAGTTTAAATATCATTGAGGAATGAGTAAATATAATATTGTCTGCCTCCAAAGAACCATTGTAATGATCTGAAAGAGGCATGGGAATAAACAGGAGATTTTAATCTTTATTTCCACACTGCAAGTATCGACATGGACTCTTCTGTCTATCTTCACTGACACTAAGCTCTCAAGATTGTATCGTTAAGCATTATGATCTATGGGTCTTGTAAATGCCCAGCTCTGTGGGTAAATGCAAGCACTCTGAATTTCAACCTCATGTGTTTTCTTTATAGGTCTGTGGATATTGCCTCTGAGATCTAGTTATATTTCCCAGTATGTCAGCATTTGGTGTAAATTCACTCAGTAGTAGTCAGCAGGTTGCAATTGTTGGGAGTAGGGTTCTAAGAACCAACATAGGGAAAGATGAAGCTTCCTGTTCAGAGGTCCATGTGAGCAATAAGAAAGTCTTTTGGCTCCAGTTCAGGGCTATTGTCTTTGACCATCATGCAGGGGGCAGTGGAAACTTCAAGCATACAGCAGTAACAAAGCAACAAAACAACACAAAGGAAACTTGCCTTGAGATTGGCTGAATATGACCAGACAATGTGAAAACACCACAAATTTTCTTCCACAGTACAATGAAACAATATTTACCAAACTAACACGTATATATATGTGCAAGTGTAATAAAAAAAGTAATATTTTAGAACACTGAAAATTTTCCTTTTCAGCTAGAACAAAAGTAAAATGATCTCTCTCTCTCTCTTTCTGTCCCTCTCTCCCCTCCCTCGCACCCCACCAAGCATAATAACCAATAGCTTGTTTTATAAAGCATTCCAAATTAGACATTAAAGTCAGAATACTTGTTACTTCTATTGATATTTTTCTTTATAACTTTAAAGAAAAAAAGTTAACATCAACAAAAATGGTACTAATATCACCCATATCCCCTCTCTTAACCCAAATTTCATCATATATTCACCTCCATATATAAACAAATATATTTTTACATACTTGTAATAATGACAACTAAAAAAGGCAGTAGCTGCTTTCACCTGTCAGGCAATATGGACAATAATTACCTACATGTGCCCCAGGTTCTATATATTGTCAATGTGATTTCAAATCCTTAATAGTCATCTAATTTTTATAAGTGTTACAAATTCCAAAGGTTAAAATGTATCTTAAATATCTAATATAAATATATGTTTCATTATAGCTACCTTGCAAATGCAGAAGTTTCAACCGTAAAGAGGGGGTAATTGGATTCAAACCCCTTCCCAAAGAAATTCAACTGGAAAAGTGATTTAGCCTCTCTAAGCCTGTATTTCTTTATTTGCAAAACGAGAATAACATTATTTTTTATTTATAGCATTATTTATTTACCACATAATATTTACTTCATGGAAAATGCCTAGGAAATATTATCAGTATAGTACTTAAGAAGTAAATAGAATTTAAAAGAGCTGATTACAACTGCAAAATGGGGCTGTTATTGGGGCAATGTGGGAAGAGATGCTGTCTTGTTTCCTTATCTTTGTTTGTGATGAATACAGCACTACTGAAATGTATAAGGATTAACAGAAATACACTCAGCTAAGTAAAATTACTTTGAATAAAGTGCCCTATTTGAAAGCATAGCACCACATAAGAAAAAGAGTTTTAAAGTTTTTGAATAAGTGACTTTGAAACTATAAATTTGTTTTTTAAGTAACTAAATGAGAAAGATAAATATATCTTTTCAATTAATTTCATTTTTTCATTACTTTTTCATATGGAGTGCTTTCCAATTACTGATATGTCAAAGAAATATAGTCATTAGTTTGTCTCTGTTTTCTAACATAACGTGCTTCTCTTCCAGGCACCTACTCTATTTTTCTCTTATCCCTGAATTGTTTAAGCTGCCAAAAAATAGGTTCTTGGCATTAACTTTCATGACACTTAAAATTTTATAAGCTTTACTTATAATTACAAACTGTGCAATTCAGAGAGTTATTGGAAAGTACAATATAAACAAAATGTTACATATACAATAAGTAAATACATCAAAACAATTTTTTATTTATGAAGATTAGACTTAAAATTATAATATATTTTCCTTATTTATATTGAAATAAATTTGAAAAACTTAAAACTTTTGGAGACTTTTTTTCTATTTCCAGGTTTATCTTATCAATTTATTGAACTACCACTGTTGGGACTTTTTATCACTTCTACATTATTTCACTAAGGAAAATCTCTTTCACAAGAATTCTGTATGTTAATCACAAATAGATTGTTTACAACCATCTAATAGATTGTTTAAAACTGTTGAAAAACTGTTGTCCAAGAGTTCTATTTTATTTTATGCAACAAAAATGAAAAAAGACTTGGAGGACAAGTATACACTATAACAGTTAATGATACCTTTTTCCTGGTTTGTTGGAATATTACTTTTTATTTATTTTATATGGAAGCATTAAGGTGAAATGCTAGAATGTTAGTATCAAATGACAGAACACTTTGCTTTTCAATTTTCGTGCTTTGGAGCAGTCTACATAAATATAAATAACATGATTTTAAGTAAGAGAACAAAGATTGATTTAAATATTTTATATACCTGTAGACTTTTGCTTCATTTAAAGCTACAAACAACAGTATAATTTTCAAAATCTCTCTTACAGAAAAGAATTTTTTTTAGCAATCAATTAACAGATTTGAATCTAATGTATATATTTGATTTGACTTGGTATGAGTAATTATTAGATAAAAAATCAGATTGCAATTATGAGGATACATACATATGGAGAGACATTTAATATGTTACACATTAAATTAAATTAGAAAATACTTTTATCCACAGCCAATATTGAATGTAGAAATAGGAATTATATGTTTGTAGCCTTGGTTCTATTATTTTTACTATAATAAAAATATAGCGTTAGTGTTCTGCTATAAACTTTTTCTATCCAGAAACACTGAAGCACATCCTTTGCAGAAAACATATCCTTCCTTCCCTCTATGAATTTTGACAAAATAGAGGCTCTTCAAAGAAACAGATAGTGAATCAATGGCATTATAATTACACTCAAAATTACATACTTTCTTCTCTAAATATGTGATATAGCAAGAAAATTAAATGGCTGATGGCATGAGACAATTACTTGGGATTATAGACTTTAGGGCAAAGCCAGAAATGGAAGCTATGTCACCTCACAGAAAGATTAGTGATCTATTTAAAATCCAATATCTTTTTTTCTTCATAAAACAAAAATACATTGTCACAAAACACACACACACACAAAACCTTTCCAGGAGGATTCACAAGTAATCAATACTAAGCTCTTGATTTATGTTCCTAAAGCTTGATTTTTCTCTCCTCCCTCCCTCCCTTCTCCTTTTTTACCTTCCTGCCTGCCTGCGGGAAGGCCTGCCTTTCTTTTTGTTCCCTCCATCTCTCCTCTGCACCTTACATTCTCCTTCTGTCTGTCCGCCTGTCTCTTTCTGGTTATTTACCTGTTGTTCTTTATTCCCCACACCTGCCTGTGTATACTCCGCTCTGCATTTCTGGGACTGAGAATCTGCACCATGCATTTCCCTGGCGGGTGGCTTCCTACTAACTCCTGATAACAGGAAGCACTGGCAAGAAATCAAGTGGCAAGAGGAATAGAGAAGATACCATCTTCTGGTTCTGATAGGTAATAGTTGCCACCTATACCAGGAGTCTGCTAGCACTACGACGTGGCGGAGGGCGGGGGGGGAGTGGCGGGGAGAGAGGAAAAGAGAGAAGGAAGGAATTGGCATCTGGCCTTTTTGATGGCTCTAGCTTTGGCTGAAGCAGCACCTCTTCAGTGGATCCAGAACCCGCCATGATAATTTCCCTCACTGGACGTTGCTTGTTATCTATGTATGTCTATCCCTCTATCTACCTATTTATCTATCCATTCATCTATACATCTATCTGTCCATTTATTTATCATCTATCAATCCATCACATCCCCTTATCTACATATTATTTCATATGTCATAGAAAAACATAAGTGAGTGCAATGTTTTATAAACATGTATGTTCATATAACAACATATTGTGGATATCTTTACATGTCAACATACACTCCCCCAAAATGCCTTTAACAATATACATTTGCAATAATTTATTTATTTTATAATTGAACATTGAGCTCTTTCCAAGATTTTATTATTATAGACAATATCACAATCCTATTGGTAATTTTTGCACACATATTTATTGCTAATGTTCTAGAACAGGAATTACTACATCAAAGGAAGTTATTTTAAATACCTTTACTACATATAGACATATTTTTCTACAAAGGGTTACATCAAACTTACTCTTCCTTTGGAAGTGAATTGGAATGATTGTTTCCCTCATACTCTTGCTTCAAATATTTTTCTTTATTTTATAATCTAGAGTTATATTGGTAAAAATTTTATTGTTTTGATCTCTAATGAGGCAGACTGTATCTGTCATTTATATTTCTTCTTTTTTAAATTACTTGTGATGACCAAGCAAACTATTGGAATGTTTGCTTTATTTTTCTTATTTAAAATTTTTCATTTTTTTCCAAAGTGCACAATAACCTTTGTTTTCCTTAAGCGTTGATCTTTTTATTTTTTAAATTTTTTTAGATTTTCTTTTATTATAAGAAACATTCATTATTAAAATAAAAAAGGTATTTTAAGTATATGTTTTAAACTACATTATATATTTACATTTATCTTTCTTTTTCTGATGATTTTATCTCTTCTTATCAGGCTCAAAAGACCTTTCATTATATGCGTCTACAAAAATCTACAAATATATTTTCTTCTTATAACCCCACCATTAATCTATTTTACTAAAGTCAGAAGTTCATATTTGATAAATTCTTTTTCCTTATATTATATATTAAGTTCTGTTGATTCTATTTCTGAAATGTTCCCCCAATCCACCCACATCTCATATCATCGGGATCACTCTCCTCTATACTATTATTTCCTATCCTCTGAAATAGTGAAATAGGCTTCAGGCTGGTCTTTCCAGCTCCACTCTTGCTTCCTAAATCCATTACCCACAATCTGAATAATTATTTTACAAATATAAATGGAATGGGACTCTTCTACCTAACACCCTTTAATGGTTTACCTTCTCTCAGACTTAAACCTAAACCCTCCCCATACTCGACCTGGGCACTACCAACACCTCCAAACTCATCAGATAAAACAGCTTTCAGTCACTAACTTCCTATCTGGCTTTCAGTTACTTCCCAGAAAACACTAAACTCTTTGCCACGTTAGGACTCTCCTCTTATTCCTTTTCCTTGTAACATTCCTTCCCTGGTTCTTCATATCAATTTGGTCACAACCTAAACTCCAACAAAACCTTTAAGACCTGCCTGCTTTTCTCTATTGCATAAGTCCATTTATTCCCTTCATAAAAACCTATTTATTTTATTCTTTCTTTTATATGTGTGTTATCTATCTACCTCACAAGAATGTAAGTAGAATGTAAGATTTTTGAGAGTAGAAATCCGAACTATGTTGTTCACTAAGGTGGTAAAATCTTATCATAATGCCTGACATAAAGTAGATGATCAATAAATGAATATTTGCCTAAAGAAGGAAAAAGAAAAACAGAATGAATCTTCACTTTTCAAATGAGGAAATTAAAGCTTACAGAAATATTTTTTAAAAATTTAATGTTAAACCATCATTTTTTTAACTAACTTAAAAAGTGGATTTTTTTTAACAGTTCAGTGATTATTGCAAAGAAAGCAGACATTCTTTGTAGCTTCAGAAGACAAAACTTTTAAAATCTAGATATCATATAAGGGCCTGTCAATGGTATTCAGACATAGTCAGTTGGAGTCCTGTCCCATGTATGGTCTTTTAAGTCACATTAACAATTTTGAGCTTCATAGTAAGAATGAGAAGTCATCAAGGTCTTTTGTTGGAAAACAATGAGATTGGATTTATTCACAAATATATGCATGCACTTTGTGGGAAGTTGAACTTGATGGCTTTTGAGATTTATTCCAATACTATGGTCCATGATTCTATGTCTTAGCATTTTAAATGTTTAGTCAATATTCTTTTAATATCCAACTAGGGGAAATTAGCAGCAAAGATTTGTGTGTGTCTATTCCCTGATAGAATCCTGTGTTTGCAGGCAAATAACATGACTCCTAAACATGGTTTTTGAAATTGTATCAATTACTTTTTTTATATTTTAATAGTATGTCTAAAATACAGCAAGGTTGTAACAGTGATTTTGAGAAACTCATTTTAAATCCTAATCTGTGAAGCATATTGCATCACATGATAAGGTACTACATATTTTTGCCTATTTTCTAGACCGTGTGTGTGGAAATACTACCATCTACCTTCACATGAGAGAGTATATAAAGTAAAAAATAAGAGAAATATGTAATTAGTATACAGAAAATTTACGCTTAAAAAATGAACTAAACTCTTCCCTCTTCTAGATCTTGATGTAGTTGGCTTTTTTTTGGGGGGGGTCACTAATGGCACCTCAGCTCAAAGAAGTCTTTTGCAACTCTTTTATCCAAGAACAACCCTACCCTCCATATGCCACCCTCTATCATATTACTCAATTTTATTATGTTTATGGAACTATGTGGATTTAACTGGCATAAGTCAATATTTTTGTCTTCATTCAATTAAGAAATCTAAGAAAAGTGTTGCCTGACAACCACAAATCAATAACACAGAAAAGATTGTGCCAACCACCCCTTGTTCTGTGGTCAGCTTGATTTTGCTTCCTCTAATATCTAGCACCAGAGGTCGTGATGTAGAACAGAAAGCATTCTGAGTGTGTACGCTGAGAGACTGATACTGTGGTGTGGTCCTTCTTTTCCTAAGTCAGCCAAGGAATTCCAATAGACCTTTATCTGAGCCACCCAGCATTAACTACTTCAATATTTACTGAGATCCTACTGTGTATAAGATGATATATGGTAGACAGTGCAGAAGACTGGAATAAAATACTCTCCCTGAATTTAAGTCACTGACGATAAAATGGGTATGAGATATACACTCCATCAAACAAAATCTACAAGTAGTGTGTTAATAGGCTGGAATAAAATGCACTAAGAATAAGAAGATGAATTCTAAATAGGGCAAGAAGTCATATACACTAAGAATATCTTCTCCTCTTCTTTCTTTTATTCTTCCTCATCATACCAATTCTACCCCTAATATCAATAGCAAAACTAGGTCTTTGTATGCTTTATCTTGATTAATCTTTACATTACTCTGGCAAGGTAAGCAATGGTAAGGCCATTTAATAATAATTAAACTCTCAGCATTGTTGCAGTACTTGTGTAAGACCACATTGCCGGTATCAGGGTCAGGATTTAAACCCAGCACTGTCCTGGAAACACAGTTTTCAGAAAAACTGGAAAAAGCATGATCTTTTATCTACCTTGCTATAATAGTGCCCACACTTCATTTTAAAGAAAGAATATAATCTGTTTTGTGGGATAGGAAGATGGGCATTTGACCCCGAGGAAACATATTAATATGATGTCATTAAAGAATATTTTATTTTTATGATGTTATTGTGTAGAGTATCTGGTAAGAATAGTAGAAAATTAAACTGAAAATAAGAGTTGGGACTAAGTCATAGATCACCTTTCAAAGGAATCTGAATTTTATTTAAAAAATATTGTGGAGTAGTTATTTTTCTTCATCAGGCAGTGACACTATGTGATATGAAATATAGTAAAAATATTTCAATGTGTGTCATTTATGAGGCATGAAATGAATATCTGGTAAATGTTGGAAAATTCAAAAAATGGGGGTGGAGTAAAGGATCTATTGGAGGATCCTCAGGACGATAGGAAGCAAGCCATAAACTGTGGCAGCAGAAAGAACACTAGATTCATTAGATTGAGAGGAAGGGAAACTTGGCTTAACCCTAATTTAGCCACTAACTAACTTGGAGACACTTCCCCCCCCAAAAAAAATGCCTCAGAGTTCTCAACTAAACAACAGAGGAATTAAAGGTCTCTAAATTCTCTGAACTCTAAAATTATACAACTTTGATGTAATGAAAGATAGAGACATATATTGCTTTTTAAATAAAACAATTTTGAGTGTAAACATACCATGATTTTATTGTATATGAAATGTGTTTGTTGCAAGGGGGAAGTAATTTCCATGAGATAGAATGGAATAATACCATTAATATACGTGCTAAATAGGAGTGAATAATATTTCTGTGACAATAATGAGCTCAAGTTAGAACATATTGACAGGTAGATGAAGGTAGACTCATTTGAAATGCCCTAGAGACAGTCACACTACAAATTAGAAACACAGGCAAATAATCCCAATTGGGAAGATAGTCTAAGGAAACAAATATAAAGCCTATATTTGAAGCCTCACGAGGCAGTTGATAAAATCTAGAGAAAGCATTTAGAATAGGAGGAAAGAATTAGCACCACGGAAACATTCCGGGAAATGTTTCAGTGGAGGGGATTGTGAAAATAAGGAAACGATAGTAAAGCTGAGAGAGAATGGTCGGTGCAATAACAGCAGATTGAAGAATGTGTACCTTTACAAGAATTGTGAAAACAGGTCCAGTTTCCCCTTGAACAACGTGGAGGTCAAAAATTTGCATATAACTTTTGTCTCCTTAGAAACTTAACTATTCCTATTGACTGGAAACCTTACCAGTAGATAACATAAACAGTCGAATAACACATATTCTGTATGTTATATGTGTTATATACTGTATTCTTACAATGAAGTAAGTTAAAGAAAAGAAAATGTTATTAAGAAATTCATAAGGAAAACATATTTACTATTCATTCAGTGTAAGTGGATAATTATAAGAGTCTTCATCCTGGTTGTCTTTCTATGGAGTAGAATGAGGGGGAGGAAGAGGAAGGGTTAGTCTTGCTGTCTCAGGGTGGGCAGAGGTAGAAGAAAATCTGCGTATAAGTGGACCCAAGCAGTTTAAACCCATGTTGTTTACAAGTGAACTTTAGTACCAAATATAAACTCTGTCCTATAGTATCCTGTGCAGCAGAAAGATTAATAAGAACAATATCCAAAAAGAAGGGATAAGGTGTTTGAAGAGGGAAGTCATTGTTGACCTGCAGCATGATTTCACTTGGTCTTAGGGCCTAAAGCCAAAGAGTAATGAGTTAAAGAGTTTTAGGAGAAATATAAAATACAGTGCGAGTATTTCAAGATATTTGGAGACATAAAAAAGGAGGAAATCTGTAAGGTCTCTTTAGTGCGTAAGCCGGATCAGTGGAAAACTTGTTAAAACTACTTTGAGCTACTTACAAGTTGATTTCCACGTACTGAGTATTTAAAAATATACATTAGACTGAACTAAATAAAATCTAATTGGGCAAAATGTGGAGAGAAACAATTATTTTTAAAATTATTGAAAATATAAAAGAAGTCAAGAATGATTAATGGAGAAAGCCAAGAGGAGAGAAGAACGGAGAGGATATCACGAATAAAATAGAGAAAATACACTGGAGATGTTATAACCTTGAAAAAAGAGGAAAAAGTAAAACAAATAAATATGCTAATAAATTTTAGGTATGCAAGGATGATGTGGCTGTAGGGGCGGGGTGAGGGCAAGGAATGCGTTCTTGGGTGACCTAGTTTCTTTTTGATGTAATTGGCAAATTTGCGTGGCAGGCATAAGCATGTTGGGCGGCCAGAAGTAAAGGTGAAGTTCCTGAGAAGGCTTTGGCATTTTGCGCACATAATGGAAAGCTGGGCCAAGGTTGGGTAGCATGAAATTCTAATGCAATGCAACAGAAGGAGTCTTCACATACCTTCTCTCTCTTCAGTTAGGCTTAGAAACCTAGGAGAGGAGAATACAAAGGGGTGACACATGGTAGACGTGTCATCAATATCAAGCCCCTTTTCCCTTGCTTCTGCCAAGAGTCATGTGCATTCACAGCTAGGCCACCGAAGTAAATTCCAAATGAAGGCTGTAGCTGGAGCACAGTCATCTGCGTAATACTGGAATTGACTAGAATAGACACCAAGATGGGGTTTATGACTTTATTGCAGGAGGAGTTTTTTTAAAAAATTATAGAAACTTTGACCTTTAAGCATTGTGATCATTGAAAGATTATGCTAGAAAGAATAAAAGAGTGAGATGCTAAAGCAGAGGAAAATGAGAGTCTCTAGGACTCTCCAGGGGATTGAGGTCTGTAAGTCCCGTCAGTGTGTGGGAGGTAACTCTTACTCCTTGCCAATAACTGAGGAACAGAGGAGACCATTCTAGGGTGTTATGTGAAGTGCAATGAGGGAAGCAGATTGCACAATAGGGAACAGGGTACCTTGTAAAGACAAAGACTATATGTAATATCTAAACTTGACCAAAGCCATAGAGCTACCTGACTTCTGGGATCATGTGAGTTTAGATCCTGAATCTTTCAACAGTGTTTAGGAGGAATTGAAACTTAGACATACTGCCTCCATTTTCGTGTGCCATATAAATAAACAAATATCACAAACATGCACTTCCCCCTACCTGAAAAAAAATCAAACTCATCACTTTGAAGTCATACCTTGTACTGAAAATCTCCTAAAAAGAGTATTTTTCATTTCTCCCCTGGAGGTTATGTGTGTTAAATTTGATATATTATAATAAGTGATAATATCATTGAGAAACATAAAGTGATTAAAATTCATTAGCTTATTAATCCTTGGAAGAGACTATATGATATAGTGGGGAAAGATATTATTTTATCCCAGGGAAAACTGAGGCATTAAGTAGGTAGCTACTATCTAGCACCAGTTTAAAAAACAAAAAGATGAAAGCTATAAATTGTAGATGGTTTTATATTGCACCTGACCTAGCTCAGAAAAAGAAAAAAAATCAAAAGAGGCAGATTCATGTTTTCCAGGCATGCCCCAGGAATGGAGGATTCTCTTTTTATGTTAATCCACTCTCTTTGAGTCAAAAGCTGACAGTGCACAGACAACAAAGGGCCTGCTAAGTCTGCTGTCCAAAAATACTCACCACAATTTGTCAGGCTTCACATTATACATGGCTTTTTACACATCACTGGCCTCTAAACATAAAAGATCCTGTTGGTTTCCCTAATTAAATAGGGTGAGATCAAAGGTTCGCCAGTGTCTATCTGAGTGTCTCACAGTATTCCAGAACTGAAAGCAAATGAGAAGTGTAGGAAAAATGTTCCGAAGTTCCAAAGATTGAGCTCTCTTTTTGTTTTCTTTACCTTTAAACAAATAATAATAAAACTGGGGCAGCCTATGAATGTTGCTCATATTTTCTTTGTTTGTGTTTTCCCTCAATCACATAACTGTTTTGACATTAGAGTTGGAGGAAACTTAAGTACAGAATATACAGGTACCAGACATCTCGTTTGTGTGGAAAAGACGGCATTGCACTAGGGTCCCGAAATGCTATAGTGAATACTTTTCTAGGTAGAAAAAGACCCTGGAACAAAGCATTTTCATAAGTCAATAATATATTATAGATGAAGATGCATTAAAATAAAATATGGCTGGCCTTGGGTGACTAAATTGCTACTTTAGACTCATGAATTCATCCATAGATTATTCACAATGGAGTTAGTGTTTACAGGAAATTCCAGTGTCAAAGGGATGATCTAATCCTGATTCCTCTGCAGTGAGTCAATATTGATTATTCTCATTAAGGGAATAATAAGTAATGAATTCAGAAAGGATTTTCTCTTTTAGGAGCATTATGCTTTGGCTAAATAAACTTGAAAAAAATTGTTAAAGCTTTAAGGAAGATATGCCAGGATGCACTCACTACCACTATTTTCCTCCAAACACATACATTGAATAATTCCAAGATTTATAAAGGTAAAAATAAAAGTTTTGAAATTAAAAAACCTTTTATCTAATAGATATTTTTTATCTGATGTGATCTTTTATATTTAATATGACTCTAAACATACATAGAAGAATTTACGTGGGTTTTTCCATGCAAACACAAAATAGGCTAACCAAAATTTTAAGTGACAAATAATTATCAATGGAAGGTTACCAGGGAAAAAAAAGTAAATGCCTCAATACTTTACTTAGCAACAAAAATTGCTTTCTTCAATATGCTCTTTATTAAAATATAATAAAAATCTCTTCTGAAAACCAGATGGTAGATGACATGATAAATTAAAGCTCAAATAAGTGCGAATAGAAAAAAATAACTTGCTGCTGACAGAAATGACATTTACAATATCACATATGTTTTTTTCTAATGAATGTAAGATGATCTTGATATTGCAAAAGACCTTTATTCCAGAAATGAAACAGCTAAAGAGCAAAAATGAGACAGCAACTTACATTTCTATAGAAATAGAAAATGCTATCTATGACCTATATTGCAATTTGAAAAAGAATATTTGAGTAGTATTGAAAAATTGACACAGGTAAAAAGAATACTGATTATTTTTCAATTAGGACCTTCTCTTAGTCTTTTTTTATTCCAATTTGTCAGACATGCAATAAAAAATAAATTTTATATCTAAAATATTTAATACTTGTCTAAGTACTTTGACTCCAGTCAAATGTGCTACAAATTATTACATTAATATTTATATGATTATGCTACAATTTAACTTACCAACATATGGAAAGGTTCCAATAAGTGCTTATGAGAACCTATGATATTCTGGGTTAACACAGACTTAATTTGAAATATTTCTCCACCATTTACCAGCTGTGTGATTTGGGGTATGTTACCAAACTACTATAATCCTTTGAATTCTTTTTCTAAAATTGGGAATTTTATTAATATATAGGGTAAAATAGTTCAGAGGTTTAAACAGGGTGATGTAAGCAATACTTAATCCAGTACCTGGAACATATTAAGCCTTCAATAAAGCATCAGTCATTATTATTATAGTTCACAGGTTATGATAAATACAGACAAAAATGTCAACTAAATACTTTGATGCTAAATGAAGACCAATTTGCTATCTCAATTTTAAGTCTAATTTCTTAAGCTGTAATGTAACCTGTTTTGGCAGATCCTCTTCGACAGTTGCTATTCGTGCCTGGCTGTGAAAACATTAATGGTCCTGCATACTGAGCAGATACTGGCTAACTCTATAAACAAAATATATAAAAATTCCAGGAATCGTTTCTTGTTAGAAATGGCCATTAAACTGCTTATTGCTTTGAAAATATTGAATCTGGGAAAATAATGCTACATCTGCTAAAAATGTACAGGGAGTAGCTGATGGCCAATTAAATATATAAATAAGGAAGAAACAAACAAGAATAATTGTGGGACCTTAATAAATCTGGTCATTGAGTGTGCTCATGACAAGCTGAAAAATTGTGATGGGATTCTGAAAAGAAAAATAAAATAGTGAATAAATGATATTGTTAGATAAATTTTAGATCTTTCATGGCCAAACTTAACAGATACCCGTGAAAATGAAAATATTTACACTGAAAACTCATATTCAGTTAGCTTTATCTCAGTGGTAGCACCTTTTCTCAGATAGGCATACGGGCAATAAATAACTGGTTGTAGTCCACCTCGGTGTTAAAACTAAAGTTGAATGCCAGACCAATTCAACAAGTAAACATTGATATAAATTAGTAATAAAAGAGCTTTTCATGTGGCCTAAGCAATAATGAGAATTTGAACCCAATATTTTTGCAAACTGATGTATAGTTACATTTTAATTGCTACTTAATGCATCAAGATGTGGGGGTTTAGTCTGGAAACTAATCTTACAGACTGTATTTACTAGACAGTTCATTGTCTTTCCTAGTTGAACAGTATTTATGTCTTGTATTGTGTATTAAAGACACATAAAAGAAACTGATTTATAAATTCATATGTATGATGTATCAGTTAAGATCCCAGCATGAAAGAGATGGTTTTCAAAGTGTTTACCTGAATCCAATCTCATAGAGGGAGTACATACAGAGGTGAGGGTAAAATTAAGGACACCAAGAAGAGATAGAGAAACAGCCTGGAAATAGCAATAGTAGGAAGTCAGTACCACTCTGAGCTGAAGGGGCAAGGAAGAGGATGCAGTGTTTATGATGGCCCAGCAGAACCAGATCAGCGGAGGAGGACAGCAAACAGGAGCTGTGGGCATACAGAAAAGAAGCCACTCCAAAACGACAAGAAAGCAGTAAGTACAGACACCCAGACCAGTCTTTCCTCATAGTTGCCATCTCCTTCAAGTGTCTCCCATTGGCTGACCCCACAGGAAAGCCAGAGGACAAGGAAGCCAACAGATACAATCTGTAGGGTTCAAACTCCTAGGGCACAGAACAGGGCATAGAAAAGCTGAGAATGAGTGCGAGGTCTGGGGTGGGAGAGAGGATAAACAGAAAATAAAAAGCACAGAGGAATAAAATGTGATTAGATTGCAAGCTTCACTTTCAAAGTGCTTGATAGTGATACTATAAAAGAGATGATAAAACTTTTCTTTATGGTAACTGTTTCGCTATATGCACAGAATTGTTTCATCCGCCACATTTCAGCTTTAAGTATTTTTTAATTCATACAAATGCATGCAATAAAGTGCAATTACAGCTCAATTAAAGTTCCAGTGCAATTAAAGCACATTGAAAATAAATGGTACAAAACAAATCTTTGGTGGTGTTTTTGTTTTCATTTACTGGGATTTGGCTCTTTAAAGTACCAATCGGTTATTAGAAATATATGGAAATATGTGTATTTGCCATGTGCTTTACCCAATAAATAAGTTATAATAACTCATTTATCAGAATACTGCATTTAAATTGTATATAAAAATCTGGGATTTGAAATGGCAAAGAGAAGGTTAAAAATAACTAATTGTACATTCAAATCGAAGGATGTACTCACTGAAGGTTTGATAGCATTCTAAGGAAAAAATTGGGAGAGCTGAAAAGATCTCAAAATGTTCAAAGATGTCTTGGACATCAAAACCAGTAAATGAATTTTAAAATACTAACACTGAATTAAACATCTGCTTTTGTTTCTAACCAAAACAATGAATGTTACATATCCACTTATCCTCTAGGTTATAGTGGATTAGAATGTCGTAAGAGGTTAGTATCAGACTGCCCTGATCAAACTCCCATAACTAAAGAATAAACAAATATTTCCTTCATTCATATCATATTAAGGAAGTCAAGATATCAGACTAAGTTATGCTAGTAACACAAAGAAGTCCACATTATTGGGTCCCATTTCTAATGTTTACAGTTTAAATGAGGAGGTGAGACTTCAGGACATAAGTATTCTATTTACACACACACACACACACACACACACAGGTACTGTAGAAGAGTTTGATAAGAACCATATATCAAATGATGAATATTCAGGAAATAAGAATAAAGTGGCATTTGCACTGAAATTGACAGAGGTGTAATAATGAGCTCGAAAGAGGAGAAGGACACTTCAAGAATGGAAAATAGGGTAAAAATAAAATTAGTTGAAGAAACTATATATACACATGCATATACACATCATTTTAAAGGCACTATATAAACATTATTTTTCTAGAAAAGAAATTTTCAAGGAAAGCAATCCATAGTATACATAGATCATTTTGCAAAAGCAGCCTTAATCTAATTGTGAGTGAATTTACAATGGTGATTACCCTAAAGGCATAATCTGGAATTCATCCCACAAGCAACAGGGAATGATTAAAGCTATTTCTGCTAAGGAATGGCCTAATGAAAGAGTTTTAGGATGAATTGGACCAGTTAGAAAAAAGAAGCAGAGAATAAGACATTTCCAGAGGGATGTGAAAGACCAAAGTTGTAAAAAGTAATGGTTATGATTAAAAAAAAGGGAGGAAAATATCAAAAATATTTAGAAAAATAAGGTAGTCTTGCTCTTGTTTAGAAACAAATGAACAGTAGGTATGTAAAAAAGGGAGAAATATGAAAGATGACTCCAAACATCTCCAGTCATGGTTTGATATAATCCAAGCAGTGGAAACAAGGGGAAGATGGCAAGAGACTGCTCTCGCTTTTAAGTAAGGTTCCTTCGGGCCAAATCAATGGACGCCCTCCATGTATTGCCTTAGGAATTTCCGTGTCCTGTTTCCAGAATGCATAAAACCCAAATTGTAACTAGACTACTGCAGGCACATTTTCCAAGGCATCGAGGCCATGTTGGGCAATTCAAAACATTCAGCTCAAATTACTCTTAAATCAGTTTACAGGTTGGGTCTTTCCATTAACAACGCGAGCTGAATTGAATTTTGAATTTGATTTTGTTTGTTTTTTATTGATTGCAAATTCAAAATCATGAATTTTTCTCTGTCTAATGAAAACTTTGTACAGACCAATGTCTCCCTTTCCCTGTCACCACCTCTTTCCACCCCAGCCCCTGATAAGAATCATTCTACTCTCTCCTTCGATGAGTTCAACTTTTTTAGATTCCACGTATAAATGAGATCATATGGTGTTTGTCTCTGTGCCTGATGTATTCCTTAAATAACGTCATAGGTTCATCTATGTTGTTGTAAATGACTGAATTTCTGTATACTGAAAACTATATAACATTGATGAAATAAATTGAAGATGACACAAATAAATGGAAATATATGCCATATTAATGGATTAAAAGATTTAATAATGTTAAAATGTCCACACTAGCCTAAGCAATCTACAGATTCAATGCAATACTTATCAAAATTCCAATGTCATTGTTCACAGAAATAGAAAACGATCCTAAAATTCTTATGGAAGCACAAAAGACTCTGAACAACCAGAGAAATTTAACCAAAAATAAGAAAGCTAGAGGCATCACATTACTGGATTTCAAAATTTATTACAAAGCTATAGTAATCAAAACAGCATGGTACCGGCATAAAAATAGACACATCGACTCACTGAGTAGGACACAGTGCTCAGAAGTAAACCCACACATCTAGGGTCAATTGACTTTAAACAAAGGTACCAAGAATAGATAATGGGGAAAGGACTGTCTCTTTAATAAATGGTAATGGGAATACTGGATATGCACATGCAGAGAATGAAAAAGGACCCTTATCTCACCACTTCTATAACAGTCAACTCAAAATGAATTAAAGATTTAAATGTAAAGGGAATTTTTAATCTTCCTGCATTCCATGGTCCCAACCTGATGCTTTAGGGCAATTTTGGAAAAGTTTTGGCCCCAGATTAAGGAGTATTCCTTAGAATGATATTCAAGCTCATATGCTATTATAAACATGTTGAGTGTCCCCTGGCTCCCAGGGTTCTTTGAGGTAGGACAGAAGTGGTGGTGGTATGAGGAATAGAGAAGGATGGTCATCTCACCTTGCTTATTATTTACAACCTAAATCTGAGTTGAAGATTCTGATTTTCCCTTTCTATTTTGCCAGAAATTTTCCAAAGTTCTAAGTCCTGGAGAAAAAACATTTTGATCACTTTGACCTTGTTTGTAGCCAAATACTAAGTCTAACATAAACACTTTCAACATTGGCTTTAATTATGCAAACCACAAAAGATAAAATATATTTAAATTTTACTTTTCTCTATGACTTTAGAGGAAAATTGTCTTTTGTATGTTGCAAGACAATATACACAATATAGTGAGAAGGAGTCAAGGACATTAATGCACTAAGAAAAGGCACTGTAGTGTAGTTTCAGATGCTGAGTCAGGAACTTTATTTGTCTTGTAGTTGTTCTTATCATGCTAATATTTTTTATTATAAACTTAGGAAAGGTTTCACATATCTCTGGATCCTTATCTCTCCTCTCACACGATTGTTTTAAGGATAAAATGAAAAAAAAAATGAAGACATGTGAACTACTTTGAAGAATATAAAACCGTATACACTGATGATCTCTCTACAGAGAAAATATTGATAGCTCTTCCAGTCACTAAATACTTGTAATTCTTTTAGCAAAATTCAATCTGTGTGTCAAGAAAACAGAGCTCGGGCTTAATAGTTCAAAAGAGAGTACTTATTATGGCAACTATAAGTTACTAAAGTTTTGGATGTGCTGAAAGGCCAAAACAGAGATCAGGAAGCAAACCAAAGATTATCAGGAGGTCTCTGCCTGATATACCCAACTCTATAGGAATCCAAGTTCAAAGAGAGAAGTTGGTGTTACAGAACCTGGAGCCACCAGCTGGCTGCTTGGCTAGAAAAAAAGACTGACTAAGGAGAAAGGGGGTTTTGATTGACAGTCGGAACCCCTAAGGAGATGTAGCCACTGCTGGGGATGTTGCCTAAAACAGAGAAGTTGTGGAAGAGAAGCCCTGACTTCTTAATTCTTCCTGCCAGTGCCTTTTATTGGGGTAGATTACACAGAAGCTTGTTGACAAGAAAGATCTGGGAAAGTACATTGCAGGGATCAGCTCACTACAAAACAGGGAAATCAGGGCGGGGTGAGGAATGGATCTGAGGGCAATGTATCAGCATAGACAGAAAATAAGATAAAATAATCAACTTGAATGCAAGAAATTACCATCTGATCTAGTTAAGAAACACAAGCTTAAAATCAGTAAAGTTATACTAATCTGCCTTGTTTAAGTAGATGGGCCTTGAACATGACCAAGATCTGTATCTGTCAATACAATATCCATATACAATTGAAACTCTTCTCTTTAATTCATGCAATAATTCTCTCTTATCTGGAAGAGTTTAATAATATAAAATCCCTCCAATACATCACCCATATCACTGGTGGATGCAGTGGTGATTCAAAATTTAAATATAATCATGGCAAATATTTGATTAAAAGCTTTCAATTCACTGGATGTTATGTTGATTACAGGATTATGACCAAAATATTTACAAGGCATTCTTCAATGTCCAGAGTTTAACCCTTGCCTACCACCGTAACCTATCTTACACTGATCTCCACCCACATTCAAAGTGCCAGCCACACCATATTATTTACAATTTACAGAAAGTACCATTGTATTTTTCAATGTCTAAGCCATTCTCACAGGTCCCACTTTGGAATATCCCTCACCTTGTCCAACCTCCTAACACATAATAATATTCCAATATTTCATTCACATATCAGATTTTCTATGAAATCTTCTGAAACCATCTTGCTAAGTAGTTGATCACAGTGGGTTTTTTTCCACTGCTGGTCCTAGTACATCTGCAATAACAATTATAATAATAGTAGTAGGATGCCACACCAGACAATAAAATTAGATTTTTTATTTTTCCCTACATTGAGAAGCCAAATGCAAAATAATCTTTAAATGGAAATCCTTTAGAAGATTATTGAAATCACCTTAGAGTTTCTAGGGTTACGTTCCTTCAGAAGAGTAATGTAGGATTACAGGTTTAAGGATAACCCTCCTTGGAAGATGGAAAAATGGTCCAGATTCCAAGGGGAAAAGAACTCCAGGGAGATTATGAGGACATGACTACTGAATATACAGATGTTGGGGACATTACTAAATTTGGAACCAACATTCTTGGGACAAAGGAGCATTCTAATTAACATCATTGAATGGAAATTCATAGATCTGGACTGTAGATTTGCAAGACCAGCCATGGTCATGGCAGAAGGTTACAATGGAATGAACTGTATTCTCACTGAAGAATCACCACAGCATTGCCTAGAATGATGACCAGTGAGAAGTCACTGTGACACTGACCCAATATCTTCAGCCTCTATATGGAGGACTTCTACAGCTGTGGCTGCAGGAATCAATAGCAGAAATGGGCAATTCAGGCTCTAATTCATCCTCTACTTGGTTATAGAGGCTGGACCACTTCCTGTTTAGACACTCAGGCCACAAGAGGAATTAAAGTAAATGCAAGTGGAGTTACCTAATATGGTATCAGGCCATTATGGGCTTGAACAAGTAAATGGAAAATTAAATAAATATGTTCAGAATTTTTATGCTAAAGTCATACTGCCAAAATTTATACTACTTAAATATTACTTAATTATAACTCACTGTTTACATGTCTACCCCTTTCTCTCAACTCTAATTTTTTTGAAGATAAGACATAGATTTTATTTACTTAGTATCTCAAGTGTCCTTCACAGTTTTTGGAATCTGTTAGAGAATCTGTGAGATTTCACTAAAGAAGAAATCATTAATAAAAAATGAATTATTTTCCTAATCTCACTTTTTTGAGGCAAATTCAAAGATGGTAACAATACTAAAATCATCTTTACCTACATTGATAGAAAAAGAAAAAAATCAAAATATAAATAAAGACAATTATCTGATCAGTATTTTTAGACAATATCTGCAGTATTTTCCAAATAGGTTCAGTGAAGAATTTCAAGGTTAGAAAGTAAATTATATAATCAAAATTAGAAACCTATAATTTTAGCTACTCCTATCCATACCATACAGATAAACAGTTGATAAAAGATAATTAACTTCTCTGGTCTGTGGAGTCAAGGTACATGGTCCATTATCTGAGTCATTCATTTTCTAATATCATTTAAAGACAAAATTAAACCTCTATGGAAAGTAATATGGAGATACCTCAAAGAACTAAAAGCAGAACTGCCATTTGATCCAGCAATCCCACTACTGGGTATTTATCCAAAGGAAAAAAAGACATTCTATAATAAAGACATCTGCACACGAATGTTTATAGCAGCACAATTCACAATTGCAAAGATGTGGAAACAACCCAGGTGCCCATCAATAAATACACGAGTGGATTAATAAAATGTGGTATATGTATACCATGGAGTATTACTCAGAAATAAAAACAACGGTGAATTAACACATCTGTTATTATCCTGGATGGAGCTAGAGCCCATTCCTTGATGCGAAGTGTCACAAGAATGGAAAAATAAGCACCACTGGTACTCACCATCAAATTGGTACTAACTGATCAATACTTATGTCACACATGGCAATAATATTCATCAGGGGTGGGGAGGCGGGAGGGGGTGGAGGGGATGGGAAAACTCTCACTGAATGGATGCGGGGAGCACAGTTTGGGGGATGTCCACGATTGTAGCTCTGACATGGGCAGTGCATGGGCAATATATATAAACAAACTGGTGTATCCCCATAATATCCTGAAATAAAAGAAAAAAAAAAGATAAAATTACTAAATTTATGTGTGATAAATTTTATAAACTTTTTGCAATCTTTAGATAGTTATGAACTTGCACCATCACTTCAGTTTTACATGGCTAAAGACAAAGACACAATTTTATAATAAATAACAAAGTGTCATAAAAGAAAGGATGAGGGATACTGTTACAAAGTTTCTTTAAAATATCTTCAGTATTTTTGGTATCTGTAAACAAGGCTTTTCTGCAAATTGTCCAGAGAACAAATTGCTAAAATAGAGGAATTGTAATAAAAGGCAAGAAGAGACAAGAGGACATGTGATGATGAAGGGAGGCGCTTGAAGAAAATAGCCTACTCAAGAGCATGAGATGTTCGGAAGCCAAGGGACTGTACTTATCTTCAGTAAAGCAAAAGCTTCATTATTGAAGGCTAGCAAGAGATGAGGTAGGAAAAGCAATACAACCCAACAGTCACTTAAGTGGGAAGCTCAAGTCCTCTAGTCTGCTGGGATAGCTTGTTTTTAGGCTTTAAATAAAACCACTAGTGCAAATGTCAAAGAAAACTCATTTTTTTCCTCTGCAGTTTTCCAGGGATTCTAAGAGACCTTAAATTTTTCATTCTCACTTCTGCCTCATTTGCTGCTTGTGCTTACTTCTTAATTTCTGCAAGTTCTATTTACCTCCAAATTGTCCCTTTTTTGGGAGACACACCAACCGCTTAAATAAGAATGGAAATGTAGGAGGTATTTATTGAAGTGTTGGAGTCACAGGAAGAATGAACTGCATTAAAGCGTAAAAAAGGACTTAGAATTATTAATCCTTGCTAGTTATAGACTAAGTTGCTGAAACAAAATGAATCAAGAATTCAGTGGATGAAGCAAAATAGAACTTTATCTCAATTTCATGTAATAGTACAGAGATGAGTAGAATAGGGTTGGTATGGCAGATTTTTATGCTCAAAGCATGGCCTCTAGTGCTCACTGCATCCCAATTAGTGGTAAGGGGGAAGGAGAAAGCCCAGGAAAAGTGGTATCTTCTTTGTCAGGTGACCTGTAGCTGAATATGTCTCTTCTAGTCAAAACCCATTGCCCCTCACTAGTGTCCTGAAGACATCTAGCCACAAGAGAGGCTGGGAAATGGAGCCATTACTATGAAAGCCAAATGCCTAACTAAATAGAATCAAGAGATTCTATTTCTAATAGTAAGATCACATTGATCTCTCCTGCACCTTGTTATATAAACATACATTAAAAAAAGAACTAGCTTCTTGATATTTTGCTAGGATTCTCCTACGCTCAATACCGCCAAGATCTTCTCATCCTTCCTACTTGCCTGAATAAACTAACATATCTTCTAACTGTGTTGCGCAAAGCAATTTACTTCATTTTATCTCACTTCTGCCTTCTGAAGAATGCCTTGAAGATTTAGTACCTCATAGCAAAAAAGCCCACCTTGGTATTTTCCTTAACTAAGAGAATATGCCCAAGTGAGTTATTTTGTTTCTCCCACAGGAAGCAGAAATTTAGATGGTAAGTTTTACAGAGTAATATCTTTTTCACTACTATCACAGATAAGGACCCCAATGTGGAAGACTGAATGCAACCATAAGACATTTGCACGTGAAGCAATAGTTTATATGGAGTCCTTGAAGAGTTTCATCAAGGGAAAAACCTTTCCATTTTAGAAGGAAAATGAAGTTCGTTTCATGCACAGGTTGAATTGTAATAGGAGAGGGAAAAGCTGGATCCATTCAGAAAGACATGTGTGTTCATAATTCTTTACAACATCACATATGTCTTTAACATTTAAAAAATTATCTCCCCCTAAATCTCTTGTTAATGAGGTTAGCTTTTGCCTTTTCTAGAATTATTGCTTTTTTGTGCCTCTATTCCTAAGTGCTTTACAAAGAAAACTACACAAAATCGTGGTATCAATTGAACAAAAAGAAGACATTCAGTTAATAAATATTGTACCAGGCACTTTAAAAATTACTGGAGATAGAAAGACACAGTCTCTGACCCCATTGAACCTAGTGGGAGCAAAGAAAAGAAAAGAGACAATTTTGACACAATATAGTAGATTCCTTTTCAGAGGTCAGTGTGGCTTACCTTGAAACAGTGTGCTAGGAAGAATAAGGAAATCTCAGAGGAGTTGATGCTAAAGAATTAATGTTAACAAGAGGAAAGAGGAGAGGTATATGAAAGAAATCCCAGCAAGGGGATGAATGCCTAGGCTAGGAAGATCTCAAACATTGGAGACAGCAAGGAGATTCTGTTGATTTGAATATGGTGCCAAGAAGATAATACGGAGATTGGAGGCTGATGGCTTTTATGTTTCCCTAAAATTTCTGAGTTTGCACATGACCACATTAGAGAGCCATTGGAGGAGGAGGATATTAAACAGTGATCTTTCTTTTAGAAAAATCATCTCCGTGGGTATGGATTTCAGATAACCTGAAGGTATAGTGACAAATTAAGACACTATTGTGTATTTGGCTTGTGGCTGTCTCCCCAGGATCCAAATGGCACAGCCACAGAAGAACACTGAGTCCCATCACTAGAGGAAAACATTGTTAAAATTCTGATATCAATGTAGATATGTATGCATATAACTTTATACAATTGCATGTAAAATGTACATACCTAAATTTGATAATACATAATTTGAATATATTTATATATATAAAACTTTTTGAAAGTAAATCAATAATAGAAAAACACAACCCTGAGAATCATGCAGCAGCCATGGGAAAACTTTTCAGACCTACACCAGGCCATTTAAAACTTCTACACAAAACCCCCAAGGGCTTTCCATCACTCACAGAATAGAAACCTGTACACCATTTTCGACCAAGCCCTCATGATTTTACCAGAAGAGATTTTTTTATCTCATTTCTTGCTACTTTCCATTTACTACTTGGATCATGCCATTCTGGTAGCCATGGCAGTGCAGACTTTGCCTGGTTTGTTCACAGTTAAATCCCCACTACCCTGAATAGCACCTCACACCTAATAAACACTAAAACACATTTTGGCAAATATGCTTTGAATGCATATGGGCAGCGAAAAGCAGTTGTATTTTTCTGATGTCACATTTACTAGGGGAAGTTGGCCCAACCGCCCAAATACTGTGCAGATAAAAGTAGATTTTCTTCCATACTCTGAGCTTCTAACATTCTCTGAACATCCTAGAGGGTGACCTGGGTGTCGTCCAGCCATAACATTGTGTTAAAGTGCCAAGATGAGACACCAAGAAAAATTGGCAACAGAAGCTGATGAATCTGGAATGGCCTAACCATTCACTGCTTAAAAAGTGACATCTTACCATTTAATGGTAAGGATTACAGTTCAGTGTAACAGTGAAAAAAGATATTCAGAGCATTTCTGTCCTTAAACTCATTTAAAACATCGTATTTTCTTGCTAGTCCCTCTGAGGTAAGAAGAAAAAAATGTTAGACAAGCCACACCCTCAGAGAGGTAAAATCAAGTCGGTCAGATTCAGCTTAGTTCACAAATAGTTATGCAAGTGTCAAATTCGTATGTTACCAGTCAAACATGTAGCACAGACAGTAAGTGGTGTGGCTGTTACAAGGGAGCAGAATCAAAAAATCACAGTGACATTAAATGCCATTCATTTGAGCATCTTAAGTAGGTTTGGTTAAATGGAAAATGGAAGGAACAGGAGAGAGGGAAATAATCTTAAAGGCGTGGATGCCCTTGTGCGTCAAACAGGTTCCTGAAAAAAGGAGTTGACCAGCCTGGCTTAAAATTTGAAAATGTCGGATTAGTGAAAAATTATGTTTGAAATGTAACAGGGTCAGATTATGAAGGGTCTTAAACATTAGTTTAAATGGTTAAATATTGCTGATTGATTCATTCATGCAGATTGAAAACAGAAGGGATTTCTGTCCTTGTCCCATCTGTTTTTGCATTTGTACTAACCCACACCTACAACTCGAATTATGGTTGATGTACCCAAAGAATCTATATCCATGTGTAAATAGTACATAAAAGTCATGGTCATGGTTAGAATGAGAAGCTGTGTATGGCATATTAAAAAATAGAAAAATAAAGGCCACTAATTAGAAAATGCATCTTTTAATATAAGAAGTAGTTCACAAAGTTTATACTTTATAAATGAAATTTAACCTCTATAAGAATGTGGAAAAATTACTTCAGAAAATATACTTCCTGGGTTATATGTTTCTGCTGATGTAGAGAAATGTATTCAGTGTTTGTTAACTAGAAGGATTAAAGGTTCATGATCAGAGCAAAGTGTTAAAGCTCTCTGAATTTTTTAATTTACTGGTTCTGGTGATGGTTTTATAGCAGAACTGATACTCTGATATTGCTAACTAATACCCCTACTTCCTACTTGAGCAGCTAACATGGTGAAATAATATCTTAGGTATATGTCAGTTTCTCAAGTCAAGTTTCTAAATTTAAAAAAATATATAAAATTTGCATATTATTAAAATTATCCTTGAAAAAATAGCCACAAACTGACCATAAAGTACAATATAGATGACTAGTGTAACAACCGTGTATGCTAATTTTTACATGCACTAAATTTTGCAAAGCACAGGAATAAAGAAACCAGAAGTAAGTCTGTGTGTATATGTTTGGACATTGAAGACATTTTGGCTTTAGAGTAACTATCATGCTCTAAGGGTGAAAGAGAACAAGAGAAGAATTCTAAACGTTTATTTCATGTGCATTAAGTTTACTCCACTTTTTTTTAAGCATTAAATTTTTTTAACATTAAAACACATTAATGGATCTTTTTTTCTTTTCTTTTCTTTTCTTTTTTTTTTCGGTAGAACTAAATAAGAGAAACATAGCTTACCAACCAGTGTGCCATAGTGTTTCACAATGCATACTAAATTTCTGCATGATTTCGATAGTTTTTTATACTCATTAAAAAATTTGCATCTGTAATTATAGTTGAATACTATATGCATTACTTTGTCTGCAAACTCTTGTATTTAAAAATTATTATTTTAGCCTTTAAGTCTTTATTTTCAGCACCCACCACCAAAGAAATCTCTATAGCATCTGTAACAATGAGCATCTCTGCTGACTAACATATTTAATCATCCCAGGTAGTTTTATCACTTCAGTCAATTTTATCCTGTAATCATCAGTAAAATTCTTTTTATGTGAACATGTAAAATATTTAGCTTTGCTTTTGATTTCGTATACTCTCATTTTTTACATTTTTATTATGCCTGTATTTTATGGATAATATCCACCAACAGAAAACAGCTCTGTAGCAACTATGCCACCTTGCACATCTCTCTGACCTTTCCACTGGATCATTTTAGTTAGCGAGATTATTACTTAAGTAATAATGTATTTTATCATAAGTAAAATTCTTTATTTAGCATGGATGTTTTTATTGTACTATATTAATCTACTAAGGTTAGTAACTGAGCATAGTTAATAGCACTAGTTAAAATCTCTGAAGAAAAATGATAGAAAAAAGGATTATTTCTTGTACAAAGATACATCAAAATAAACTAATTTAAACTAAAATTCTAAAATTCTCAGCATGGTAAATGAATATTATGAAGTACATAAAATATTAGAGACACTACCTTAGAGTAGCCCAGGAACAGCAATCTGATATTCAAATAACATCTTGTTTTGTTCACTGAGAGGCTATCTATATGTGAAATTGGACTACAAATTTAATTTTATTAAGTGATATAAAGATAACACTAGGCACAGACTGCAGTGGTTAAATTCTGAGAATACCAAATTGTCAGCAAAGATGTAGAGCAATAGGAATTCAAAAACAGTGCTAGTAAGAGTGAAAATTTGTATAACCACTTTGGAAAGCTGGCATTATCTTCTAATGCTAAAAAAATGCATACCCTAAGACCAAAGATTTCACTTGGAAATGCAGAAATTCACATATATGTGAAGGAAAAGGCATGTACAAAATGTTTATAGAAGCATTATTCATAATATACAAAAACTAGAAATACTCCAAATATATGTTTACAGCAAAATGATAAATCAATATATTCATATAGTAGAATATTCTGTAACAAAAAATGATCAATGTATAGCCACATAAAACAACATGGATGCATTTCTCAAAGGTCTTGTGTTCAGTGAAAGAAAGAAAAAACCACATGCAATAGAATATACAGTGAGATTAAAATAATTATTTAAATTTAATTAGTAACTACTATTTTTATTGGTTCACAAATGTATTATTAAACTTTCTTAGTTGAGATTCACTGATCATGTCAATGAAGTGCGAATCCAATTGAATTTTGCATGCCAAATAATTAAAATGATTATATTTACCTCAAATGTACACAGATGTTGTTGCATTAGTTTTAACAATTCTTCACTAGTATATAAATCACAGAATTGTCTAAATATTAGTAATGAGTATTTAATAAGTTTTTTTATCAAAGTATAAGGTATATATTGGAAATCATCTCCTCATAAATCAAAAGTGTAAAGCTTGACAATTTATCACAAACTAAATCCACTGAGAAATTGCTACCTAGTGCAAGGTAGAGCACCCCAGATGTCCCCTTCAAGCTCTGTTCAATCACTATCCCAATGCAAAGGGAACAAAGACCGTGACTTTTAACGTGTTTCATGTTGGCTCTTTTGGGACATTGGAACCAATCCTACTGTTAGTTAAAGGAAGGTATTTTCCTATTTCTAAATACACGTAGGTGTGCATTGACAGGTTCCCAAGAACCTTGTTTGCATTTTATTAACTTGTTTTCTCTCTCATGCTTTAGACATTAACATAATTATTTTACATTTTATTCCTTTTTAAGTGGTTTTTAACAGGACTTCTTTCTTGTGTCCTTTCAGATCTAAGAGTTCTTTGAATCCTGAAGACTACAGCATTGTTGTGAGAGTTTAAAACTAAAAGTGAATTTTGTTACACATGCTTAGCTTTACAGATGCAAACCAGAGAAAATGCCTGAATGCAACTCAGTACTCTAAGTGGAGTAAAAGTAGATTCTTTGTTTTTCTTTGTCTAGTTGTTTCAGCAGACAAAATACCTGATAGCATCAAGATTTATACCCTTTTCAGAAAGCTGATAGAATTAGTCATTGCTTTTCAGAAGTAATTATCAAGGACAGTTAAAATCCAGTCTCTTGAAGCATCTTCGATCATGCCCAAAGCCTAAATCTCATGAAAGCTCTTTAAGTCAGAATGCGAAGCTTATGAGAATTTTTCTAACCAAAAGAAAAAATAAATCTTAGCCTGGGGATGATAAACAAAATGATTTTTTGCAGACAGCCTGCAAAATATGCTCCATGCAATTATGATATGTAAAGATATTTCAAAAACTCAATTTACAGGCTTCTAACTTAAATTTAGAAAGTTCTTGTAATTCATTATCAGTTTAAACTAAATTAATTTAAACTACCAGCCTTATAAAGAATTATTTTCTTGTCCTTTACACACATCCAGACTGTTCTGCCCTCAATGACCTCAGACCAAAAGATATGTTCTCTTTCTACTGAATGAAATTTAATAAAAAGGAGCCATTTTATAAAGATGAATAATGGTAAACTTCATCCTGTCATTTTCATTATTGAAACGTATGGCTACAGAAGGCTGCTCAAGGATATCCTGTTTTTAGAAAGTTTAATCAAAGTTGGCCAGCTATGTGGGGATAGACATCATAAAGTGGTGTAAAGAATTTTCTTCCTGATGGGTGGTTGCACATGAAAGATCTTTGGGAAAGTAAGTTTTGTTTTCTTCCTAAGTGAGAATAGCTCATAAGAATGTCTCTGAGTTACTTAGAAGAAACCATGAATTTTTGAACAAACATGAAACACATGCAGGTTTTTAATCTGTCACACACACTTTTATCATTTGTAATCTATTTAATAAGTAAGTGAATGTTTTTTAAAAACATTGAAATTTGCCTTTATAAAAGTTAATTTAAATAAAATTTCAATGATAGAAGGATATTAACTGTTTTTGATAAATGAAAAACTCACTAGTATATAATACTGGATTCTCTAACGATTAATATATTAACCATTTCAAAACATATTAAGGACTGTTGTCTTACTGTTTTCATGTTTGTTTTTGTCTCTTCCTAGCTCTGTTATGTTCCAAATTTGAAAAATTATATACTTAGGATCATATCATACTAAATATAATTATAATATCATTCCAAGTCATTTTAACATCAACTTTCTTCTCTAAAAAAATAATTTTAACATTTTGGAAAGAGTTTTAATGAAGATATTTCATACAAAATCCATACTTTATATAATGAGATCATATGTGTGAAAATGGATAATATCACCCACTTTTTCATTTATCAGGCAAGCAATGCATAAAGAATCACAGAAAAGTAAGAATCCATTCTGGTTTAAAGGACCTTCAAAAGAGATTCACTGCAACTTTCTCACTGTCAGAAAGAACTTTACTACTCGCTAGTTCAAATTCATTATGCTTAATGTTAAGCCTAGTTTCCCTTGTTCTGTCTTCAATATAAGAAAAATATTGATTACCATGCTTGCTCAAAGCCCTTCATATATTTGAAGATTTATTAAATTATTACTTCTTCAACTGTTAGAGTCCTAGTTCTTTATTGTTTTACATTTTATTCCACTCATATACTTCCTTGGAACATTTTTCTGCTGTACATTCCTTATTTTGGAATGTCACTTCTTATCTGACAAAAATTAGAAGTACTATGACAATGAGAAGATTTTTGGTTTAGGACTGATATCAAGTACTCCAGTAATTGACAAATAGTACATAGTATTTTATTTTAATTAGGAAGAAGACACCTACTTAGGCCCCTTCTCTTGTGAAAGCTGTTTCTTTTTTTACCTTGCCATGTTTTCTAATTACAGTTGAACTTCTCAGCTGTTCCTTGTGGTACATTCATACTTAAACAGCAGCAAACCTTACACATGCTAGACAGCAATGAAGTATTGTTCAGTAAGTGAATAAATGTTCTTAAAACTATTTTTGATAACTTTTCCTTTCTTTTCTTTAGCAATACTCCTTTGTTTTCTGCTTTTTATCCATCTTACCATTTACATATTATCATCAAGTCATTTTTAAACAAGGATGCTTTGGTTATCCCCTCCTAGGTATAGTCTTTTTAGTATTTCAATAGTTTCCAGCATTTTGTACTTGGGAGTTTAAAAACTTATCACACATGTGGGCATAGTCATTTTTTTAATATAACTCTCCTGCAATTAGAGTTGCCTGGATGGAAGGGCTTACAAAAAGAATTGTCTCTCTAAATAAAGAGGTTTCAAACATTTGTATATAACAGAAGTAAAAAAAATACCAGACTTTAAAATATTTTTCATCAATGTTATAAAACTGTATTAAATATAACATTTAAAAGTTATTCAATCATCACAAAATTTAAAGCAATATTTAAAATTAATTCAGGCAAATAATTGATTATTGTTGCCAGAGGTAGAAAACATTATATACAAATATACACATAAATATGCATTATAAATATATACATAAATATTATATGAGATTAATATACTTCAGAGAATGCCGGTTCCCCCATTCTAGGTCCCCTTCTTCTGCAATAACAAAACACAATGTTTTTTTAAATGTTCCAATATAGTCAGCTTAAAGTTGACATTTGCTGTCTTCTGTGATGCTAGATGTGCCATGCAATTATGTAAAGAGCCAGCTGGGACATAATCCTTTGGTCCTTTCTTTCTGTTGCTTAGAATGGAATGAAATGGAGTCTCAGCATCTACCTTGGGCATGAAGTAACCTGCAACATGGAAACCAGTGCTAGGGAAGAAAGAACTGGAAGATAGATGGTCCCTGTGTTCCTGATTATCATAGAGTCACTATATACTGTCCCAGGACTTACTAATATTGTCTTCGTTTATGTGAAAGAAAATAAAATTGTTTATTTTATTGAGTAAACAAGCCATTTTTTAAGAGTCCAGAGGTACAGTCAAAAGATCGAGGAACAAAAATGGAGTTTTATTCTTTAGTTATAATTATAAAGTTAAGTGTAGTAGACACTGTGGTACACTGCTCAGATTCTGCCTCAGCACTGAAGAATATATTCCCCTCATTGCTAGGACTGTGAGCAGCTGGTAGCCTTTAGCTGCTACCAAATCCAAGAATTTCCCTTGGCTGAAGAGAGTCACTCTACCCAAAGTCAAGTCCCTTTCCTGGAGGCAACCAACATCCAATGACTGGTTCATGAGAGGGCATGAATCACAGACCTTAATGAATACAACTAGGGATAACTAAGAAAGATCATTACAGTGTCAGAGCTCTCCAAGGAGCCAGTGTCAAGCCCTCACAGCACCTCAACTTTTCCCTCTGCCTGTTCATCCTTCCTTCTTTTTCCTCACAGGCTTTGATTGTCAGATTACCCTCTGCAAACATCCTGCATTCTAATCTCCATCTCAAAGGCTGATTCCTAGAAAACCAATCTGCAATGGTATTAATAGAAGGATTAAAGATTAACATATAAGTTAGAGAACTTGGCTGAAATGGTAAGGTCAGTGTTAGTAGCATTAGTGTTAAGTGAATAAATTTCTCATATCTTATACATGTCCATATTATTTGGAGTATTGTGGTAGCAACTAGAACCACTAAAAATAGGAAGAATCAAAAATTACTTGGGATAGAAAGAAGTCATGTCTCACTTTTCACTTATTACCTTAGAAATTTTGGAATATTTTTCATCATGTGCACATAAAACTCTTATTTAAAAATTAACACAACTGAAGTTAATTAAACTCAATGGGTTTCTGAACATGTGTTAAAATCAATGCACACCTTTCCTCTTAAGGTCCTGCAGCAAACTGAGGGGTACTTGGACTGTGAGCTCCCTGCTCACTAGTCCTCTCTGGTGCTGCTTGCATGGCAACTCCATCAGAGCAGAGCACACTCCAAAGTGGAAAGACATCAAACCTGTTTGAACACATCATTGGCAACTTGGAACCAGCAAGGTGTGATCAGGGATTGATCTTTCAGGACCCAGGGACAGGCCCACTGGCCAGATTTCATACCCCCAAGTCCCAGTCGTGTTGCTTGGGGGCACAGAGGGGAGATCTGTGAACTAATCTCAGGAGGCAAAGGAGCCCATGTGGGCAGAACTGAGAGGAGAGTGCCATGTGGGTCCTAGCACCAGCCCACTCGTGGAGCATCCCTCCCCCCACAAGAAGGTTGCAGTCTTAGCCCAGGGGGGGATCCTGGGTGGGGAAGCTCCCTAGTTCACAGCACAGTTGCTGGAGGGAAACTGTGGAGAAGGGGAGAGGGGAGAAGAACAAAACGCATTCCTGACAGCCAGATTTTGAATCTCAGACAGCTCCATCTTGACAAGCAGTCTTTCTGGTTGGGTACAGCCATTTCAGCCCCTCCTGGTGGCTTTATCCAGAAGATAGGAGGAGACCTTTGACCCCTGCCAAAATGGCTGCCTTGCCAGTTTTTGCGGAGGCTGAGGACAAGCTCACCCAACCAAGTACCACCCAGCCTCATTCCCCCTCCCAACTCTGCTGTGGCAGAGAATAAGGACTCACCTGGAAGTTCCACAGCCCCACCCACCACCTGGGTCATTTTAATGCTTCTCCTGAGGGACTAATGCTGATCACAAATCAAAAAACAACACTGCAGCTTGTTTCTTCTGGCAAGCACCACATACAGAGAGGGAGGTCAATTTGCATGCCTTTTATAGCATTTATTGACTCAATCATACAGGGAATGGTTGGTTCTCACCTACAAGCACTACCTATTGTCTCAGAGATTAAACTGTGTGTGCCAATACAATTCACACTGTTAAGGAGACCACAGGACTGGGGAAAGAGAAAGGATTTCAAAGACCTTCATCCTTCCTCATCAAAGAAAGACAAGGAATCTGCCCACTCACATAGCTCACCACTGTTATAGCCTATAAACAACTAGCAACTGAGAAAACCACCACATAAGCAAGGCATCCATCCAGAACTTAGATCACCATCAAGGTATCCACAAACAAAGCCAAAGGTTATTACCCAACATATGGTACAAACACACCCATATGAGTGACATAGGGAAGCCCCATGTAAAGAAAAGAAAATCCAAAAACAAGAAGCAATAGCTACGACATATGAGGAGGAATCAGTGAAAAAATTCCAGAAGTATAAAAAAACAGAGCGAAAGGGCACCCCCAAAAGAGAACACCAACTATCTAGCAATGGATACCAACCAAAATGAAAATTTTGAAATGACAGACAAAGAATTCAAAATATGGATGGTAAGGAAGCTCAATGAAATACAAAAGAAAATGGAAAACCACCTCAAAGAAAATAGAAAAACTATTCAGGAAATGAATGGAAAATTTACTAAAGCAATTGACATATTAAAAAAAATGGAACTTCTGGTAGTGAAAAATTCACTTAAGGAAATACAAAACACAGTGGAAAGTTTTAAGACTAGACTAGATGAGGCAGAGGAAATGATCTAAGAGCTTGAAGACAACTATTTCAAATTAACTCAGTCAGTCAAAAATAAAGAACAGAGAATTAAGAGGAATGAACAAAGCCTACAAGAAATATGGGATATGTAAAACTGCCAAATATAAGAATCATAGGAATCCCACAGGGTGAAGAATAAAACACACAAGGGCTGGAAAACCTATTTGAGGAAATATTTGAGGAAAACTTCCCTGGTCTTGCTAGAGATTTAAACATCCAGGTACAAGAAGTTCAACGAACACCTGGGAGATTCATTGCAAAGACACAATCACCAAGACACTTAGTCGTCAGATTGGCCAAAGTGAACACAAAGGAGGAATTCCTGTGAGCCATAAGATGAAAACGTCAAGTAACTTACAAAGGAAAACCCATCAGGCTAGCTGCAGACTTCTCAACTGAGACCTTACAAGCCAGAAGGGATTGGGGCCCCATCTTCAGTCTTCTTAAACAGAACAACTGCCAGCCTAGAATTTTGTATCCTGCAAAACTAAGTTTCATATAGGAAGGAGAAATAAAGCCTTTCCAGGCAAGCAAACACTGAAGAAATTAGTCAAGACTAGACCTGCCCTGCAGGAACTACTCAGAAAGGCATTATACATGGATCAACACAATAGTCACCCCAAAGAGTAAAACCACCCAAAAGCTAAAGCTCAGAGCTCATATAGAACAATAGTACAAGAGATAAAAACAAAGCAATAATGTACTACCCAACAGGAAGAACAGAAGAGCATCCCACATATCAAATCTATCAATCAACATGAATGGTTTGAATTCCCCATCAAGACACATAGGATGGCTGAATGAATTTAAAAAATACAAGCCAAATATCTGCTGTCTCCAGGAAACACATCTAACCCACAAGGACTCATACTGACTTAAAGTGAAAGGACAGAAAAAAAATTACATGTAAGTGGAAAACAAAAGAAAGCAGGTGTAGCGATTCTCATATAAGATAAAATTGACTTTAAATAAACAACAGTAAAGAAAGATAAAGGTAGTCATTATATAATGGAAAGGCAGCAATTCAACAAGCAGACATAACAATCCTAAATATTTATGCACCTAACATAGGAGCACCCAGATACAGAAAGGAAACCCCAAGAGATCTAAGCAAAGAGATAAATAGCAACATTGTAATTGCTGGGGATTTCAACATCCCACTGACAGAATTAGACAGATCATCCAAACAGAAAATAAATACAGAAACACTGGATTTAAATGGGACTGTAGACCAAATGGCCCTATCAGACATTTACAAAACATTTTAAATAAAAACTATTGAATATACATTCTTCTCGTCAGCACATAGAACCTTCTCCAAGATTGATCATATTTTAGGCCATGAAACATGCCTCTACAAATTCAAAAAAATATAAATCATACCATGTAACATCTTAGACCAATAAAAGTAGAAATAAATGGGATAAAAGTAGAAATAAACTCCAAGAGAAACACTCAAGTCTACACAAAGTCATGGAAATTTAACAACATGCTTCTGAACACTTATTGGATCAAGAATGAAATTAAGATTGAAATGAAATGATTACTCAAACTGAATGACAAAGGGGACACAAGATATCAAAATCTATGGGATTCAGGAAAAGCAGTCCTAAGGGGAAAATTTATAAATTTTAAATGCCTACATCAAAAAGACAGAAAGATCACTAGTTAACAATCTAATGACATGTCACAAGGAATTAGAAAAGGAAGAGCAAACAAAACCCAAAGCTAGCAGAAGAAAAGAAATAACTAAGGTCAGAGCAGAGCTAAATGACATTGAAAACAAGAAAATAATACAGAAGATCCACAACAACAGCAAAAAATTGGTTCTTTGGAAAGATAAACGAAGATGGTAGACCTCTTGCTAGATTAACCACGAATAGAAGAGAAAGGACTAAAATAAGCTCAATAAAAAATGAAAAAGGAAATATTACAACTGATATCATAGAAATACAAAATATCATTTGTGAATACTATGAAAATCTCTATGCACATAAACTCAAAAACGTAGAGGAAATGGACAAATTTCTAGAAACACACAACCACCCAATACTTAATTAGGAAGAAATATTAATCGAACTCCTGAAGAGACAAATACTGAGCAACAATATTGAAGTAGCAATAAAAAATCTTCCAACAACAAATAAAGCCCTGAACCAGAGGGACTCACAGCTGAATTTTATCAGACCTACAAAGAAGAGTTGGCATCCATTCTGCAGAAATTATTCCATAATATCAAGAAGGAGAGACTCCTCCCAGCTCATTCTATGAAGCCAGTATCACCTTCATGCTAGAGCCGGGAAAGGACATAACAACAACAACAAAAATAGCTACAGAACAATATCCCATATGAATAGACGCAAAAATCTTCAATAAAATACTAGCAAACTGAATTCTGTAGCACATAAAAAAAATAATCCACACTGACCAAGTAGGTTTCATCCCAGGGATGCAAGGATGATTCAACATACGTAAATCAATAAATGTGATTCACCACATAAACAGAAGCAAAAAGAAAGATCATATAATCATCTCATTAGATGCAGAAAAAGCATTCAACAAAATTCAGTACCTTTTTATTAAAAAACCCTCAACAAACTAGGCATAGAAAAAACATATCTCAAAATTATAAAAGCCATATAAGACAAACCCACAGCCAACATCATACTGAATGGGGAAAAGTTGAAATCATTCCCAGTAAGAACTGGAACAAGACAAGGTTGCCCACTGTCACCACTTCTAATCAACATACTGCTGGAAGTCCTAGCCAGAGCAATCAGGCAAGAGAAAGACATAAAGGGCCTCCAGATCAGGAAAGAGGAGGTCAAACTATCACTTTTTGCTAACAACATGATCTTATATCTAGAAAACCCCAAAGATTCCACCAGGAGACTCCTGGGATTGATAAATAAATACAGAAAAGTTTCCGGATATAAAATCAATGTACAGAAATCTGTAGCATTTCTATACAGCAATAACAGTCAAGCTAAGAGTCAACTCTAAGACTCAATTCCATTCACAATTGCTACAAATAAAATAAAATACCTAGGAATATACTTAACCAAGGATGTGAAAGACCTCTACGAAGAAAACTATGAAACACCAAGTGAAGAAATTGCAGATGGTATAAACAAATGGAAAAACATATCATGTTCATGGATCGGTAGAATCAACATTGTTAAAATGTTCATAGTACCTAAAGTGATTTACAGATTCAATTAAATCTGCATCAAAATACCAATGTCATATTTTTCAGATCTAGAAAAAATAATTCTACACTTTATTTGGAACCAGAAAAGAGCCTGAAGAGCCAAAGTAATTTTAAGCAAGAGGAACAAATCTGGAGGCATCACATTACCAGACTTCAAACTATACTACAAGGCTATAGTAACCAAACAGCATGGTACTGGTATAAAAGTAGACACATAGACCAATGGAACAGAACAAAAAACCCAGATATAAAACCATCCACATACAGGCAGCTGATCTTTGACAAAACAGATGATATATACTGGGGAAAACAATCCTAACTCAATAAATGTTGCTGGCAAAATTGGATATCCAGGTTCTTAATAAAATGGCAGGGTGATAGAGTCCTCCCAATGCACTGCTCCCAGGGAAGGCAGTGAAAAACGCCAGCGGGTAAATGTGAGCACGGACCGCTCGCTCTGAAAACAGCATTGCGAATTACAGAGAAACAACGCAGAACGCACAACCCAAGAAAACAGGTACAAAATTTTCAGAAAGATCAGAGGGCGCACGGAGCACAATAGAGCCCAGAGCGTGGGAAGGACGCGCTCACCAGGTCCACGCAGCACGACCTACCCCCAAGTGGTTATGCACCTCCCCATACACTCAATCAGGGACAAGCCCAGAGTTGGGGCAGGGCGGTTGCATAAGACAACAGACACTGTGGAGTTGGAGTAATCACGGAAGCCAAACACAACCCTTAGCTTCAGTATACAGAGACCGCGCAGGGCTAGGGATCACGCTTGGTGGAGATTCAGCTTCCCAGGACAGTGCGCGGGAACCCGCAGACTGGCACTGCGCCACTGGAAGTCAGCGGGACTGGGCCCAGGAGTTTAATGGAGAGCGGGACATGCCCTTAGAGGTTGCTAGCAGCTGCTGCCGCTGTGGCAAGTGGAGAAAAGCTGCACTCCGGGTGCGATCGGAGCCCGGCTGTGCGCCAGGCTGGCGGCGGCTGCCATCTTTACAGCTGCCCACCCGGAGCTGTGAGCCGCGTCTCTAGCTCCTCCCTGGCCTGGCCTGGGGCTCTTCTGCTGGGGCGAGACAGGCTTTGCCTTGGGTGGCCAGAGTCAGCTGTATCTGTGGGTTCCAGGTGGGACGAGATCCCGGAACTGTAGGGGCAGGACCTTGGTGTATTGGAAACAGTTTGCAGCTCGTCCATCTGGTCCTGCTATCCCGGCTTTGGCCTCCAACAAGTCCACTCAGTGCTGGTCCTAGTGCCCGCCCTTTAGGTCCCGGCCCTCCTGTACCCCAGAGATCGGTCATTTTGAAGGTTGATGGCTATAGTGACTCATATGGTATAACTGCTGGTTCTCATGACAACCAAATACCTCAAGAGCCACAGGCTGAACAAGAGCAGCTCCCCATAATCCTGCCCACTTCAATAGGGAATTACGTGCCATCCAAGAGCTCTTCCAGCGGCCACTACCCCCCCATGAGAACATCCCCCCGGTGGAGACTGCTGGGGATAGAGACGGCCACCCGCCTCACCTTGGGGTCTAGTGGTGGAAAAGGGGTGCACAATTGGAGATCCCCCTATCAACCAGTATCACACGGAGACGCACATCAGAAGGGCAGACACACGTGGCTAGATGAGCAACCTCTGAGCTGTGTAGAATTTTCCCAACTCAGCTCTCACACTGCAGCTAAAAGAAATTGTGTTTCTACCTGCACCTCAGGAGGAGCAGGGTCAAAGTAACCCCTAGGAGCTACAAGGCCCCTCCCAAAGCACGGGGCTTCCACATACCCCAACTGGGGAATCAGAGTCTGCCACAGACATAACAGAATACCAAGCTAATAGGGAGCGGTGGACTCATATCCTCAAGTACAATTCATTAGCTTAGAGCCCAAGCTGGGAGGTCATTCTCACCACACTCCACTGGGAAGAGGAGAAGACCACAGGTCAGAGTTAACTCAAGATCCACCAAACTTGCTAAAATACACCTAAGGCAATACAGGCCACTACTTCTTTCCCTGGCTTTGCCAAGGAACAATAATTGTGGGCCTGGTGACAGGGTCATAAACTAGCTCTAACACCCCCCGCTCTCAACCAAGAGGCCAGATGAGAAAAAAACAGCAAAAGAACTCAGGGAACATGAAAAATCAGAGTGAAAAGTCACCCCCAAAAGAAACCATCAGTTCCTCAGCAATGGATACCAATCCAAATGAAATGGGTAGAATGACAGAAGAAGAATTTCGTTTCTGGATTATAAGAAAGCTCAATGAAATTCAAGAGAAAATTGAATCCCAGCACAAAGAAACCACAAGAAAAATGCATGAAATGAACATAAAATTCTCCAAGGAAATAGAAATATTATGGAAAAATCAAATAGAAATCCTAGAAATGAAAGAAGCATTCAAGGATCTACAAAACACAGTGGAAAGCCTTAAGAATAGGCTGGACCATGCAGAGGAAAGAATTTCAGAGCTAGAAGACAACTCCTATGCACTAAATAAATCAGCCAAAGAGAAAGAACACAAAAACAAGAGGCAGGAAAAAAGCATACAAGAAATGTGGGATTATGTAAAGAAGACAAACATAAGGATCACAGGTATCCCTGAGGGAGAGGAAGAAAATTCGCATGGGCTGGAAAATTTATTTGAAGGAATAATAGAGGAAAATTTCCATGGCTTAGCCAGAAATCTCGATATCCAAGTACAAGAAGCACACAGGACTCCTGGGAGAGTCAACGTGAAAAGGCATTCACCATGCCACATAATTATTAGACTGACCAAAGTAAACACAAAAGAGGCACTCCTCAGAGCTGTAAGACGAAAAGAGCAAGTAACCTACAGAGGGAAACCAATCAGATTAACTGCAGATTTCTCAGCTGAAACCTTACAAGCCAGAAGGGAATGGGGAGACATCATCAGTCTCCTAAAACGAAACAAAGGTCAACCCAGAATTCTGTATCTTGCCAAACTAAGCTTCTTATATGAGGGAGAAATAAAGACCTTTCCAGATAAGCAATCACTGATAGAATTTGCGAAATCCAGACCGGCCTTGCAAGAAATTCTTAGGCCTGCATTATACACTAAACAGAGCAACAGACACCCACCTATGTAAAACTACGCAAAAGCTAAAACCCCAGAAACCAGATTCCACAATGACGCAAGAGGTAAAACAAAAGACACCACCCAATAGAAAAATCAGAATTTTACCCCAAATATCAATTCTCTCAATAAATGTAAATGGCTTGAATTGCCCTTTGAAGAGACATAGGCTGGCTGAATGGATTAAAAAATACAAGCCAAATATCTGTTGTCTTCAGGAAACACACCTTACACACAAAGACGCATTCAGAGTCAAGGTGAAAGGATGGAATACAATTTTCCAGGCTAATGGAAACCAAAAGAAATCCGGAGTAGCCATCCTCATTTCAGATGACATAAACTTTAAAGCAACAAAAGTAAAGAAGGACAAAAATGGGCTCTATATAGTGGTGAAGGGAAAAATCTCACAAGAGGATTTAAGAATCCTAAACATTTATGCACCCAACACAGGAGCACCCAGATACATAAAGCAAATACTGCTAGATCTAGACAACATAATAAGCAACAATGCCATAATAGCAGGGGACTTGAACACCCCACTGACGGAACTGGACAGATCCTCCAAACAAAAAACAAATAGAGAAATAAAAGACCTAAATAGGACTATAGAACATTTGGGCCTAACAGATATCTACAGACCACTCCACCCAAATAACACTGAATATACATTCTTCTCATCAGCTCATGGAACTTTCTCTAAAATTGACCACATCCTAGGCCACAAAACAGATCTAAACATATTCAAAAAAATAGAAATCATACCATGTATCTTTTCAGACCACAGCGGAATAAAATTAGAAATCAATTCTAACAGAAACTCACATCTTCTTCCAAAAACTTGGAAACTAAACAATCTATTGCTGAAAGACTATTGGGTCAAGGAGGAGATTCAAATTGAAATCAAAAGATTCTTCGAAGTAAACGATAATGGGGACACAAGTTTTCAAAATCTGTGGGATACAGCTAAAGCAGTCCTGAGAGGAAAACTTATCACCCAAAATTCCCACATCCAAAAGACAGAAAAGTCACAAATCAGTAAACTAACGAATCATCTTAAGGAAATGGAAAAGGAAGAGCAAAGCAATCCTAAGCCAGCAGAAGAAAAGAAATAACCAAATCAGAGCAGAATTAAATGAAATCGAGAACAAAAGAACAATACAGAAGATCAATGAAACGAAAAGTTGGTTCTTTGAAAAGATAAACAAAATAGACAGGCCACTTGCCAGGTTGACCAGAAGCAGAAAGGAAAGGACTCTAATAAGCTCAATTAGAAATGAGAAAGGAGAAGTCACAACTGATACCGTGGAAATACAAAACATCATCTTCAAATACTACAAAAATCTCTGTGCCCACAAACACGAAAACGTGGAGGAAATGGACAAATTCTTAGAAACACACTACCTCCCTAGGCTCAACCAGGAAGAAACAGAATTTCTAAACAGACAAATATCAAGCACCGAAATTGAAGCAGTAATTAAAAATCTACCCACAAAAAAAAGTCCCGGACCAGATGGGTTCACACCTGAATTCTACCAAGCCTACAAAGAAGAACTGGTGCCTATACTGCAGAAATTATTTGAAAATATCTGGAAGGATGGAATCCTCCGGAACTCATTCTACGAAGCCAATATCACCTTGATACCAAAGCCAGGAAAGGACACAACAAAAAAAGAAAACTACAGACCAATATCCCTTATGAATATAGACGCAAAAATTCTCAATAAAATCCTTGCAAACCGAATTCAAATGTACATAAAAAAAATAATTCATCACGATGAGGCAGGCTTCATTCCCGAGATGCAGGGATGGTTCAACATACGCAAATCTATAAATGTAATTCACCATATAAATAAAAGCAAGAACAAAGATTATATGATCCTTTCAATAGATGCAGAAAAGGCATTTGACAAAATCCAGCATCCTTTTATGATAAGAACTCTTAACAATATAGGCATAGATGGCTCATTCCTAGAAACTGTTAAAGCCATATACGATAAACCCACAGCCAATATCATACTGAATGGGGAAAAATTGAAAGCATTCCCCCTTAAAACTGGCACCAGTCAAGGGTGCCCACTATCTCCACTTCTTTTCAACATAGTGCTGGAAGTCCTGGCCACAGCAATTAGACAAGACAGAGGAATTATGGGCGTCCAGATGGGGGCAGAAGAGGTCAAACTTTCACTATTCACAGACGATATGATATTATACATAGAAAACCCCAAAGGTTCAACCAAGAGATTACTGGAATTGATAAATGAATTCAGCAAAGTCTCAGGATACAAAATTAATACACACAAATCCATAGCCTTCATATATGCTAATAACAATCAAGCCCAGAAACAAATTAAAGATGTTATAACTTTCGCAATAGCAACGAAGAAAATTAAATATATAGGAACATATCTAACTAAGGAGGTCAAAGACCTATACAGAGAGAATTATGAAACACTGAGAAAAGAAATTGCAGAGGATGTAAATAGATGGAAAGCCCTACCATGCTCTTGGATAGGCAGAGTCAACATAGTAAAAATGGTTTTGCTACCTAAATTAATTTATAGAATCAATGCAATCCCTATCAAAATACCAACATCATTTTTTGCCGATCTAGAAAAAATAATTCTACGCTTCGTGTGGAACCAGAGAAGACCCCGTCTAGCCAAAGCAATCTTAAGCAAAAAGAACAAATTGGGAGGCATCTATCTACCAGACTTCAAACTATACTACAAGGCTATAGTAACCAAAACTGCATGGTATTGGCACAAGAGCAGACACGTAGACCAATGGAACAGGACTGAGAACCCAAATATAAAACCAACCTCATACAGTCACCTGATCTTTGACAAATTCCAGAAAAGCGTACACTGGAGAAAAGATTCCCTATTCAACAAATGCTGCTGGGAAAACTGGATGGCCATATGTAGAAGACTGAAAGTGGACCCACACCTCTCACCTCTCACAAAAATTAATTCACAATGGATAACTGATCATGAATGTTTATTGCAGCACAATTCACAATTGCAAATATGTGGAATCAACCCAAATGCCCACCAATTTGTGAGTGGATTAACAAAATGTGGAATATGTGTACCATGTAATACTACTCAGCCATGAATTAGGATGACTTAATGCCCTGTGCAACAGTTTAGATGGAACTGGAGACCATTTTCCTATGTGAAGTATCTAAAGAATGGAAAAGCAAACACCACATGTACTCATTCTTAAATTGGAATTAACTGATGAGCACACATGTGCATAGAAGGAAGTAAAACTCAATGGAAATCAATCAGGGGGAAGGGGGAGGAGGGGATGGGTAAAAACCTACCTAACGGGTAAAATGAACAACAGCTGCGTGACAGGCACACTTTTAACCCTGACTCAAGCATTACAAAAGCGATCCATGTAACCAAAAACATTTGTACCCTCGTAATATTTTGAAATAAAAAAAAGTTAAAGCACATTGCTATGCATTGAGGAAAAAGTGATGTTTCTAAAGAGTTTTAACAAAAAAGCAAATTGTTCCAAAGAAATTTATGTTTGCTTTCTTATTCTGAACTTGCATAGATTTGAGCTTAGCATATTGGCAGGCACAAGAAAGACTGCATTTTCCAGCCTTCTTTGCAGGTATATATGGTTCCATGAGTAACTTTTCCACAATGATGCATACACAGAAGTGTGTGGGGCAGCTGCCAGTGTTCTTCATTGAGAAGGTTGGTAGGTATGTGTCCATTGACTCTTTTTTTGCTACTATTTCTCCTTTCTGCTAGCTGGAATGTGAGCAATATGGTTAGAGCTGGAATGGCTGTCTTGGACCACACAGTAATTTTGAAGTGGAAGCCACACACATAGCAGTGCTACAGAAAAGGAATCCCTGGCACCAACGAACCACCAACCTAGCCCTGGACTCCTACTACAGTTTTTTGATAGTTGAACTGAATTCTAACAGGCACAAAGAAAAAAATACAACATGTTTTTAAGTATAAAGCATTTTCTTCACAAGCACATAAAAGTTATCTCAAATATGAGAAGGTATATTCTTTTTTTTTTTTTTTAGTTAGCACCAAAGGCCCATTTCTTTTAATTTCAGAGTTATATTAATGTATCATCCATGTATCTAGTCATAGTAGAAGATCTTTCTACACTGAAGTAGGCGCCCTAAAGTTATACAGTTTGCTACTCAGGTCAATGGGAATAGTAACTCTTCCTTACTATTCTTGCCTCAAACTAATTCTTCAGTAACATCCTGAAGACAAACATGATGGTAAGCACAATTGCCATAGGACATTCTGCAAGAGTATTCCCTAGAGAAAATTTTATGTGGGGCCCTTCCAGAACACACCAATGAGAAGGCATACGTGACATTCAATTGAATGGTGACAATGAATTAATGCAACATACATACATATATATATGTATGTATATGTGTGTGTATATATATGTAAATATATATATACAAATGAATAAAAATTTAAAGCTTTCTTTTTTTGACATTTTCCATATATTCATTAATTCACTCAAAAGTTAGGTCCTCAGTGTCCGTGATATGAAAAGCACTCATTTGGGCAGCCTTTGTTACATCAAACTGCTCAGCTTCTTGACCGTAAATGCAGTCTTAAGATAACTAAACACTGGGTAGAGTGGATTTGACAAGGGGTTTTCACACTTCTTAAGGACATAAATAGTATTTTTTCCATCAAAAGGAAAAGTGTTCACAAATGAAAACAGGCTTTCTGGCTATGATTAGAAAATGATGCTTACTCATGCAGACAATTGCAATTCAAGAACTGACAGAGTTTAATGTTGTGGTCCTTGTGGTGCATTTCCACTTAAGTACAAGCTCAAATCGCACTGCAATATTAAAGAGCTTGTCTTTCCTGGATGTCAAAGAACATTTCTCTGGTAGGCACTGTGGTTACGATTTGATATACATCTATGTCTGGTGCCACTTAATAAAGTAAAGTTTTCCCTTGCCATCAAAGGTTTTGTGAATTTAATAGCAAAGCCATAATCATGTTTTTTTAAATGCAAAATGACATTTCAGTTCTTCTTGAGCAGGTACTGACATTTCCCCTTGAGCCTTCCTGAAGCTCCTTTCCCCATAAATATCCTACTTTTCCTTAAATGGAGTTAAAAGTCATTTATTTTTTATTAAAAATCACTGCATTAAAATCAAGGTTTTCCTGACTGAGGATGAAAATTATGCTAACCAAATGTGTGCATTTCATATAAAAAGTGTTTGCAGACAAGACGCTTAAAGTATTATCTAATTCTTCACTTTCCTTTCACAAATTTAACATCTATTCTGAGAAAGCCCCGTGTTGTTGGAATAACTCCCATCTTTTTGGTTATAGTTTTTTAGTCATATTAGAAATTAGACAAACTTGAAATATCAGATCCTCCAGTGATCTTATAATCACCCCAAGCACAAATCAATCACATTTACATGACACAATATCCTAAAAAGTGAAATATTCTGTTGGCAACAATTATTGGACTGAATTACATTGACTTTATTTAAACTATTTTGTTTGTGTTCATAGAGCATTTTTCAATTCATTTGAATTGGAGACAAAAATAAAAGTCCAACTCAGATACAGAATATAATCATTTTAAAGAAAGCATATCATGCAATGCAGCTTTGTATGTGTTATTCCCTCCCCTCTTTTTCTCTCTTTCTAGCTCTGAGCAAAAATTTGGACATTCTATTAGTCAGGGTTTTTCGAAGAAACAGAACAAACAGGATGTGTGTGCACACACACACATACGTATGAGAGAAAGAGAGAGAGAGAGACAGAGAGGGACTTAAATAATTAGCTCACGATTTTGGAGGCTGGCAAGTCCAATATCTGCAGAATAGGCCAGCAGGCTGGAGACCCAGAAAAGAACTGATGTTGCATCTTGAGTCTGAAGGCAGTCTAGGGAGGGTATTCACTCTTCCTTGGAGGATCACAGTCTGTTTTCTCTCAAGGTCTTCAACTGATTGGATGAGGCCCAGTCATATTAGGGAGGGTAATCTGATTTATTCAAAGCCTACTGATTTCAGTGGTAATCTCATCTAAAGAATACATTCACAGCAACATCCAGGCTGGATTTTGACCAAATTCCTGGATACTGTTGTCTAGCCAACTTGACACATAAAATTAACCATCACAGACATTAAATAGATGCCGGTGCTGATACAATATCATAATCCAGTTCATTTCACTTGTATGTGTAGAAATTGAAATGTTGTTAATCTCTTTTCATTGCTAAAATGCATAGAATACTTAGATCTTAAACAATGTGGTTAGTTTGATTATATCAATGAAAGAATTGCATGACCATTCAGGAATGTGAATGATTTAGCAATCTGGTCTCCAGCACTAATGATCATGCCTGCTGAGGGTAGTAGCTGATCCGGCTCAGCAGCCTCAAATTGGTAGGCTATAAGCATAAAGTTAGAAACAAAATCATTTGTTAATTTAGCACCTCACTTAAGTTTCATATAACCAACATGATACTTGAATTTCAAAAATCATGGAAAATTCAAGAAATAAATATTTTTATTTTGATTTTATTATAATGTTTTAATGATTGAATATACTCCAGAGATAATATTTACCTTTCAAAGATAAATAGGAATATAGAAAAAAGAAAATGCTCAAACAGTGAAATAAGAACAAATTTTAAAGGTACTCAAGTTTACTAATCATTTTTGGGCATCAAATTCCATTATCTTATTCCTCAACCCACCCACACATACTCATTCTTTTACATGCATTTAATGATGCTATGTGTTTGTGATTTGCTGTAAGTTTAATCACCATACGTTTTTCAATTTCATTTTGGTGTAGATAATTCAAAAATCAGCAAGAGTATCCACTTAAATTCCAGCTCTTACTTCTCTCTTATTTCCCCCAGTTTTCCCCTGCTCTCTCCATCCCCTCAGTGTTGTTACTTTCTCATCCATCCTTCCAAGTACATTTTTAATGTACTGTGACAGAGATGACCAATATCCCCTGAGTAGCTACTCTACCTTTCATTTTTAGTAAAATATGTTTTGGTTTACCTATGACTACCTTGCTAAAATCTACAAGCTACATTCACAGCTACATTATGTTTAGGTTAAGGTAATTGATGTGAATGGAAGTAATATGCGCCCTTAAAAGGAAAAATGTGCTCTTACCTACCTGCCTTTATTCAATCCCATGGGTAGAGCTCAGATACATTGTTGGGAGAAAAGTCAGTCATTCTTGGTTACGAAAATATCACCTGTTGAGGACTTTATAAGAAAAAAAATAGGAGCATTCCCAACTACACGGAGTGCTTTCTTTTAAAGATTTTCAAAAAGGGCTTTAAAAATTATCTTCAAAAGATTGTATATTTTCTATCATTCTAATTTTCTTTTTTGGGACTCTGTTTATATGGATTCTCTCTTGCTGTCTATAATTTCTCTTTATTCTTTCAATTGTGCCCTTTTTATGTCAGTGTATCTCCTTATTTCTATCCTCTATAACCTCCCCATCTTTCCCATGTATATACACTCATTCTTATTCTATGCAGGCTTGCTTTTTCTTTTTTTTTTTTTTTTTGGTGGAGAGAAGGCAAGATTTTCTTCTACTCTTTTTCTTAGTTTACACTTTATCTCTCGCTTTTGTCTCATGATCTTCTACCTCTTACTGAAATTTTCCTTTGAGGATCTCCTTCAAAGATGTAGTTGCTCCTCTTTGTCCTCCTCCTTCCTCTTACTATTATTTACAGAAAGATATTTGGCTCCAATTTTCATTTTCCCTGTGAAATATTGTGGTCATTATTAATTGATTTTGGTACAAAAATATAGTTAGATAGCTAGATAGAATTATTTTGATAAATTTTATAGAGTTTTATCTATAGTTTCCCTTGTGGCAGTACTTTTTAAAAAAATTAATTAGTAAATGAGTTGGATTTTCTTGAGCCATCTATTTTCAGAAGGTTTCTGTGGAAATGGAAAGGTGAAGGGATGCATAACCTAAAGTTTTTCTCCTTCACTGCTATTTCAGAGACAGACAGCATCTTCCAATATGGCTCATCTGTGTGAATCCCTGTGACACCTGTCCTTCTCTGCTCCCCATAACCAGAATAAGTGAAAGACATCGTCTCCCACCACCTTTGTATTCTTCCTTTCCCACCCTTTGTTAAAAATTAACCATCAAGATTTTGCATTTTAGAGCAGATCTCTCACCTTGGAATATCTAATATCAAACATCCCTGTCTCGCCATCAAGTTTTTGCATTCTTTTCACTTTTATCGGCCAAAACTCACATTCCATTCACATGAAATATTATAAATAGTAATGGGATATTAGTAATGAATGATCTATTTAGATGAATTTCTTGAAGGGACAAGGAAAGGATTTTGAAATGGTCATTCAGGGGAAAGATATTGAAAATATAATGGGATAGTCTTGATTTGTCAATAAGAGATCATACTAAGCCAGGAAGTTCATTATTTGGGTGCTTATGGTGGAATTATTACGTTTCCTACTGATTGTGTCATAATCAATGTAAATAACTGAAGTGTTCATGCATTCCACTAACCTTATTTCTCCTACCCAGAGGTCATAGCTTCATAATAGAAAATTCTAGTAAGAATAGAAAAGTACATTTTTCATAATAGTTTGAATGAACTAACTTGGGCTGCCGTCATTTGGAGAGCTTGGGTGCTTCTTATTCTCCCTAGCACTAGTTAAAACCAAGTCAACAAACATTACCCAAAATTCCCTTTCAAATATATTTGAAAAAGTGATAAATATAGTCCTTCCTTTAAACCATGAGAAGAAATGTGCAATGATAACTAGAAATATGTGGACACATGCAGGTAAAATATCTTCCAAGATGTTTGAATGAATTCAGAACAAGACTTCTTTTACTTACATATTTGCAAATAATCAGATAACTTTATTTGGAAATATTCTTCATTTTCAGATTCCTACAGTTTTGCTAACTGCATCAAAATTTACAGGAATATGGTATTTGCAATCCTTTATTAAAATCTAATCTTGAGACATTCTTGGCCTACTTTTAAAATTAAAAGTTTTCAAAGTTTAGTGAAATTCAGCTAAATTTTCAGTGATTGCTATCTTTACAGGAAATTTTCCCTATTTACTATTGAGCCATTAAATCCTAGTTCATTCAGTTGGGTTAAAGAATTTTAATAATACAACCATTAAATCCTGCTGCTTTTATTTCAAGAAAATAAAAGTAGACTGGAACAGGATAGATAATATAAAGTAATTCACAAATACACTAACAAAAGGATCTATTCTAATCAAAATACACTCAGCATTAATGAGCCTGTTTATATCTTAGAAACAAATACCTTCTTTTTCTTCCTGTGACCCTCCCCACCACCACCACCACCACACAAAAGCATTCAATGGTTGGATTTCACGTGGTAATGGCTTGAGGAATAGATACTCAGAATTAAGGAAGATTGCAGCATAGAATAGTGAAAAGAATTGTTAACTGAATTTATATAAGCCTGTTGCTAACTAGTTGGTCCCAGTAATTACTAGTGGGTTGACTTTAGAAACATTAGGATTTTATCAAATCTTCAAGACCTCTACATTTTATTTTATTTATAATAAAATTAATTTTCTTAAAATGCAAACATCAGGATATTCTGGTTATGTTTTTAAACAGTGCATTCAGTTTAACAATGTTAAAATATTACGTTTAAATAATAAATTATTTATATATATTATAATGATATAATTATTTTAAGTCTCTTTAAAACCAGTATTCTCTACATATTTGATAAGATAAATACATATTAATAAAATAGACTACCTTCAACATTTGCATTTCAAACTATAGATAAAGAGCAAATTCTAAGACATTGAGATTGAGTGTGGATGTAGAGGGAGTTCCTGTCATTTGCAACAACATGAATGAACCTGGAGAACGTTACATTAAGTGAAATAAGCCAGACACAGAAAGAAAAAATACTGCATGTTCTCACTCACATTTGGAATCTGAAAAAGTTGACCTCTAGAAATAGTGGCTAGAACAGTGTTTACCAGGGACTGAGAAGGATTAAGGGGCAGGGATCAGGAGAGGTTGGTCAATGGGTACAAAGTTACAATTAGGAAGGAAGAATACATTCTGTTGTCCTGTTGCACTGCTCTAGAGTGACTATAGTCAACAAAAAGGTAATGCATACCTCAAATATCTAAAAGAGAGGATTTTGAATATATCCACCACAAAGAATTAACTTTGAGGTGATAGATATGCCAATTATCCAGATTTGATTATTACACAATGTATACTTGTGTTGATACATCACGCTGTATCTCATAAATATGTACAACTATTATGTGTCAATTAAAATTTAAAAATTAATAACAAAAAAGATTATATTGGTAGAAAATATAAGTACCCAGTGCAGGTCCCACATATCTCTGGACCTTTTCTATGTGATACTCATCTAGATTTATAGTGTGTTTGACTGTATGAGCAATCCCTCAGCTGACACTGTTCTTTGGGATACCGCCCTCTGGGTACTGGAGCAGATTTGCTTGAGCAACCAGACAGAGCATAAGCAATCTTCAGTCAATAAACGATGAATGCAGGCGTAAACCCAGCTCCCATTGCCAGGGCCAGAAAAAAAAAATGTCTGTTGTAATTTGTGGCAAAGGCTGAGACATCAACAAGAATTTCACTTTTGCTTGGCTTATTCCTGTTCCATCTTCTCCTTCCTCTACCTCCTCATAGGTTTTGCCTGGGATTATTTCCTAAATTAATTAGACAAGTGAATCCTCACCTAAACATCTGCTTCCAGAGAAGCCAACTTAAGAGAGATACCTTTAAAAAACATAGAAAAGGAGACCAGAAAAGTTTGGGTGAAAACAATCACTTAGGTTCTATCTAAAAAACAATTTTTTTTTTGAAAATTGCTTAGATTTTTCAGCTTTATCATCATTAAACTACCCAGGGTCTTAAAACATGCTAATATTTTTGAAATATGGAACACAAAGTCCTTTAGAATATGGTCTTAAACTGCCTTTTGATTCTTATCTATTGCAAAAATTCTAAGTACAACCTATATTTAAGCCATTGTAAGCTTCATTGTTCTCATGCCAAAAATTATGCTAGTTATTCCTGAATTCATTTTTCAGTCTTTTTCCCATATAACATATTTTGAGCCCCAAAACAAAAGAGATACATAACGGTTAAATTCTTATAGGAATTATTTGGAAGGAAAACAATACTTCAAATTAAATTGTGGAGGAAATGAAAGATTTGGTATAGAAAAGATTACTAGATAATTTCAATATTAATAAGAATGATGAAATAGTAAGTAATAATAAAAACAAAAGAAAAGACTAATGGTATTTTCTGAAGTATTTATTTATATTTAATCATTACAAAAATAATAGAATGATACATTTAAATCTATGGATGAAAAGCCTAAAAATAAGATCAGATAAATGGAAGGGCATAAAAAGGGGAGAAATCATAGATTAGAAATATCAGGAATGAAAAGACAACTCCACTAGAGATCTTTTAGATATTAAGAAGATAATAAACATTTTCTTTTCTGAGAGTAAGGAACTAAGAGTCTCTTTGGTAACTCTCCAGGATAAAACAGCTATCACACATGGCCAAAATACAAAATCAACTACCTAAAAGTGCTGAATAGTGGACAGAAGCAGACAGATTCTAGTAAAGAGTATACTTGTAGAGGACAGTTAGAGGGGCTTTTACTAAATAAGATTGTTTTGAGGCATTTAACCTGTAGCTAAATGCAATCAGTGTGGCATAGACAAGTTAGCAGGGGTATATGTGGGGAAAAATGATTTTTCTAGATTGGACTATTAGAAAAAGAAGGGCTGGGAAATCAAGACTACTTAAAATGATGGAAGGATGCTACAAGGGAAGGAGGCAAAGAAGGGATATCTAAATCCTGTTTACCCATATGTCTGACTGACCCCCAAATCATTCATGCAATATGTCCCTAAAATGAGAAGATCTCAACCAGATATGCCACCCAACAACTGGAGTTTGTAGTTCAAGTCCAACCAAGGAAATATCTAGCTAAATCAAGAAAAGCAACAATAATCAAAGTCTCACAATGAATTAAATGATAGGAAAAAGTAGGAGGAAATCTAAGCAGAGCAATAGAATCAATAAAAAAGAATCAAAGGGAAATTTTCAAACAAAAAATATCTGAAATTAAAACACAAAAAGTCACTGGATGGAACAGCAGAATGAAGTGGCAGAGGGAAGATGGAGTAAACTTAAATAGAGAAATTATCCAATGTGAAAACAGAGAAAAAAAGATGGAAAAAAAAGAACAGAGCCTTAGTAATCTGTGAGATAATATTGAATTAATCAATGTGTGCGCCATTTGACTCCAAGGAGAGGAGAATAGGAATGGACTTTGAAGATGGCCCTTGTCTTCTGGCTTGCATAGTTTCTCCTGAGAAGTCTTGCCTAATTCATATTGTTTGTTTTTTGAGTATAATATTTCTTTTTTGTTCTTTTATTTCTAAATGCTTTCAAGATTTGCCCCTTATCTTTTATTATCAGATGTTTGGATATGATATATTTAGGTATTGCTGTTGTCATTTTGTTTTGTTTTTACTCTGATTGAGAGGATCTGAAGTTAATATATCTGTGCTTTCATGTTGTTCATTTTCTGTGGGTAATTTTCAATCATTATCCCTTCAAATATTTCTTTTTCCTGACGTTTTCTCTCTACTTCTTCTGGCAGTTCAGTCACACATATATAAGTATATATGTATTTGTTTTAGGTTTGCTAGCTCTTTTTTTTCCTTTTATAAATTTCACTTTGAATAATTTCCAGTGGTCTATCTTTATGTTCAGTGAATCTTGCCTCCACTGTGTTAAGTCTACTAAGGAGCCCATGCAAGAAATCCTTCATCTCTGCTGCATGTTTGTTTGTTTTATTCTTAACTATTCCATTTGACTCATTCTTATACTTTCTCTCTTTCTGTTGATATTTCCATCTACTTGTGGATGTTTTCCACCTATTTCACTATATCTTTTAGTATATGATTCATATTATTTTAAATTCCCTCTCCACCCCCAGAGTAGGAGTTTTATTGATAGAAGCCTTCCTAATCAAATGTATAACAAACCAGTAATAGAAAGGAACTTCCTTAATCTGCTCAAAAGTATGTACAAATAAACTACTGCAAACATTACACTTAATTGTGAATTATTGAAGTCTTTTGCTCTGAGATTGGGGAATAGATAAGGATGTTTGCTGTCTCTACTTCTATTCAGCATTATACTTGAGGTCCTATCAGAACAATGATAAGAAAGAGAACTAAAAGAGATATGTATTGGAAAGAAGCAAAACTGTTATTATTAACAGATAAGATGATTGTATGTGAGAAAATTTTAAAAACTCTAAAGAAAATTATTAGAAATAATGCTTGAATTTAGTGATGCTAGATATGGGGTTAATGTATTAAAATAGGCAATTGTTTTAAGCCATCACATTTATAAGAGCAACAAAGCCTACCATATAACAAGTAAATACATCTAATTCTTAATTTCTGATAAAAAATACAAAATATTATTAAAAGAATATTTAAAAACTTAAAGGGAGATGAAGCTTTCAAAGATTTAAATAATTAATAATTATATTATATCAATTCTCTCCAAACATGTCTATAGATTAAATCAATTACCAATCAAAATACCACCAGTTCATTTACCGAAATTGCAAAGTTTATTATAATTCATATATAAATGAAAATATCTAAAAGTCGCCAAGAGGATCTTCAAAAAACAAACCTGGAGCACTAGCACAATTAGATATTCATAAATAAAACTACAGTATAAGGAAAGGAAAATAAGTCAATCAGGCAAGTTAGAGAGCTAAAGACATGATCAATTTCTTCATGACAAACATTGCAGAGCAAAGAAGTGGGTAAAAATAGAATTTTCAAGAAGAGATGCTGAATCAAATGGGAATCAAATGGCTTTCCACATGGAAAAAAATAGATCTTGATAACTACCTCACAGTATGGAGAAGGCTAAACAATAACACTTTTAGTAGAAAACAGAACAATATCATCACTGCCTTGGGTAGGAAACATTTGTTAAATTAAACACAAAGACCATTAGCTTAAAAAAATGATTAGACTACATTAAAATTAAAAACTTGTGCTTAATCAAAATTACCATTATGGAAATGTAAATGTAAACCACAGATTAGGAGAAGGCATTTTTAATGCATGCATTTGAAAATAAGACTTGCATCTAGAAAAATGAAGAACCCTAAAATCAATAAGAAAAAGACAGACAACTCAATTAAAATTGTCAAAAGACTTAAGCAGCCACTTCCCACACAATAAAAAGATATACAAATATCCAAATATCCAGTAAACACAAAATAAGCCATCACAGAAATGTTAACTAAAACCACCATGAGATATCACTACACGCTCACCAAAAATGCTTAAAATGTTAACATACTAAAAATACCAAGGCTTGATTAAGATATTGAACAACTGGAATTCTCATACACTGGTACTAAATTAGGTGCAGCATTTTATAAAAATATATTTCCTAAAGCTAAGCAAACAAACGTTCTATTATCCAAAAATCCTACTCCTAAATTACACCCCAAAGAAATATACCAGATTATTCCTAGTAGCTCTATTGAAAATAGCCAATAATTGAGGACAAGTCAGTTGCCCTTCTACAGAAGAGTAGATAAATGTATTCTCCTACTCTGGTATCATAGTTTGAGTTCTCTAGAGGAAGGTTCTGAGATGGAACTTAGCATGGAAGATGTTTATTAGGGATCAATACTTGTGAAAGGAAGAAAAAAGAAGCACTGATTGAACAGAGGGACAAATTGAGCTTTGAAGCAAGAACAATAAAGCCTCAGTCTGAAACAGGCTATGATCTCAAGCATAAAAACTGCTCATCAGAGTTGTCTAGTTTGGGTTGAAATAGTCAGGACTATGTAACAGCTATCACACTCAGTAACTACATGTGGAATGTCCCAGGAAGTACAGAACATGAGTGAGGGAATTCTGTGCAGCTAAAACAGAACATGAAGGAGATGACAGCTGGAGGCTGTTTGCTGGCAATGCTCAGAGCTGGGCAACTCTGAGCACCCATCTCCACATTGGTAACTACTGTAATGGAATATTTTATTAAGATATCCAAAGCCAATGAACAAATTGTTATATGAAATATGAGTAAATCTTATAAATATCATGTTAGGTGAAAAAATAGATGTCCTAATTCCATTTGCATAAAGTTCAAAAACAGAAAAAACTAAATCTGATTTTCAAAGACAGTATATGATGACCTAAGGGGAGGGGTCAGTGAACTGGGAGGAGAACTGGGTGATGGCGAGGATTTATCTATTGGTTAACTGCATAGTATTTGCTTTGTTAAAATTAATTCAACACTTCCCTTATGATATGTTTGAATTTATCTAGACATATTATGTGCTAGGAGAAGGCAAATAAAAAGTGATGGATAGTTATGCTCTTCAAAGCACAGCAACTACTCTCACAGAGCAGAAACAGGTAATGCAAGGAGAAAGAAACAGAAACTCACTAATCATAGGCAATTTTAAGTCCCCTCTCACAATTAAGTGGACAAATATTAGTAAATGTAGATGATCTAAGAAACTTAATCAAAAGTGTGTGTATTTTATATATATAAACCATAATAAAAATATAGTTTTTCAAATATTCGTGGAATATTCCTTAAGAACTTCTCTTCCATTAGACCACAAAAAACCAAAACAACAAAAACAATACCCAGTAGTTCCCAAAAATTCAAATAACACAAACAGCATTCTCTCACCACAATGAAATAAAACCAAACTTTAATAATATATCAGAAATAAATAAGTCCCTTCCACTGGTGAATAAAAATGACATTTTGAATCAAAGGGGAAGCAAATTTGGGGAATTTCTGGAAAATATGTGAAAATAAAATGTATCAAAATTTATGAGCTATAAAATATGGGTAAAAACTTCCCAACTCCCTTGTACATACACCATGGCTCAGAAAAACTTGATAAATGGAGGGTTGCCAATATTTTTTTTCCTAAAATATTCTTTTTTTCATTGTTTTTCCTTTTTAATCCCACTCTTTTTTCAGCTCTATCTGAAATTATTTGCTTTATCGAACAACCTCTTTGTTCTCCATAACCAAATACAAGGTTGCCTTGTTTAGTATTCTTAGAAGATATAAATGAATTGATTTAAATTCTGTTTGATTTAAAAAGTTGGAGTCTTTTTACATAGGAATGTCTTTGTACATCTTTATTGATACTTTTATTTTGTATTACGCTTTGTATTTTGTTTTTGTCAACTCTTCTTTTTTTTTAATTTATTTTTTTATTTGAGAATATTATGGGGGTACAACACTTTGGCTATATATATCGCCCATGCACTGCCCATGTCAGAGCTACAATCGTGGTCATCCCCCAAACTGTGCTCCCCGCATCCGTTCAGTGAGAGTTTTCCCATCCCCTCCACCCCACTCCCGCCAGCCCCCTGATGAATATTATTGCCCTGTGTGATGTAAGTGTTGATCAGTTAGTACCAATTTGATGGTGAGTACCAGTGGTGCTTGTTTTTCCATTCCTGTGACACTTCGCTTCGAAGAATGGGTTCTAGCTCCAACCAGGATAATACCAGATGTGTTAATTCACTGTTGTTCCTTATTGCTGAGTAATACTCCATGGTATACATACACCACATTCTATTAATCCACTCGTGTATTGGCGGGCACCTGGATTGTTTCCATAACTTTGCGATTGTGAATTGTGCTGCTATAAACATTCGTGAGCAGACGTCTTTATTATAAAATGTCTTTTTTTCCTTTGGGTAAATACCCAGTAGTGGGATTGCTGGGTCAAATGGTACTTCTACTTTTAATTCTTTGAGGTATCTCCATATTACTTTCCATAGAGGTTGTACTAATTTGCAGTCCCACCAGCAGTTTATGAGTGTTCCTATCTGTCCACATCCCCGCCAACATTTGTTGTTTGGGGATTTTTGATATGAGCCAATCTCACTGGAGTTAAGTGATATCTCATTGTGGTTTTGATTTGCATTTCCCTGATGATTAGAGAAGTTGACCAATTTTTTATATGTTTGCTGGCCATTATTCTGTCTTCTTTGGAAAAGTTTCTGTTCATGTCCTTTGCCCATTTTTTAATAGGGTTGTTAGATTTTTTCTTGTTGATTTTCCTAAGTTCTGCATAGATTCTGGTTATCAGCCCTTTATCAGAGGTGTAGCATGCAAATATTTTCTCCCATTCTGTAGGTTGTCTGTTTACTCTAGCGATAGTTTCCTTGGCTGTGCAGAAGCTTTTTAATTTGATCAGGTCCCATGTATTTATTTTGGTTGCTGCTGTGATTGCTTTGGGGGTTTTCTTCATAAATTCTTTGCCTAGGCCAATGTCCATAAGAGTTTTTCCAACGTTTTCTTTGAGAATTCTTATGGTTTCATGTCTTAGGTTTAGATCTGTTATCCATTGTGAGTTGATTTTTGTGAGAGGTGAGAGGTGTAGGTCCAGTTTCAGTCTTCTACATATGGCCATCCAGTTTTCCCAGCACCATTTGTTGAATAGAGAATCTTTTCCCCAGTGTACGTTTTTGTGGAATTTGTCAAAGATCAGGTGACTGTATGAGGTTGGTTTTATATTTGGGTTCTCGGTCCTGTTCCATTGGTCTACGTCTTTGTTCTTGTGCCAATACCATGCAGTTTTGGTTACTATAGCCTTGTAGTATAGTTTGAAGTCTGGTAGATAGATGCCTCCCAATTTGTTCTTTTTGCTTAAGATTGCTTTGGCCAGACGGGGTCTTCTCTAGTTCCACACGAAGTGTAGAATTATTTTTTCTAGATCGGCAAAAAATGATGTTGGTATTTTGATAGGGATTGCATTGATTCTGTAAATTACTTTAGGTAGCAAAGCCATTTTTACTATGTTGACTCTGCCTATCCAAGAGCATGGTAGGGTTTTCCATCTATTTACCTCCTCTGCTATTTCTTTTCTCAGTGTTTCATAATTCTCTCTATATAGGTCTTTGACCTCCTTAGTCAGATATGTTCCTAAATATTTAATTTTCTTTGGTGCTATTGTGAAAGGTATTGCATCTTTAATTTGTTTCTCAGCTTGATTGTTATTAGCATATATGAAGGCTATGGATTTGTGTGTATTAATTTTGTATCCTGAGACTTTGCTGAATTCATTTATCAATTCCAGTAATCTCTTGGTTGAATCTTTGGGGTTTTCTATGTATAATATCATATCATCTGTGAACTCTCCAATTTAACCCAGAATCTGGGCAAAATTGTATGCATCTTTAGATATATTTAACACTCAATAAAGTGCATTGCTAATAGATGGTATTTAATAAATATTTCAAACTAAATCAAAATTGTCTAAAAGATTATTATGCATTTTATTAATCCAGTCTTTATTTTCTTTATCAGGTTGCCTTCTAAGTAAAGTTTTAACACATACAATTGTAATTATAATTTTGTCATGTGTATTTTACACAAACCTTTATAAGCTTAAGAATTCAATGGCGTACAGCTATTCACATCTTTAACACGTGAAAATTTCAGTTCTGAATCAGCATTTCCTAATTAATCACTTTGGAGAGGCTTAATATTTGGATGGATACAACTAGGACATCTTTTCCCCAGTGTACCTGCATGATACACTTGTTCATGTACATGAACAATAATCATTGGTAGCAAGTAGGACTGCTTAATCTTTGATGAGCACATTTTAGTTCACTTATGAGTTTCTTTCTTGCTTCTTTTATCTCTTACTGATAGACTTATAACTTTTAATGCTATATTCCATTTCTTTTTATAGTAGAAGCTCAGGTCAAATCAGGCTGAATTTTCCCAAGTGCTTTAATAATTAGATGAATGTTTCTGGTGTGTACATGAAAACTACTGGTATAAAATTTATTATGTCACCATGCCAAAAAATAAATGGTGGCAACATTCCAGAAAGGAATAAATTCATTGAATAGTTGTTAGTAAGGTTTTTACTCAAGAGTAATTCTTCTTTTTATTTCCTCTCTCTGTTAGTGACTCCAAAAACAGCTCTCCCTAATGAATTATTGAATCAGCCAAGATAAAATAATACAAATGAACATACAAAAATTTCTATTAAATGATACAATCCTAAAGACTTTTACAAACTTGCTTATGTAAAATAAGCTTAGATAGCAAAAGAACATAAAAACAATAAGATTAATAAACCCCTCCCTGTGACAAAAGACTTATGGAGAAATATTAGTTATACATAAATGTGTCCTTGGTGAAGGTGTAGTTTGAACACGCAGTTTGGACTGCAAGCATAGAGGAGGGTAGGAAAAAAGTGTTTTTTTTCATGTTGCCAAGTATAAGAAGTCATTTTTACAATAAAGGGAGCTGACTTTCTTATTTCGTGCAAATTAGTCACATAATTCACAAGTTAGATATTTATAAGAAACAAATTCACATTGAGATATTAGTTTTGATAGTAAGATACTTCCCATAGCCAAGTGAGAAAATTATATTAAAGTGCTTTCTTCTTTAAAAATTCACACATTCCCTCTTTGTGTTTCCATTGCTAATATATACTGGAGGCAAAAAACACTAAATTTTCAGGTAAGAAAAATGTCAGTAAGAGAAAAATATGATGTTAAGGTCATTAAGTTAGAGAAATTAATTTCAGAGACTCTCTTTCCCTTGTCTATTACCAATATGGATAAAAAAATCCTTCCTAAAATTCTATATTATTCAAATGTCAGCTATCAAGCTTTTTAAAATCATTTACTCAAAAATATGATCATGTCTTACTTATACTTTCAATAAATCTTTCTTTTTTAACCTCAAAGTGACCATTCAGGAATCTCTTACTGTTAAGCAGTATAGGCTTTAGGGTTAGATGCTCCTGTGTTTGACTAACTGTTCTGATCTGCTGTGTTATCATGGAAAATTTAGTTTACTGCTTTGACCTTCAGTTTTCTTATATGCAAAGTTCTCAAAATAACAGCTATCTCACAGTGTTATTCTAAAAATTAAATAAGATAACACATGCAAAGGGCTTTGCCGAATGTCTGGCTCATATGACTACAAAATAAACAGAAACATTATTAACATAACTATCATTAACACTATCATTATTATGAAATGTTGCATCTGTCCCAATATCCCCTTTAGTCCTTTCTGAAATTGTCTTTTATTATATTCTATAGTTCTTTCTAAACTTCTGTAAACCCCAAGTGTGCTGGAGTTGTAACCTTCAACAACAATGTTATAAAAGAGATACAGTCTCCACTAGACACATAGAAAGGATAAACCTGCTTTATTTTTTGCAGTAGAAAAATATGTGATCTTTAAAGTTTCTGAAATTAGGAGTCATTTCAAAGTTTACTTGCTAGAAGAAAACAAACCTTCAATTTAATAATCTTCAAATTATATATTAGAAGGTAAAATGATAAAATATCAAAGCGTAAAAAGTATACTTAGCAAATATTTGTTAAATGAAGAAATAAAGCAATTGACCTAAATATTGTTAAAATATGCCTTCTTTCATGCTGCACTGGACCGTAAAGTCTTCCACTTTCTAGGGGTGAATTTGGGACTAATATAACTAATATACTATTTACTAATAGAGAGTTCTTCCCTTGGAAATTCTAAAAGACAGGGTCTGCTTCATGCCTGCTTGGTATTTTCTGTTTTCCTTTTTTATTAAAGAGATTCTGAGGCTTTGGTGAAACTAAAAGTTAATGAGATTATTATAGTCTATTGTTTATTTGTCAAAGCATACACTGCTTTTGATTTTATCATACAAACAAAGGTCCTTGTGTCAGAAAAGTATTGTTCATAACACAAGATTAAGACACAGAAAAAAATTGCTCAATTAGTGTTACAAACTTATTGAATCACTGCATCTTAAAACCTTATGTATTAAGAAGCAAAATCATGTTCTTGGTCTCTTCTAGTCTCTTCCCCACAGTTGCCCTGACCACCTATCTTAGAGTCCGCTCCCCTGAAAAGAGATCCCAAGCAGATCCCAATGACTCAGATGCAAGTGCTTTGTTCAGAAGATAGAGAAAACAATCTCAGGATAATGGGAAAGTGAGATGAAAAGGGGTAGGAAGCTAGCAACCACAGTGATCATCTACAATTTAACCATATGGAGAAATTATGAGAAACAACGTAAACACATGTTGTAAGATTTTTCCATCACAGCGGCAAGGCGAGAGGAAACTGGGGTCTTCGTAAACCAGTTCCTGTTCTTCACAGGGTTAAGATTGTGCCCCAGGAGTATAATATCCTGGCAGGTAGATGTGACCCTGGAGCGAAAGAGTGTTTCAAATAAAGCCCTCTGACACCAGGATGCACATTTTGGCAATTTGAAGTCTATGGTAAACTGCCATGGTAAGGTACAAATATCATAGGCAGAAAACTCACTGCATTTATACATTAGCTTCATAACAGGTCAAAAAAGATACATTAAGTCTGAAGTTGTTACAAAAGTGGCTATGAGAGAGAGAGAGACAGACACAGAGAAAATCCAATTGACCTTTTTTCCTGCTAAATATCATCTTACCATTTTATAAGGATGACAAAAATAAAACTTAAAAAAATCAGGTCTTTTCATTTTTCTCATTTGTTATAAGTGGGTATACAAGCAGATGCCCATTTCCATATTGCAGAGCTCAGGAAAATTGTAAAAAAAAAGAGGGTTTGGAGAGAAAGGAAGTGGGATTCTTGTTAATTTCAATGTGATTTCAACTTGGTTTTATTTATTTATTTTTTTTTAATTGAAGCAGGCAAGTGAGGAAATTTTTGTAAATAAGCAGTTTAAAAAAGGCAAATTTTATTTCTCCATAACTTCACAGTTACAGAAAAAGGCTGACATTTCTTTGTGAAAACACTCATAATACACTCCAGTGGACGATTTCGTTTTCTATTTATACATTCACATAATAATTAATAATAGCAGGTTAGATCTAAAAATGATTTTATGTCTTTATCTTCTTTGTCATCTTAGAATTTGTAATAAGAATAGTAGACCTGTTTTATGACCTGCAAAAGTGAAGAGCAAATACATGTACAAATGTGTCTAAAGTCTCCAACAATCTTAGCTCCTAGAACAATTACTTAGGTTAATGAGGTTTTCAAGTTCACCAATGTCTGATGTGCAGCATTTGACACTCACCAATTGAATTCCTAGACTCATCAAATTTTGGTAGATTAAACTATGGCTAAGTGGGAGTAAATGCTTATAAACCTCAAAATATGTTATAGTATTGAAAAAACAGATCTAAGATGACCATATGCACAAACACCTCTTTTCTATACTTGTTATGTTATCATAAACATATAAGCAAACTTGAAAACAAATCTGAATGATACACTCTTTAAAAAATGACCACATCATTTTATGTTGTTTATAAGCATCCCAATTTTTAGTCATTTATATCCATATACCTGTATTGACCATGGGGTGGATTGTCTTAGTCATTGATGTTCAGATAATGACAACCCCAAAACAAGACTATACCCTCAATCATTTTATAAATAATTTTTTAAATTTTACAAAAGTTTTGGATTTAAAGAAAAGTTACAAAGGCATACAGAGAGTTCCCATTTACCCCATACCCAGCTTGCCCTATTATTAATATCTTCCATTATTATGGTACTTTTGTCATAAGTAATGAACCAACATTGATACATTCTTATTAACTGAACACCATGTTTATTTGCACTCCATTAGTTTTTCCCTAGTGTCCCTTTTCTGTTTCAGGATCAGACTCAGGTTAGTACATTGCATTTAATCTTCATGTGTCTTTAGCCTCCTCTGGATGAGGGAGTTGCTCAGACTTACCTTGCTTTCAGCGTCTGTGAGAGTTTTGAGGAGTACTGCTCAGGTAATTTGTAGAATGCTTCTCAATTTGGATTGATCTCATGGTTGGAAACAAAAATGTATGGGTTTTGGGAAAAAGATCACAGAGGCGAAGTGTCATTCTCATTGGGTCAGATCAAGGCTACAAACTTCAGCACAATTTAACACAGGTGATTTTAACCTAATCTTATTTCACCTTGCTGACATTGTGTTTGCAGTTCCTCCACTGTAAAGTTTTTGTTTTTGTTTGCCTTTTTTTTTGCTATGTTCTTTGGAAGGAAAGCGCTAAGCTGAGCCTACACTTAAAGTGCATAGAGTCAAGTTCCACTTCCTGGAAGAATGAGTACCTATGTAATTTACTTGGAATTCTCTACTTGAGATTGTCACTTTTCCCCCATGTATTTAATAATTCAATCATTTATTCATGTCAATAGACATTCATGGATATTTATTTCATACTTTGGATTATAAGCCAATAGTATGTTATTTACTTTGTTGTAGCCTTGACTACTGGGGGCTCTTTCAGGTTTGTCCTTGAGTCCCTTTGACATACCTTCATTGTTTTATTTTGTTTTGTTTTTTTAGTTTGTCCTCAATCGTTTCTTAAATATTCAATTTTTCTCACAAAGTAAGGAAAATGGACTAGCCAACACAGGTAATGACATCAGAAAAGTTTAATTAAGCAGAAAGTACTGTCCTCTAAGCATTACAATTAACTTAAATTTATGCTTTATTTCTCTTTGTGTTAAATACATGCAGATCTTGATATCTGAAAGTACTGAGACATTTGTATTGAGATATATTTTAATCTGCCTTTTGACATTTACATCATTTCAAAAATGATTTAGTTTTATTTACACTGAGCTTGCATTTTAATTGATTTTTAAATATTTAGCATGTACATATGTGATATTTACTATGTATTTTTTCAATACTTGTGCAATAACAATGAAATTTCAAAAAATCAATGGTCCAACAATAAGATATCTGAGATATATAACTAAGATTATTTCACAGTTTGATAAAGGTTTTGTTTCAAAATAAAATTTAGTAAACTACATTTTACGGCTCTATATTCCTTACATTACATATATAAAAAATTTGATTAAATAAATAAGTAAATTTGGTTAAATGAAAAAGTTAATCAGTATGTGTAATTTCCCGTGAATACGATGCCCAAATCTGGCCACGCTCAGAAAGTAGTTATCATTTTCAATTTGTTGTCCATTTCCCAGATTGTTCAATAAAATTGCATACTTTTATAAGAATCTAAGAAAAACTATAGTGTTATTTCTTTCATCATTGTGAATAACTTCTTGTGAAATTGGAATGATATTACTTTTGCCTTATAGATTTTGTGGGAGGAATGTGTTAATATGGCTGGAGCCTAGATTAAAGTGTGGCATATGGAAATATTCTGTGTGTATTGGCTATTATTTTAGTTTTTCAAATATACTAAGAATATTTTTATAAATATACATAAATATCTTCTAATGTTTCTTGACCATTGCAATGTATTCCTTCCATAGAATGTGTGTCCATGTGGTTTATTCAAGTAATTGCTTGTAGTCTTCTACATGTGGCTATCCAATTTTCCCAGCACCACTTATTGAATAGGGATTCTTTTCCCCAGTGTCTCTTTTTGTTTGCTTTGTCAAAGATCAGATGGCAATATGAGGATGGTTTTATATCTGGGTTCCCTGTTCTTATCCATAGGCCTATGTCTCTGTTCTTGTGCCAGTACCATGCTGTTTTGGTTGCTATAGCCATGTAGGATAGCTTTGAAGTCTGGTAAATTGATGCTTTCCAACTTGTTCTTTTTGCTTATGGTTGCTTTGGCTATACAGGGTCTTCTCTAGTTCCATATGAAGCATAGAATTATTTTTTCTAGATATGCAAAAAATGATGTTGGTATTTCAATAGGATTGAACTGAATCTGTAGGTCACTTTGGGTAGTATAGACATTTTAACAATGTTGATTCTACAAATCCATGAGCCTATGCTTTTCCATCTGTTTACATCCTCTGCTACTTTCTTCTTCAGTGTTTCATAGTTCTACCTGTACAGGTCTTTCGCCTCTTTAGTTAAATATATTCCTAGTTATTTTATTTTCTCTGTTGCTATTGTGAAAGATATTGAGTCCTTGATTTGGTCATAATTGCAAAGATGTGGAAACAACCCAAGTGCCCATCAATACATGAGTGTATTAAAAAATGTGGTATATGTATACCATGGAGTACTACTCAGCCATAAAAATATGGTGAACTAACACCTCTTGTATTAACCTGGATGGAACTGGAGACCATTCTTCTAAGTGAAGTATCACAAGAATGGAAAAACGAACATCACATGTGCTCACCATTAAATTGGAACTAATCGATCAACACTTACGTGCACATATGGAAGTAACATTCATTGGAAACCAAGCAGGTGGGAAGAAGGAGGAGGGGATGGGTAAACTCATTTCTATTGGGTACAATGCACACTATCTGGGGGAGGGACAAACTTTGACTCAAATGGTACAAAAGCAATTTATGTAACCAAAATATTTGTACCCCCATATTATTCTGAAATAAATAAAAAAATAAACAAAACCAAATAATTGGTTATAGTTGAATTTTTACATTTGTCTTTTGAATTTTTACTTTTGTCTCATTGTTTTCAACTGTTTGAAACCTTGCTGTCACTGTCATTCCTGTGAAAGTTTCCTTGAACATATATGTAAGTGAAGAGATGCAAATACATAGAACTTTAATGAGCATTGTTAAATAGCCTTCTACCATGCCTCTATCTATTTACACTCCAGCATCTATATCAAATGCTACCTACATTTGATATACTTAAGTTTTCCACTTTTTGTTATGCTTGTTGGTAAATATTGTCATATTGTGATTTCCTTGATTGCCAACAAAATTAAACATGGTCTCGTATATTATTAACAATTAGAATGTCCTATTCAGTACATTGTCAGTACTTATTCGTCATTTCTATTCTGATGTTTGTATATTTCTTTCTGACTTCCAATAAATATTTGAAATATTTCCCTATCAATCTTGTGTTGCTTTTTAGTTTTTTAGATGTTGTTTCTTTTTGGATCAGAAGTTTATAACCCATCAATGTGATCTATCTTTTCCTTTTGATCTCCACTTCATATTGTATTTAAGGTGGCATTTCCTACTGAAATGTCATAAACTTCTTTTTCCATATTTTCTTCTAATATTTAAAGTGTTTTTATCTTTTTTTCTTGAATTCATTAGATATTTAATTTATTTCGGTGAATAATATGTTACAGATTTACATTTGTTATTTTTCAAATAGCCAATGATCTCAAAACAATTTATTGATTTGTTCATTCTTTTTTCAAGATCTCAGAAAGCCGCTGGTATAGTAAATTCTCACACTGGACTTCTCCTGAGTCCTTTATTTTGTTCCACAATTTTTACAAATTTATTTTGGCAATTTTCTAACAATTTTTATATAAGTTTTAGATTCAGTTCATCAGGTATGTGAAAATGCTACCAATTTCTTAATAACATTGCACTGAATTTATGTATGAATTAAGGGAACAATGACAAAAATACAATACTGAAAATTTCTATACAGAAACATGGACTGTTGCTCTATTCATTTGGAAGTTCTACTCATTATGACAGTTTTATATTTCTCTTTGTACACATCTTATACATTCTGAATGGTTCTATTCCAATTTATTTTATAATTTACTGCTATTTTAGATGAAAAATTCTTCCTATTTCATTTTAAATTGGTTATTGCTGATGCTTAATAGATCTAATAATTTTTATGTTATTCATGTATCTGATCACATTGTTAAATCATCTTATTTTAATTTTTCTCAGTTGATTCTATTGCATTTCTAGGTCAATTACCATATTTTCTGAAAGTAAAAGATCTGTCTCTTCTTTTCAAGTATTTATACTTTTATTTTATTTTTTACTAGAAACTAGTGGCCTTTTATTATTTAATAGTATTAGTGAGGATAACCATCTTTTCATGATTTGGTTTGCTCTTAATATTTCTTCAATAAGTGTGAGTTTTGCTGAAAGTATCTGTCATTCATTTTCTCTAGCAAATACACCACACAACAAAAATAGGTGTTGCATTTTTACAAATATATTTGGAGCATAAATTGAGATGAAAACATTTTCTCTAAAATACTAGTGAAATTATTTTTAATGTTTAATTATTTCATTAATCAATTATTGCAAGGCAAAAGTGAGAAACTCACTTGGCTATAATATATTATTATTTTAATACACAAATAGACTTATTTTAATAATTTTTTATTTAAAATTTATACATCTGCGTGGATATATGAGATTAATTTATGAGTGTTGGATTTACTTTGTTGTTGCTTTAGGGTAAGCTTGTTTGTTTTCCTTTATTTTTAAATTTTTTATCTTACGTATTTTTATATTAGAAATATTGCTATCATAAAATAAATTGAATAGCTTTTTGTCCTCACTTGTATTCTGAAATATTTTATGTAATCTGGAAATGATCTGTTCCCAATGTTTAGAAACTAAGCAGCTTTCAAATCATCTGGGGGCTGAGGTCTAATTTAGACATAAACCTAGGACTTCCTTTCTTCTTATACTGTTATATATTCTTCAGTTTTGAAGAGCAGATATTTAGAATTTCTATAAACATCAAATATTATCTACTGCATTTAAGAATAATAATATATTAAAATTAAGATTTGAATAGTAATATCTTTTTTTTTTTTTTTTGCTTATCTGAAACCCTCATTATTAACCATACTGTGTGGATTTTCAGACCTGAATCTAGCCAAAGCTGGGTGAGTATAGGAAAGGAGTAAAGAGGAGAGGCAAGAGAGAAAAATTTTAATTTGGTGGAAGTAGAATTTTTAACACTGCTAAAACATAACTATTTGTTAATATCTGAGAAGGTCCAAACAATCTATGGCATCTGTGCACACTTTTATCTTATCTGGGGGCAGAAAGGAGTGATTCAATAAAGCAACGTTGAAGGCACTGTAGCTTGGAATAAATAAAGTTGCCTTCTACTCACTCACAGCTTGCCCCATAAACCAGTTCCACTAGCTTGTAATAGCATTAAAATCTGTAGGATACAACTCCTACCTCATTGAAGAAAACTTTTATACACTAGCATGAAGTACATTTTATTTCCTCATTGCCTAGCCTTTCCCTACTTGTGAATAATATCATTGCTTAATCATCACATCATTATTAAGGTATTTTTTTCTAAAACAAAGGAAACTTCCATAAATTAATTCAAGCCTCCATCTCTAATGAAATAGTTATTTTTTTATTGAGAGTTGAAGTCTTCAAATGGCTGTTTTTCTCACTCTGAGCTAAATTCTATCACTCAATATCTCAGAAAATACAACCCTTCTATAATTATATTCCTGGTACCTAAGACTACAACCTACTCTATAATAGATACTCAATAATATTTGACACATGTATTTCACACATATGCACACATACACATGCACAGAAGATAGTGTCCCATGTCCATCTTAACTTTTTCAGGTCTGGTATGCTGTTGTGTCCTAAGTCATTAAAGCTGGGATAAAGCTTTGTGGGACCTTTATACCCTTCCCTGATATAACCAGTCTGGAAGAACAGAACTCCCCAGTGTGCTATCTTGATTTTATTATCCATTCTTCTCTGAAGAATAGATGGTGTAGATCTCTTTTCTACTTATTCTCTTAGTTTTATAGTTGTAAAAGTAATAAATGTAGCTAAAATCACTCACCCCCCAAATAAAAACAGTTTGTGTAGAGGTATTGAGACATGATTATGAACAATAGGGATGGGACTTTAAAGCATCATCAATTTTCCCTTTTAGAATCCTAGCACCTCTTTGCCAGTGAGAACATAAGCCAATCAGGGCAACTCAGCAACTTAGTGAGAAACGCTTGTGCATTATTTCTTATGACTCTATTACATTTCTACTACCAGGAACAAAAAAACCCAATGTGCTGTAATTTATTTTAATTTTATATTTTCATACTGGTTCTTTAGTCCTTACACAGTATTTGAAACCTGTATGAGCCTAAGAGAAGGACCAAGGGTGACTGATTCAACATTTCAAAACATTTAGTTTGTCATATTGTAGAGTTACTGGAAAATGAAAACTAGAGGCATCCTCAGTTTTTTATAACCCTGTTGCCAGGCTTTGACTATGTTGTCAATGAAGCCAGTGAATTTCTGATACAAGTGGTAATCTATAAAGGAATTTTCGGCATCAAGTAAGAACCCCAATATACATCCAAATTCTGAGACATAGTAATTCTACAGAAAGATTTGAGAACTTTGAACCACACAATGTTTAATCCACCTCCCCACCACAGTAAGAATAAATTTTCCTGAATTTACAGACTAACACTTTCTCCACTATCCAACTCAAAGCAGAACATAAATAATATTAGCAAGAATTAAAAAAAACCCTGATTCTCAGTTGTCTTGAGCTTTGAAAGGAAACATGACTCCAAATAGAGGCAAGCAGGTGATCTGAGGTCAGGGATGCTGTAGGAGAGTTCCTCAAAAAAGCTTTGTTTCCATTTGATTTTTGCATGGTAAAGAATGGGCCATGCCTAGGAAAGGTGAATTTCAGAATGAATGTTAATTTGTAAAAAGTGAACATAAGGGAATTTATTTTGTGGCAGAATTTGGAAGATTTCTTCTTCACCTAAAAAAATTCAAACAAAAATGTGCAAAAAATATGTTGTCAATGGCCAGCAGATGACATTTGTAGGAAAGCAATATTATAACACAAAATCTACCCTTAGAGTAATTTTTTATGGAGACTTCTATATCCTCCAGTATATCCTATGTGATAAACTATACATTGTGTTAATGCTAACATTATAAACTTGTTCATAGTCTAAATGAAGTACAGAGACATAAAAGAACAAATTGCTTCCTGTGAAGTGCTTCAACTGTATTTTTAAAAATCATAGAACCTAGTCCTTTTCCTAGCATAAACAATTTTTGAAAATTAGCTAAAAGTTTCTGTCTCTTTCTTTCTCTCTCTCTGCTAAACAGACATTCTTAATGGGCCTAATGAAACGAGTATAAACAATGTTCTCCCAACTCAATAAGAAATGGGCTTCAAATTTGGCTTTTTGTTGGTTGGTCGGTTGGTTTTTATTTTGCTAGACTACTTAAAGGCAATGTAATATTAAAGGATACGCAATCTTTGCAAATGTAATGATAATTCTTCTAAAAGCTCTTCATCAGACCTATAGATTCAGGAGACATGGATTTATGAAGAGTCCAGGTTCACTGAATGCTAATCTCAGCCCTGCTGGTGATTTATGATGTGGAACTGGGCAAACTGCCTAACCTCTAAGTTTTCTCATCTACTAAAAGGAAACAATAAAAACACTTCTTTTGAAGGAACTGGGTGTGGTTCAACTAATCAAATGTGTTAAAGCATTAGGTAAACACATTTCCATAAATCACATTCATGTGACATGCTCTGGTTCAGATTCAGTTGTATTCAAGCAAATTTTTTTAAAGTTTGCCCTTAATAAATCAATATTTTTTGTTCATTCAGGATTTATCAAAAAATGTATGCTTAGTAAGGCCTTAAAACATCAGCCACACTCCTGTCCCTGGAGATACATCCACACACATATCTATGCTTATTTGTTGAATGCCACACTGAGAGTAGTTATTGACTCAGGAGGATTAAACTCTAGTGCAGAATGCCAAGTAATAAGAGAAGTGACATTAGACCACCATGTAGAGTCTTCTCTAATCATGAATGACAATGTCAACTGAAACAAGGGCAAATGAATGAAAACTAGCGGTTCATAGAAGCCCCTGAAAACCATAGCACCTGCAAAAGTTAATGTACCAACACCAGCCCAGCACAGGATTCCAGCAGAATTTCAAAGCAATGTTTGCCTGCCTTTCCTAGCAGCAGCCAGTATTAATAGCACAATTCTTGAGCCAAGTCAATAAACTCACAGTAAATGTTTTCCCAAATGTGCCCGTTCAGGGTGGAAAATTACAGTAATAGCTATCCTTATCTGAGCAGGGTAAACATGTCCTATTACAAAGAATGTGCCATGATTTAGCACAGACTTAAACTGCTCACACTAATTTCATTCAAGTAACAGCCATATTTTTCCAATTCATAGTTGAGGAGCTATGGTTTTCGCCTATCTTTTCTTTTAATAAATGTTTAAAATAAACAAATCTTTAAACATCTTACTTTAAAAAACAAAGAAATCTTGAAAGACTCTGAAATCTGGACAATTAGTTTGGTTTCTTTATCTTGTCTTTGCTCCATATTTAAAAGAGAAATGTCTATATGTTTATAACACATCAAATTTGATTTTTAAAAAGCTTTTAAAGACATGGTCAGTGGGTTTTCTACTTTAAAATGGTTTTATAACTGTAATATATTCTTAAGTGCAATTTGGGAAACAGATTAATGATTTCAAGAAAATGCACAAAAATTTGAATAAATGTTCCCATTTAGTATGGTTAATTTCAAAAAAAATCAATAAAAATTGAGATTCAAATAAACTAAAATTTATTGTATGTATAAAGTACACAATTTGTTTATTTGGCAAATGCAATATAATTTAAATTCTAAAATGATTTGTGACATTACACTGTATTATGGAAAATAATGTTGACCAAACATGTACTGTTTTTTAATGTATATATAAATGCTGTCATTTAATCCTCACAACAGGACATGAGGTATAAAAATTGTGTTAATTATTTAAATAACACAGCTTGTCATTGTTGGCTAGCAAACTGCTCCAAAACATAGTGGCTTAAACAAGAAGATGTTTTATGAGACTACAGGTCTGTTTGGTGGTTCTACTTATCTGTGTTGGGTGAGGCTGATCGCAAGGGGGTTGCAAACTCATCTGCAACCAGCTATTGAGTCAGATGGGGGCTGGCTGGTGTAGCTTGGCCTCACAAGGGTGATTCACTGGCTCTGGTCTATGTGTCTCTCCTCCTCCAGTAGGCTTGGCCAGATTAATTCTCACATAAAGGCAGGAGTCCAGGAGAATGAGTGAAAGCACTATGCCTCTAGGCTTACGCTCAGACTTGGTACCCGATTGTTTCCCCCATATTCTGTAGGCCAAAGTAAATCACAGGTTTGCTCAAATTAAGAATAGAAAAATAAACTTTTTTTGATGGAAGAAGCTGTAATTCACACTGCAAACACTATATATAAGGGAATGGGGAGGAATAGGAGACACTTTTATAATCAATCGATCACAATATCTAAATTTCAAATAAGGAAACTGAGAGAAATTTAGAAATTTGAAAAATGCCAGTTGAATAAGTACCAAAAACAACCTAAATGTTACGATTTAAAATCTAGAAATGTTTCTGTATCTCCATATCTATAAGTTTGCCTAATATGTCCTAAAAAAAAAGTTTAAACAAAATCCAGTATCACAATTGCCAAACTAGAGTAAAATAAAATCCTACAGTAAATTATTGTTAGCACTGTAACGTGAGATGAGATATTTAAAAAAAAATGTCAATTAGAATACTTACCATTTAAGTTGCAAGGAAAGAGTAGGAAGTTTCTACAACACAAGGATTTCAGGACAAACAATCCCAGCATCTAAAGTGTCCTACTGCTAGAATACAATTATAATAATTTTTACTTCATTAATCTGCAAACCTAATTATTTACACAAAATATTTCAGCAGTTTCAACTTACTTCTTGCAAATATTTATATCTTAAAGTAATAAGTTGTTTTTCCTTGCAACTTCATTGCTTCCATAAAGCATACATTAATTGAAAAATATGTGAAATAAATTAAACAAATTTGAATTAGCTCTGTTCAAGTAAAACAAATTATATCTTAGAGTAAATCTAGCTATTTATAAGTCAAAATCCACGAGATATAATGGTCTCTACTACTTGAGTGGAAATTAAACATTCTGTGGAAACCTCAGGTGTATTTCAACTGGAAATGCCTGCGAGCAAATCTGGACAGAAGGGTAAACTGTAAGATCTAGAACTTCATTTCACAGAGAAATGGCATTAGCACAAATTTTCCAGAAGTAGTAAAGTGTGTTGCCACAAAATAAATCAGTTACCAATTGTTATATAACAAAACATCCCAATATTTAATGGCTTAAAACAGCTAATTATTTTTTTAAGTTTTTAAAATTTTTTATTCCAAATAATTAAGGAGGTACAAATATTTGGTTGTGTGGATACATTTTATAATGCTTAAGTTGAGGTTTTGGGGGTGTCCATCACCTGAATAGTGTTCATTGTACCTGATAGGTAGGTGTTTAACCCTCTCCTCCTCCCCCCCCACCTTCTTGATTTCCTGTGACCTTTACATCTCTTTGTGTGCCCATTGATTAGCTCTCAATTATTAGAGAGTACATGAGGTGTTTGTCCATTCCTGAGATACTTCACTTAAGACAATGGTCTCCAGTTCCATCCAAGTTGTTACAAAATACATTATTTCATTCCTTTTTATGGCTTAGTAGTACTCCATGGGGGGTGTGTGTATGTGTGTGTGTGTGTGTGCATGTATATACACACACACCACATTTTCTTAACCCATTCATGAATTGATAGGCACTTAGGTTGATTCTACATCTTTGTAATTGTGAATTGTGCTGCAATAAACATTTGAGTGCAGGTGTCTTCTTGATAAAATGACTTCTTTTTCTTTGGGAAGATACCCAGTAGTGGGATTGCTAGATTGAATGGTAAGTCTAAATCTATTTCTTTGAAGAACCTCCATGGTGTTTTCCATAGAGTTTGTATTAATTTGCAGTCCCACCAACAGTGTATAAGCATTCCTTTCCTTCTGCAACCATGTCAGTATCTACTATTTTTGGACTTTTCAATAAAAGCCATTCTAACATGGGTAAGGTGATATCTCATTGTAGTTTTAAATTGCATTTCTCTAATGATTAGTGATGTTGAGCATTTCTTCATAGTTTGTCAGCCATTTATCTATCTTCTTTTGAAAAACTTCTGTTCATGTCTTTTGCCCACTTTTTAATGGGGTTGTTTTTTTCTTGCTGATTTGTTTGGGCTATTTGTAGATTCTGTATATTAGCCCTTTACTGGATGCATAGTATATAAATATTTTCTCCCATTCTGTAAGTTGTCTATTTACTCTGCTGATTATTTCCTTTGCTGTGAAGAAGATTTTTAATTTAATCAAGTGCCATTTATTTACTTTTGTTGTCGTTGTAATTGCCTTTGGGGTCTTAGTCATATATTTTTCACCTATGCCAATGTCTAGAAGAATTTTTCCTACATTTTCTTTTAGAATTTTTATGGTTTCATGCCTTACATTTAAGTCTTTCATCCATCTTGAATTAATTTTTGTATATGACAAGAGATAGGAGTCCTGTTTCATTCTTCTGCATGTGGCTATCCAGTTTTCCCAGGACAAGTTATTGAATATGGCTTCCTTTCCCCTGTGTATTCTGTTGTCTGCTTTGTCAACAAAGGTTGTAGGTAGATGGCTTTATTTATGAGTTCTCTATTCTGGTCCATTGGTGTATGTCTCTACTTTTATACAAGTACCATGCTGTCTTGGTTACTATTGCCTTGTAGTATATTAATAATTTGAAATCTGATAATGTGATGCCTCCAGATTTCTTCTTTTTGCTTAAGATTTATTTGGCTATTCTTGCTCTTTTTTGGTTCTAAATGAAGTGTAGGATTATTTTTTCTATATCTGTGAAACATGATGTTATTATTTTGGTGGGGGTTGTGTTGAAACTGTAAATCACCTTGGGCAGTATGGACATGTTAACAATGTTGATTCTACCAATCTATGAGCATGAGATATTTTTCCACTCATTTGTGTCATCTGTGATTTCTTTCATCAGTGTTTCATAGTTATCCTTGTAGAGGTCTTTCACCTTCTTTGGTAAGTATATTCTTAAGTATTTTATTTTGTTTATAGCTATTGTGAATGGTATTACATTTTTTATTTGATTCTCAGCTTAAGTGTTATCAATATATAGAAATGCTATTGATTTGTGTACATCAATTTTGTAACCTGAGACTTTGCTGAATATATTATCAATTCCAGGAGTTTTTTGGTGGAATCTTTAGGGTTTTCTAGATACAAGGTCATATCATCAGCAAACAAGGATAGTTTGACCTCCTCGTTCCTGATTTGGATGCCCTTTATTTCATTCTCTTTCCTGATTGCTCTGGCTAGGACTTCCAATCTTATGTTGAATAGATGTGGTGACAGTGGGAATCCTTGATTATTCCAGTTCTTAGGAAGAATGCTATCAACTTTTCCCCATTCAGTATGATGTTGGGTGCAGGTTTGTTGTATATGACTTTTATAATTTTGAGGTATATTCCTTCTATGCCTATTCTGTTGAACATTTTTATCATGAAAGGATGCTGGATTTTATCAAATGCTTTTTCTGCATCTATTGAGATGATCATATGATCTTTGTTTTTGCTTCTATTTATGTGATGAGTCACATTTATTGATTTGCATATGTTGGCCCATTTTTGCGTCCCTGGGATGAAAGCACTTGATCATGGTAAATTACCTTTTAGATGTGTTGTTGAATTCAGCTTGCTAGAATTTTTTTGAGAATTTTTGCATCTATGTTCATGAGGGATATTGTTCTGTGGTTTCTTTTTTTTTGTTGTGTCCTTCCTTGGCTTTGGTATCAAGGTGACAGTAGCTTCATAGAATGAGTTAGGGAGGAGTCCCCCATTCTTGATGCTATGGAATAATTTTTGTGGGATAAGTATCAGTTCTTCTTTGTAGATATGGTAGAATTTGGCTGTGAATCCACTGGGGCCAAGGCGTTTTTTCATTGGGAGATTTTTTATTACTAGTTCAATCTCACTGTTCATTATTGGTCTGTTCAGAGTTTTTATTTCTTCCTGATTAAGTCTTGGGAGATTGTGCCTTTTGAGGACTTTATCCATTTCCTCTACATTTTCTAGTTTATGTGTATAGAGATTTTCATAATATTCATGGATGATATTTGGTATTTCTGTGGTATCAATTGTAATGTCTCTTTTTCATTTCTGATTGAGCTTATTTGGGTCTTTTCTCTTCTATTTATGGTTAATCTAGCTAGATATCTATCAATTTTGTTTATCTTTTCCAGATGCACAAATGCTAAGGCAATTTGTCACTACTAGACCTGTCCTGCTGGAAATACTCATAACTGCATTATACATGGAACAACATAATAGACACCCACCAGTGTAAATACATCCAAAAGTTAAAGCTCATAGCTCTAATAAAACAATAGCACAAAAGGGTAAGCAAAACAATAGGGTATTACCAAAGGTGATGAAAAGAACAGTATCCCACATATCAATGGTAACCCTGAACATGAGCAGTCTGAATGCCCCACTTAAAAGACATAGACTGGCTGAATGGACAATAAAACACAACCCAAGATTCTACTGCCTCCAGGAAACACATCTATCCCACAAGAACTCACACAGATTCAAGGTGATGGGATGGAAAAAAATATTCCATGCAAATGGAAACCAAAAGAAAGCAGGTGTAGCCATAAAATAGACTTTAAATCAACAAGGGTTAAAAAAAAAGAAGAAGAAAAAGATGGTCACTATATAATGGTAAAGGGAGCAATACAACAAGAAGATATAATAATTCTAAATATATATGCACCTAACACAGGAGTTCCCAGATTTGTGAAGCCAATCCTACTGGATCTAAGCAAAGAGATAAACAGTAGCATTGTAATTGCCAGGGACTTCCACACCCCACTGACAGAGCTAGACAGATTATGGAAGCAGAAAATAAATAAAGAAACACTGGACTTAATTAGGACTCTAGAACAAATGGACCTAACAGACATCTACATAACATTCTACCCAAAAACTACTGCATATACATTCTTCTCACCAGCACATGGGACATTCTCCAAGGGTGATCATACCTTAGGCCATGAAACATGTCTCAGCAAATTCAAAAATATCAAAATCATACCATGTATCTTCTCAGACCATAGTGCAATAAAAGTAGAAATCAATTCCAAGAGAAACACTCAAGTCTACACTAAGTCATGGAAATTAAATAACTTTCTGCTCAATGATCCTTGGGTCAGTGAAGAAATTAAGATTGAAATCAAAGGATTTTTCTAACTGAACAACAAAAGGGGCACAAGTTATCGAAAATCTGTGGCATACAGCAAAAGCAGTTCACAGGGGAAAATTCATTGCTTTAAATGGCTACATCAAAAAGATAGAAAGATTACAAATTAACAAACTAATATCACATCTCAAGGAATTAGAATAGGAAGAACAAACCAAACCAAAAGCCAGAAGAAGAAAAGAAATAACAAAGCTCAGAACAGAACTAAATGAAATGGAAAGCAAAGAGACAATACAAAGGATCAACAAAACAACTATTTATTTGACTTGCAATTTTGTGGTTTGGAAATTTAAGCAAGGCTCAATGGTGATGATCTGCTCATGGGTGGGATCCCTCACAATTCTCTGATTACCTGTGGATTTCCTGTGAGTTGTCTTTTGCTGATATTGGCTGGGGACTCTTGCATAGATGGAGCCTCAGCTGTGACATCTTGCTAACTCAACTCTTGATCAATGTTATCTTTCTTCCTCCAGCCCCCAAGCTTAGGTTTATTCAGATAAGAGAGATGAGGTGCAAAAAAAGGAAGTAGAAATGTGCATAGTTTCATGGGACCTAGGCTTGGAACTGGGACCCTTAACTACCAGCTCATTGTATTGGCCAAAGCACATCACAAAGCTGGGACAGATTAAAATTGTAAGAAAATAGAGTCCACTTAAGAAAAGCTTCACAGTCACATTACAAAATGCATTGGTACAGATAGAGAAATGTTTGTGGCCAGTTTGGTAAATAATCTACAAAATAATAATTCATATGCTTTTGGTTGTCACACAAGGAGATGGGTTTATTTAATGTCATCTAGTGGACACAGGCCAGAATGCTGCTAAATATCCTACATGCAGAGTACGGACCTCCACAACAAAAAATTATCTGACCCAAAATATCAAAAGTGAAAACCCTGATATAGGGATTGAGACTATATATTATTCTGTTCTGGATAGATGGTGGATTCTATAATGTAACCCAGGAGTTCATTACTTTAATTTACTTATTTTTGGTATTCATGGACATGTGCATATTTAGTGTATTAACTCTGTTTCCTTTGATTTAATTATACTGTCACTACATTACAGACTTCTTTTAATTTCTTACATACTCCCCCAACTCCTTATGCAAAAGAGAATGCAAAGGCCTCAGGCACCTGAGAAAAAATGACCCCACAGATAATTCATTAAGGAGATTCCTTGCTGACCTTCCATGAGCAAGGACATGCAAACTGTAACTATTTCTAGCACCTCAAACTAAAGCCTGTTCAATTCCATACTAATAATGAATTATAACTTTATCTTTACAGGTAACAAAACTGGATACACACAAAATCAGACATTCTTCCACTTACCCAGGGACATCTACATACTTGATTGATGCCTCCTTCAATCCCCTTTTCCCTTCTAACATTCCACTTATTTTATATAAAATGTAAATTTTCTGAGTCTCACAAGAATGTAATCACCAGGTAACCACTTTGCCTCATCAAAGCCCCCCTCTATTTCCTTCACTCTGTGTGCCTTTAAATGTTGAAGGTTTCAACTTCCCCTCTGGAAAAACAGCCACAGCTTTGTCTGTGAGTTCATTTTCTTCCTGGGTTCATCCTCAACTTTGGCTTAATAAAACTACATTGACTAAGATTTTTTGCCTCAGTCATTTATTTGGGTGGACATGCCCTTAGGATTTTCTCTTTGATACTATGAATTTAATTAAATAGCAAACTTACATATATATACCAAATATAAACACATATGTACATGTATGCATATATATGCATGTGTATATACATATAATAAATTTCACATGCATCATATTTAAAACATATTATATATTTCTATATTAAAGTAACTTCACTGAAGTGTTTATCAGATAGTTATATGACACATTTTCTGTTTGAGCAAAAATTCCTAGTTTTCTTTTGATTCAGGATATATTATATAACTCCTTCTCACTCAACTCTCTAACTCCAGTTAATGATCCAATATTCTGCTGGTTTTCTCACACATATCCAAATCTGTTTCCTGTTTTCTATCACGTGTACCATGACTAAATTTCTAAATTCCTGAGCTTGTCCTTAGCTTTTTCTGTGCTCCCTTTGATTCACTGGAGGAATCTTTTCATGATGCAAGCTTGATTTCATTCTTCCCACTCAAAATTATTCATGAGCCCCTCAGCCAGACACATGAGTCCGTTCATGATCTGAACTCTGCCTCTTTCTTCAGCTTCACCTCCCATCTCATAATCTTTGAAATGTGTGCTTTCACAATTCTTCTCAAAGATAAGGCATTCACTACATGATTTCATAGCACTATACCTATTCTCTGAATCCAGAATGCCCTACCTTGTTGATCTGATTGATCTTCAGCATGCTATTCATGTACAAGTGTCTCGAAAAATTTCTTTGATCTGCACTCTCATAAATTACTTCTTTATTACTTTGACTTCTTTCTTTTCTTTAAACGTAATTACATTTTTGTATTACTTTGTTTACATGTCTAAAATCTAATCTCTTTGAGGGAAGAAGCTTTATCTTATTTGGAGCAGGACATTTTGATACAGCTGTATTTAAGGTAGGAGTCATATTGATGGAGTCATTCTGATACAGTCATGCCTTGAAATATTTCTGTCACAGTGCAACTTATTTGACTTTCAGTACTAAGATCTTTTTCCCTTTGTTATATGGGATTTTTACATTCTATTTAATAAAATATTGCATTCACATAATATTTTATAAAGAAAATAATATTTATAAGGAAATAATCATATAAAGATATCATTTTAAAGCCTGTGAGAACTAAGAACCTATTCCTCTCCATGACATACAGCTCACCTCTTTCAGGGGGCTTTGATCAAATAGCACCATCTCTGTGAGGGCTTCTCTGCCTACTGTGTTATACATTTCAGTGCAGGCCACAGATGCACTCCCTGTCCTTTCTCCTCACCTTGATATTATCTGTAGTGCTTCCCAATGCCTCATAGAATCCTATGTATTTTTTTAATGATTTTTTGGTTTTGGTTTGCTTTGCCCTCTCTCTGCTAGAATGCAAACCCCATGAGGAAGGAATTTTTATCCAATTTTATTCACATAATAGTCTATCCACAAATATCTGTTGAATGAAATTTGTCTTAAATTTGTATATTCTCAACACAGAACCAAAGACACAAATTGAAACACAAGGTGGTTTATTTGATAACTCATTTCAGGAAACAGGTATTGGGATGAGTAAGGAAGATAGAAAAAAGACAATGACAATCAAAGGACATCCAGCAAGTTATCACTGTGGGCAACAGCGGTTTCATCTCTAGGGAAAATACAGAACACACGCTTCAAAATTACCCCACCCAATGGGTTACAGAGACAAAGTATTGATAGACCACCTGCCGTCAGTCATTGGTTGGCAGTTGCTCCTAGTGAGAATGATTTCTCCTGCATTCCCAACTTGCCACGTGGAAGCAAAGAAGGGTTTGGCTACAAGAGGAAATTCTTAGGCAAAGAAAAGCAGGAATGGGCAGTTGGAAATCAAGTGAGTACATGGAAATGGCAAAAGCCACAGGCTCTGGGCAAGCTGACAACAGCATTTGGTATGGAATAATAAAGAAGTTTCAGGACATACTATGTGTAATGGATATAGAGTTGTATACACACATATATAATATGTAAATGTATATGTATAGTATAGTGTATAGACTAGATCTTCCCATATGTTTACATAGAAAATGAGACAAATTTACTCCATACATTAAAAAAATAAGATAACAATGAATTCAGAATTTCACTTAACTTATCTGCTTGAATGAATGTTCTATTTATGTTCAACTTTTTCCCCTCTTATATTTGGTTTTAATAATAAAAAAATGTATCTTAAGTTGAGTAGAATGTATACCAATCTGACCCCAATGATGCTGAGGAAATTTAGATTATGCAAATGTTCTCAATATTGGTAAAGTTTTGGCCAGATGTCTTAATGAATTCTCACTTTATGAACTGATTCAAAAACTCCAGGCCAAGAAGACAATTTCCACAGAAAGTATGGGAAGAAGTTAATGAAGTAAAAGAAGTAACTGCTATAATGAACATAGGAAAAAAAGAGCCTCTAAACATTTGATATAAGTAAACACACAATGACATTCAATGTTATGTAACTAATATTTGCTTTGCATTGAGACAAAATTGATGATAAGACTTAATACAATAAATTTATAATGTTTAAATTTTCTTTAATTCCTAATACATCATAATTTGGCTAAGATGTATGGTGATATTAACTATTTTAAAAAATACATTGATTACTAGGGTAGAAAGTTTATTCAAAGAAATAACAACAGAGAACTTTCCCAACCTAGAGAAATGTATCAATATTCAGGTACAAGAAGGTCATAGAACACCAAGCAGATTTAACCCAAACAAGGAGACCTTAAGACACTCAATAATCAAGCTCTCAAAGGTCATGGATAAGAAAAAGTTTCTAAGGGAAGCAAGAAAAGAAAAGAAAAGAACATACAAAGGAGCTCTGATACATCTGGCAGTAGACTTCTTGGTGGAAACTTTACAGGCCAGAAGAAAGTGGCATGACATATTCAAAGTGCTAAAGGAAAAAAGCTTTAACCCTAAAATATTATATCCTGCAAAAAATATTCTTCAAACATGAAGGAAAAATAAAGATATTTACATACAAACAAAAGCTGAGAGATTTCATCAACATGTAGGACATCAACATGTCCTACAAGAAATACTAAAAGGAGTTGTTCAATCTGGAAGAAAAGGACATTAATGAACAATAAAAAATCATCTGAAGGTATGCAACTAACTGGTAACAGTAAAGACACAAACACAGAATATTCTATTACTATAATTGTGGTGCATAAAGCACTTATATCTTCCGTAGTAAGATTAAAAGACAAGCCTATGAAAAATAACTACAACAACTTTTTGAAAGATAAATAATATAAAAGGATATAGATAGAAAAAACAAAAAGTTAAAAAGCAGAGAGTAGGATGGAGTTAAAGGGTAGAATTTCTGCTAGATTTCTTGTTGCTTGTTTATTTGTTTTGAGTAAGCAGAATTGTCATATGTTTAAAATAATTGGTTATAAAATGTATTTTTGCAAGCTTCATGGTAACCTCAAATCAAAAAACCTACAACATATACATAAAAAAACAAAATGCAAGAAATTAAAACACACTATCAGAGAAAACCTCTGTTAACAAAGGAAGAAAGGAAAGAAGTAAGAAAGACAGACAGGACCACAAATCAACCAGAAATCAAATAATAACATGGCAGTAGTAAGTCCTTACCCATCAACAACAGCATTGAATGTGAATGGATTAAACTCTCCAATTAAAAGACATAGAGTGGCTGAATGGATTAAGAAAACAAAAGTCAATCATATGTTGTCTGCAATAAACAAAGAGACACACTTTGCCTATAAAGTTACAAATAGACTGAAAATAAAGGGATGAAAAAAGATATTCCATGCACACGGAAACCAAAAAAGAACAAGAGTAGCTATACGTCTATTAGATAAAATAAATTTCAAGACAAAAACTGTAAAAAGATAAATAAGGTCATTATATAATGATAAAGGAGTCAATTCAGCAAGAGGGTATAACAATTCTAAATACATACGCACCCAACAGTGGAGTATCCAGATATATAAAACAAATATTATCAGAGCTAAACAGAGATATATAGACCCCAATACAATAATCACTGGAGACATCAACACTCCACTTTCAGCACTGGAGAGATCATCCAGACAGAAAATCAACAAACATTGGACTTAACCTTCACTATAGACAAAATGGATCTAATAAATATTTACAGAACATTCATCAAACAGCTGCAGAATATTCTTTCTTCTCCTCAGGTCATGGACCATTCTCAAAGATAGACCATATGTTAGGCCACAAAACAATTTGTAAAAAAATTTTAAAAAGTGGAGATCATACAAAGTATTTTCTTTGACCACAATAGAATAAAACTAGAAATCAATAAAAACAGGAACATTGGAAATTATACAAACACATGGAAATTAAGCAATATACCCCTGAATGACCAGTGGATCAATGAAGATATTAAGAAGGAAATTTAAGAATTTCTCAAAACAAATGAAAATGAAAGCACAAAAAAAGCAGTAATAAGAGAAAACTTTACAGCAATAAATGCCTACCTCAAAAAAGTAGAAAAACTTCAAATCAACAACCTAATGACACATCTCAAAGAAATAGAAAAACAAGAGCAAACCAAACCCAAAATTAGTAGAAGAAAAGAAATAACAAAGATCAGAGCAGAAATAAATGAAATTGAAACCAAAAAATATAAAAAAGATCAATGAAACAAAAAGCTGGTTTTTTGAAAAGACAAAAAATTGACACAACTTTGGCCAGACTAAGAGAAAAAGAAAGAATACCCAAATAAATGAAATCAGAGATGATAAAGGGGACATTATAACTGATAGTGCAGTAATCCAAAGGATCATTAGAGACTACTAATATCAGCAATTATATGCCAATACATTGGAAAACCTAGAAGAAATGGATAAGTTCCTAGACTCATGCAAGCAGCCAAGATTGAACCAGGAAGAAATCCAAAACCTGAATAAACCAATAGCACCTTATGAGATAAAAGCATTAGTAAAAAGGCTCCCATCAAAAAAATCCCAGGACATGATGGCTTCACCACTGAAGTCTACTAAGCATTCAAAGAAAAATTAGTACAATGCTACTTAAATTATTCCAAAAAATTGAGGAGGAGGGACTACTCCTAAACTCATTTTCTGAGGCCTGTATCATCCTGACACCAAGACCAGACAAAGGCACAATAACAACAACAACAATAAAATCTAAAGGCCAATATCTCTGATGAACGTGAAAAATCCTCAATAAAATACTAGCAAACCAAATTCAACAACACATGCAAAAGATTATTCATCGTGATCAAGTGGGATTTATCCCAGGGATGTAAGGTTGGTTCAACATACATAAACCAATTAATGTGATATATCGTATCAACAGAACAAAGGACAAAAACCACATGATCATTTCAATTGATGCTGAAAAATAATTCAATAAAAATTCATTATCACTTCTTAATGAAAACTCTCAAAATACTAGGTATAGATAGAACATACCTCAATGTGATAAAAGTCATATATGACAGATCCACAGCAAGTATCATACTGAATGGAGAAAAACTGAAAGCCTTTCCTCTAAGATCTAGAACAAGACAAGGATGCCCACTTTCACCACTGTTATTCAACATAATATCAGAAGTTCTAACTGGAACAATCACACAAGAGAAAGAAATAAAGGGCATCCAAATTGGAAAGGAAGAAGTCAAATTATCCTTATTGGCAGATGATATGATCTTATATGGAGAGAAACCTAAAGATTCCACACAAAAAAGCTATTAGAATTGATAAAAAATTTAGTAAAGTTGCAAGATTCAAAATCAATATACAAAACTCTGTAGCATTTCTATATGCCAAAAGTAAAAAATCTGAAATAACAAACCAAGAAAGTGATGCCATTTACAATAGTTACAAATAAAATAAAATATCTAGAAATAAATTTAACCAAAGAAGTGAAAGATCTCTATAAGGGTAACTATAGAAAATTGAAGGAAGAAATTGAAGAGGACCCTCAAAAATTGGAAGATATTCCATGATCATGGATTGGAAGAATCAATATTGTTAAAATGTCCATACTATCCAAAGCAATCTACAGACTCAATGCAATCCCCATCAAAATGCCAATGACATTCTTCACAGCAATAGAAAAACTAATCCTAACATTTATCTGTATGGAACCAAAAAATATCCACAATAGCCAAAGCCAACCTGAGCAAGAAGAAAAGAGGAGGAATCACATTACCTACCTTTAAATTATACTACAGAAGTACAGTAACCAAAAAAGCATGGTACTGTCATAAAAACAGATACATAGACCAATGGAACAAAATACAGGACCCAGAAATAAATCCACACATCATAGTGAACTTATCTTTGACAAAGTTGCCAAGGACATACAATGAGGAAAGGACTGTCTCTTCAATAAATGATGCTGGGAAAACTGGATATCCATATGCAGAAGAATGAAAGTAGACCCTTATCTCTCACCGTATACTAAAATTAAATCAAAATGGATTAAAGACTTAAATCTAAAACTTGAAACTATGAAACTGCTAAAGAAAACATTGTGAAAACACTTCAGGACATTGGTCTAGGCAAGGACTTCTTGAATAATACCCCCAAGGCATAGGCAATCAAAGCAATATTGAAGAAATGGGATCACTTAAAGCTGAAAAGCTCTATACAGCAAAAGAAACAATCAACATAGTGAAAGAACAACCAATGGAATGGGAGAAAATATTTTCAAACTATCCATCTAACAAGGGATTAATACCTAGAATATAAAAGGAACTCCAACAACTCAACAGGAAAAGAATCAAATAATCCAATTTGAAATAGGCAAAGGATCTGAATAGACATTTCTCAAAAGAAGACATACAAAAGGACAAAAGGTATATAAAAAAATTCTAAATATCATTAGTCACCTGAGAAATGCAAATCAAAACTACAATGAGATATCATCTCACCCCAGTTAAAATGGCTGGTATCAAAAAGACAGACAATAACAAATGCTGGTGAAGATGTGGAAAAAATGGAACCCTTGTACACTGTTGGCAGGAATGTAATTAGTGCAACCACTATGGAGAACAGTATGGAAGTTCATGAAAAAATTAAAAATAGAACTACTGTATGATCCAGCAATCCCACTGCTAGGTATATATCCAAAAGAAAGGAATTTAGTATATCAAAAAGATGTCTGCACTCTCATGTTTATTGTAGGACTATTCACAATAGCCAAGATTTGGAATCAATCTAAGTGTCCATAAATGGATAAATGGATAAAGAAATTGTAATACATATATACAATGGAATAGTACATAGCCACAAAAAAGAATGAAATCCTGCCATTTGCAACAATATGGATAGAACTGGAGAGCATTATGTTATGTGACATAAGCCCAGCACAGAAAGACAAATCTCACATGTTTTCACTCATATGTGGGAGGTAAGTATTAAAACAATTGATCTCATGGAGACAGAGAGTAGAATGATGATAACCAGAGGCTGGGGAGGGTATTAGAGAGAGGGGGATACAGGGGAATGGTTAATGGGTGTAACAATATAGTTAGATACATAGATAGAATGAACAATATTTGATGGCAGAACAAACTGACTATAATCAACAATTAGTTAGGGTATACTTTAAAATAACTAAAAGAGTGGAACTGAAATGTTCCTAACACAAAGAAATGAGAAATGCCTGAGGTGATGGACACCCTGATTACCCTGATTAGATTAATTCACATTGTATGCCTGTATCACAACATCACATGTATCCTATATAGACATACAACTGTTACATACCCATAATAATTTGAAAATTTTTAATATTAAAAATATGTTGATTAAACCATTATTAAATCAATAGTGAATACTAGGAATATATTTACTGAATTTGGGAAATGTATTCTATGTAAGCACTTGAATGTATCTCCTAGAAAGCCAGCAAGGTAATCCTTTGTAAACTTAATCCAGTCACAGTCAAAGCTGCTTAAAATTTCTTTTCAACATTTACTATAATAACTGATTCTTGTGTGTTCTTATAACAATAATCCAGAATGGCAATTTATTTGTGGCACCATGAGTACCTAATTTTTTCAATCTAGATTTCTTTAAAAATATGCCATAATTTAGACATTATCTTTACAATTAATGACAAATTTACAAATCAGTTCCAAACACACTAATGTACAGAATTTGCATACAGTGTGTTCACATTTATCTTTTTTCATATAGATATTAAGTTATATAGATCAATTTTCATTCTTTGTTAGGTATATGATATAAAAAGATACACTTTAGGTCATTCATTAGTATTTTTTAAAGTAGGTATTATAATTTTTAGGTTTCACATCCTCCTTTTTCTTTTCTTTTTTTTTTTTAGCAAATACATTCTCATTGTCATCATGACCTTTGTAATATTTTTAACTTCACAAACCTTACTTCAAACATGATAGGTACATTTGTATAAAAAGGAATTTATGTTATACATTCATGTATGATTGTAGAATGCCTAGCATGAAACTTAATTTAGACTGAGTTATAAACATATTACAGATAATGTAGAATAATAATTAATCTACCATAACATAGCTCGTAAACAGTCTATGTAACAGTATTTCAGGGATATCACAAAGTACATAGGAAAAATCAACAGCAAAGTAAGTATTTTCTTTGACAAAACTAATAAAATTGATAAGCATTTAGCAATCCTGATCATGAAAAAATATTTGTCTTTCACTAATTAAAAATAAAATGAATAATATGAATAAAGTTGGGCCAAAAACCTTGAAAAATTCCTATCAACATAATTTGTCTCAACTGTCATAAGAAACAACTGAAATTCTGTATTGTCAAACTTTTAATCTTTTATATCTTTAAACATATAAAGTAGACTTCTTTATTCTCTAAATCCAATAATTCCAAGGTGAGATTTCTTTATTAATCTTTGTGTGTGTGTGTGTTGTTTATAAGTGGGCCAAGTATTAAGAAAGTTAGAAGACACTTTCAGAAAATAGTTTGATTAGTTTTGATTTTATATGGCTCATGTCTAACAGAAAAATATTTTTCTTTTAATAGAAGAAATCTGAGGAAACTGAAATAAGACTCTTTAAAAGATTAGAACTATCACTTCCTTTTCATCCCTCAATTTGAAAGGAAAAAACAATCTCCTTAAGAGAAAATAAATGAACAAGTAAGTTAATTAATTAATTAAAATTAATTAAACATTCAATACATCACAAATAGCAAATGTATAACTAAAAGCCTTCCATTGATTATTCACTAAATTGCAGACACTATTTAAGTAATTCTGAATAAATGCTACTTGTTTGCAGGGCATTATCCCACTCTCCAGAACAAAGGAAATAGTTATAGATAGATTGAATAAGTGATGATATGGAAAATATATAGTGCAATTTTTTAAAGTATCTCCATGGGACTACATGGTGGCTTTGCTGATGTGGCAACCTACCCTGAGGCTAAGAAATTGGAGATAGTGAGGTGTGCAGCAGACTGAGGCATGAGCAGGACAAAGTGCCAAGGAGTTGGTGGAGGCAGTCACCTTCCTGGTGGCTGAGGAAAAAGTGAGGTGGGAGTTCCGTACAGAGGTGAGGCAGACCTAACATCTAAGAAGGTGGCTATGAAGGGGCAGCTTAGCAGAGGTGATGGTGCCCCATAGTCAAAGTGGTAGGGGGAGAGATTGAGCATAGAGCAAAGTAAATGCATTGAGGGTAACAGAAGCCAGGATCTTCCATGTTAGAGTATTTACAAACATGGCATGGGGGTGTGGGCAGATTAAAAAAAAAAACAACTCTGAGGCGTTGTATTAGCTTTGGTGATATCAGTGTGAACTTAAAGGTTTTTATTAAAAATAAAGACAGAAATAGATATACGTGTATGTGTGTGCATATATATGTATATAAATATATTTCATAACTCTCTCTGCTAACAAGATCTAGAAGCAATGACATATCATTAGCAATGAGCACAACTGCTCAGACTTTTGCTTCTAAATGCCATTTTTCACTAAAAGAAACTACAGCTTGTGAGAAAAACGATTTTCTCCAGGGCTGGATTAGGAAAAGTACAAGGTAAGCCTGAAACATCTTGTGGAAGAAAAAATTAAGTGTTAAAAAAAAACCGGAGATATGTCAAAAGGACACAGAGGCTCTCACACACTAAATCTAGGACAACTTGAGCATGAAAATAAATAATGATAGTAACAGAATACAACTCATTGATTAAAACAGGAATCCATGAGTCCACATTGATATAAATAAAAACCACACAGCTTCGAGAGAAGGGAAAGCATTTCTTTATGGTAGAAAGACAGCTAGAAGCTATAGAGAAAATGATGGAAATAAAAATTCAAAATTTGACAAGTGTAGTGGTGGTTGATTCACATAGGAATTATCAGTGGATGTTTAGGCTGGTTGGTAAAGGTTTGAGGAGGAACAGAATATTGGTCTAGATTTCAAGTATCTTCACATGAAATACTTATCAATTACCAATTGGAAATATTGTCTTTCTGGTGGAGAAATCTGGTAGACGCTAAATTTACCAGGTGATCAAGGTTACTATCACTGTTAGCAGGATGATTTCTCAGTATGTGATGCACTGAGATTACCATAGCATCACGTCTGCGGGATTCCTGCAAATAATGTGTGGCTTTATCATGAGAAAAACATCAAGTAAACTCAGTTTATACTTTTTTTATTAAAAAGTCAAGGTAATGAAAGAAGAGGGCCACTGAGAAACTGTTCCACATTAAAGACAACTGGAATGACTTGGCAAATAAAAGCCATCCATGACCCTGAATTGGATCCAGGACCAGAAAGGAAAAAGAAACATTGTCCATAAGAACAGAAATAAAAGCAAGTGGAGAAATATGAATGAGGTCTGTGAATTAAATGGTGGTATTTTATCAGGGTTGATCTCCTGATTCAGAGGTAGGATGACCACATGTCCTAGTATAGCCAGGACTAGATTTTAACACTGAAAGTGCAGTATCATGGGAAACTTTTCCCCATTCCCAAAATGTTCTTGCTTTTGATGATAGGCACAGAAGATTGGAGGAAAATTACAAAACTCATACTATGGGCCAAAAAATTAAGGATAAAAGTAGCACTGTTTTTAGTGTCAAATGAATGCAGCATAAATTATCTGCCTTCGATAGTCACTACTGCTATTTTACCCCTGGCCATTGATACTGAGCACCATTATGGACCACCCATCGTTGCATCATTCTGAATGATGTGACCTCAGTGTGCAGTGTATGTGGGTTATAATAATGAGGTTAACAATTCATGTTTGATAGTACCTGTGGGTTAACTGTTATGCTTTGTGTCCAGATAATTCTAGTACAATGTTTAACATAGTGAATATTAGGAACATTTTGGTAAGTGTTCAGATAAGAAAAATGTGAATAATCACAATACCAATACCATCATGACATAGATGTCACAGAATAAGAAAACTAACCTAGTGTGGTTATTTTAAGACAGAATGACATCTACAAATGATTAGAGAGGAAATTAAGCAAAAGAGAGCACAATGCACATTATGTAGAAAAAGAATTTGGGACTGAGCATACTGGAAAGGGGTGGTGAAAGCATTTATGGATACTGAACCTAACGAGTCTGGGGATGAGACAGGCAAGTGCTTCTAAATCAATAAAAAGTTTTTCACTTCTCATAATGACATGAATGTTGAGTTAGAAATATCAGCACTGAATTAACTTAGGCATACCACTTGGACAACTGAGTAAATTTCCATTTCCTAAATCAGAGGTTGCAACTAAATTGTCTGTGGGTAAACAGAAGGAGATATTTTGATAACATAGGTATTAGTAATTTACAGTGAAGAATTGAGTCTTCCAGACCTTACCAAGGAACATGCTTTCTATAGTACATCAAGCGATGCATCAAATCACAGCAACAATAAAAAAAGTACCCCCTAGCTTTTAGTTACTTTGATTTGAAAAATGGAGTTTTGTCATAGTCTTGAATTCTATGAAAATTGTAACACAACTACAGAAAACATAAAATAAGGAATTGTTAATATTCTGCTCAATCAAAAATTAGATTTTGTGCAGCTATTTTCAAATTCTGCAGACAGTGCAAATGTAAATTTTGGAAAATTCTATTCAGTCTATAATCTTCTTACCAAAGAAAATTATATTTCCTTCTAAATGTCTTACATACCATACATACAACACTACTAAAAAATGACATAGTCTGTACCAGTGATATTAAAGCTTTCAATATTTTTGGTAATTTTTACTTTCCTCAATAGGTGCAGAAGTATTTAATGAGATGTTTGACTTTATAGAAATTGAAGGCAATAGCCTCCTTAGACATGTCTAAAAGATGGCTATCATCATTGCCAGCAATAACAAATAAATAAAATATTGGCCTGTTGTACATCATATTTTCAAAATGTGGGACAAGAAGTACATCCTTCCTCAACCTGAAAATGCATTGAGACTGAGAGTCATTAAGCAGATTATAGTAAAACAAAATTTGTGTTTTATTTCTCCAAAATTTTTTGGTGATATTTGAAGAGGCCATAAGGAGCCTAGAAAAGACTGAACTGACTGCATCTTAGTTTTGCAATGTTATATGTAGGTTATGACAAAAACTATACAGCAAAAAAAAAAAAAAAAAAAATTCAGTTTTTGGAAATAAGATCACTTCAGAACCCAAAAAAGATACCAGAAAAGTGCAGCCAATTTAAAAAGAACTTTCTCAATTTCTTTACTAAAAATATAACTTATTTGGAATCTACCTTCAATTCCACAAGTTCAAATTACCCCTGTGCTTTAAAATCATTTTCCCTGAGAAAGCGAGATATACCTTATATAGTTCATAGTATAGACAGGGAAAGCCTATAGGATGCATTTATAAATGTGAAGGTCCTTATTGAAAAATAGCTGGTCTACCAGAACAAGCCTGTAGATACACAGAGGTAGTACATTTTTGGAGAGCTGAAAACTAATCATTCCTACAAGTCTAAAAATCTCCCATTACCAGTAAGTAAAAGTACTGCCCCTATCTCACACCATATATAAGAATTAACACAAAATGTATCAAAGACCTAAGTGAAAGCTAAAACTATAAAACTTTTAGAAGGAAACATAGTGGCATATCTTTATGACCTTGAGTTTGGTAAAGGACTATTAGAAATGACACCAAAAGCACAGAAAACATTGAAAAAATTGATGTTTGACTTCATAAAATTCAAACTTGTGTACATCAAAGGGCATTATCAAGAAAATGAAAAGACAACTCACAGAATGGGAGAAAGATATTTGTAAATATGTATCTGATTAGGGTCTAGAATCCAAAATGTACAAAGAGCTCTTATAATTCAATAACAAAAAGACAAACAATCCAATTAATAAATGGAAAAATGACTTGAATGAACATTTTTCCAAAGAAGATTACACAAATGGCCAACAAGCATGTGAAAAGATACTCAACATCATTAGTCACTAGGAAAATGCAAATCAAAACAATGAGATACCACTTCGACCACTAGAATGGCTATTATAATAAACAAGTTTAAAAAACCAGAAAATAACAAGTTGTTGCAAGAATGTGGAAACATTGGGACCCTCAGACAGTATTGGTGGAAATGTAAAATGGTTTAATCACTGTGGGAAAAAAGTTTTAAAAAGGAAAACCCGGAATTACTATATAATCCACCAATTCCACTTCCAGGCATACATTTAAAAGAATTGAATCTAGATATTTAAACAGAAATATATACACAAATCTTTATAAAAGCATTATTTACAAGAGCCAAAAAGTGGAAACAACTCACATGTCCATCAATAAATGAATAGATAAACAATATGTGGTGTTCATATGGAATATTATTCAATGAAATATTATTCTGTCATAAAGAAAGAAGTATTCATATCAGCTACCACATAGGTGAACCTCAGAAACATTATGCTAAGTGAAAGAAGTCTAAGAATACAAAAGGTAATGTATTTAATGGTTCCATTTTATATGATATATCCAGAATAGGTAAATCTGTAGAGACAGAAAGCAGATAAATTCTTGTCAGACCTCAGGGGAAGAGAGAATGGTGAGTGCTATTGACTGAATGTTTCTGTATCCCCAAAATTCATGTATTGAAATTCTACCCGCAGGATGATAGTATTAGGGGGCAATACCTCGCAGAGGTGATTAGATCATGACGGCAGAACCCTCATGAATGGGATTAGTACCCTTATAAAAGACTGCAGAGGGCTAGCTAGCCCTTCCGCCATTTGAGGGCACAGATAGAAGGCGCCATCTATGAGGAACAGGCCCTCACCAGACACTGACTGGACCTGTGCCTTGTTATTATACTGTTCAACCTCCAGAACTGTGAGACATAAATTGTTGTTTATAGACCATCAATTTTATATATGTGAATTTTATTTAAATAAAAATTGTTTAGAAATTAATATTCCTTTAAAAATTCCCAAGTATTTCATGCTCAAATGCTTTTTTTCAGAGGATATTTAGCTTGATGTCATCACATTGGACTGACATCAGGAATCAATGTTGTAGGCTTACAAAAGCAGAGCTTCAAGTCAAAATGAATGTTATATTTGCGAGCATTCAGTTTTACCACTACATAAAAGAAAAGAAACATGTCTTAAAGGCTGTGGGTGGTTCAGAGGTGTAATATTAGAAAAGGAAACAGAAAGAGTAAAATTATCCTACTGTTTTATGTAAAGGAAAAAAACAAGTCATTTTTACCACTTAGTAAGTAAAAAGGATACCTATTTACCTAGTAAGTAAAGAGAATACCTATTTAATTAATTATTAACTGTATTCACATTATCCTTTTTAAAAAACTAAAATTTATGTATCTTAAGAATACACAATAATATAGCCTACAAAATATAAATATTCAATAAATATCAATATATATTTATCAAAATATAAATATTCAATAAATATCTTTAAAATTGTTTAAATAAATTATAGTATCAGAAGACAGAAACACTATATTATATTGTTATGTTTTTCTCAGGCATATTAGTTTTATTAATAATATTAATTACTACTAATTACTGCTGTTAACTAGTCCTATTTAAATAATAGCATTTATACATCAGAATATTAAATACAGAATAATATAAAATTTCAGATAAACAAGTATTATTCATATATTTATTTATGTTAAAATAACAACATATATGAGTATACTTATCACTTATATATCATATATATTTTTTGGTCTGGTATGGCTGTGTCCTGGGTTGGCCTTCTAAAACTTTGGTTAACCTAGTAAGAAAATTGTATGAAGGTGATGAAGTAAGAATCCTTGTTTTGGGAAAATTCACACTTGAGTATTTAGCGGAAGAGGTATTGTGTTTATAGCTTGTTGAGGAAGAGATTGATGATAATGGATATTGATATCAATATAGATATAAGTATAAATCGACCCAATTGAACATTTTATTATATGTAAATTATGCCTCAATAAAAAATAAATCTTTAAAAATCACCCTTTAATCACTTTATTTGTTAGGCATTATAAAAAGCCCAAATTATTTTAATTCTGTGTCCTTTGTTCTCCGTCATAAGCAAACATATACCTAAAGGTTTTTGAAAAATAAAAGATCTTACAATGTTCCTCAAAAACATTGGTTTTGAAAAAAGTACACTCTTTGCTCCTCTGGTAGAAAGCAGGGTCACATACTCGGATTTAGCTTCCCCACAGAGCCTGGCAGAGTGTTGCTATGGTGGCAGGTGGACAACAAGCAATTCTTGAACTGAACTGAGTGAAGAGTCCATGGAAGCAAATGTGACAGAGTACAGAGCTGATGTGCTCACACCTGCTACGTGCCCGGAGGTGTCACTTACCATTTCTGAGCCCCAGTTTGTTTTCTGTAAACCGACAAAATCAGAATCTATCAACCCATCCAGCTTTAGATAGTTATTTCTTTAATTCCATGAACAAGTAACGGGAATAGAATTATTTGGTTCAGTGAAGGATATACTGCAGTTAAAACATAAATAAAAGAGCAATATTTTCTTTATGATTCACGTTACCACGTTCTGACACAACAACAAGAGGACCAAGAGTGTGAAGGGAGAAACTGCAGATGTTTAGATGTTCACATTGGCTTATTACCAAGAGGCTGAGCCTAACTGCTTTGAAGTGAAAAGCAAACAGAAAATCTCTGGAGGGCAAAGCTTCCCCTGAGATTTCTCAAATGTGTTTGGTTCTGGCAGGACCACTCGGTCTTCCAGAGAACATCCTTTTACAACCCAGACAATTTCCCACATTTTGGAGTGAAATTTTGGATTATTTTCAGTCCTGATCATTCAAACGATTCCACATATTTTAGTGTAAATGGCTTTTAATAAAACTGATGCCATGTCCTCAATTTTTCCTGAAAGTTTTGCAGCTAGAAAGATAGCAATAGATACATAGTTACAAAGTTTTCTTTGTAAACTTATAAATTTATACTTGTTTCAAAACATTTTTGTTATCTTTACTTTCATTTATATATTCATGATGAATATACAACTTTAAAAAGATGCATTTGGACAATTAAGAACTTAGTTCTCATTTTCATTAGAGCAGAGTGCAACCAACAGTCAAATCTATTTTTAGTACCTAGTCAACTTTGTGAAATTGATTTCTTTAATTCATAGTGTAATTCCACTTGAACTAGTTCCTAGGAATGGTGAAAGATAAAAGGAAAACTACTACTTTGATATTCATGTTTGATAATTTTATTAATTGGTGTTTATTTTTATGTTGCTGTCATTTAAATCATGGCTCCATGACTAAACTAGACCCACAAGGAGGAGCAAAATCTTCTCCAGTTTTGTGAGAATCAGGAGAAAGCAGAGGACAAATAGAAAGGATTTCTCTCAACAGGATGTAAACCTACTAGATCCATGTTTCAAAAATTGTGTCTGATTGAATAACTAATTCCATATGACATTAATAAACATTCAGAAAATAAAATCATTTTGTGGTCAAATTTACATAGTAAAGCATCCCAGATTCCCTTCCTGGAAATTCACAATATCCATTCACATTTTGAGGCACTGGGAAGGCCAAAAGTGAATTAGGTTTCTTCAATTTTTGTGACTTTGCCCTGGCTCTCCCTCCCAGTCCCCTTACTACCTGGGGACCCCCTGTATTCTAAAACCCAATTCTGGCTCAATCTATGTTGAACATCTTAGGTGATCATGGGTTGCCAGGACGTTCCTGAGACTTTACCATAGACCCTAGTAGTCTACAGATTCTAGCCTCTATGTGCTTCCTTAAAAGAAATAAAAAAATCATTTCATTACCAGAACAAATGATCATTGATGTCCTCCAGCCCTTACAATGACTATCTTAGTCTATGTCTTCCTTAACCTTCCTCTGTTGCAAAAGTAGCAGGGCTGTCTTAAAATATTCCTACATCCTAACATCAAATAATCTCCAGTTAAAGGAAGGAAATATCCTTAAAATTAAAGCTTAATTTGAAAACTCACCTGGAGTACAGAAACAGTCTAGCACTGAATCAGATTCAGTCTGATTGATGCTTTTCTAGTAATTCCAAAAATTGAATTTAACTTTTTTTCCTCTGCTTTTTTTAAAATATAAAACAGAAGTACATTCATGAAAATGTGTCAGGCTGGGAAGGCTCTGGACTCACGCAGAAGTCCAGTTACGTCGCATTTGCATGTCTCCCCCTGCCTATTGGGCTTTAGTTACGCACTGTGTCATTTTTGTCTATTTTCATTTCTGCATCCTGTTGTAGTGTTTGTTTTGGGTGATGAGGTAAGTACTAGAAATTGTGAATCCCAATGTTTTAGTGATAGAGTGCAACAGGAGAAATGAAGAAAGAAAGAACATTCTCTATGCCCATTTCTCAGGCACCTGGCATGTATTTTAACTTTTGACACCCTCAACAATCCTATCACGTGGGTATTATCATCTCCATGTTGCAGGTGAGGATTTATGCTGAGAGAGATTTTCTTTAATTAAAAAGCGGATCAATGATTCTGTTATCTAAATTTCCCCACAATATTAATGGACTACATAATGGTTTGGTGAAAACATAATATTTGGATATTAAGTGGTGGATATTAAGAAAGTCATTATTTATTTGGAGATTGTTCATTTGATTAGTTTTTGTATAATTTGGATCCTTCCTCTTGTCCTTTATATTACATATTTACATATTTTATGTATATATATATATTATATAGACATTAGACTCCAAATCTGAAATAACAAGTATTTATATCATCTTCATCATGATTTCCATAACCATTTACTTATTCCTTATTCAAGACTTATCAGTACTTTTGGTAATGGGCCCACAGATTGTCTGAGAGGAAAATCTGATAATTTCCTTCTAACTATTCTTTTCATTTTAGTAGAGTATTGTCTGTCACTCAAAAAAGCAGCAACATAAACCCAGACATTCATTCTCTGTGCACAGTGATGAATGATCTAGGGCTAAGCAGTGCTGTGCATGAGATGAGTTATTTACAAATGCTCATGCCAGTCACCCAACTAACTTGATCAATACCATTCAGTATGGTACAGTACAATTCCAACTGGAAACAAACAAATTGCCATTGAAATCAAAGCCTACTAAATTATTGCCAGCCACTTAATTGTGTTTAAATGTTCAACACTTAAAACACTCACATAGACTTACAGGCTTACGTAGCAAATGTAGACCCTCTGGTTCTAAATTTATTGATTGAACAATGTACTGCTAAAAGTAAATTACCACTAACCCTGTCAATAAATTCAAGTTCCAGACATGCTATTGTATATGTCAAAATGATTTCAAAATTAATAGTAATGATAGCAATTGAATAAATGTTTTGCAGTGGTCTTTAAGGGATTGTGCCAATAAAGTTCCTATTTATTTTAATGGATTAGAATTGGTAGCAAAGTATTCTTTGCTAATATTTTAGTAATTTGCTCTTCCATTTATCAAAGGGAGTAATTTAAAACTAATTGTCAACAGTATTTTCAGCAAAAGAAGTAAACAAAAATTTTCCACTTGTCTGAAAGGTTTTTATTTGCAAAAGACCAGTGAATGGAATGCATCAATTCTCCATATAGATCACAACTATGATGTACCTTTTTTCTGAAAAGTAAAGAATGCAAATAAATGGAAACTGGCTTTACAGAGGAAAAAGGAAGTGAATAGGTGCTTCAAAATCTTATACATTTCTTGTATCTTCAACATATATTTTATGCCAGATCTGAAATCTACTAAGGTTTATGAGATATATCAATAAGACTTTTCAATTATTGAGAGGTTATCATGTGGCAAGTGTTGGACTAAATGCTTAACATATACTAAAAAACTTCAGCAGTTTTAAATGATGTTTATGAGGGAGGTTTTACTAACCCCATTTTACAGATTATGGAAATTCAATTTTAAAGGTTTAGTAAATCAGCCACCTTCACACTGCTTAAGAATGACTGGTCCAAGGACAATCAGCTAAAACCACTGAGAAGAAACTGCATTCCACTGCCTCTCTGATTTTCCTGACTAAGAAGTGTAAGGTATCTGCATAACTGGTAGCACTTCTTTGCCCGTTTCTGTGTAGTTTAGACTCAGTCTTCTGAAGAAACAGTGTGAGTACAGCTGTATGAGCGGCAGGATGCATTAGCAATACCCAGCCACCTGGAAAACCATAACAAATATGACTTGGTAATCAGCTCTTTCCCAGAGCTGTGATGTCTCACATGTCAAGTGGTAAGCAGTTCCCAGAGCGCTGACAAAATTACACCCAAATGAAAATTTCTTCCTTACCAGGGAAAGTCCAGAACAATGAATTACACTGGTGCAGCATTTACAAACCATACTTCTGAATGCATAGGGATATCTTTTTCCTCTCTAAACCACCACCAGTAAATAAATCCATGGACTTGCCTAAGGGGAGTAACGTGAATGCAATTCTTGCAGCAAATACTATGTCAGGAAAGTAATTATAGAAAAAAAAATCGACCTGATACTTTCACCCAAGAAATTAGGCACTAGAAAAGCCTGAACCTCGGGATGGAAACCTTGTAGTAGGTTTATGTGTTTGCAGAAATGACTTTCCTTCAGCTCCCCTTCGAGCTTACTGCTGCTGTATTGAGTAGAGCCTTCTCCAGGGAGTGCAGAAATCACTTCTAAGCCCCTGTATGTCATTTCTCTGCATGGCTCTTGGTCATGCACCAAGGTATTGCAGGTGCCAGCTGTGCCCAAGGCTGCAGGATGCCGACCGGCAATTCTTTCCTCTCGCTGAAGAATAAACCTGAATTGAGCAGAGATGCAAAGAAGGAAAAAAGGAAAATGCCTGCCCTCCCTTTGGGTTTTTTAGCTGTGGTAACAGACTTCGAAAGTAACAACATGGGAAAATCAAACTGAATTATAACAGAATCTATGTAGTTTTTCACCTTGCATTTAATTGAGTCAACTGACTTAGTAAATGATACACATTTTTCAACTTAGCTATCTTAGTTTTAACTGAATGGTACATGAACTCTTGTTAAATGAACTATAATTGATCATGTAATTGCTTTTCTTAAAATATTTTCCTATACATTGGAGTCTAACTTCCCCAGCATGTGATTCTAGATCCTTTATTGCACAGTTTCTTCACTCAAATGCTTTATTTTTTTCTAGTTTCTCTGCACTGAATGTCTGTCTCCCACACTACCCTTTCTGCCTCTCAAACCACATAGATCTTTTTCTATTTCTTTGCTAAAACTTTTCATACATATCACTGCCTCCTCCACTCCATTTCTTTTTAAAAATAAATGCCTCTCTTAGCCCTCTGTGCTCCCACAGCACTGTGTCCCTAACTTTAACACGGTATCCAACTTACTCTGTTAGATGTGGGCCCATTTGTTCCGGGAGGACCTTATCAGAGCTTTGTTAACCACCGTGTCCCAGTGTTTGTTGAGATAATCAATAAGTGAATATGCTTTTTATATTTGTATATCCATTATATTATATAACCTAATACATGAAACATAGCAAGAGTCCAATAAATATTTCTGGAATGAATAAATAAATGAATGGATCACTGACCATATAATCTATATTGACCATATAATTTATAAGTCCAAGAATCATCTTTACTTTATGCCATAATTATTAGGATGAAAACTGAAAGTAAAATTGTGTATTTGGTTTATAATCAGTCCTTTTCCTTAGTATTCGTTGACCCTACCCAATTGAGAAAACTTCTCCAATTCCTAAGAAATGAATAGGATGCCTTTGATTTAAATGGAGCTTCCCTTTTGGGATTCTAGAGGCGTAGAATTGGAGATTCCTCTTCCTGATTCAAATACACTTCACAGAAATGACAAATAAATATTCAAATGTAAACACCAAAGAAAGGACGATATTGACTATAATTTAACTAGGAAATCACTAGTGGGAAAGAAGGAAGGATACATTTCAAGGGCAAATAACTCAATCTTTTTGTGAGATGAGTATGTGAAAATATAGATAATGAATTCCTTCTATAAAATATTACTTCACTAAATTTGGCTTAATGATCTGATCAGAAAGCTAGGATTTTTTTCTACCTATAGGGAAAGTTGAAGGGGATAGATAAATCCCAACTGATGAAATGTTGATAACTTTTGTAACTCATGGGGGTATATTGTACAATTTTCCCTACTTCTATGTAGTTCAAAATTTTCCATAATGGAAAATTGAAAAGAATAAAAATGATCAAGGTGTGTATGTATTTATATATATAAGTCTTACTGAGAAACATAAACTCAGAACCCTTTGTCTATGGATAAATCCCTTTCTTGTCCTTCCTAATAATTTCCTATTCTTATTTACTCTCATTCTTTATGTTTGTTTCATTTTAAAGATTCATGTTGTGTCTCTAGAAATTATTAAATTGTATTAAATTATGTTATTTTTAATAATATTGCAGCACTAGTTAATTATCAACATAGTAAATATGCCTAACAATGCCTAGAACATAGTAGTTGTTAAATAAATTATAAATATGATTATTAACTTCAATAATAGTTTTAAAGGATTTTGAGAGAAGATATGAGTATGACATCACCATAATAAAAATAAGTTTATTCATCAATTTCCAAAAAGCAATCAGTGTCATGGTATATAAGCTTATATTTATTGACCCTTACTGCATCAAAGACCATATTCTCATTAACTTAGCTTGTCACAAAAATTAACTGTGGAAGCCACCAAATAATCATGATAGCATCATTTAATATACAAATAGCTAAAAATTCTGTGTCATTAACATGATGTTTGGATTCACCTAAAAGTGAGATCTCTTTATCACTATTTCTCAATTATTTAGAAAATAAATAGGAAACATTTGTTATGATTTATACAAACCACAGAAATTTGTCAGAATATGAATTATAGAATAATCCAAGACAATTATTAAAATTTATTCACAACACTAAGTTAGTTACATTAGGGAATGAATAATTTAACTCTTGTATAAATAAATTATGCAACTGAGTATAAAATTACAATATTTCTAATGTAAAAATGTAACTAAGACATAATACTGATCTTTTTCATTGTTTCTTATGAAATTAAAAAAATACACTTAGACTAAGATCAGTTTAAAATATTTCAGATTATCTATGTAATTGCAGAATATATTCTTTAAGTGAAAGAGACCTAGCGGAATAATAACAAAATAAACACAAACATTCAAAACAAGGAGAAGGGTTAAAAATCCTCAGGATAATTGGTCTCTAGTGAAGAAAAATTCTGGTGAGCTAGAATTGCACAACTATCCTGAAAGTCTGTAGTCCCCAAACCCCGGGCCATGGACTACATGGGTTGCGGCCTGTTAGGAACTGGCTGCACAGCAGAAGGTGAGTAGTGGGCCAGCTAGCGAAGCTTCATCTGTATTTACAGCCTCTCCCCATCACTCGCATCACCGTCTGAGCTCCACCTCCTGTCAGATCAGCAGTGGCATTAGATTCTACATTATGTTGAGTTGTATAATTATTTCATCATATATTACTATGTAATAATAATAGAAATAATGTACACAATAAATGTAATGTGCCTGAATCATCCCAAAACCATCCTTCCCCCTACCCCCAACCTATGGAAAAATTGTCTTCTATGAAACTGGTCTCTGGTGTCAAAAAGGTTAGGGATTTCTGCTAAAAGTGAAATGATTTCCTCATACAGACCCTACCTCAGCATGCTGGGAATAATTCTTTTCCCACAGTGACGTGTCATTTAGTGATGAAAATACATTCTGAGAAATGTGTCATTAGGGGATTTCATTGTGAAAACATCAGAAAGTATACTTATACAAATCTAGATGGTATAGCATTCTACACACCTAGGCTATATGGTATAGTGATAGCCTATTGCTTTCAGGCTAAAAATCTGTACGGCATGTTACTGTACTGAATACTATAGGCAATTTTAACACAATGGACAAATTTAACACAATGGAATGTATCTGTGTACCTAAACACATCTAAACATAGAAAATGTACAGTAAAAATACAATATAAATGATAAAAAATGGTACATCTGTATAGTGCAGCCCCATTATAATCTTATGGGACCACTGCTGTTTATGAGATCCATTATTGACTAAAACATTGCTATGGAGCATGTCTGTACCTACTTTTGTGTCTTGGAGGCTGTTTCTTTTCCTTCATCCCTTGTGACCATATATGAAATGGATGTCTGAAAGTAGATTCTTTCTGGGGACTGCCTATTTCAATATCCATTTTTCTGCTTGCTCATGATTATAAACTTAAGGATTGCTTTTGGATTGGAAAAAATCACAAGTTTTTCAGCCCAGAAATGTGGTTTCTTTGATAACACAATGATCTCAAAATGTATTAGGCATCTGATCTATTTGCTTGTGGCTGGTTCTGGGTGTCAGTTACTATACCCAAATTTCTTTTCTGCACTTAACAATTATGTAAACTCTATCTTACTTACTGGCTTCCATGTTTGTCCTTAAAGCTTGATTCTTGGAGCACAGAAGCAGCTAGATTTTTCAATCCTGTGAAACCCATAATTTCTGGATCTTTCTATATCTTTCTATCTCTGTTACACATCTGAAAATTCTTACCCAAATTCATCTGTTTTGTATAAGACTTTGTTAAAAACAACCACCAACAGGTAACACCAACATTATTGCTCTTCTCTCAAAGCTACAGGCACTGTAACCACTTCCCTCAAGGCTTCAGGCACTGTAGAGCATTTTCCTTCCAGGTAACCATAGATAACAATTTTAACAAATGTTTGACCAAGGCCTCAGAAGGTCATAACCTGCAGCATCAGATTCTCTAAACCTGTTACCTGACCACTAATCTAAAACCACATATTTTAAGGGTCTACTTTGTTATGTTTATTTCTGGTTTCAAATACTGTGTCAGGCAGGGGTCAATGGAGGAAACAAATGGTTGTTATTCTAGGGGTTTTAAGCATAAAGAAGAATACAGGGGAATAGACTCCTACAAAATCCTGTAAAGGATAAAAGAAGCACATTCTAGCCTAAGCCTCTGGGAAAACTCCTAGAGTAGAAAATTGACTCACCACAGAACTCCTTCCCCTGGAAATACAGCTGGGATAATTTCTCAAGTTCTATAGCTGCCACCACTACCATAATATCCTGGACAACAAGAAACTAAGAATTAGGCAACTGAAGCCATAATCCAAAGAATATGGAGTCAGATTAAGAAACCAACAAAACTCTCACTGTTTCTTGACACCCAGGAGGTTGGAAATGGGTGCTGGAACCTGTTTCAGGAAAATGACTACCTTCCTATCTGATGTGCAAGGGTCTAAGGAAGGTATCACTTTGCTGTAGCTTGCATTTTTCAAATTCACATGAAGGATTTACTTTGTACATAACATTAAATCCAAGAAGTATAGAAAGCCAATGCTGAAAGATACCACAGTGGCAAAAACAGGGTAATAAAGTGTGGAGGCCAACCGTGTAGTGATGTCTACTGTAGGCTCAATTCTAAGATGCCCTCCAAAGGTCTTGCCCCTGGTTATTCAATCAAATGCTACTCTAGGTACTACTCAGAAGGGATTTTGCAGATGTAATGAAAGTTGTGGTCCTTAAAATAGAATATTCTGGATTATCCAAATGAGTCCAATCTAATCACATGAACCTTTAAAGCAGAGAAAATTCTCTACCTGGAGGCAGAATAGATGCTGTAGAAGGGGAATTCAGTGAGATTCAAAGCATAAAAAAGATTTCAACCTGCTGCTGTGACTTTGAAGGTAGAGGAATGAGGCCACCTGTCAAGGAATGTGGCAGCCTCTAAAAGCTGACAAGGACCTTGGCCAAAAATCAGCGAGGAAATGGCGACCTCAGTGTTATAACCACCGCATGGATCTGAATTCTGGGAACAACTTGCATAAATTTTGGAGCAAATTCATCCCCAGAACTTCCAGAAAGGAATGCAGCCTGCTGACACCTTGATATTGGCCTAGGGAGACTCTAAGCAGAGAAGCACCTGAGCCACTCTGGGCCTAAACTTCTGACTTACAGAATTCTGAAGTAATAAAGTAGTGTTGTTTTAAGCCACTAAATTCAAGTAATTTGTTATGGAAAGCAATAGCAAACTAATACACCAAATGCCATCAATACCCAACACACATACACACACTACAAAAAAAGGCGGGGAGGCAAAGAGAAGATTTGCAGAAAAGATAAGTCAATTCTGCCCAGAGTTCTCAAAGAAAATCCCTTAAAGGAGATGGGATGTGGTCTATATGAGGCTTAAATGAGTGTAGAGGGGTACAGAAGGGAGGAAATGTTATCAGTAAAAAAATGGCCTGAGGAAGGTAGAGGTAATTCGAGACACTGTGAATCAGATCAGGTTTTTTGGGAGAAAACAGTAGCACAGCAGATATTGAAGGATCAGGTTGGGAGTGAAAACTGAGACCAGGATGTGGAAGGGCTAGAATAAAAGCCATCTAACAAGTTTCAGAAAAAATATTCACATCACAATACAAATTAGAGATGAAAAATGTGAGACCTACGAGTATATTTCTATAAAATTAAGTACTACCAAGGTTATCATCAAGATGTTTCTGCCTACACGGCTGGTCCATTCACTTTGCCCTGTTGTCTCTGAAGTTTCCTTCCAACTATGGAAATCTTCACCATAGATATCAAGGTTCTTAAATTTTTATTTCTATACATAGAAATCCTGCTGATGTCTGTCTTTCTGCGTCTTATATTTGCCTAGTTTTACTTATGGCCGTGTGTATACGATAGCACAAATGAACCGAGAGAAGGTCAAGTGAGAAAATTCAATATCCCTATGTATGCTGCCAGAGCTCAGGACAGGGAAGCTATGTTTTCATTCATTTGCATATTGACATTTTTAACATGTGCACATCATCTTTTCCCATAACAAATTGCTTGTGTGTTACACAGTGAGTCTTTATCACTCAGTTATTTCATTCATTCCTCTCAAAGGCAGCATCCAGATTGTATTCTTGTATTCAAGTGTGTGTGATTAATCTTTGATCTTTTAAAATCACCAGATTCTGCCCCCCTACTTTCATCTACAAATAGTTTTTAATTTCCCAATAAAGTATGTCAGTAGGACTAGAAAACTCACACATTTTCTAAGTGCATTCACTTTTGCTTGCCAATTGTAGAATGTTGGTGCTGGATAAGCATTTGTAAACTGAGAAATATAATCACAAAAATAAACACATACAAAGCCTTTTAGCAAACTGGTGGATGCCTGTGGAGCTGCCATCCTTAGATGATGCATCCAGCTCATCCGTGCCTCCAACTGGAACAGCATTAAACAAAAATGAAAGAAATTTAGGTCCAAATTTTGGTACATGCTGGCAACAAATTCTGTATACTTCCTTCTTCCCTCCCCCATATGGCAGCATTACAGGTTGGTATAGCTAAAAAAAAAAAATTTCAATATTTGTATTATGCTGGTATCACCAACAATTGACTTTTTGTAACCTCAAATACATTCAAATTGATATAATCAATTACATGTGTATGAGGATGCACCCCTAGATTTTAAAACAAACATTAATTAATTTTAATTCATTATTTTAATTTGGCCTGGATAACTCAAAACATCTTATATTTAGATTATTGTTAAAGCTTTTTTTTTTGGTAAATTAAAACTTTTTTAAGACATTTTTTGCTATCACATTAAGTTTTAGTATATAATTGATCTATTTAACAGAAAAACCAAAAAAACATATTCATCCAGCTTCAACAATCATGCATAAAAAATAGTTTTAGTCAATTTGTAGAGATATCATCAAATAGATTATTTTTCCTCAAAAAATAGATCTAGTGTTTGAGAGAAGACAAAAAAGAATACCTGGAGGGTTTCATTACAAAATATCAATTTCCCTCGCTTCTTTTAAGTTCTGGGATAAGAGAATTCAAACCTGATTTTCGAATCAGTTTCTTCTGCTTACACTTGGAAACATCCCCTCCTGTTACCTAAAAAATTCCTAGCAATGTTCTAAGCACAGAGGACCAAAAAAAAAAAAAAATATATATATATATATATATAATATACACACACACATTATTTTAGTTTGGCTTATGTTGTCATAGAGAATGAATTAGTTTTCTAGTTATTACAGAGAAAGTTTAGCTTTCCCAATCCAAGAAGAATGTACTGATATCCAAGGCTATTATACACCCCTGTTCAGAAGACTTAGATTATAGCATAAGCACATGACTGGTCATTATCCCTCCATTATTCTTTTTAACATTCTTTTGTGAGTATTTATAAATATTGACCTATGCTTAAAATGTGCTTAAAGAGGAAACTTTATTTTTTATCCCCTTCTATTATCTGAGAAGTTAGTCAACTAGGATTCCCAAGCCAAATTAATATATCCCTGGAGGGCTTCACAAATAAGAAATCAAAATATTAAGCAAACCTATGAAGCAGAAACCTAAAACAAATTATCATGTAACCAAAAGCTGAGGGCTTTTTCAAAAATAAGTGGATTTCTTTTAGACTCAGCATCATCAAATCCTGTACAACTTTAGAAAGTATTAGCACAATTGAACTTATAGATGATCTTTGACTCAAATACATTTACTTATAATCTGTGTAAAACTTGATGATTAAGCCCATTTCTGGATTTTCTTCATTATAATTTATTGAAAATATTTCTTCATTCAATTAATTAAAAAAATAAAACTTTCTCAAGAACTTATCTAAACCCTGATTTGTTTTTTTTTTTTATTTCAGAATATTATGGGGATACAACACTTTGGCTATATATATTGCCCATGCACTGCCCGTGTCAGAGCTACAATCGTGGTCATCCCCCAAACTGTGCTCCCCGCATCCATTCAGTGAGAGTTTAATCACAGTAGATACTATTCAAAGCTTGAAGAGGGCCACATGTGCTCTAATTTAGAAATGTAAAAATTTGGAGGAATTTCTGGAGAGTTTTTGTGGTCTTTGTTCACTCATATTATAAAAACTTTATGCAAAATAGGTTATCACAGTTAATTACCTTGGCATGGCTTGTGTTATGAACTGTAAAGAGGATAAAATAGACAAGCTCTGGAGAACTTCAAACACTTGGAGGTACAATTTAAAAGAAATGGGGTTGATATGAATTAAGGAAGTAGATATGTTTAGTAGCTGGAAATACTCACGTGTATTGACTTACAGAAGAATCTAGGTATGAAATCTACTTAATCACACAAGTCCCAGACCATTAATTACTGTTATATGTAATTATTACAAAGATGAGATTCTCACTTTTCCTAATACTTTGGAAATTTGCCAGTAACTATATGTTTTTTCTCTAATGAGAAGCCTTAACATGTATTTGTTATCAAATCTCAAGGGAAACAAAAGCTAAAAAATGGTTCTAATCTAAGGAGAGATTACAAATACTGTTTCTTCATGTGAATGCAGTTTTCTTAAATTTATCATCAGGACCCATTAGAAGTCTTTTGGACACAAGTGAGAAATTTTCTTAGAAAAAGTGGGGAGCAGATGATGCATACTGTTATCTCTGCCTTCAACGTCCGCAGAAATTTCTAAGACAGTGGACCAGATACACAGGTTAATAAAGACATTGCAGTGGAAATTTTTCAATGTGAGATTCTCAGATAGGTATCTAAACCCTGTTGCTCTCAGACCCAGGTTTGAGAGGTGGGTTACAGGCTCCTGCTTAAGTTCACCAGCTCCGTGGTGTTTGAACAGAACAGACCACCTGTCAGGTGAGAAATGTGACCCAGTGGGAGGTCTGCACTAGCACCAAAAGGTTATCATGAAACTTATCCTTCATTTGTCTCGTTTCTATATTTAATCAGGAGTGGGAATGTTGGAAGATGGTAGAAATGAAACACATAAGCATTTTTCTTCTTGAACGAGCACATTTAGAGTTTGGGAGCTCTAGACTCTGCTCACAGAAGTAACTGTGAGCTGTCAGGAACTAGCTTTCAAACACAGCAGGAACCTTAATGAACAGTGGAAATAATATCTCCATATGTGACTATGAAGACCGAGAATCAAAGGAAGGTTATAACAAATGAATTATATTATTGAAACCATAGTTTTAAGTGGAATTGTTGAAATATGTCCCTCTTTGGGGAGGTGATAGCAATTTGTTACAGCACACGAACCAGCAAGCATTGTTTTTATTGTGTTCTTATGAATTTGTAATAAGGCGCTGGGGTCTGAGCATATGAAAAAGTGAAGATGATAAATAGATTAATGTCCTGAGGAAAATGAAGTAGTAGGTGTTTAGGTACACATGAAAAATTTTCAATAAATTTCTTGTATCTGAAGCTTGTGATCTTTTATTTGATAAATTTAAAAGTAAGGCACTGAATAATTTGATTAGACTGTGCAATATATTTACCTTATTAGCAATAACTCATTGAAATTCAAAGGCTATCCAGACATAGAGACAGAAATAAAAGCTAATAGGTGTTCAACTGGTGCTTACAGGATGGTAGTACGTAGAAATTTACTAAAAAAGCACATGTCAGAAAAAAGTATGTAAGGAGTCTGCAATGTTATTAATTTAACCGGCACTTTTCCTTCGCGCTCTAAAGTTTCTTAGGCTCTTACCCTCCCCTTACTCCACAGACCTCAGGGATCACGGGACTCTCAGCAGCCTCTCTGCAACTCACTGCCTTTTTCATTTGAACATGCCTGTTTCTTGTAGGGTGAAACATTTGTCTCTCCCACCTAGCTTAGGTGTGCTTCCCAGGAAATGAACCCTGATAGGACTTCTGTTGTCTCAAAAGCTCAGCAGAGGCTTTGATGCCTGCAGACCAGGTTTTCCTGTTATCACGCAGTCCACATACAAAAATGAGGTATAAGGTGTCTATGCAAGACACATTAAGATATTGTGAAAATTATTACACCAGAATTAGCTGATTACCTATACTTAGCTATACTTTCAAACTACAAAAGTCCTAAAATGTTGTGTGTGGAGGGAGGTTAGCTGTTGTTATTGTCATTAGGGGGACTAACAATAAAAGAGCTCACACCCTTCCCAATCATTCAAAAATGAGCCCTTTTGCTTGGAGAAAATGGACCCCAAAAAAGCTTCAAAATGACTTTATAATGCCTAACTTTTAATTGTAAACAAATGACCAAGGATCATATCTAAAACAAAATATAGGGGAAAAAATAAAGTTAAAACAAACAAACCAAAAAAGAAAAAAAAGGTGGGAGAATTGAAAGATAATGCAAAGAGCAGAAAACAATTAACAACTTAAAAATAATGAAAAAAGAAAAAGAGATAAGAAAGATATTTATAAAAGTGAAACTGCCATAACTAAAAAAAAACATCATCTTAAAGTTTGAAAAACAAGGTTGAGGAAATATTTCCAAAAGAAACAAAACAAATTTTTACAAAGGCAAATGAAAATGTAAACAAAAAATGAGACACAAAAAATGTACCCAGGAGATTTAGGATTATATTTGTGGGGGCAGAAAAGGGGTGATCCCTTTCCTCCGCATCGTAAAGGTCACAGCCAACACCCTTATCACAAGGAGCCCTCAGAATAAAGACCCAAAGACACAGGAGAAGCTATCCGGTTGTATCCTTAGGTTGCATGAAGCATGGACAAACGTACAGACCTGTGACTGCACAAAGGGCGTGCTCTAATGCTAACAGACGGAGTGGGGGAACCCAGCAAGGCCTGTCTGTGCAGGATTCCTTCCTTCTGGGTATGGGGCAGGACCCTCTCTGGAACATGGATCTTATGGCCTGCACTCAAACAAGCTGGGTCAGAGAATTTCTTTATAGGCAGTTCTTACACAGAAAGGCAGGGAGAAGTTAGAGAAATATTTGGGTTTCTATGACTGGCTTTGGGGAGGAAGGACTCTAGTTTCCACAGCTAGCCTCGGGGGAGAATGAGGGGTGAGGGACAAGACAGCAGGACAAGGTCAGAGAGAAACTTTGCTTCTGAGGCCTTCACTTTAGGGCACTGTTTTCTGAGCCCCAACCTAGTAATAGAAAACCAGGAAAAGAAAAAATAGATGGAAGAAAATTGTCTGATATATATAACACAAGGATGGATGGTTATAATCAATAAACATGAGTCTCCAAATTGAAAGAATCCACCGATTTCAGAAAAACAATTAAAGGAAAACAAGCCATAATGAAACACAGCATTGTTAAATTCTAGAGTATGAGGTATAAAGTGAAGAGCTCAAAATATTTCAGAAATGGAAAAACAAAATTTATATAGAGAAAATGAAAATCAGAAGTACATCAGACTTCTCACCAGTAACACTTAGTGCTAAATGACAATAGAGTAATGATTTCTGAGAAAAAACTAATTTTCAACCAAAAGTTTTTTAATCACTCAATTATCAAGTTATGTGAATACTTCCACTTCTACCAATACGGGAAATAGATCATCTGAAAATATTCCCAGTTAAAAAAAAATTCCTGTGGTAAGCACATCCACTAACAGTTTCAGGGTTACACAGTTCTGGATGAAATATATATATGTGTGTGTGTGTGTATATATATATGTATAAAACTATAAACTTGTTCACATATGTGCATTTTCTGAGAACCTGCATGCTGAAAAATAATATCAGAAATAGCCACATATAGCCCTGGAATACCTGACAGATACCATTGCAGAATTTCCTAAGAAGGGCAGATCCTCACACCCGGCTGCAATGGATTTCTATGGATAAAACACATTGAGTAAAAATTCATAACCCACAAATACCAATTGTAACTTAGTAGTTCAAAAACAATAATAATTTTCTTATGCTTATGATTCTATGTGTCAGGAATTTCAGCATGAAATATCAGGAATGGCTCACCTTTAATACACACAATGACTAAGGCCTCTGATGGGAAGACCGAACAGCTGGGCATGACTTGATGGTTGGGGAATGGAATCATTTAGCAGCATCTCCTCGCATGTGTCTAGCGGTTGATCCCAGATGTCAGCTGAGACCTCACCTAGGGCAGTCAATGAAAGACCTCCACATGTTCTCTTCATGTTGTCTGCTCTCCCTTCCAGTGTAATGGTGTCAGGGTAGTCAGGCCTCTTACGTGGTGGAACAGGACTCCAAGAGTGAGTGGTCCAGTAGGTAGGAGAAAGCTACCCAGACATTTCTGACATAATATGTTAGTTTGGGTTATTTGAGAAGCAGATACCAGGATGGAGATTAGACATACAAGAGATTAGTTGGGTGAAACACCTATGAGGGAAAAAGTGAAGGAAGTCAGAGAAGGCAGAGAGAGTGGTCAGATGTCAGTGCAGGTCTGACTCCTTTAGAGGAGAGATAGAAGGAAAGAAGATTGGATAGGCAGAGATTCAGACTACAAGACAATTCTAAGAAGGTTTTCAAGCAAGCTGGTGGGGAGTCTTTGAGCCAAAGTTACCTGAAAAAGGAGTCTGGAGTGTGGAGTCAGGTAGGACTGGGCCTGCCCTAGTACCCCTGCTGCCGTCATGCACTGGCTGAGAGCAGCCCACCAGTGTGGTCTCAGTGCAGATGCAGGGGAAATCCAGAGTGCAGCAGACAGGTTCCTCTTTCACCTGTGCTCCCCACAGCAGGAGATCTAAGCAGCTCAGTTTTATGTGGCCACTCCTAACTTCATAAGTCATGCATGTTCTACTAATTTACATTCGATATGCACAAACTCATAACTAATGAGTAAACTAAATAGATTTGCCCAGATTGAAGGGAAGGGAACATAAACTCTATCTCTCAATGAGAGGAGTATCAAAGATTTTGATACAGCCATTTAAAAAGACAACTGCCACATGTAAGTAAAATAATAATAATGTTTAAATGTATAAATCAAAAAATAATTGTGACCAAATATTTTGAAAAGAAGGAGAAAATATGACATAACATGCAAACTAAATTGTCAGAACAATTAAAATTTTTTTGCCACTGGGAAATAGAATCTGGATTTAAGGAAGGGTAAGGTAGAATATACTCTTTTTCACTATGAGAATTTTAGTATCATTTAAATTTTTAATTATTTGCATTTGTTACTACAATATAATTCACTAAATAAACATGAACAAGTAAATAAAAGTAAAATAAAGCTTACACTCCCTTTCTTAAAACCTTTCAGTGGTTTTTCTACTACCAAGAAGATGAAGTCAAAACATTTAATTTACAAGACTGTCAATGACCCGATCTAGCTTTCCAGACTATTCATGATACACAGTAAAAGTTATCTTTTGGTAAGTTAGGCTGTGAGAACCACCTAGGTCTCAGATGCTCCTAGCACAGGTCAGCAGCTGGGGATTGGCTGTGGTTCACTGGCCACGTGAGTCAATGACCAAGCCTGGTGTTAAGAGAAGTCAGGGAAGTGACATGCACACTTCCCACAGCAGGTCCAGGCCGTAGGTGGGGATGAATAACACAATCTACTGCACACAATTTCTTTCAGACTATGGGCTATACCCATTTTAGATTTATTTCAGGTACAGAACACGTCCACATTCTATTTCTTTTCTACCACTGAAATCCTATGACCCAACACACAGAAACTTTTTCAGAAGTTTGTTGTGTTATAATAAGTTCAGTACAGGAGTAAACAGTGGTCTCCTAATGTAAAAACATTAGGTCTCCAATTAAGGGTCCATATTTTGGTTGACATGTTTGCTTTCAATGAGCAATTTTCCAGAATCTGTAATTCTGCAAATGGCTGCAGCAGGATTGAGGATACGGGGGAAAGGAAGTGTGTGACAAAAGTGTCTTAATCTGCTGGGGCCACCATAACAACATATAACAGATTGCTTGACAGAAATAGCAGAAATATATTTTCTTACAATTCTGGAGGCTGGAAAGTCCAACAACAACTTCTGGTGAGGGCCCTCTTCCTGACTTGCAGAAGGCCACTTTGTCCTCGTGTGGTCTTTCCTCTGAGCCTGGGGAGACAGAGAGGGGGAAAAGGGGAGAGAGAGAGATCTCACTTCCTCTTCTAACAAGGTCCACAGTCATCTTGAATTACAGCCTCATCCTTATGATCTTATTTAACCTTAATTATCTCCTAAAAATCCCATATCCAAATATAGTCACACAGGAGCTTAGGGCTTCAGCATAGGAATCACAGGTGAATATGATTCAGTACATAGCAATAAGCAATAAGGAATAAGTAAGAAATAAGAAAATTACTGAAAGGCTTAGGTTAGTTCTCTCTCTAACATAAAGACGGGAAATTGGGAGAAGATGAGGGGCTGTGTCTCAAGGGCATACATGAGAATGTATAAAATTCTCTAAGTAGAAAATGCCTCTCAATATGATGGAATTATTTGAAAAGGTATGTGCATTGTGCAAAGATATCAAGTCCAGTCTAGGGTTCTTAACATACCAGTGCCACTTAACATCATTACTGGCTTCATGCTTTAGCTAAATGGATAAATATGAATGCATCATCAAAATGTCACCAGTATAAGATCATGTTAAGGCAATGAGAGTAGAAGAACGTAAATGTAAATAAATAGTAGGAAAAATGCCATAAAAATATTAATGACAATAAAACTGCCTTTGGGATCATGTTTTACATGAAGGTATGTCGTTGTAGTCTTACTGTTCCTTGGCTTTGTCATATGTATTTTCTTTAGGTCCAAAATATAAAATAAACTTACCCGTCCTCTCACCTGAGTGATAAGGCTTTAAAGTTTACGTGACTAGTTAGAAATATATGTGTTTCATTCAAAGTAGTTAGTCCTTCAGAATTCTATCCTTAATCCTACATGATAGTACCTTTATTGGACAATACACTTTGTAAAATTTAAGCCAAATTTCATATTCCATTCTGAGGATTTTAACATTCTGAAAGAAATTTTTTAAAAATGTGCTATGCAAGAAACTTTTCTCTAGGTCACTTCACCCTGTGCTTGTATTGTCATCTACACGGGCCCTTTCACTGTAGGAAATAACATCCCCACTCTGGCTGTATAACTGTCCCCAGCGATTACTTGCCCCTGTGGTGTCCTTCACACTCAAGCCTTAGCATGGACAATCTGGTCACTTCTTGGGCATCCATAATGCCCCCAGGACAGAGTAAGAGGCCTGGCACCATTCCAGTTTACATAATTGTATTCTTCCTACCTTACATTTCTTTATATTTTTAATTAAATATAGTGCTTCACTTTATCAAATCCCTATGTGCCAGCATACAGTTGCAATGTTCTGGTGTGTTCTTCACCTTCTTGACAGGTAATGTTTGCAAAATCTATGAATTTATAGGCTGAAAGACCCTATGTAAATATAAACCACAACCAACTCCACCACAGATCTGACTTTGGACATTTATGAGGGATCTACAGACCCTCAGTGCCTGTTTCATACTGTCAGTAGTTTGCCTGGAATAATATTTGAGCATTGTCCAAAATTTTGTTGCAAAGTGATCTTTCCTGTTTAATGGAAAAAATAAAAATTTTTATACCAAGGGGACAGAATCTGGATAGACTTTTGGTTACAAGAACTGAATGATGAAAGCACATCACATAGTACCGGAAGAGGCCATAAAGCCCCATAAATGCCACCTGCTTTCTAAGTGATTAAAGATCAAAGACCGACTAACTCATTAGTGAGTCTACCCCTATGTATTTTCAACTCAAAGGAAATAACTACGGATCTGACATAAAAATCTCAGCAAGATTTTTGGTTTCATAGAGTAGTTGCATTTAATCACATGATAAACTTTATAAAGATATCTTATACTTCATTCCAAACAACTACACTGTAAAATGTGTAGCCACACCTTGTTCAACTTATTTCTCCCATAGACCTTTTGTGTTGATCTGTGGGTTAAGTCACTAACTACAACAGCTATCAATGATTGTTTTTCCTCTTTGTGGTGCTTTAATAATACTTAGTTTCTAATCAAATAAGTTGAGTGCATATATACCATTTTATTTGGTTCTTTATGTCATGTCTGAGGATCTTCTCCTTCTAGTTCAAGAATAGGGCCCTTAAGCTTTATTTCTGTGTTTGTAGTTTCCAGTGGAATTTAGGGCACAAGGTACATGTAACATGAATACATACAGATGAAATATGTCTGGCCCTGACAGTTAACTGATTTGAGTTATCAGAGTCAGGTAATGGAAATACCACATCAAAGTAAGTTTTCTGGCTCAGTGTAGAGTCAGCTTGTCTATTCCATTGTAAAATTACTCCCTAGAGAGAAGATTTGTCTTTAGCATCCTCAGCTGCCCTTTGGCCCACCTTTCAGGATAGGCTATATAATGAAGTGCAGCATGCCATTTCAACCCCAAACACCTTTACTGATTTGAGAATGAATCTTTGGGGAGCTTGGGGGGAGCACATTAGAGGTAAATCCTCGTTAGTACATAAGTCCATAGCATCAGTAGAGTTTTTCTGGCTGGTTAGGAAATCCACTCAAATCTAAACAGAACAAAAGCATATTTAGCTTTTAGGCAGAATCTAGTCAGTGACACTCTACCCACCAGCAGCACCTGAGTGCTGGGCATTTGCAGCCCTTATTTTTCCAGCCAATGACAACGTAACAATAAGCAACATCTCCTCTCTGCATGGAACAGAGCCTGGCAAAGAGTAGGTGGTCAATACATGTTCAGAGACTTCAATTGCATTGCTTTCTGGAATCATAAACTTTCTAATATGTTTATATGTTCATTCAAGGAAATACAGTATGAAAATAATAGAGAGAAGGTGGGGTGCATAGATTTCACTTAGGAAGACCACAGAGATAATGCAATCATGGAAAAGATTTTGGTTTTAGTGGCAGCCAGGAATATGGACAGCCTATTGTGGAAAAAAGTTCAAGATGGGGTAATTTAGTTTATAAAGAGCCTATACTCCTGAGGATGTCTGAGGATTAAAAAGGGAAGTAACTTTTAGGTGTCAGGCCCCAGCACTTCACATGTGCTACCTTGTGTGGTCCTTGAAGCAAGCCCATGAAGCAGCTATTGCTCTCTCGTCTATAAAACTGGAAAGTACATTGCAGAAAAGAACACAATTCAGAAATAGGTCTTTCTTACCTTAAAACTCTTGACCTTACAGTTTATCCTGCTAATAATGAAACACAGGACAATATTAAGAGTATAGGAAATGTATATAAATTATCTCTTAATAAAGTGTTTTTTAAAAAGTGTACAGGAGAATGTTGTCGAACGGAGAAGCTTGAAGTACAGTTTATAAGGGAAGAAGATAGAGATGACAGCCCAGCAGGGTTAAGTACCTTCCAAGGTTCAAATAGCTCAGCTCAAGGCTCCAGACCTGCCAAGTCCAAAACTCTGAAAAACTTGTCTAGGGAGCCCGAAGAATGTGGATATGTTGCTTTGGTTTTCCTCCATATACCCCTCCCCAGCTGTTTGGGAATGAGGAATTTGAGGAAGTCAAAGTGAGTAGTGGATGTGAAGTTTGAAAAGACCAAAACTTTGAAGATTCTCATCAGTAATAGAGAAAGGGAAGAAGAGCTTTGGCTGCAACCTCAAATTCGGTAGTTTTTAACCATGGTTGCATTTTAACCCTTGAATTACCTGGAGACTTACAAAAATAAATATTGTTGTGGACAATTCACTTTTAATTTGTCTACAGTGGAGGAAAAGCTCAGATTTTGTTGTTGTTGTTGTTTTAATTTCCTTAGTGATTACCATCTGAAGCTAAATTTGAGAACAACTCATAATCCTTTCCCACATCATGAAAGGAGGAGGTAACTTTATTAGACATTTGAGAGACTACAAAAAGAGCATGAATACAATCATTGAAGTATAAAATCTGAAAATCTCATTGTTTTAAATAGCTCAAAACTACATTAAAAACCTAGAAAACCAGAAGAGACAATTCTATATTGTGTTAACAAAAGACCAAGAGATCTGCAGAGGAAATAGGGAGAGCTTTATTTTCTATTAAAAACAACCTGCAGATTGGTGAGGCACAGCCTTCAGTACAAGTAGAAAAGTGTGCTCTTCCAAGAACAAAGGGAGGGTCTGGCTTAAACAGGGAAAGTTCTTGTCTTGTTTCTCAATTAGGTTAGTTTATGCAAATGAGGAATTCAAACTTGTTCATTTCTGATTGGTCAAAATAGTTGATCCCTGATTAGATGGTTTCCAAGCCCCAAACCAGAATTCTCTGTCGGATGTTTCTTTGAAGTGGTTGGTTGGTGGGTGGAGGGGTGGTCCAGGTGCAGTTTATCTTGGTACCGACAACAGCAACTGGTTTGGCTTGATTGTAGAAAGAGAGGTTCTGTGACACTTTTACAACATCTCTCTGAGAACTCAGAGTACATGACAGCTCCCTTACCCAGCCATAGCCACCTGGTTCTGCTTTAACTTTGAGCACCTCAGTTAACCATGAAGAGTCCATTTTGTCTGTTGGCTGGGGGCAAACGTTAAAAATTGCAAAGAAGCACACAAGAACAAGCATCACAATTTTAAAGAGGAAATCAATCTTAATGTCACTTTTGAGATGAACATTCTGATTTGGATCAAAGAGATAAGCAGTTTTGTTAACCTGTAAAGTCTAGGAGAATTAGATAAAGGTAACATCAAAGGTATATAACCAAAGGAGGAAAATCTATTCTTCTGAAATATTGATATTTTCCTTTGTCTTCTCATGTTCTTTGAGCAGGAAAATTTTAATCTTGCTATTGAGCATTGTGATAACAGAAATGAACAAGAAAGTTAAGGGAATGCTTGGCATTTACAAACAGAGAAAGGAACTTAGCAGCTGGTTTGGTGTAAGCAAATTAATTTTCAAAACATTCATTTCTTTTTACTGTACAGCAACCATCCTAGAAACCTAAAATCCCTTGTTGTTAATAACACATAGAAGGCACATCTAGCCATTTTACTCCTAAATGTTTTGGTAAGATTTGGATACTTTTTAAAAACATTTTTCATTGAGAGGCAGAAATAATTAGATTTAGCATTCTGTTAAGATTATCACAGTTTACCTATTTGGTTATTGGAGGATCAATTTGGGCAAATTACCAGACTGCAAGAAGTATGGAACCTTTAGTAATAAGTACTTCCATTTGCAACTACAATATTAAATTCAGTATAGCCCTGAAAATTAATTTGCTGTGCCTGGGGGAGAGAAAGCTCAACCAAGATATTTGCAGACACCTGGCATTATTCACTGTGGGAAGCTCTACTAACCAAGCATTTGCCAGCTTTATTAATTCTTCATGACTGTTGGGTTTTCCTGATTATTTATTTGTTTGTTACCATTAGCAGACTTCTTTATAAATTCATTCAATGCTGCCATATGTTGCCACCTACCATCAGTCATGAGTGGACTGGAACAGCCAGCAGAGGAAATTGAATTATGGCAGAATTGAGGAAGAGTGTAGCTATTTCTTTCTTACTGAAATACAATTTGTTCTTTTCAGCTGGTGATATGAAATTAAAAAGAATTGCACAATGAAACAATCATGGTACCCATTCAAATGGACTGTTGACTTTTTATAGAAGTTAAAAAATAAAACATCTCGTAGCTCATGTACCAACATTATGCTAGTAATTTTTAATGTATATCTTCATATTTTAATCCCAGATTGTAAATAATCTAAACATTTTTAAACTATTTCTTTTTTGAGAATGTTTCTAAGTAAAATTTAGAAGCTAGATTGTTTTGTTGTTACTGATTGTTTTAATAGGAAATTAGCACAATTAAAATTTCTCCTTACAATCAGGGGAAATCTATTGAAAGATCTTCAATAACATCCATGATTACAGAAGGGATAAATATTTTAAAATACTAAAGTGATACAGATAGTCTTTGAAAATAAATGGGTTACAAGGTAAAATTAATTCAGTAAATTGAAAAACACACCCCATGTTTGACTGAATATATAACATGTTTCTACTGTGAAGGTACATTCATAGTTTCGATTTTACATTCTAGATATCCAGAGAAATATCACTGTGGAAAAAGACATTAGGTTTAGTCACTGTTCTGCCCCCAAGTTGGTATATTGTACTAGCCAAATTACATAAACCACATACCTTGGTTTCTTCCTTTAATTAGTCAATATCTATTCTGTGCCTAACAAGACCAGCAGAGAGGATAGCAGGTGCTCTGAGCGGAAAGTACATTTCACAAGCATCAAGAATGTAAGTGAAGATACAGAGGAGCAAGCAAAGGGAAACAATAGGAGATAAGAACAAAAGATAACAGGTGCACTGGAATTGGGCTTTAACCCTTAAATAAAGAGAGAAGTTATTGGGCTAGTATTGCAAAGGACAAATTCATGTTTAAGGTGCATTTCTGGCTGCAATGTGGAAAACAGTGTCAGAAGAAGGATGAAGGAAAAAAGAGGCATGGAAACAAGTTTGCCTCTATTTCAATTGAACAGGAGAAATTATGATGGTGTGGTCCAAAGTAGTAGAAGCAGAAGCATAAAAAAGGAGACAGATTTAGGCTATATTTTGTTGATGTTTTTTCTATTGTTATTCTACTCCCTATTTGATTTATTTCTTCTCTGATCTTTATTATTTCCTTCTTTCCACTAATTTTGAGTTTAGTTTGTTCTTCTTTTTCTAGTTCCATGAGGTGTAAGTTTAGGTTCTTTATTTGAAGTTATTCTTATTTTAATGCAGGATTAATTGCTATGAACTTTCTTTTTAGTACTGGTTTTTTTGCATCCTATGAGTTTTGGTAAGTTAAACTTTCATTTTCATTTGCCTCACGGTATTTTCTAATTTCCCTTGTGACTTCTTCTTTGACCCATTGGATGTTTAAAAATGTGTCATTTAATTTTCACATATTTGTGGATTTTCCAGTTTTTCTTGTTCTTTTGATTTCTAATTTCATCCCATTGTGATTGAAAAAGATGCTGTGTATGATTTCAATCTTCCTGAACTTGTTAAGACTTGTTTTGTAGCTAACATGTGGTCTATCCTGAAGAGTAGTCAATGTGCACCTGAGAATAATGTACATTCTGTTGGGTAGAGTGTTCTGTATATGTCTGTTAGGTCCAATTTGTCTATGAGGGCTGTCCGGAAAGTATCCAGTCATTGTTAATATAATTTTTCATATTACATGGATGGATACTTTCTGGACAGCCCTTGTACAGTGTCTTACAAGTCCTCTATTTCCTTATTGATGTGGTGTTTGATTGTTCTATCCACTATTGAAAGTGGAGTATTGAAGTCTCCTACAATTATTGTGTTTCTGTCTATTTCTCCCTTCAATTCTGTCAAAGTTTGCTTCATAGTTTTAGGAGTTCTGAGGTTTTGTGCATAAATATTTAGAATTGTTATATTTTCTTGTTAAATTGACCCCTTTATTATTATTTATCCTTTGTGTCTTGTAACATTAAACAGACTTAAATTCTGATGTAATTAAAGCCACTCATGCACACTTTTGGTTACTTTATGTATAGAATGTCATTTTCTATCCTTTCATTTTCAGCCTATGTGTGTACTTAGATCTAAAATGAGTTTCTTGTAGGCAGCATATTATTGGATCCTTTTTTTTTTTTAAATTCATTCAGCCATTCTATGTTTTAGTTGTGGCGTTTAATTCATTTATATTTAAAGTAGTTACTTATAGAGAACGACTTACTATTGTCATTTTGTTAATTGTTTTTTGTATGTCTTGTAGCTTATTTGACACTCTTTTTCTCTCTTGCTGATTTCCTTTGTGTTTCTTTGATTTTTTTTTTTGTAGTGACATCTTTCTCACATAATTTTGTGTATATTCTGTATTGTCTTTGTGGTTACCATTCCAATTACATAAAAACGTCTTAAAGTTGCAACATTTTTAACAACTTAATTTCAATTGCATACAAAAATTCTACTCCTTTACAGCTCCACCTCCCCCCCATACTTTGTTATTGATTTCAGAAATTATGCCTTCATATATTATATACCCATTAACATAGATTAATTTTTTTTTGTCATTTAGATTCTATTGGCCAAATTTACAATAGTCCAGGTAATATATTTGACCAGGTATTTATTTTTACTGGAGAACCTTATATTCTCATATAGCTTCCTGTTGATGTCTACTGTCTTTTTGTTTCAACTTGAAAAATTCTCTTTAGTAATTCTTCTAGAGTGGGCCTAGTGGAAATTAACTACCTCAGCTTGTATTTATCCAGGAAAGCATTAATTTCTCCTTCATTTTTGAAACACAGCTTTGCTGGATGCAGTTTCTTGGTTTATAGGGTTTTTTCTTCTGTACATTGCATATATCCTCCCACTTCCTTCTGTCCTGCAAAGTTTCTGCTAAGAAATCTGCTGATAATTTTTTAGAGCTTCCTTGAATGTGATGAATCTGTTTTCTTTTGCTACATTCAAGATTCTCTCTATGACTTTGTAGACAATTTATGTAACCTGGCATCATTATCTTTGGATTTATTATAATTGAAGTTCCTTGAGCTTCTTGAATCTATATGTTCATTTCTTTTCTCAGATTTTGTAAGTTTTGCCATTATTTCTTCAGATAAATTCTCGTACCTTTTTCTTTCTCTTCTCCTTAAGTGATTTCTATTATGCACATATTGTTCTGCTTGATAGAGTCCCATAAGTCCTTTAAGCTCTCTTTGCTTTCCGTCAGTCTTTTTTACTTTGCTTCTGTGACTCAATGATTTTTAAATAACTATCTGTGAATTCACTGTTTTTTTTAATCTTACTGGTCAGGTCTGCTGTTGAAAAGCTCTACTAATTTTTTCTATTCAGTTATTGCATTTTTCTGCTCCAGAATTTCTATTTGTTTCTTGTTTATGGTTTCCACCACTTTGTTAATATTCTCATTTTCTTTGTGGATTGTTTTCCTGGTTTTGTTTTGTTATCTACATTTGCTCTCTTTTATCTCATTGAGCATTTTTATGACAGTTATTTTAAATTATTTCTCAGGCAGCTCATATGTCTGAGTTTCTTTGGAGTGAGTTTCTGGAGTTTTATTTTATTCCTTTCATTAGGCTTCATTTCTCTATTTCTTTGTATGCCTTGTTATATTTTTCCAAGATCAGGCTTTTGAAAAACACTTCTCCCAGTCTTTGTTTACTGGCCTTATACAGAGGAAGACCTTGACCAATCAGCCTGCTGAAGGTTCTAGGAATTCTCACACATTTTCTCATCTGTTGCCCACCCCTTGTTACTGTGTGTGGAACTACAGCTCAAATATGTTGGTCACGTGTTTCCAGCAGCTTCCAAACTCTGGTGCAGGTCCAGTCAGCACTCTGAATCAGACAGACGGAAACTTTTCCCTCCAGCAATACCCAGACAAGCCAAAATGTTGTATGCATGGTGTGTTCCTTTGTTTCCATCCCAAGGGAGAGTCCCAGTATGGAAGATTTTCTCTCAGTTGCTTTACGCTATGCTGCATAGGGGAAGCAGCACAGATAATCTCACCAAATGCTATGGATTTTCTATTCTTTTTGCTGGAATCCCTTCTTGGTTTTACAATAGCTTGGGTGCTATAGACTCTCAACTGGTTTCTTGAGTTTTCACAGAGATATTCTGGTCTATATATTGTTTTTTATGTAGTATTTCTGTGAGGAAGGAGGGCCTATAGCTTCCTAGTCTGCCATCTTACTTACATCCAGAAAGATATTTCTTAAATAGGACAGTATCTACTAACATTTCTTAAATAGGACACTATCTACTAAGCATTATCTACTAACACTTACAAGACAAAAATCCTAGTTTAAGAAGGCCAAAATATTTGTATGGATAATTTACAAGGTAAAATATAGAGATGGCCAATAAACACATGAAAATCTTTACATTGGTACTCATCAAACAACTGCAAACTAAATCCAAATTTATGTACCATAACACACATACTAGCATGACAAATTTTTAAAAGACTGACAACTCCAACTACTGCCAAAGATATGGAGCAACTAGAACTCCTGTAATTTTGTTGGGAATGTAAAATAGTAAAACCACTTTGGATAACAGCTTAGCAATTTCTTAAAAAGTTAAATGTATACTTACTAAATAACCTAGTTATTACACTTTTAGGTATTTACCCAAGAGAAATGAAAACATATGCCCACAGAAACACACATACCCTAATGTTCAAAGCAGTTTTACTCATAGTAGTCAAACACTTGAAACAATTAAAATGTTCCTCAAGAAGTAAATGGATAAAAATAGCATAGTCTGACCATAATATAGAATACTACTCAACAATAGAGATGAACATAATGCATGCAAAAAGATGGATGCATCTAAAAATTTTACACTGAGTGAAAGAAGCCAGACCCACATAGAATATACTATACAAAGTTATATATGAAACACTAGGAAGACAGGAAAAATAAATAGAAGTAGATAACTGGTAATTCACCTTAAGTTTTAGAATTTCTTGAATTGAGGTTGTATTAGTTTTCCATCTAATCCCTTTTTTATTTTTTGCTAGGCTCTATTTCTTTATATTAAAGTATTTCTACTACTTTTATAATCCCAATTAAGGTGTATCTTTTTTTCCTCTGTATCTATAATCTTTTATATCTGTATCTACAGAAACTGACCAATTTTTAATAAATTAAATTATTGTCATATCCATGGATAAAAATATATCAAATGATGAGAAGTTTTTAATTTAAGAAATAGATTGATTAGTAGCTTAATTAAGCATTAACTTAGATTTGAAGCCCATATATATTTATATTGTGTAGATATATTTGTGTATATGTGTGATAGAGATGTAATAGTCTTATTCTTAAAGATTTAAGTAAGGTTTTTTCCTCCCATATTATTTTTCTACCCATGTGCAATTATTCTCATATATCATGTTTACTTACATGATACCCCCCACATTTGAGAAAATTATATGAGATTTCTATATTATAATAAAAGTTTCCATTCACCATTTTTTTCTCATAGCAGCTTTTTTTCTAGGTAAGAGTAAATGTGAATAATTTTTGTAAGTAGCAGAACATATGAATATTTGAATTCTATTTAAGTTTGTTTATTGAACAGAAATTGGGAGGTGTGTGACCATTTTTTCACGCCTCTTCAACAGTTCTAAGGATTGAAAGGAAAAGTTGACATTATGTTCTACAGGGTTATTTAGTTCTCTTATTAACTACAGAAGAAATGAAAAGAATCCTATTTAATCTAAACATGAGTTCAGACACTGTTCACATAGTCATTCCTACATCTAGTGAGACTAAGAATTTCTTCTGGAACAGGTTTTTTTGCTCACTTTTCAGATTGATTGTCTCCAGACCCAAATAGAATTAAAAATTATGAAGTTTCACCTATACACATAATTTTAAACAATATATCCAGGTTTTGCTGAGCTTTAGAAAGTATGCTGAAGGTTTATTTTTGGTTCAGGGCAAAGGTTGACCTGTTTCTTATTACAAACTATTTTGCAACCTCAATCTTCTCATGAAAAAAGAGGCAGAAATTCCCTTCAGAAAGTCATAGCCTTGCAGGAATACAAAATTACAAGTCAAACAAACAGGCTTCCGGAAAAAATAAAAGTTAATAGCAAGTGACCTTATTTGCATCACAACCCATCAAACAATACTATTCTAGGTGTGATAACTTAGTGAGAAAATGATTTTTTTCTTTAGATCCCACAGGGTGTTCTTGCTACTATTTTTCCTAATCTCATCATGGTTAAAAAAATGTCCTGTCCTGGGATCCTGAACAAGTACAGTATTTGTATTAAAAGACAGAAGTAACTATGATTCATCTCACATAGGCAAGTCTGTTTAACATCTTAATAAAAGATGCCTTAGAACTTGGCAAAACCTCGACCTCTAATATTAGATAATATAGTTATGATAGTTCATAAAGCCTATGACCATTACTCTTCAGGATTCACAAGAAGATAAGCAATCAGCATTAATTGTGAATAATACAAGTGTTCCCAAAAAAGATAGACCAAAATGAACTAAATAAGCACACATTTATATTTATTTAAGCATATAAAAATATTAACACATAATTAAGCATCCAAAAATAAAGGTAAGAATCAAATTTTCTATGAGAATCCAGGCTATTCTCAAACTTCAGAATTCTTGATTGGAATCATCATTGATTCATGCATCTGTCTCTAGCTTAAACGAGAGAAGAATGTCCATGATTAACTCAGGTAAGCTACAGACAATGCTTTTGCTGTGCACAAGTGAGAGCCATAAAATTCTAAATATGTTTATGTAGGAAGCTCAATTACCTCTTTTTGAAATATTTTTTGAAAATTGATCAATGACTGACCTTTATGCACAGAAAAATAAAGCATAAGATTGATACCCATATTCATAAATAATATACCTTTGAGTGGAATATGTATATATATCATGTGTAGGTTTGTTTTCAGGGAAAGAACTTCAAAAAGAAGAATCTTATGCACACTTTGGTAACATATTCTCCATTATTTTACCGTTAATTTAAGTAAATAGATTTTAAAAAATAATGTGATCTCAACTGATTGCATCTTCCTGATGCATTACCAACAGTTGGGTGCCTGCTCTGCGGAAAATACCAACATTTGACTGTTCTGTGGAAAATACTTGCAAGAGGCTGGAGATGCAAGGATAATTAGCAAATATTTCTGCTTCAAAAATTCTTAGTATAATGACCCTTACTAAATTTGAAATACAAGAAAGACAGCACTAAACAATTTCAATATCTAAAAGGAAAAGATCTTAAGCCTTCATATATCTCTTTCCAAAGTCTTTTGAGAAATGATCCATATTTTAGTCTATTTGCTTGTTATTTTGAGTTATTATTCTTATTAAAGTAATACATGCACATAATTTAAAATCATATGGGCTTAAAATAAAAGCCAATGTGTCCTTCATTATTCACTCTATGTTACTCCCACTTAAGGAGCCACTGTTAACTATGTATATTCATTTTTCTGATGGCTATTTTCAAATATCTAAATAATATGCTAATAGTACTCTTTGTATTCCATTGTTATAGACATTTTATAAAATAGAGATATTAACAAATGTATCTTTTCTGTCACCATTTTACATTAAAGATAGAATTTATATTCTGCTACACAATCATAAATAGATATGCTTTGTCCATTAGTTGTCTTTAAATATTGAAAAACCAAAATATACATTATTGTGAATATATAAATGCTATTTAATGTAGTGTCAAGTAGTGTACTCTGATTATATTTTCTCTCTTGAACAACGTTTTGTATTCTGTATTTCTGCTCTTATCATATATTTAAGTGAGATAAATAGTTAATTACACTACATTTTTATGAATTACTTTTTATATTTGCTTTTCCCCAAAAATAGCATCTCAAATTTTGCTGAGATCACAAGATTTTTTTAAGTTTATTTCTGTTCTCTTAATTATCTCTATTTGCATAGGGTCTGTTTTCTCCTTATCTTGTTTTCTTTTTTCCTTTTATTGTTTTCTTCAATTTTTTCACAGGTTTTTTTTTCTTTTTTTATCCTTTCACATTTAATATTGAAGCAATAGAAAGGCTTTTGTTATCTCTCACTATCTCAGTGGGTATTGATGACTGGCAGGGTTTGCATAGGAATAGATGATAGGCAGATATTACATGGGGAAATCACAAATAGAATGCAAAGGACTTCATTTTACAGCAAAAATATCTACACTAGCTGAAGCATCATCTCATAGGTGCTTATATTTTTAGGAGAAATATCATCTTTTTAATATGTGTGTGTTTAAATTACTATTATTTGCCTGGTGAGAATGAAACCACCTATGTTAAAATAAGGTAAGACTGTAAGACAGGAATAGTGATAAAATCTTATTTCTATAAAAGCATAGATATAGCTAAACTTTAACCAGCCATTGTTCCCTAACTTCACTACTACTGTTACTGCTTACTGCTTAAGTGTCACATATCCTTGCAGAAGCAAGATTTGTGACTTCCCCAATCATGTCTATAGATAACATCACTATTGTAAAACATAAGACTGGTCTTTGAGATATCTTCCCCACTGTGCTTTGCAGGGGGTGGGGTACCAAATGACCTGGAAAATGATCTGACAAGTCCTATGACATCCTACTCGCCCTCTTCTGGAAACTCCTGTTTACCAAGAAGACAATTACTGCTCCTCAACCGTGGGAGTTCATCCCCAGCCAATCAGCAGACACAATTCCCTAGCCCTTGGTTCTCCAAACCACCTTTAAAAATCTTAGCTCCCAAATTCTCGAGGAGATGGATTTGAGAAACATCTCCCATTTCCTCATCTGGCATCTTGTGATATTAAACTCTTTCTCTGCTGCAACTCCTGCTTTCTCAGTATATTGGTCTTTACCTGGGCAGTGAGCAAGGGACCTGCTTGGGTGATAACGAGAATGTGAACATCTGGCTCTGTTCTTTTCACATGCAGTATTTGGAGTGTCAACTATGTTGTGGAGGTATCCTCAATCAGTCCTCTGTTTCCTGCCTAACTTCTTACCTCCACCTTCCATCCTCCAGCTGAATCAGGAGCCCACGTTGGTTTTGCTACACATGTCTCATAGTCCAGTTGCTCCTTCTCTACTCCTTTTCCTCCATTACTCTTCCAAATGCCTTCTGTTGTTCTTCTGTTACACTTTAAACACTCCTTTTGTTCTACAGTTTCACTTTTAAAACTCCTCTATTCTCATTGTAATGTAGTCTTAGGAAGGATAGACTATATATGTTTGTTCTGCTAATGACCAGTTGAGTCATCTGCTCTTAATTTTCCATCTATAAAGTGGAAGGAGGTTCAGATATTTGGCTTAAATTAGCATTCCCCTCACTATCTACCTCAGAACACTTGTTCCATTAAGTATTAATAGATATTTTATCATTAAATAATAGATGGTGCATAATATATCCACTGCTAGAGATTATATATACTTTAGTATACAGAAATCTGAAAATCCAGCAAAGGAACTTGTTTAACATTTTGTAACCCAACATTACTCACCATGAAAATCTACAAGTAATGAAGAACCTACAAAATCTCAAAAAACTAGTGGTCTTTAATAATTTTATACATAGTGACTCTATGAAATCTTAGAAAAAGTCCATGTCACAAAAGTCCTAGAAAGAAATATAGAAAATCTTCACAGCATATTTGATAATTGTTTAGAAATTAAAGCAAAAACAACTGCTAAAAGAATTAATAAACAGAAGTACTAAGGAGAAAAGACTTCATGAATAGAATCTCTTTTCCCTTGACATTTGTAAAACATTAAGAAACCTACTTACAAATATAGTCAAAAGTTTAGATCCTATCAAACATTCTTGGTCATTATACAAATCTATACTTACCATAAGAAAATACTTTGAAAGAGATGACTTAATTGCTCCAGTGCTTATGAGAACGTAAGACAATCAAAACTTTCCAAAAAACATTGCATGAATAGCTTAAATAATAATAGAATACTGATTTTCTTGATGTTTTCAACTTGTAACATATTTTGACTGCACAGTAGTAATAGTGTATATTCAGCTTTGAAATTTAAAATACTGTGTGATTTTAAAGCTGATATCAGAATCCTTTGAATAAAGGATAAGTTTCTATGACTGAGAAACACAATTAAAGTTAGCTCTAGACTTTTCTTCTTATTCAGCATGGTCTCTACACAGATCCTAACTTTCACTCAAGGTCTGTTTTGTCTCATCTCTTCAGTAAAGCCTTCCCTAGCTTACACATATTGAAACAAAAACTTCACTTTTCTGAACTCTCACAATAACTGTAACATTTGCTGCACAAATTAGCACTTGATTACAGTGTTTTATATTGTTTTATTATTTATTGGTCTTATGTGCATTTTCTTAAGCTCCCTATTTAAACTGTGATTTCATAAAAGCATATTTCTTTGATTTTATTCAACATCTACCTAGTGGTAGGCCCATTATAAAATATATATATAAAAATATATATTATATAATATATATCATATAACATATTTTATATAATATATATTATACAAAATATATAGGGATTTGCTTTCATTATATAATTGTCAAACATCATATACATCAAAACACATATTGTTTTTTTCAGCCCATTGGCATTATAGTTGACATTATTCTATTTTGTATCTTTCAATATTTAGCTGATAAATGTTTGTATTACTGAAAACCTCTCTCTCGATTAAGTGGGAGAAGTAATAAAGGCAATTCAAATATAATGGGAATGCTAAAAAGTTTTACCAAAAAAAATCAACAATTATTGTGGAATAGCTAATAAACTAGGTATTTTATAGGATTAAAATGTAATGGTAGATATTATCCTTGCCCTCAAAGATAATTAAAATAAGATAAATAAAATGTATAAATAAATGCATGCATTTATTTTGATTTATTAATATAATAGCTAGCCTGTAACATTTAAATAATAGAAGAATGCCAGGAAGAAAGATCCTGGGGAATGCCTTATAAGAAGGTAACAATTAAGTTGGATATGCCAGCCTTTGAAAATATATGAGTTTCTTCAGGATTTCTTTTCATTTATTCAATAAGTACTCAATGCATGCCTACTATGCAGAGAGATATTTTTAATAGCAGTAAATTTTCAACTTTTAAGACAATATATGGTCAATTAAACTTTCCAAAATCACTAGACCCTATACAGTGATGAGTTTACATGATGCTATATTTGATTTACAAGAAAATGAATTTAAAGCAGTAAAATAGAGTTTTTATCATAGCTTGTAAAATAAATCCAGAGGAAACTTTGTATTAATAAAAGTGTTACAACATTGTTTTTATTGATTGTAACAATTTTAGAAGAAAAAGAGGATTATTTTAAAAGACAACTTGTATTGGAAAAAAAAATGTTAGATGGAAAAATAATTTTTTTCATAAAATATAGTCACATCAAAGATCCACAGACTGAAAACAGCATGAACTAAGGTCTAAGATAAACCAAGTTACAGATTAAAAATGTTGCCAATCATTTAGACATGACTTGTTCCTTTTTTCTCATTGATTAAGATAATTATCAACATGCCATATCTCATACATTTAGTGTATGGCTTAAGCAAATCAGACCTATTGAGTAATTTGTATTTTGAAGAGCAACTTGTTCAGCTAAGTAAGTATGAGGTATATACTGCCAGGAAGTAATTAACTTGATTACTGTTTTCTAAAGTATATTTCTAGGAATCCTAGTCCAAAAAAATGTTCCTATAGTGGAAATAAATTTCAACCCACAGACTCGGATGTGCAAGGAATATAATTTTCTGTTTTTCTTTTACTAAACTGAATTTTATCCCAACTGATTGTAGAAATACAATTTCAATCACTCAAGAACCCTGGGGAATAGGGAGCATCTAGTCTGGTTTGTCATTGTCTACCAAAGTTAGTATCTTCTGAGATGTCCTTTTCTGTTTCTGATGTTTGGTGATTAGGCCATGCAAGCCACTACCACACCTCTCACTGTACGTTGTTTGGGGCTATTGACTGTCAGTGCTAGGTCCATGCTGGTCTCAGTCAGGCAAGAAACATTCTTTTCCTGCACTTTCATGGATCCAGGACCCAGGTTCCCTTTGCTTTGATTTCTTAGCTCTCTTCGTTTCCCCTAGAACACTTTCTCCTCTCCGTCCAGTTCAAAAACAAAAACAAAAACAACTTTAGGGAGTTTCCTGAGAGAAAATATATCATAGTGGCTGTTCTAAAAATTCTGAATCAAAAATCTTTTTTCATTTTGACATTCTAAAAACTTATTCCAAGTTACAGGACACTTAAAAAAAAGAAACATGGGGCCAGGGGCAGTGGCTCATGCCTGTAATCCTAGCACTCAGGGAGGCCAAGGCAGGAGGATCGCTTGAGCTCAGGAGTTCCAGACCAGCCTGAGCAAGAGCAAGACCCCTGTCTCTACTAAAAATAGAAAAAATTAGCTGGGCATGGTGGTATGCACCTGTAGTTCCAGCTACTCTGGAGGATCTCTTGAGCTCAGGAGTTTGAGGTTGCAGTGAGCTTTGATGACACCACTGCTCTCTAGCCCGGGTGACAGTAAGACTCTGTCTCAAGAAAAAAGAAAAAAAAGTGTTTTCTGTTACAGCACTAGAGATAATAATAAATGTATTCATATATATAAAAAAAAACATGTTTTAGGATTCGTCAGAATGAATGTTCCCTGGAACACAGTTTGATAAATACCTATGTTCATCCTTGAAATATTTTGGTAGCAGTAAAATTGCTACTAAAACTCTTTTGCTACAGTTTAGAAATAAGATAGAAAAAAACATTACAGTATAAACAAAGTTACCAAATTGTTTTGACATGCAATAATATCTATATTAAAATTCTATTCAGTATTATTTTTAAATGTTTTTGTTTTTGAAAGAAATATTTAAAATAGATGCCCAAAGAACAGAATAGGACATTTTATTCTAAACCCAAATTATGTAATTTTGAAATAGTTTCCTTGTTTCAGTTGAATAGCTATAGTCTTCCCCACCATTAGTAGATAATGAGTGTCCTTTGTAACATCCCCTACAGAAAGAGCAGTTTGCCTGCCATGTAATGCCATGCTTGGGTGTTTTGTTAGGTTTGTATAGAGCCTTACTAGTTAGATTTCAAAATCCTAAGGGCTTTTCAACATCCTTCCCTTTTGGGTCTATAGTGAGACAATTATTTTAATGTGTATGTTTTATTAAATAATATTTTTAAATTCTCTAATGGGAAATTAAACATATATTTAATATCATTATAAAAGTATTACTAGACATTATGGAATCAACATCATGATCAATTTTATGTCCAAATCAATGTTCCTTGGGAAAAAATGCATAAATTTATGACTGATAATATCTTAATTATCTTATGAAATGACTGCATCCACAAGCATAGTTATGTATATTAAAATTCAGCTTCATGTATAGATTTGAGATTTTCCTAATTTACTTAAGGCTTTTCAAAAAATATTTCTAAATGGTAAATGTGAATCATAATGAGATAAGGATGTCTTTATTTGTCTTTAGACAGTCAATGATATCTGAATATATTAATATTTGATTCTTCAGGATTGAGAATCTCTGCAAAAAATAAATAAGTAAAATAAAATAAATCTTAGTACAGTAATGTGAGAAACATGAAATACTAGGATTATGCAGATCAAAGCGAGTTACTGGAAAATTTGGCAAGATAATTGTTTTTCATGTCATGGAAATTGTAGAACCATTTTAATTTTACTTTTACACAATTGACATACAGAAAACATTTTAATTTTTACTATTGAACTATGTTTTTAAAAATAGGATTTTAACATGCAAATATCATTATACTTTTTTTATTCAATTGATCTAAAATACAGAAAAAATGAAATCTATAATGCCTGTAATTTTATTTTTTCCAAGATATAAGTCTAATAAAAAATGAAATTGTGAGAATGGCAAACGGTGAAAAACCACCCTTATAGGTGACTAAAGAGAAAAGGTCAGAAATCACAGCTCTACCTCTGATTGGCTATTTGCCATTTGGCAAGGAATTTAATTATGTGCCTAAAATTAATCCATTTGTAATAAATGCCTGTCTTCTAAATAAAATTTATGACTCAATTAATATAAAATTGTTATGACATGTTCAAATTCCTCCTATAGTGTCAATTGCTGTGTATTCATCTGAAGTTTTGTCTTATCATTAAGCTATTGGCCCACTGTGTGCTAAAGTCTGTTGGAGTGTTGAAGGTGCTAAATGATTAAGATTTATCTATGTTTGACTAACTTCTGCCCTACAATAATAATGTGTTTTTGGATAATGGCTCTGAGTAGTATTTGGTCTGTCATTAGTGCAAGCCATTGGATGCTTTTAGAACCAGCATAGGAAAGCAGAAACAAACATAAACTCTATTATCCTAAAATGACAAAATCAATACAAATTTGAATGATCATGCTGAAATCTTCCTTGGGCAGCTTTCCATCTCTGCGTTTATGATCAAGCAGTAACACAGAAGCAATAGAGAATATAATTCTTACACCACAAGAGCTCTCAAAATGCAAATGGAGTGCCTTAAACTCAGTCAGTGCCAGTCATAAATTTGGGTAGCAGATACAAAGAGAAATAGGAGTCCCCAATATGCCAATGAATTTTAAGTCACCGATGCCACCCAGTCAATTTTATAAGAAATCTCATTGGTGCAGTGTAGATTTGTCTCCACCAGACTCTATTTTGGTAACAAAATTCTATCAGCATGATGACACAATCTGATGTAAAAAAGTCAAATGCAAAGTTAAGGATGATATTTTTCACTAACAAACGATTGAGGGCTTAAAAAATGAGAAAATCTTGTTATATATAAGATTTATTATTTACTCCTTCTATTTGTTTATAATTGCTATTGTAAACTAAATTTTATTAAACAAAATTATTTTCATATCTTCATTTTTATTTTTTGTGATAGATTCCTGATTGCTACTTATATAAAAATTTGGACTCTATTTTTATTAGATTCATATAAAATACACCTTTTCATGAATCAATTTGTTTTGAATAATGAGAAACATCCTGTATGTGTCAAGACCAAACTCAAAATCATTGCACTTTTAATACTTAACCCAATGATCACATTGTTCCAGAGATTACTTAAATAGCGCTGAATTTATATCATAGATGTAAATAGTTACAAAGCTCCTCATCTCCACAATCTGCCTTGAGCAAATCACATCCGTGATGTAATAAGAAAATAGTAGAAGGGCAATGTATTATATTTAAATTATATTGATGCACACATATATCAATAAAATTAGAATTTTAAAACCATAGTCACATATAAATTCAAAACAAAACTCTGTCTTTTGCATGGCCATGATGTATTGCATTATTTTAACATTTGTTGTGTTTTTTTATTATAAAGTAATCGATGTTAGAACATGGTACATTTGGAAAACATGAAAATGTAAAAAATAAAACAAAAATTACTAATAATCAGGTCACTCAGAGATTACTTTGAACTTTTCAGATAGCTCTTCAAAATATCTTTTTCTATTTAAATGTATACAATTCTCTTTTTACAAAAATATATTCATGTTGTTTTATCTTGCTTCTTTGCACTTACCAATATATTTTGAACATTTTATTAAATCATTATTCTTTTACACCATCCTATTAAATATGTTGTGTGTGCCATTACTTTTTAAATTAGCATTCTTTATTTTTAAAAAAAAATATTTTATTGTGATAAGAACACTTAAAATGAGATCAACCTTCTTCACAAATTTTAAAGTATATAATACAGTATTGTTGATTTTAAGTACAATGTTGTACAGAAGATCTCTGGAACTTATTTATCTTGCTAAACTGAAACTTTATGCCCATTGATTAGTAACCCCTCTTTTCCCAATTCCTTAAGCCCCTACCTACCACTCTTCTACTTTTTGATTCTACAAATGTGACTATTTTAGATAATTCATATAAGTGGAATTATGCACTATTTGTCTTTCTGTGACAAGCACAATGTCTCAGCATTTATCCATGTTGTCACAGAATTTCCTTCCTTTGTAAGGCTGCATAGTATTCCATTATTTACATATACCACATTTTCTTTATCCATTCATCTGCTGATGGATATTTAGATTGTTTTCACATTTTGGCTATTATGAATAAGTGCTGCAATGAACATAGGTATGTTAATATCTCTTGGAGACAGTAAGTTCAATTCTTTTGAATAAATACTAAAAGTATATTTGTCATATATACTTCTTCATTAGATCACTGTATCATACTGTAGTTCTATTTTTAATTTTATGAGGAACCTCTATACTGTTTTCCATAGCTACTGTGCAATTTTGCATTCCCGCCAATAGTGTAACAAGTGTTCCAATTTCTCCACATCCTCACCAACACTTGTTGTGTTTTGGTTTTTTGATAATAACCATACTGATAGGTATGAGATGATATCTCATTGCAGTTTTGATTTGCATTACCCTGATGGTTAGTACTGTTGAGCATCTATTCGTATACCTGTGGGCCATTTGTATGTCTTCTTGGGAGAAATGTCTGTTGAAGCCCCAAGTCCATTTTTTCATTGGGGTATTAGTTTATTTTGCTGTTTAGTTGCAGGAGTTCCATATACATTTTGCAGACTAACCCATTTTCAGATATATTTGCAAATATTCTCTCCTATTCAATAGCTTGAATTTTTACTCTTTGTTTCCCTTGCTGTGCAGAAGCTTTTTTGTTTAATGTAATCCTATCTGTCTATTTTTGCTTTTGTTTCCTGTGTTTTTGGTGTCATAGCCAAGAAATCATTTCTATGACCAATGTCATTAAGCTTTTCCATCATGTTTTCTTCTACTAGTTTTATAATTTTGGGTCTTACATTTAAGTCTTTAATTCATTTTGAGTTGATTTTTGTATATGGTGTAACACAAGGGTTCAACTTTACTATTTTGTAATGTGGATATTCAGTTTTTTCAACATCATTTATTAAAAAGACGATTTTTTCCTTATTCTATATCTTGTCACCATTGTGAAAGACAAGTTGATGGTATATACACGAATTTATTTCTGGGCTCTATATTGTTATATTGGTCTATTTGTCTGTCTTTATTCCAGTACCATGAATAAAGGATAAAATTGCATGATTATCTCAACTGATGCAGAAAAATCATTTGACAAAATTCCATGCTGAAATCACACTGTTTTGATTACTATAGCTTTGTAATATATTTTATTTCATATTTTAAAATTTTTTATTTTTAATTATTATGGTACATGAGAGTTGTATACATTTATAGGGTATATGTGATGTTTTGATACAGGCATACAATGTGAATTAATCAAATCAGGGTAATTGGGGTATCCACCACCTCAGGCATTTATCATTTCTTTGTGTTAGGAACATTCCAATTCCACCCTGTCAGTTATTTTAAATTATACCCTAACTTATTGTTGACTGTAGTCACTTTGTTGTGCTATCAGATATTGTTCATTCTATCTAAATATCTAACTATATTTTTTCACCCATTAACCATACCCACTTAACCTCCTCTCTCCAACACCCTCCCTGGCCTCTGGTAACAATCATTCTACTCTCTGTCTCCATGAGATAAATTGTTTTAATACTTACCTCCCACATATGTGTAAAAACAAGCAAGGTTTGTCTTTCTGTGCTTGGCTTATTTTCCACTTAACGTAATGTTCTCCAGTTCTATCCATATTGTTGCAAATGGCAAGATTCCATTCTTTTTTGTGGCTATATCATATTGCATTGTGTATATGTAACACGATTTCTTTATCCCTTTATCCATTTATGGACACTTAGGTTGATTCCAAATCTTGCCTATTGTGAATAGTGCTGCAATAAACATGAGAGTGCAGATATCTTTTTGATATACTGAATTCCTTTCTTTTGAATATATACCTAAGCAGTGGGATTGCTGTATCAATCAGTAGTTCTATTTTTAGTTTTTTGATGAATTTCCATACTGTTCTCCATAGTGGTTGCACTAATTACATTCCTGCCAACAATGTAGAAGGGTTCTACTTTCTCCACATCCTTGTCAGCATTTGTTATTGTCTGTCTTTTTGATACAAGCCATTTTAACTGGCGTGAGATGATATCTCATTGTAGTTTTGATTTGCATTTCTCTGATGACTAATGATGTTGAGCATTTTTTATATATCTTTTGGCCATTTGTACGTCTTCTTTTGAGAAATGTCTATTCAGATCCTTTGCCTATTTCAAATTAGATCATTTGATTTTTTTTTCCTATTGAGTTATTGGAGTTCCTTTTATATTCCAGGTATTAATCCCCTGTTAGATGGGTAGTTTGAAAATATTTCCTCCCATTCTGTTGGTTGTTCTTTCACTTTGTTGATTGTTTCCATTGCTGTACAGAAACTTTTAAGGTTGATGTGGTCCCATTTCTTCAATATTGCTTTGATTGTCTGTGTTTTGGGGGTATTACTCAAGAAGTCCTTGCCTAGACCAATGTCCTGAAGTGTTTTCACAATGTTTTCCTTAGCAATTTCATAGTTTCAAGTTTTAGATTTAAGTCTTTAATCCATTTTGATTTAATTTTAGTATATGGTGAGAGATAGGGGTCTATTTTCATTCTTCTGTATATGGATATCCAATTTTCCCAGCACCATTTATTGAAGAGGCAGTCCTTTCCCCGCTTTATGTCCTTGGCAATTTTGTTTAAGATAAGTTCACTATAAATATGTGAGTTTACTTCTGGGTTCTCTATTCTGTTCTATTGGTCTATGGGTCTGTTTTTATGCCAGTACCACTCTGTTTTGGTTGCTGCAGCTCTGTAGTATAATTTAAAGTCAGGTAACATGATTCCTTCAGTTTTCTTCTTTTTGCTCAGGATGGCTTTGGCTATTCTGGGCCTTTTGTGGTTCTATATAAATTGTAGGATAATTTTTTCTATTGCTGTGAAGAATGTCATTGGTATTTTGATGGGGATTGCATTGAATGTGTTGATTGCTTTGGGTAGTATGGACATTTAAATATTATTGATTCTTACAATCCACAGGCATGGCATTTTTTTGTGTCTTCTTCAATTTCTTCCATCAATGTTTTATAGTTTTCCTTCTAGAGATCTTTCACTTCTTTGGTTAAGTTTATTCTTAGATCTTTTATTTTATTTGTAGTTATTGTTAATGGGATTAAATTCTTGGTTTCTTTTTCAGATTGTTTATTGTTGGCATGTAAAAATGCTACTGATTTTTGAATATTGATTTTGTATCCTGCAACTTTATTGAATTTGTTTATCAGTTCTAACAGGTTTTTTTAAGTGGAGTCTTTAGGTTTCTCTAGCTATAAGACCATATCATCTGCAAACAAGGACAATTGGACTTCTTCCTTTCCAATTTGGATGCCCTTTATTTCTTTCTGTTCTCTGATTGCTCTAGGTAGAACTTACAGCACTATGTTGAATAACAGTGGTGAAAGTGGGCATTCTTGTCTTGTTCCAGATCTTAGAGGAAAGACTTTCAGTTTTTCCCCACTCAGTATAATACTAGCTGTGATTCTGTCATATATAGCTTTTATTATGCTGACATAATTTCCTTCTATACCCAGTTTTTTGAGAGTTTTTATTATAAAGGGATGTTGAATTTTATCAAATTCTTTTTCTGAATCAGTTGGAATAATCATATTGTTTTTGTCATTTGTTCTGTCGATATAATATATCACATTGATTGGTTTGCTTATGTAGAGGCATCCTTGCATCCCTGGGATGAATCCCACTTGATCATGATGAATAATCTTTTTAATGTGTTGTTGAATTTGGTTTGCTAGTACCTTGTCAAGGATTTTTGTATCTACGTTCATCAGAGTTATTGGCTTATAGTTTTCTTTTCTTTTTTGTTTTTGTCTGGTTTTGGTTTCAGGGTGATATAGGCCTCATAGAATGAGTTTGGGAGTATTCTCCTCAATTTTTTGGAATAGTCTAAGTAGGATTGGTATTCATTCTTTGAATGCTTGGGAGAATTCAGTAGTGAAGCGATTGCATCCTGGACTTTTCACTGATGGGAGAATTTTTATTATCGATTCTATCTCATTACTTGTTATCGGTTTATTCAGGTTTTGGATTTCTTCCTCATTCAATCTTGGTAGGTTGTATGTGTCTAGCAATTTTTCCATTTCTTCTAGGTTTTCCAATTTCTTGATATATAGTTGCTTACAGTAGTCTCTAATGATCCTTAATATTTCTGAAGTATCAATTGTAATGCCTCCTTTATCATCTCTGATTTTATTTATTTGGATCTTCTCTTTTTTTCCTTAATTAATCTGGGTAAAGTTGTGTCAATTTTGTTTATCTTTCCAAAAAAACTTACTTTTCATTTCACTGGTATTCTGTATTTTTTTGGTCTCAATTTCATTTATTTCTGCTCTGATCTTTGCCATTTATTTTCTTCTACTAATTTTGTGTTTGGTTTGTTCTTTTCTTTCTAGTTCTTTGAGATGCATCATTAAGTTATTTACTTGAAGATTTTCTACTCTTTTGATGTAGGCACTTATTGCTATAAACTCTCCTCTTATTTCTGCTTTTACTGTATCCCATAGGTTTTATAATGTTGTTCTTTCATTTTCATTATTTTTGAGAAATTTTTTAATTTCCTTCTTAATCTCTTCATTGACCCACTAGTCATTGAGGAACATATTGTTTAATTTCTATGTGTTTGTATAGTTTCCAATGCTGCTCTTATAATTGCTATCTAGTTTTATTCCACTGTGGTCAGGGAAAATACTTAATATGATTTCATTTTTTTGAATTTTTTAAGACTTGTTTTGTGGCATAACATATGGTCTATTATTCAGAAAGGTCTGTGAGCTGAGGAGAAGAATGTGAATTCTGTGATTGCTCATCTGATCTTTGGTTCATCTGAAGGTGCTTCCTTGCATAGATAGTTATTGAATTTGGTGTATTTTATCTTTTTGATGCTATTATAATGATATTGTTTTCCTAATTTTTTTTCAGAGAGTTCATTGTAAGTGTATACAATGTCAATTGATATTTGTGTTGATTTTGTATACAGAAACTTTACTGAATTTATTAATCAGTTCCCACAGTCTTTTTGTTGAAGTATTAGTGTTTTCTATATATAAGATATCATATGAAAACAGGAACAATTTTACTTCTTTCTTTCCATTTTGGATGTCTTTTATTTCTTTTTCTTGCCTAATTGTTTTGGCTAGGACTTTCAGCCCTATATTAAACAGAAGTGGCAAGAGTGGGCATCCTTGTTTTATTCCTGATCTTAGAGTTTCAGTTGTTGTTCACCATTGGGTACAATATTAAGTACGAGCTTTTCTTATGGTCTTCATTATTTTGAGGCACTTGCTTCCATTCCTAGTATGTTGAGAATTTTTATCATGAAAGGATGTACAATTTTGTAAAATGCTTTTTCTACATCAATTGAAATGATCATAGGATGTTTAGCCTTTATGCTGCTAATGTATAAAATTAATCATTGATTGATTTCCACGTGGTGAACCGTTCTTGCATCTTAGGAATAAATCCAACTTGATCATGATGTAAGAGTCTTTAAATGTGCTGTTTGGACAAGTTTGCTATATTTCATTGAGGATTTTTGCATCTATATACATTAGAGATGTTGGCTCGCAGTTTTCTTTTCTTGGCATGTCTTTGTCTGACTTTGGTATCAGGGGAATGCTGGTCTTATAAAATTAATTAGGAAGTGTTTCCTCCTTTTCAATTTTGTTTTTGAAGATTTTGTGAAGGATCATTATCAATTCTTTAAATGTCTGGTGCAATTCATCACAAAGATGTCTTGTCCTGGGCTTTTCTTTGCTAAGAGGTTTTTGATTATGGACCCAACCTCCATACAGTTTATAGGTCTGTTCAGACTTTCTATTTCTTTCTGACTCAGTCTCGATAGGCTGTATGCTTCCAGGAATTTGTCTTCTGGGGTATCCAGTTTGGTGGCATATAATTTTTCAAAGTCATGTCTTATGATCCTTTTTATTTCTGTGGTTTCAGTTGTAATGTCTCTTCTTTCATTTCTGATTTTGGGTCTACTCTCTTTTTTTTCTTAGTCTAGCTAAGGATTTGTCAATTTTGTTTACCTTTTAAAAGACCCAACTCAATTCCATTGATTTTTTTCTTATTGTTTTTCAATTTTCTATTTCATTTATTCCTGCTTTATTATTTATTTCCTTCTTTCTGCTAGGCTTGAATTTAGTTTGTTCTTTTTCTAGTTCCTTTAAATCTTGAGATGGTAAAGCTTGGTTGTTTATTTGAGTTCTTTCTTCTTTTTAAATGTAGGTATTTATCACAATAAACTTCCTCTTAGTACTACTTTTGCTGCATCCTATATGTTTTGCTATGTTGTAGTGTTTTTTATTTGTCTTTAGGCATTTTTTAATTCCTTTTTTAAAAAAATTTCTTTTAACCAATGGTTGTTCAAGACTGTGTTGTTTAATTTACACATATTTGTAAGTTTTTCTGTTTTCTTTCTGGTATTGTTTTTTAGTTTCACTCCATTGTGTTCAGAAGAAATCCTTGGTATGATTTCAATTTTCTTATATTTGTTAAGATTTGTTTTATGACCTAACATATCATAAAGATACATATGATATATAAATACATGCCATCTATCCTGGAGAAGTTCCATTCACACTTGAGAAGAGAGTGTATTCTTCTCATGTTGGGTAAAATGTTCTCTATATGTCTGTTAGGTCTATTTGGTCTACAAAGTTGTTTGAGTCCTCGGTTTCCTTATTGATCTTCTGTCTGGATGTTCTATCCATTATTGAAAGTAAAGCATTAAATTTTCCTACTATTATTTTATTCCTGTCAATCTTCCCTTTAGTCTGTTAATGTTTGCTTTATATATTTAAATATTCTGAATACATATATATATGTTTATTTATAACTATTATATCTTCCTGGTGCATTGATCCTTTTATTATAAAATGTCCTTTGTTTCTTGTGACAGGTTTTGACTTAAAGTCTATTTTGCTTGATTTAATTATAGCCACCTCTGAACTCTTGTTTACCATTTGCATAGGCTACCTTTTTCTAGCCCTTCACTTTAAACCTATCCAAGTCCTTTTGGGGTTTTATGGAGGTCTCATTACACAGGCATGACTGATTAACTCGTTAGTCAACAGTGATCCACTCAACCTTCAGCCCCTTTCCCCACCCTGGAGGTTGGAAGGTGGGGCTAAAATTCCCAGCCCTCTAATCATGCCTTGGTTTTCCTGATGACTTGCCCCCATTCTGAGGCTATCTACAGGCTGCACTAGTAATCTCATTAGTATACAAAAGATACTCATCGCTCCAGAGTTTCCAAGGGTTTTAGGTCTGTGCCAAGAAACTGGGACAAAGACCAAATATGTGTATCTTTTTGTAAATCACAATAGCACTGTCTATTCCCATAGATCCCTTATACCAAAATTATCATCTAAGTCTAAAAATACTGGCACATTATTAGAATTCCATTCAGTCATGAATAATTAGTCCAGTACCCCATAGAAGGGGCAACACAAGTTTACAAGCTTCCATTCAGTCTTGTCAGGTTCCAAACACAGGAGTAGTCTCAACAAACATATAGCTTCACCCTTTGAGGCATTTGGTATAATTGAGCTAAGAGACAATATTATCAATTGCTCTGTGCCTCTCTTGAGATGTTAATGTAATATTAGATTTCCCTCAATTCATAAACCAATTATTTATGTCTTTACCTTCTATTATTTCTTCTTCTCTCCATTAATATCCAAACTTTTTCACCTTTGGAAGGGACATTAGGAATGGCCACCATGCTAGTCCAGATTTTAGACAGCAATGCTAGTTTAGCAAGTACCTCCCCCTCAATATATATGTGTGGAGTATTTTTCCTATATTTACTAATGTTGTAGTTATTAAATAATGATGACCAACCAGGGTAAAAGGAACATGGTATTGTTCATAAAATGAATTTTGCTGGTTCCCTAATGTGAAACTCTTTTAAATAATACCTGGACATCTGTACCTTTACTTTGGAGAGGCATGGACTATATAGATAACAATAATATCATAGTTTCTTATTTTTATTAATTATAAACTGTATATTTCCATGGGATATATAATGCAAAGGTATTCTTATGAATTTTTCCATTAGATCATCAAAAAACTTAAAACCAGCATTTCTCTACAAATAATCAATCTATGCAGTTTACTGAACTGGACAATTTTTTTTCTTACTGTAGGAATCAATTTTTTAGCAAAATAGTTCAAATCTGATTCATCACCTTACTAAGAATTCTAAAATCATAACACCTTCTTGTGATCTTCATTAGTAATATAATTCAGAAGTCCACCTAACTCAGCAATCCTATCTATAATAGTTCTAATATTTGTACTTTTTCCCAATTTCCAGAATTCTGGCATTGATTCTTTAAGAACAGATGATTCAGGCTGAGATAGGGCATATGGCTTCCAAAAGAACCTCATGGGAATAATGCCTTCAAAATCCTCTGCACAGCTACGTATTAAGATTTACTACTTTTGCATTTTATACCATGCCCTGCCAATGATAAAGGCAGATTGAATTTTGGATTCTTATCCTTACTCAGATTTCACAACTCACTTCTTGGCACCTGATTTGTTACCAGGCTTATCGTTCATCTCCCTTGTCCCTCTAAGATGATGCTCCCCATCAGGTTCTGCATGTTCCATTTTTATACTCATGATTTCAAGTAAGCTTGTGTTAGAATTGAAGTTAAATGCATTTTTTTAGGTTTCTTAAGTATGTGTCTTGTCAACACCTAAATATTAACATATATAAATTTTAAATTTCAAAATGTGCCTTCCTTTAACCCATTTTTTTTTCAAAGTTCCAATTCTCCATAATGACACAATTTAGTCTGCAGGACTCAAAACTCTCTTACCTTCTCCCTCTCCTTTGTTCCTTACTTGCTAGCAGTTTCCAGTTTCTCTTTATTTTGCTCTGAAACTGCTTTACAACCATTCTCCTTGAAAGAAGCCCACACTTCTTTAGTTGAACTCTTCTATATACCCTGCCATAACACTCACAGAATCATAAAAAAGTACTGTGTTAAAGTGTAAAGGGGTCTAAGAGATTTAATCTAAGTTTCTCACTGTATTTTCCTGAAGCAGAGCTCTGACTGTGTCTCCATTCACATCTGGCTCAAAATTCACAAAGACTTCCCTTAACTTAAATTAAGTTCAAATGCTTTAGCTTGTCATTCAGACTTGCAACTATCTGCAGCTAGTTCACCTCTCCAGCTTTATTGCTTTCCGCTCCCCATATAAGATTTGTACACTCCAGCCTGCCCATATCATATCTTTCTAGTCATGTACTTATATATTTTTTTCTTTTCCAACCCCCATCTATGAAGATTTGATTCTTACCTATCCTTTGGTACCAGTCCATATTTATCTCATATTTCTATAGCTAAAGAGAATTTCAATCTTTGAATTAGCTATTTCTATGTACATACAATATGGCTCATCAGCATTTTGTGTGCCATAATAATACAGATACCATTGAATATTTTTTCCCTATCAAAATGGTAAAGTCCTTGAGAAACTGGACTATCTATATTAGGTTCACTTTTATTTTCTTCTATAGAGCACCTCCAATTAAACTTTGCTTATAGGAGCTTTTCATGATTCTTTGATGAGTGAGTGAATTAAATCTAAACATAGCATTTTATTGACCTCCTGGGCATCCTTTGGAATCTTTTGGGAAACAACTAAGTTGAGCTCACAAATTTCCCAGCTTCAAGAAAAGAAAATATTAACTTATATTTTTTTACATATCTCTATGTTTTAATAACCATGTACCATAGATCTTTATTTTATTTTCTCTGTGCCATCCTACACAGTTTTAGATCCATCATTTTCCTTCTCTGATTGGAAGTTCTGTGTCTGCAAATCATAAAATCTTCAGGGGTTCAATGACTTCCTGTAGTAAATAAACAAGGTCATTGCAGCTTCAGTGAATATGGTAACTACATTGTGATAAAGGCAGCTTTACAGAATGTACACTCAAAAACAAACAAAAAATTGATGAAATGGTGCTTTTGCCTTTTAATATCCTTGTCTTTTTTCCACAGAAAAATCCTGTCTCATGCTTTTGTCTCTTTGGCATAAAAATTCATAAACTTTTGGGAGAAAAAAACCCTCTAACTTATTTTTATAATTGTCTTAGTTGCCTCAGTTTTCATATCTATAAAGAAAATAACATGTTGATTACAACTCTACCATTCAATTCATTTAAATATGAATTATTTTATGGAAGTGTATACAGTTTTATCAGTTATTCTAGAATTTTCTTTATTAACTGTTTGGTTTAGTTTCAAAATAAGGCAAGAACAACCCATTAGGTACCAAAACTTCATAGTTCCTTTTCACCTTTAGCTACAATATGATATTAAGATTTACTCTCAAGACAATAAGTTTCAAATTCCAGGCTCATGACAAAAATAAGCTTACTTTATCTTTTTCCACAAAGAATGGCAAATAGTGTGAAAGAGTTTAAGAATAAACATTAACACATGTAGAGAGTGTTTAGTAAATGTGTGATAGTTAATTTTATGTGTCAACTTGACTGGCCTAAGAGTTGCCCAGGTAGCTGGTAAAACATTTCTGGGTGTGTCTGAGAGAGTGTATCTGAAAGAGATTACCATTTGAATCAGTAGACTGAATAAAGAAGATCCACCCTTACCAGTGTGGGCAGGCATCATCCAATCCACTGAGGGCCCAAGTGGAATAAAAAAGACAGAGGAAGGGCAAATTCTCTCTCTCTCCTCTTGAATTGATCTACCTTCTCCTGTCTTCAGACATCAGTGCTCTTGATTCTTGAGCCTTGGGCTTGGGGTCTTATACCAACACCTTGCCACCCCTGTTTCTGCACACCCCTTCCCCAATTCTTAGGCCATCATCCTCCAACTAGACTGGAGTTCACACAGTCCCCTTGGCTCACTTGGTTTACAAGCCTTCAGACTCAGACTGAATTACACTACCAGCTTTCCTGGTTCTCTAGCTTGCAGATAGCAGATTGTGGGACTTCTTGGTCTCCATAATGGTGTGAGCCAATTCCCGTAATAAATATGGGAATATCCTTTTAAATATCTTTATTTATATGTATTCTATTGATTCTGTTTCCCCAGAGAGCCATGACTAATACAACATGGCTGTGTAATGCACTTTATATAACATTTATAAAAGTTGAGAAAAAGAAGGGACCCCTCCTAGGGGCCTATGGGCCTGCCCCTAACCATAGAAATAAGGAAAAAACCTTGAGTTCCTTCAAAAGAAACTCATATTAACATGTTAACATACGTTCTTGAGTTGTTTTTCAGAAATCTGTACCCACACCAGATGAAAGTGCTGACTGCTATGATGCAGACCTTAGGTAAGGGGGAACTAGGACTGAACACTGACCACCACTCTTTGTTCTAAATTTCTTCCTGAGGGGTCTGGAGAGAGTCACGCCCACAGGCCAAACCTTAACATTACTTTCCAGTGACCACAAATTTTTAGTCAAAGCCTTCCTTGCTTAACCAATTACAAATCAAAGAATCTCTGAATTCACCTATGACCTGTAAGGCCCCACTTCAAGATATTCCACCTTTTGGGGTCAAATCAATGTATAACCTCCATGTATTGACATAATTTGGCCTGTAACTTCTGCTTTCCTGAAAGCACCCTTGTCTTTAAAAACCCTTGCTTATAAACGATTGGAGAGTTCAGGTCTTAACCATTAACTGCCCATTCTCCTTGCTTGGCACCATGCAATAAATGCCTTTCTATCTCTCACTGCAAATATCAGTGTCGTTGTCTGGCTTTGCTGTACCAGGTAAGCAGACCCAAATTTGGTTCAGTAACAAAGTTTAGATTTATTTCAGTCTTAATATCTACTTTACAGGTAGTTCAAAACTTCTTGGATACGTAGTACAAGTCTGCAACAAAACCTCACCTTTAAAGTATTGTTTAACTATTTAGCATAACCATAGTTTTAAAATGCAGTATTTTAATAAAAAAATATATAATTTAGAAATATTTTTAATTGAATGCTGGGTTTTTGCTTATGTAAAATTATCTAATTTATTAATTTAGCTCCTAATGCAAAACCATTTTTCTTCGTCCTTTCATTCAACAAAGCCTTATTAAGTTCCAATTTTATAACAGACTCTGTGCTTGTCACTGGAGTTGTAAAATTAAGTAAAGCACATTCCAGCCATCAGGGAGCTTAGAGAAGAAAACACACATTTAAATAAGTGAGAACAATCTTATTTTGTACTTTACAAACTCCCACTAGTGTGAGTATTTTATACAATAGGGAAAAATATTAAACTGAACAATACGAAAATGGTTTTGTAAGTCAAGAGTTGTTGAATATCTACCACTTCGTATGGTACCATTTATAGAAAGAAGTACGAAACTCTAAATGAAGAGAAAAATGATGAGAAATATAAAAAGTCTTGAATAATGAATCTGTATTCTCAAGACCAGGTGAAATGCAAATTATGTCTGTCTTAAACTATTTGCCTTCAGATCTTTTTTATCCTTCCTCTTTTCTGTGTCACAAAGAAAATGACAACTTTAAGTTGTGGTTTGGCCAATTGAGACACTATCTGGGACAAGAAAGATAGTACTTCTCTATCTCTGAGGTGTCTTTGCCAGTGTCTGGTGTCTGTGTGTCCTATCAGTGGCTAAAACTCCTAGTGGGCAAACCCACCACAATTTCTGCTTCTTCTGCATGTCCCAAGCCCTTAAGCTCTGGTAATATTATCTCTTCCCTTTGTCCCTCTAGTTTAGGATTTGCAATGTCCTTTGGCTATTGTGAATCTCTTGGTTGTCCCATTGTCCTGCCCAGCTTTCCAAGTTTTTTTTAATCACTTGTCTTAATTACCTCAGATTTATATACGCAGAATATTTTCTGTCTTATGCATAAACATTGACTTCTACAAAATTAATGGGTCAATGTGCTCATATATTTTTAATTTTCCCAATTCATTGCTTGAGTCTCCATTTTCCTTGGTAGCAGGAAGTTCAAGATTTTCCTCCTCACTCTGCTTATTTTTTTTCGATAACCCTGATAAGTGATATAATCCAGAAATGTGTTGGCTTGGAAAGGGGATAGGTCAAGTTCTTGTTGAAAACCTGTCCTACAGGTGAACCTACAGTGTGCAATAGGAGATGGTAGGCCGTGGCTATGATGGCATCTCACTGATCCACATCTCAGCATGAACCTCCATCATATGTCCCTGAAGAAGAATCATCTTCCTTCAAAGCTAGCTCAGCCAAGGTGACCCATGATTGGGCTCTCAAGTTGCCCATTCTAATGTTCAGGTCTTTGGGCTGTTCTACCTCTCAGGGGTCTGTTAGCCTTGTGATGGCTATTTAAGGAGTCTCTGGCATCAAGCCCCACATCCTGCAGAACTACATTCTCTTACTTTTTCTGAGTTCACAAAAAGGTGAAGCCCTTTACCTATTAGACCTTCAAACATAAAATGAACTATGTAACTGCTTTTCCCTGGATAATTGTTCTGCTTACACTCATTCCTGAGGAAGATTACTCTTCAGTGCCTTCAGGGAGCATTGGCCAGTGATTCCAAAATATCTGATAAATGAGGAGAGGTTTCCTTTGCTAAAGGAAAAGGAAAAAGGAAAACAAACAAACAAACAAGCTAAAGGTAAAATGTAAGCCGTCTCTGATTAGATTTCCTTTCCTACAGGGCTTCTACTACAGGGGAATGACCATTCCAGGAAGAGACAAAATTGTGAAACAACAAGGGGTACCTTGGGAATTCTGGCTATACATGGAGAAATAATAGTGTAGGCTAAGAGGATAAGAGAAAAACATTAGCAAAGTAGGGGCAGACAATCAAACAACTCTTGTTTCATTAAGTCAAATGTATTTCATATAAATATAATGTTTTTGAGTGTCTTGTACAAAATAAGATTTTTTTTCTTTAACAAAAAGTGACTGTTACCCTCTTTATATTCTTAAGGTGGTTCATTGCAGCACAACTCAGTTGCCAGCCTCAGTTCTAAGCTCTAATATTCATATTGATTAATGATCTGGCCTGACAAATGTGCACTGTATTTGACATATTAGCATGAAGATTTTTATACAGAATAATTAATATGGTCAAAGTAATCTATTGGAATGGTAAGTGAGAGTGGATGCAAGGAGAACAGTTAGGATTTATTAAAAGTGACATATGTAAAATAGTCCTGGTGGATATGTAGGCATTATAGGAAACTAGATTCCAGAAACATTAGAAAGATAAATTATTGAAATGTTGTGATAAGACTAAGAGGTAGGAAAGAAGCAAATATTACTGTCAGGATTCCAGACATTAAGAAAGAGATAAGGGCACTGACATCAGAAGTAGAGATGCCTAGAGGAAAGATTTATCAGAGAAGTGAGATAGTTAATATCTGACCATTCTTCATAGACATTTCCTTGCTTCAGAAACAGCATCTGATCCACCTGCACCCTAGGAAAGATAAGGGCTCCGTACTTTTCCAGTCTCCTTGATTCCTTCAAAGACAAACATGTTAAGCCAAGTGACCAGCTAATGACTTGTACTGCCCCTAAGCAAGCTTCCTACCAAGTCCTGTGCTTTTCTAGTGACTCGGAAGCTTTACCCTTAGAGAAGATGCTTTCTGTCAAGTAAACCTGCTACTAAGAACAATCTCTTGGCCTTTGACCTCTTGATGGAATTGTTTGTCTAGACAAGAGTTTAGCAAAATATTTTTTATCTACCAGGCCATAAAATTATAAAAATTACTTTTTAGAACATACTCATATTAGCATCTTTGCCTAGACAGTCTGACACAGGGGGTCTCAATGTGCCTAAGGAACCTAGATTTTAGTGTGGTCCCCCAAGAATATTCTGATGGCAACTATCCATGGACCATGCTGAGATAGGCAGCACCAAGGCAAATAAATAACCAGAAATCTCTGGGTATTTGAGTTGGGATAACCAGCCTTCTTATTTAATGCCAAACAGTGTTTCTGAGCTATTCTTTCTCCTAAAAAAAACAGTTGGCCTAAAATTTTTGCAATTATCACATTTTATAAAGAACTCCATGAGGAACATTTTTTGAGGACCAGAACCCTAAATTACCAATGCTCTTTTGACATGGGAGACCAAACATGACTTCCAGAGCAGGGCTATGCAAGTTAGATAAATATATATGCCCATGTCTGAGAGTTTTTAGGGCATACAATATCAAACCCAATATATAAAATATATATTAAAACCAATATCAGTTCACTGGATCACATTCTTCAAGCTCACTAATCATTAATATTCTTTATTTCTTAAGTTGTAATGAATCAGTCTGAATACTGTAGCACTCAGTGACAAAATAAATCAAAATTTATACCTCCTAGTATTTGTCCTGTCCTTCAGTAATTACTGATGAGAAATAAATATTACAATAACTATAATTTCTTTATCATTATTTTAAAAAGATGAAGATAATATAAATAAGCATATATAACCAGATTTACCAATGGTATATTGACTTGGCTGAAATATCAGGTTTTCTAGGCAGTGATTCCTCAAGTCATAGGAAAAAGGGGAAAGTAGACATTTTGTAGGTACCAACTTAGGGCTGAGCTCCTATTTCCAAGACACGTGTTTGGCAAAAGCTTACTTTTTGCAGAGACATTACAGAGACTATCACAAAGCAATGATAGCCTGACAGCCCAAACTTTGGCAGGAAGTTGGCCATAAGATCTTCAAAACATTGATGAAAATGGCATGCTATTTTTGTTTTGGACAAAAAGGTTATTTTCTACATGTGGATTTACATTGCTCTTTGCTTTTAAAGTATTGTATGTTCTTGGAGAACTATGTGTTTATTCTTAGTAAAGCTGTTGCACAAAGGAAATAAGTGGTTGAGCTCCAGAAAACTATCAAAGTAATAGGCAAAGAATGGTCTTTCCCTCACATTGAAGCACCATTTAAAAAGAAACTACCCTGGCTAGCCATGGTGCAGTCTGGTTTTTAGCACTGATTTCACTATGTGTGACAAATTAAATAACTCAGAGTCAAAGAAATTCTAAACAATGAAGGAACTTTTCTTTTATTACAAAATTTACGAAGAAGTGTAAGAAAATAACCTTCATCTACCTATGTGTATCTCCCATATGGAAGTTGAACTACTGTAGCCTGAAATGATTGTCTTGTTGCAGACGAGAGGTAGACCATATCCTTGTGTGCAAGATGTGTGGGGAATCCCTTAAAGGAAATATTCATTCCCACTGTCAATTATCTGGAAAAGTATGAGATACAGGAAAAACAAAACAAGAAATTTGAGTTATTGGAAAATGGACTGAGGCAGGGGACAGAGAAATTCCTTCTCACATGGGTCTTGCTGTCTTTGATTAAGAATGCTGTCAGCAGGTGAAGAAAAAACAGTATTGTAAACAGGTGGTTGAGAGCTAGACAGGGAGAGAATCATCCCAAATCAGGAAGATGGCAGCCACGTTGATGGAGTGGTAGGCATCACATTGTGGGCAACTTGAAGATGAGTTGGTTCAACGACACCTGCACATTCAAACATGTCAGTACCTAATATTTCCTCATACTCAATTACTAAGTGTGGTCATATGGGCTTTTTTACACTCTCTCAATTTCTTTAAAGTGATGTGTTAACTCAGTTTCCATTGGAGACATATCCTGCCAGAACAGCAGGGTAACCACATGCAAAAAAAAAACGATGTGAAATGAATGACCCTTACCTCACACCATACACAAAATTAACTTAAAATGGACCACAGACCTAAATGCAAAAACTAAAACTATACAAATATAAGAATAGAACAAAAAATCTTTTGACTTTGAAACCATCAAAAGTCTCTTATATTGCCCACACACAGCACAAACAATAAAAGAAAAAAAAATCATCAATTAGACTTCATCAAAAGTAAAACTTTCTAGACTGCAAGTGACACCACTAGGAGCAGAAAGATAAGCCACATACTGAGAGAAAACATTTGACAAAGACTGTCAGCCAGATAGATAAAGAACACCTATAAATTAACAATAAAGGAAAACAACACAATTTTTTAAATGGGAAAAAGATTTGAACTGACATTTCATAAAAAATGATATTCAAATGTTTAATAACCACATAAAAAGTGCCCAATGTTGGTAATCGGGGAAAAGCAAATTAAAATTATAATGAGATACCACTCCACATACCTCAGAATAACTAAAAATAAAAAGACTGTCAATACCAAATGTTAGCAAGGATGTGGAACAACCAGAGCTCTCCCACATTGTTAGTGGGAGGATAAAATGGTACAACACTATTGGAACAATTTATGGCAGTTGCATATAAAACTCAATGTAAATTTACCCTGTATCCAGCAATTCTACTCCTAGGATTTTACTCAAGAGAAATGAAAACAGGTATTCACAAAAAAAAACATTGTACAAGAGTGTTTATAGCAACTTTATTCCTAATAGATACAAACTGAAAATAAATTCCATCAAAAGGAGAATGTGTATGAATGAACTATTACTCAGCAATGAAAAGGAACTGATACAACAAGATAAATAAATCTCAAGAAACTATGCACACAGAAAAACCTAAATATAAAATCATGAATATTCCATAATGGCTAAATAAAAATTCAAAACAGGAAAAACTCATCTATGATAAAAACAAAACAGAAAGTTGATTGCCTCTGAGAGGTTTGGGACCAAGTCTGATTGGGAAATAGCATGAGGGAATAGTCTAGGGTGAAGGCAGCATTCTATATATTGATATGGGATGGGTTTGTTTCACAAGTGGGTGTATTTTTCATGAAAAAAATCAAATCAAAACTCTGGACATATTAAAATCCATTTATTGAATCTCATATTCTGATATTTGGGAGAAAATGTACTATCAGCAATTTACTCTGAAGCAAAAAAGTTTTTTTGCTGAATGGATAGAATAGATAAACGAATAGATACGTGATTTTTTAAAACTCGTAGCGAAATGTAATGATAGGATGTAGGTGGTGGATATATGAATATCAACTGGAGAATTCTTTAAAATTTGCTATATATTTGAAAAAGTTTATTAAAAAATTTGGAGGAAAATAAGCAAAGGTTATGAACAACTGTTGCAAATGGAGATATACAAGATAAGCATATGTATAGACATTAACCACCATTAGTCATCAGAAAAATGTTAATCAAAACACATTGAGGTACTACTACACAGCTAGAAGAAGGGCTAAAATTAAAAAGACTAACAATAGGAAGTGTTGATAAGGTTGTGGAGTAAACAGGAACTCTCATATATTGATGATGGGAATGTAAAATTATACAAACACTTTGAATAACAATTTGAAATTTCTTATACTGTACAACCTAAGAATTCCATTACAAAGTATTTAACCAAGATAGATTAAAATGTATATCTATAAAAAGACCTGCTCATGAATCTTCAAAGTAACTTTATTCATAATAGCCCAAAACTAGAAAAAAACCACATATCTAACAACCAGTGAATGAATAAACATATTGTTGTCTATCCATACAACTGAATACTACTGAGCAATAAAAAAGAGTGAATTTCTAATAGGTGTGATATCATGGATGAATCTAAAATCCTCACACTGAACAAAAGATGCCCAAATCAAAATAGCACATATATATGAATGTAGAGAATAGCAAACGAATGTATAGTTTCAGAAAACACTGGAGGTGGAATAATTGACGGCAAAGATGAGTGAAGTTTGGGGGATGCTAGAAATGCTCCAAATCTTCTTTGTAGTGGCGCCTATATACATGGGTGTGCATATTTATCAAAACTTACAGAATTGTGGACTTAAAATGAGAGTATTTAATTGTAAGTAATTTATACCTCAATATAGTTAAATATAAAAACGTAAATTACTGTTGTTAGCTCTGCTTGGAAAATTTAGCAAATTCCTTGCTTGGAGACAGGGTGTTAAAGCAGGACAGGTGTCTCCTCAAGTGTGAAGGAGATCAGCCGGCCGCTGCAGTCCTAGCTCGTTGTTCTCTGCTTCCCCAGGGGAAGGAACCTGCGGCAGGTCCTTCCTTCTGACCTAGTGCTTGGGACTCACACCTCATATCACGTCTTCTTTCCATCTTCTCTGATTGGTTACCTTATTTTATAACAGAATGGAAACTTAGTTTTTCATGCCCTCTAAAATTGTTTAGACATGTTTATTAATTTTTTAGACATATTTGTTGTTTAGCAAGGAGATTAATTATAATATTAGAGTTTACAGTGACATGAATTTACTCCAAAGATGAGTTGATCCCGTCCATTCTGGGCCATAATAGAACTGTATATTCTATTATATAGAATTCTATCAGGGCATCCTCTTCAATGATTGTCTCAACTATGAATGAATTATATCAAATCTTATAAAAATTCATCCCAATCAATGTTTTTTGCTGTTGATTTTTGGTTTGTTTTGCATTTTATGTAAGGAAAAAAGCCCTTGCAAAACGCATTTTACAATTTCCTGTTGGATCTTCTTATGTTTGTTTCCCCATTGCTGTTAACCCCTTATGAACTAAGACTGTGTCAATAATCCTCAGTATTCAATTCCATACCTGGGAGAGGTATAGGTGTACAATAATGGTTTGCAGGCTGGAATAAATTTTATTTGTTCTTTTATTTTATTTGTATAAATGTAAGAGAGACAGAGTAAGAGAGAGAGAGAGAGATTGCAAGAAATTTTACTACCTGAAGAGGGAGTCCACAAAGCTAGGAATCTCATGTGGTGCACTGAGCATGCTGAAGACAAGCTTCATCAAATCAACAATACGGACTCTAGATAGCACTGCTATTTGCTGTATGATTCCTGTTTAGGGGGAATCACTACTTTGGAGTTAAGTGCAGTTCCAAAGCATAGAGGAAACCAAATTTATTGAGAGGAATACTTTACTTTAAAAAGCTGTGAAACCAAAATGGTAATACACAAAGAAATGTCAAGACATAAATACAGAAAGGTGTACTTTTTGACCCATCATCTTAAAGCTGCAGAGTAAATTAATATTGTTTCACTCTTCTTCCTCTCCAGGTACCACTTTGCTTGGAATAAGGAACATTACTGCATGTTTAACTATCTTTTGAAAGAAAACCAGTAGTAATTATTGAAACTATCATACTGTTTTGACATTGTATTAATATTGCATCTAGACACCAGTACTGGTTGCTTAGGGTAAGTGTCTTGTTTGCAGTGCACTTTCATAAGTCACTTTTTAATTACAAATGTGGAGGCCAACCACAATATTAAATTCCTGGAGTAAAAGAGAAAGCAAAGATGAAACCTTACCTAATCTGTAAAATACAATGATTAAGTGTACTGTCTTCAGTAAGGTACTATAGAAAGTCAAACGATGAAATTTCCCATCATAATTCTGAATTATGCAGGGAAAAAATATTCAGCAGCAACATTTAACAGCAACTCTAGAGTCAGGGAGCCAGGAGGAATTTGTAAAATGTACTTTACAAGGGTGTCTTTCTCTCATATTTAAAAAAAATTGATTAGAGTGATTTTTAATAAAATTTTATATAATTCATGCATAGGTTAGAAGAAAAATCACACTAAGTTATACTCTTTATTTATAACTTTGGGTAATGTGTCAGTGTTAGTCTTATTGTTTGAGTGGCTGATTTGGAAAATAATCAAAAACTAACACATAAACCCTTGAATTAAAACTCGATTGAGAATGAAAAATGATCCCATAACCTTAAAGGTTTTTTTTCTAAAATGTATCTACATTGTATTATTGCTTTAATAAAAATCTGTGTTATGCAACTGATCTATTTTTCCTTTGGTAGAGATTTTAGCCACTTTATAAGCAAAATAAAGTTAAAGTATGGAAAAGGACTTTCTCATAGTTGGACTTGCTTTTCAAATATTCACTCTAAGACCATGGTTTGATTATATAAACAATGACCAAAAATAAACAAACAAATGATCAAAAAATGGTATGAAGAAACAGAAACAGTAATTGTATTTTTAATACTTCTCAGTTTATATAGCATTTTCACAACAAATATTACCTGTAATTCATTCTAATATGGACATTATCATCCCCATTTTATAGATAAAACAACTGAGCAATGGTGAATTTAAACCGGTTCCTACCCTCCCTAACTAGTAAAAAGCAGAACAAGGACTCAAGCCCAGGTTCTGTCTCTAAGACTGCATTGGTGCTATCACTGCTATAACCCATCTGTTGTTTGGGTCCAAACTCTCCATGATCAGTTTGGAAAATAAGACAAGAGTGACAACTGATTGTACAAATCAGCCATGATTTTAGCAACAGCCTCAGCTTCTGATAATACCACAAATATTTGGAATATCACTGAAACTTATAGATGCATCATAGTTTTAAAAGTTCGTATATGTGTCTGTCTCTGCTTTTACTAGAGTATACATTTCAAAACAGATCTTTTTAAAATAAGCTTTTTTGTGCAAAACGAGCTGTATTTGGGGAAATTATTTAGGGCCTTAGGTTTCTTGCTTAAGAATAACAAAACAACCTATTCAAGGTGAAAAATGTTTATCATTGCCTTTCTGCCTTTAAATGTCATCACATCCAAATTTCAACTTCATATTGACCATACTTTGTTGTAGTCAGTCTTTTTCTGGCTTATTTTATTAGGAAAGGTTAAAATCAGCATCTGCATTACTGAGAACTTCTTTGAAAGTGATAATACTTCAACATGTTTCCAAACGTCCTATTATAACACATAAGGCTATTTAGGAATGATTGATTTTATTGCAATTATATTTATGTATCTTGAAATTTGGCACCCCCAAAAAATTAACCATACTTTTGGCTACATCTGTGGCCTTTTCTCTCACTTCATGTACATCTCTCGACTCTTCTGTGAGTATTCACTTTAATCCTTCCAGTTGTTTCTCTCCCTCCCCTCATGAAATCATGCTCAAAATGTGTGATTCTTGTATTATTTCTCTGAGCGGGTCTTTAGCTTTTGCACTGCCCCCTCCTCCTTATCCCAACTAAACCCCTGCATCTCACATAAATATGAATGGACCCGTGTTTTTTGTTGTGTTACCTTATTTTGCTAAACTCTTTGCCTTGAGAGAGAAGCAAACAGAAATAGTGAAAGAATTCAAATGTGGGGCCAGACAGACATATATTCAAATCTCTGTCTGCCACCTACTGTGTGAATTTTAGCAAGTTATCTATGTTTTCTGAGCACCACTTCCATCTCTATAAATGAAGGAGGGGAGTGGGTGATATCACCTACTTCAAAGAGTTGTAAAAAATAGTAAATCAACATATAAAGCACTTAGCTAGTGGAACATAGTAGATGTTTGATAAATTTTGATAAATGATATTATGAATTTATTAAAAGTAATGATCTGATCACCTTCCACTGCTCCTAATATTACTAATGTGGAGATGATTCCCAATCCATATCTCTCTCAACTAGTCATAAAGTTTCTTACGTTATCTACATTTTACATTATATCCTAGGTGTTCACACTTTAGTCAGATCTCCTCTTTTAATAAGATGTTAGATCTTATTAAACTTATATTCTTACATTCTTATCCTTAAAAGTATAATATTTTTTGTACCTAGAAAAATTTAATATATGTGAGGTGATTGAATTTGTGCATATGTGTATGTAGACTGTATACACACTAAAATAAATATGTGTCCAATCCCTGCCTGACTCATATTTATAAAGAAAATGATTATCTCCACAGTTTCTTAGATGCTTACTGATGAAGGATGGGAGCTGAGGGGTGAGGGGAAACTTCCCCTCTGACCTGGAAGGTTCACTGGGAGATCAACTCTCAATAAGGCATATTAATAAGAGAAAGAGATTTATTTGCTGCACGTGGGGAGAATCACAGAGTGATTACCCAATACAATATCCCGATGGGGTCCATAAATTTATATACCTTCATTTTAGAGGGGAGGAAGAGATGGAGAATAAAGGTAATTCTGTTTAGGGGCAATAAATGGTTACTAGGGAGGGTGAATATACACTTGGAAGAGTGAACGGATGGGGGGAAACAAATTGTCTTGTAAATGATTCTCCTTCAGAAATTAAATTAACCTGCGAGATGGGTATTATATTTAAAATGATTTGGGCCAGGTCTGGTGGCATTCTTGGTCTTCTTTCCTGTAATATATTGAGATAACAGGGAGGAGAAGGGGAGTCTATGGTTCTTTCTTTTTGATAGGTCTGGATTTTTAATGAAGAAAGAGGGAAAGCCCCTTCCATTGCCTGTTGATCTCTAAGGGCTTTTAATTCAAAATACTATTTATACCAATGAGTCATATTTTGGGGTACAATTTCCCAAGCTCCTTGAGACCCTTCTGTTCAATGATTCTCAAAAATGTATTTTTTAGCTGGTTTACATTGGAAGTTCCTTGCTTTTATACCTCAGATTGTACATATTCTTCCAGTTGCCAATTAGAAGGGAAGAAAGTATTAGGACTTAGGTGGGGATAAATTATTAAAATAAAACAGAAAAAACTATTTTTTTATATATCTTCATGGATACTATCTCTATTTACCATTCCACTCCATAGACATTATTAATGTGTGTTTCTTTACTGGAGCACACATGTAAAATCAAACCATTTTGTAAACAAGCTGGCTTGTGTTGAGCTAACCCTGTTTGTGGAAGTTATTTAGGGTCTTGAGTTGCTTGCTCAAGAATGAAACAACCTATTCAAGTTCAGTTTTGTTCAGTTATGATATAAATATTTATATGCTTCTACCATGATAGATAAAAAACATATGTCTAGATGTTTAGAAATATTTTTACCTGCTGCTGAGTTTGATACCTCCCTAAACTTTAGGCATGATAGATTTTTTTTCCTAAATCATATTGAATCCTACCAGGTAGTCACATATTAACATGGGCTACAAGTCTAGGACCTCGGGAGAGTTGGCATGGAGAGTTTGCTCTCTGCACTTTTTTTCTACCTTCTAGCATTATCTCTGATGATTGAGTTTATCTCTTCAACCTTCTTAGTTGTTAAGAAGTAATTAAGGGACAGCATATTTATATGACTTTCCAGACTTTGGATCAATTGGATGCTATGCGTCATCTTCCCTCCAAATTACTCACTGTGCTCTCGCCCACTTAGCTGAAGCAACTTCAAAGAAACCGTTTGTTCAAAAGCATAAAGCTTCTGAGAGCACCTTTTGTCTTTTCTCTGTGGTTCCACAAACTCTTCCCATACTGCCTTCTGGCTTTTGCATTTTTCTATTTCATCGTAAGAAAATTCTCATTTTCTCTTTTATCTTAAATATTTCTAGCCATTGATGCAGATTAGGTAGTCCTTGAAATTTAAATATACCAACACTTCTATTAATCACAGATTCAACTTTTCCAAATAAACTTCCCCAATTAGAGAACTCACCAAAAAATTTTAATCAATTTTTTAAAAACCTAGTTTTACCAGTAATGGGAAAAAATATTTCCAAGATTTTCTATATCAAGACTCAACTGAATTTCCTTATACTAATTTTGGGGTCAGAAGTTTACTCAAATACTGAGATCTCTATTGTATGGATTTTGAGACACCACCTCTGTTTCCCATAGAAATAACTCAAAGTCATTTTGATACATTTAAAACTCTTGGATAGTTCTTCAGAAAGCATCTGTCTATTTTATTAAAAAAACAAGAGTGAGAGTATTGTTGTATAAGGTAACACACAGGAAATTTTTAAGAGAAGAGAGAACTAAGCCATGTAAAATTAACATCCATATTGAGAAGGAAACAGAAGAAAAGAAACCAAGGAAGGAGAGTAAAAATAACCAGCCATGTAGACTTGTAAGGAGAACAAGGAGTAGCATCTTAGAAAGAGAGAAAATCTTACTAAGTCATATGCCTCCCCTTTTTAAAAATAACTTTCTTGAAATATATTTCAGTGTCATATGGATTTGACTGTATTTCCTGCCAAAGTGGGAAACTGGTCTCTAAAAGAAGTAACAGAGCGAGTCACCCTGGGTGCTGTGTGCTTTTAGATGGAAATCTGCAACACCCTGGCAAAATAAAGACCAAGGTAACAAACGTTCTCATTTCATGAAAGGTTTTATGAATACGAAATAGAACATTCATGGAGGCCTGGGTTTTATTAACATATTTACATTAAAGATATCATGATACAGCCTTTGCGTCATAATATAGTCAACATAAATATGTTTACAAAAACAACTCTTTAAAAAAACCGGGTAAGTTTCTACAGCATCCTTTCATTATTTTAGATTTGCAGTTTCTAAAATGCTGTGGATTATTCTCCTCATTCTATGTGCAATTTAATCCTAGTATTAAATGAATGAATATCCTCATTCACATATACACACTCTGACGATACCCAACTTCCCCTATGTAAAATTTTTGTGCTTTCTTGTCCCCAGATTGTCCTAGAATTGACACTTCTGTCATGAGTCCCCTTCCACTCCAATTCCCTTCTCTGAAGGGTGCTGAAATATAGCATACGTCTGCTTTCTGTTCTTTACCTAATAGCTAGAAGAGCTGAAGCTGGAGCTACTTGGTGAGTTGTAGATGGCCAGTGCAAGGGTGAAAATATTTTCATCACAATTAAAAATGGATAATGAAGCAGGAATAGAGTAATGATGGAGGAAAACACATAAGAAATAGACTCTAGACCCTTATCATTAATATAGTAGCAACTTCACATGTAATGTTTTTGGTATGTACCAGGCATGTTTCTGAATTGTTCATATGTATGTATTTAGTTAATCCTCCTCCTCAAAACCCTCTGGAGTAAGTAGTACAATATATCTCACTTTACAGATGAGAAAACTGAGGCACAGACCATTTAAGTAGCTTGCCAACGTCAGACTGATGGGCAGATCCAAGCCTAGGCCTTCTAGTTTCAGAGATCATTATGTTAGCTGTGACAATGTATTGCCTCCCAGGAGATGGGAAATGTTTTGGCCTCCACAGGATAGTCTTAGGTTTCAGCTGTTACAGGTAAGTTGCTGAATCCTTGTATTGACGTTCTTCTAACCACTGAGATTCCTGAGAATGGGTCACTAGATGAACGAGACAAACATATAAATGACTAATTTTATACCACTTTGCACCAATTACTATTTTGATTCAACAGGAGAAACAGGCTGATGACAAAGGACACAAACATATTTTTACTCTGGAATTTTAAGAGGAACAGGTAGGGCAAATTATATGAGAACATTGTGGTCATATTGATGAAGCCTTGCCATCTTCTCAGTAAGCCAGTTTCCAACTCAGTGGTCTTGTTAACAAGTTCAAGGTGATTTTCTGCCCATAAGCACTGCTCCAGTTGATTTGGGCACTCTTTTTTTGTTTGTATGACTGGTCACTGCCTATTCCAAGCCAGTTAAAACTTTTACCTCTTGTCATGTGACTGGTGATTTTTTAACATACTCCTTACTCCTCACTTTCCAAACCACGCACCTGTAGATTGGGCAGCAGATTACAGCCAGAAGCAAAAGTGAGAGAATTGCAATACGTTTTTGATTCCTCAAAGTGAACAAGACCAGATGGACTTTGTTTCCTAGGCAGAAAACCAAACTACGGACGATGAAGGCACGATATGGATGTGCTCAATTTGACTTATTCAGGAACTTCCATGAAATGATGTCTTGTGAGATTTTGTCTTTCCCAAGGTACAGAATGACTACAAATTCCTCTCTAGGATCCTACCTTAAATTCCATAACATGAAAAAGCATATCTTGAAGATTTCAAAGTGTAGAGAATCATTTCCAGGGTTTGTCATGGCTCTCAAATGCTTCCAGAGACCATGCCTTGAAAGAGTCTGTAGAACTTTCCCCCCACTACAGGGGGAAATAGGGAGGCTTGGCTTTCTCTCATTTTCCCTAGTGTCTCCACATTCACACCAACACAGGTATCTTTGATTGAAAATTTCTCTGAGTTTCTTTTCTTTATGTTCCCAGAATTATGCATCTGTTTATCAGTTGGCCATTGTTTTTAACTTCTATCACCAGAAAACTCTAAATTCCTGACCAAGGCATTTAGGGCTTATATTATCTCCTTAGTTTTCTTTCCGCATGGTCTTCTCATTTCTTTCTTGTTTCCTTTGATTTTACATTCCCTTTCAATTCTCGCTTCTCATTCTGTCTAATGTAACTGATTCTAATTCTTCCTCACAGCCAGCTTTCTTCATTTTTATTTCACTTTGAGGCAACATAATTTAGGTGCTATGAAACTGTCTTTACTTTAATATAGTGTATCCTATAAATAAGACCAAAGAACCTTAACCAAATACATCAAATAAATATACATATAGCATAAATAATTGGAAATTCAAAGCAGTCAGTAAGACACAGAAGATAACTTCATCCTTTAATAAATATAAAATGCAAGTATGTTGTCATCTTGCTCCTATTTTAAATACCCGCTTTAAGGCAGTGTCATGCTCTTCTTTGGCTAAAACACAGAAATGGACTAAAATGAAAGTTTCATTCTGGCCATGCAGTGGTTGCATTGAAGGTAATAATTGTGGACAGCACTATCATGTATGAGGTAAAATTTAAGTTTTGTTCCCACTAAATTTTAGCTGGAAAGGTGCTATAGCTCAAATTTCACAGTTCCTGTTTCAAAAACAAAACACATTTTTAAAAAATCACCCAAAACAATACTTGGTTAGCTATATGATTATGCAATATAGAGAATTTCACATTAGCCATGCAAGTAACTTTTCAAGGTTGGTGATATTTAAGAAGATACTCTTGCCTTCAGACTAGCAATGTAATACCAAACTATGTGTTATGCCTTATTATGGATTATATTTTACTGTTACTCTCATTACTACTGTTGCCATTTTTCTCCCAAGAAGTTTTCATTTTTATTTCAGATGCTGAAAATTATATCTAATAGCCTCTGTCAAACAGTTATGTTTCGTTAGATTTTTATAGTACATGTAAGCTACATTTTATTAAACCTTTTGCCTATTTCATAGGCTATACACCTAATGAAGACCTCAACTAAGTTTATTTTACTGCACAGTATAAAATAAAGAAAGGGTAAATATTTATTTCTATGCATACACCCTCCAAACAAATGGCGTCCTCTGTTTATGCAGGGTATGTCTACATGTAGCCAAAATGTAGGCAATCTGTGTATTCTCAGCGGCATTTTCAAACCAGCACTTAGAGCCCAAGGAATTACTCTATTTGGTATGCCCATTCACCTGCTGGATATTTTCCTTATTCTAAAGCTTTTTGCTTAGATGACTTGAGGAAAAGAGGAAGTACAGCAGAACTTCCATAATAGAGAAAAAGAAAGAAATGATCCAATTCCATTATTTTCATAGGATGAGGGCATTTAAAAGTTTGATTAAAATTTTTAAAAAGAAGAAAAAGGAGAAGGAGGAGGAGGAGGAGAAGGAGAACACGAGTAGTAGATATTTACCTGGGGTGTTCATCCTCTTAATGAAATGTACTTGAAAATTTAAACTGTAGAATTATTTGGTTGTAGCTACAAAAAATGTATAAAAGATTGGTGTAATCTTCCCAAAAGTTAAAATATGTTATATAATCTTGAAAAAGAAAAAGAAATATGTGTCAGTGGTTTCATCTTTTTTTTTAATAGCGAAAATTTTATCTTCCTAGTTCAAGATATTTGGCATAATGATGTTGAATTCCTAAAAAATGCCATGCCATTTAATTTCCTCAAGGTTATTGTTACAGTAATTATCAATAGCAACAACAGCACATACAACCCCACAAATTGTTGATGGTTTCCAGCAAGTTTATTTATTTCTCATGTAAATAAACAAAAGTTGTTGTCCTTTACAGGGAGGGTCAAGTGGAGATCTGTTCCACACCCAGGCTGAAGGAGCAAATGGGCAAGGGCATTACTGTCTCCAGGATAGAGGGAGAGATAGAAAAACCACTGGTGGCTCTTGAACTTTTTTATGAAAGGGGTATACGTCAGTACTAATCACAATTTGTTGACTAACCAAGTCACTTGGTAAGGTTGCAGGCAATGGCTGAGGACGTAAAATCCTGTCACAAGGAAGAACAATGAAAATCACATGATGATGCCTGATCATGGAAGGGAAGGGTGTCTTTCTTAGGGAAGGGAAAGAAACATTTGGAAGTCGTACAGATGCTCCTCTACTTACAGGGGGTTTATGTCCTGATAAACCCATCACAGGCTGAAACTATCATAAGTCAAATATTCATTTACTACACCTAACCTACTGAACATCATACCTTAGCCTACCCTACCTTAAAAGTGTTCAGAACACTTCGTTTAGCCTACAGTTGGGCAAAAGCGTCTGGCAGCACTACACTGTAGCGTATCTGTTGTTTACCCTTGTGATTGTGTGGCTGACTGTGAAGTGCAGCTTGCTGCCCCTGTCCAGTATCACAAGACAGAATTATGCTGCTTTCTACTGAGTGTGTCTCACTTTCACACCATCGTAAAGTCGAAATATCCTAAGTCAAACCATTATTAGTCAGAAACCATCTGTAATTTAATCTACCACAAATACTTAAGCAATTAAAAGTAAGACTAGTAGTTTGCAATCAAGAACAAGCATTTGCACTTTTCATTTTTTAAGGAAGATGTCAAAATTGAAATCTGCCACCAAATCAGCATTTTTTAAATCACTGTCCTTAGGTACTCCACTAGAAATTTGGAATTTAAATATTTAAAAAACTTGGAGTTGTGTGGTGATATTTTTCTCCAGAACATTTAAATTCCTCTAGCATCAAAATGGTTCTTTTGATACCTTTAAAAGCAACTTCATGCCTTTCTATATGGAGTTCACTTTCATAAAAGAATATTTATTCTTTCCTATTGCTGGCACCATAAGGTGAAAAGTGCTTCTCAGAAGTTGTCTCAACACTAATGGGAATATTTAATCAGGAAATGTTGTACTACTAATCTAATAGACTTTAAGTTAAGACCTCAGTGTCACTGAAGCCTGAAATATCCCTGCAGTTCCACATATAGAAATCTCTAAATAATGCAGCCCATCCCTAAAGAGGTATTATGCAAATGAATGCATTTAGTTAATATGTACTGTAAACAGATCACTACTTCTTTATTCCTTTCTAAATCACAGCAGCGATTAAAGCTGTAATACTTTTATTACCTATCAAAATAGCTAAATATTTAAAGTAGATCTACAAAGAGCTTCAAGCCCAAGGTAACACCCCCTTGAATTTGGATTGGGCTTTTCTTCCAAAGGTCGTAGCATCTTCTTACACACTTTGTCTGAAACTCCCAGAAGAAACATCTCTTCTAGAAACATAAGTTACACTAGCTTTCTCTGACCACTGAGAGATTACTGAATATCTTACATTCATATTACCAAATTCCAATCCAACACTTGGTGACAAATGAAAGAGTGGCAACATAACATATAAATTGGAAAAGTCAAACTCAAGATGCAGAATCATTAGTAGAATGTAGTTGATTGTTTACTTCTAATTTAGTGGTCTCTCCATAAGCTGATGTCAATCCCTGTCACAACTCCTCCCTGCCACATTGACCGATTTCAACTCCAGCAAATGATTTCAGGTGGGAATGAAAACTGAACAATGATCTTTTCATTTGTCTTTTAAACCTTTATTGAATGCAGACAATGAAGTCGGATGCTATGGCTTTGGCTATATAATTTTAACGGGTTGATTTTTATGATGGTATTTTTGAAGCCATCATAAAAGTTGGATGGGACTGACAGCAAAGCTTTTCCTCTCAATTATGCAGAAGCCAAGTGATCAAATAGCACTGGTTTCATTAAACATGCCCAACGTCCCCTTGGGATGGTGCATTGTCTGCCAGAGAATTTTCCATCTATTTCAAGAGACATAAAAACAGAGCATGGATAAATGATGACTTTTAAATCAGCAAATTTGTTTTTGCATTTCTGTTTTTAATTTTTTATTGAATTGAGGTAGCATATTTCTCTATTGTTCAAAAACAGAGAGAACGAAAGGACCTGAGTCTAGTTTTGTAGCTGAAGCAGAAAAGTTCTGCAATCTTACACAGGGGAAAGAAGAGAGGGTACAGATAAATCTACACTGGTCACTTTCAGCGAAAGGGGGACTCCATCAAATACATTACAGCTTCTTTAGAGAGGAAAATAGGCCTCTGTGCAGCACTGAAAGGCAAGTCTTAAGAGTGAAGGAAATGATCGGCTCCGAGTAGTGCAGCAGGCTGTAAGAAAATGTTGTCGAGGGTCTTCCATGTTCTTACTAATGGCCATTTTGACTTCCCATTGGTACATAATAGATGATTGTCCTTGAGGTGTGAAGAGGTCTGTAATGTACAGAATGGTAAAAAGAGTTTTCCAACACCCAGCATTCTTCGAGGCAGCTAGACCAGATATATTAATGTCAGGAGGAATGCAGAATGTACTAGAAAATCTGAGATACAGCCTTTAGAATTATCAGGTTTTCAAATGCCTACTTCACTGTTCCTTGTCCCTTTTCAATGACTCTTTTCTGTTTCATTCCTCCTATTTTGCATGTTTCCTTTTATTTTAATATAGTTCTTTCATTTTTCATTCCTGTTTTCTTATATCGATGCTTCAATTTTCTCTAGTTCTTTTCTTTTTTTGTCCTTTTTGATGAAAAATTTTTTAAAAAGATATCACTCTAACCTTTTACTTCCCACTGCTATTTCCTGTAACATTTACTTTTATACAGAAAAACAGGGTTATGTCAAGAGTGAAAAAAATCAAGTTGATTTCAAAAGGTATGTTTCTGTTTTCAACAAAATTTAGCAATTATTCCCAAAGAAATATGGTATGATGAAGGTGCAGTCAACATGATCCATGTCGTGGCTTATAAAATAATATTGTCATTCTGTATTTTACTTTCAAAAATATTTTCACTGCCTTTATTGACGGACAGTAATTAGGAATCACAGCAAAGATTTTAAAAATACAGGGCCATTTAAATAAGAATATGATTACTGAAATACAAATCAAACACCCTATGGTGGGTAGAATGGTAGCCCCCCAAAATATAACTTCATGTGCTAGTCCCCAAAGTTATAAATGTTATCTTATTTGGAAAAAGGGTCTTTCCAAGTGTAATTAAATTAAGAATCTTACTATGAGGAGATCAACATGGATTACCCAGGTAGGCCTGAAATGTAATGACAAGAATCCTTCTAAGAAACATACAGGCAGAAGAGGAAAAGACACAGGCACACAGAGGAAAGGTGATATGATGACAGAGGCAGAGATTGGAATGATGTGGCCATAAGCCAAGGAGGCCAAAGGATGTCAACAGCCACCAAATGCTGGACTAGGCTAGGAAAAATTCTTCTCTAGAATCTTCAAAGAGAATAGGCCCTGTTGATCCTTGATTTTGGACTTAAGGCCTTAAGAATTGTGAGAGAAAAAATTTTGTTACTTTCAGACACCCAGTTTGTAGTATTTTGTTACGGCAGTCATAGGACACTAATGCATCTTCCAAAAAAAATGTGTATATATCTCACAATCCTCTGTATGAATTGTTAAGAGATACATACACAGAGAGACCCTTTTATAGACTGAAATAAGGATTCCATTTTGTAGTTATTTATAAGCTTTTTCTAAAGCACATTTGCAACCACATCATTTCCTTTGATGCCATATATAAATTTTCTTCAAGTTCTATTTGCAATTATCTTGCTTTGTGGCAATGAGCAAAATGAGGAAGCAGGACTTTGTGTAGTGGAAAATTTCCCACAGAAAATAAGCTCCTCTCTCCTCAGGAATTAGGAATAAAATCCTATCAAGGATATCTGTGTTCATTTTGAGTTTACTTCTATTTAAAAATTTTTAGATGAGTCAGAAAGGAATTAGTATTTTGACTTTGATAATTCTGAATCACTAATTGTTTTCAAACATTGATCCAATAAATAAAATAAAGCATTTCAACTTTGTCCTTTGAGATCTAACCCAAGCAAAATATTTTTTACTGCAGCCTGCCGGAAGCCAGCACTCTTGACCCTTTCTTCCTGCTCTACATTTTTCTTTTTTTGAATTTATCATCTACTATTACTAGTATGTGTCTAATAATATTGCCAATTTCATTAATTTTGTTAATTGTTTGAATCTTGGTATGTTCTGTTTCCTTATGTATCCTAGGTACAACACATGGGCAGTGCTCAATGTATACTGAATAAATGAATATATAGTGAGAACTATTCTCTTCTGTCAAAGTCTAGGGAAAAATGTGCTTGGAGAGGTGGAGAAATGAGGCAAATTGCTGCCTCTGAAGATCAAGAACATGGGGGAGGGCAGAGAAGTAGGAATTAAAATTTCAGCTATACTGTGACTGCTGTGAGACCCACTTTTATTACAATGATTCTATTATTATGGTTCTCCCCTAAGAATAACAAGAACATTAAAATATTGTAGTAAATTCTGACCCTAAAACAGTTAGTAAATCTGTATTCAAAATCATCTACATCTGTCCTTAAGAAGATTATTGGAAAATCAAGAGCGGGAAAGAGAAATGGGCAATTGTTTCTTTGCTGTTTGTTGTTTTTTTGTCCACAGAACTACCACTTTTCATCATAAAGCTCTTTCCTTTTTTGTGTTGTGCTTACTTGTGTTGAGTGATGAGTGTGATATTGGCAGGTGCTATAACAAAATGCCATAAACTAGGTGGCTTATAAACAGCTGAAATGTATTTCTCACAGTCATGAAGGCTGGAAAGTCCAAGATCAAGGCACCAGCAGATTAGGTATCCAGCGAGGGCTTTCTGGCTCATAGAAGGCACCTCTTTCTATGTCCTCACACGGTAGAAAAGGCAAAGTAGCTCTCTAGCGCCTCTTTTATAAGGGCACTAATCCCATTCATGAGGGCTCCACACACATGACCTAATCACGTCCCAAAGGCTCCACCTCCTAATAGCATCACCTTGAGCGTTAGACTTTCAGCCTATGAGTTTTGGGGGTTGTAAACCCTCAGACAATAGCAAAGGATTGAGCTGGTGTTATTTTCTCAGTCTATTTCTAAAGCCATTCTGCAGTTTGTCTTTACAATAATTTTAGCAGAAGGGACAGATCTCATTCCCGTGTCACAGATAATGAAGCTGAGGTCAAGAATATTAAAGGAATTACACAAGTTTACACAGCTGGGTAATTTGGTAGTGGGTAATCTTGGATCCTGACTTTTTAACTCTTTGTTAAAAGTAATCTTTTTTCATATCTATTTTCTAGCTTGTTAATTCTGTGAAATAGATTTGATCCTTTCATTCACCCATCCATTTATTCTTTCATTTAGACAAGTAGAGGATCAAATCAAATCACAGTATTTGAAGTCGATATTCTCAGGTTAAAATTTATGTCTGCCACTTAATAATTATATGATATTGGGAAAATTATTCTCGGGTTCTCTGCCACTCCGTTTCCCTGTCTGTAAAATATTGATAATAACATAACTTTTTGGACATTATTTCCCAAGTCATCCTTGTTTCAAATTTACTCTTATGTTTACAATTTTCTGTGCTTTTTATTATTTCTTGATTGTCATATCTTCCTTTTCAGATCACTTTCCTTCCTTCTAGAGTGTCTACTTTAGAATATATTTTACTATGAATTTGCTAATGACAAATTCTGCTTGTCTTTGCTCTTGTGAAATTTTCACTGCTCATAGAATATTTGTTTAGGAGATCTTATCTTTTAGGATATTGAAGATCGATGTCTTCTGGTTCCACTATTGCATATGTGAAGACAGCTATCAATTTCACCACTGCACCATTAAAGTGAATCTGCTTCACTCTGGCTGCTCTTAAGTTTTCTTTTTGTTGGGTTTTCTATACCTTCACTATGTCCATGTAAGAGTGGGTATTTTTTCTTTGGTTATCCTTCTTGAGCTTTTTGGGGCTTTCAGAATTAGTTTTGTGATTTCATCAATTCCATAAATTTTTAACACTATACTTTCAAATATTTCAACTGTCATATTCTCTTTCTCCTCTACCTCTACAACTAAAATTAGATGTATATGAAACCTTCTTCCTTTGTTGTCCATATATAAACACCTTTCCTATTATTTTTCTTTATACCTCTTTGTTGTACTCTTTCTTTAGATCTAACTTCTGGTTCACTAATTCCATACCTAATCTGTGTTAAAATTGTCCACCAGGTTCTCATTTCAATTTTTCATATTTTCATTTCTAAATGTTTTATTTTTATTTTTCAAGTATCCTTGATCATTCTTTATTGTTTCTTGTTTGCTGCACATATGTCAGGTTTGGATTTTACATCATTAAATATAATTATTCATTTAAAAATATCTCTGTGTTTAATTCTATTATCTAAAGTTTTCTGGATGTGTTTCTTTTGTTAGTTGCTGGCTTTTGTTCATAGCACCTTACTTCATTCCATCCTTGGTTATTTTTGCTACTCTACTTTCCAAGATACTAGGGAGTTAAGCGAGACAGACATATATAAAGGAGAGTGTTTTAGAGAGGATTTGAGTTTGCTTTTTTGGACTAAAGTGCAAAGTGAGGCAGCAAATCCTCATGATCGGCACCTTGTGATTCCAACTCCTTGGCAGCCTTCCACACTCATCCCCTTCTATTTGGAATCAAGACAGCTAATTTTGTTGTAGTCCCTCTGAAAGGAGACAAGGCATGTTTGATATAAATTCACCCTAAGAATATAGTCCTTCTGGATCTCAGATGATTTAGAAGATTATCTCTTAATGTATATCTTGGGTATTAACCAAGGCTATAAAATCTGAAGCTGAGATTCAAGAGTTATGCAAATGTCTCAGCACAAAAGCAAGCAGCCTTGTTCCACTTACCTCTCTGGATTCTAATTTTCACTCAGTCCCTAGTGTGAGAAATATTTCACCTTCTTGAGAGATCACTGATGCTTAAAGGAAAATTTTGAAACACATATTGCATATTTGACTATTAATATTTTCAGCAGATAAGTCTATCCACACATGTAGCCTGTCATGTTATTAAAACAGACATTAAAATGGAGGTAATACTCCAAACTCAAAGTTGTTGTGAAAAGTAAGTAAGACTATGCATGAAAGCTCAGAGTTTGGCACAGTACAAGCATGTGGTACATATTAATAGTTGTTACTATTCAAGAGTTTATGACACTTAAATATGGGCTAGAGCTTTAGCACTTCCCTTAAATCTGTAATGTAGCAAATATCATGCTGTGTTTTAAATAATAGTTATAGAAAGCACTGATTTTTTACCCTTTTCTAAGAGTTACCAACAAAATAGCACCACTTCAGGCAGAAAGACACCTATGTACAAGATTACATACCATTAACGCATATCTCTGATTATTCATAATTTTAGCTTTCCAACTACAGTCCATTTTCCTTTCTCTCTTTGTAAAATGTCCTGAAAAAGTACCCATTTTCCCTTTGTATTAGTCAATTCAGGCTGCTATAACAGAATACCATAGACTAGAGAGCTTAAACAACAGAAATTTATTTTCTCACATTTTTGAAGACTGTTAAGTCCTAGATCAAGGTGTCAGCTGACTTGTTTGCTGGTAAAGGATTCTATTCCTGGCTTGCAGCTGGCTGCCTTTTCACTGTGTCCTTACATGGCAGGGGTGGTGGGGAGTCTTCCTCTTCTTATAAGGCCACAGTCCTATCTGATTAAGGCCCCACCCTTGAGACCTCATTTAAACTTAATTACTTCCTAAGGATCTTATCTCCAGATACAGTCACAATGGGGGTTAAGGTTTCAACATATGAATTTTTGGGGGTATACAGTGTAGTCCGTAATGCTCTGCTTCTTTGTGTAAAGTATGAAGACTCTCAGAAATGTAGATTGAAGACACTCCTACTGCAATGTCTCTTCATAATCTATTCATCTGTAAGATATTAGTAAGGATCACTGAGTTTTACCAATCTAATACACGATACTATTGCAGATGTGTATTTTTAAACCACTAAATTAAGTCTTCCACAAGTCTTAGCTCACTGTTCCCCAACTCTTTTCCTGAGTCATTGTGTCAGTGATATCTGGTCATGAGATCCTGAGTGAAGTTATAGGAGAAAGAACTAAAAAAATGCAAACATAAATACTTATATAAAAAGTAAGCTGTCCTTGAGAGAAACAGAAAGTCAGTTATATCATACAGAGAAATTAGTTTTTTGAAAAGATTTTAAATTAAGCAATTTAATTACGTGGAATATGAAGTAATAGTAGGATGCCCACATAAACACGATTAAAGCATTATCAGAAAAGTGGGATGGCTGTTCCAGAGAGATTTCATAACTAAAGGTATATATGACAAAGTAATCCATTTAGAGGTAAGATGTTATAGTAGACTCAACATAAAATTTCGACTTGAATATACCTGTGTGTGTATCTTGGACCTACTATAAAATTTAGCTGTGAAACATTGGATACCTTATTCATTATCTTTTGCCTGAAATAATACAATCACTGGAAATACTAACATCTAAGTCTAGAATTGCTGAAGAGATTGAATTAAGTAAGAAACATAAAAGCAAGTATATAATCAGTGCTTTTAAAATATATTTAGGTTTTATTCAGCCTTACTTTTTTTATCTGCAAAATGCTTTTAATCTCCCTGGTTTTGTGTTTTTCTGAATAAATAAAATTAGTTATATAAGGCATTTAGTCCAATGGTCAGCACATAGGCACATAGTAATTACACAGAGTTACATTTTTTCTTTTTTTAATTTTTATTTTTTCTTCAATTGAGCTATTAATTAAAATTAATCACTAATAAAGAGATTGTAGAAAAGAAGGCCAAAGACAAAACACTGGGAAGCCTTTATATCAACATTTGAAAAAATTAAGAGAAACCAGTAAGAGATTTTAAAAAGTCACAAAGGCAGAAGAGAAAATCAGTTGAGAGGAATGTTCGGGACATTGAAGGTGCATAGAGTCTAGAAATAAGGGTCAGTCAACAATATTAACACCAACAGAAAAAGAAAAATTTTGAGTGCTAAGAAAGGGATATTGATTTTGCAATTTGAAAATCGCTGGTTTCTTTGAAGAACAGTTTTAAGAGAATGGCAGGAGAGAAATCACATTGTGGGGAATGGATGAGAAATCTGGGAAGCAGGATATGGTGATAAAAGAATACAGAAAGACTGTGATTGTCTACGGGCTAGAGAAGCCAAGACAGAATGTTCCCCCCCCAAACACACCTTAAGAAAAAGTGTTTCACATGTTTATGGAATGTAGTTGGTGAAAGTGATTGATCTAAAAGTGAGAGAAATAAGACAGGAAGGAGGGATCAAGGGAATAGGTGAAGATAGTCATTTAGGAAAAAAGTCACACACCTTCCTTCAAAACAGCAGACATGAAGGAGGAAGAACTGATAGAATGATATGGTATAGTTTTGGGGGAGTTAAGGGTGTGGTCATAGGAAGATACTTTCACAAGGAAGAGATAAGCTGGAGAAGCGATCCCTGGATGACTTTGATTTTTCTCAGTGACTAGGAGGTGAGTTCATCTTCATGAGAGTAAAAGAGCAGTGATTTCTGCTGCAGAAGCTTATGAAGAGTAGTGAACAATATCTAATTGGTATTTCAAAGCATAGGACAGGGGTGCCTACTTGGCACTCAAAAATCATTGCTGAGCCGAATTGTGTATTTAGATCTTGAGGAGAATGGAAGTGGTTAGGAAGTGCCAAAGTGAGAAAGCAAAAAAAAAAGCAGAAAAAGAAGAATTAATTAAACATACACACCCACCTGAAGAGTTTCAGTGACAGCTCAATTGAAGTCAGAGAACATAAATTTGAAGTAGACTTAGTCTTGGAAGATAAGTCCTGTTTTAAATCCCAAGGGAAGCTGGGTAATGAAATCCATTAAGAATACACTACCCAATTGAAAGTTGAAAAGGAGATTAGGGAAGACAAATGTAATTACCCAAATTGTAATTTGGTCAAGACACCAAGGTTAATAACATTCCTCCTTTTTCAAAAGTTGCCATGAATTTTTTAATACCTTATAATGGCCAGTGTCACTATTTTTATTCCTTATACAAGAGGTGAACCCTATGATATGCATTTTTAAATGTTAAGCATATATATTAAGGATATGTATTCATCATTACACAAGCACATACATTTACATCTATACAAATATTAGAAAGTGATTTTTTTTAATTAGGTAAAGTGCCTGGATGGAAATAACTGACTCTTTCCCTTCCAAATTTTATGAGAAGTTGTGAGTAAAACTAGGATCTATCGTGATACTTAAAAGTGGAGGTTAATGTTTGGGACACTACAATATTGTTTAGGAGTTAAGACAAGGGTGCACACTTGGCACTCAAAAATCATTGCTCATTAGGAGTTAAGAGTATATGCTCATTAGAGAGACCTTGGTTCAAGCCACACTCTGCCAAGGTCAAGTTATGAATTCTCCTTAAACTGATCTTATTTCTTTAAAGTAGAGACATGAGCTATATTCTATCAGAGGGATTTGAAGAATAAATAAGATAAAGCATGTAGAATGTTTAATGTAGGTAGTATGTTATCAATAAATGTTAATTATATTACCTATTAATAATTTTAAGTTGAAGATTCTTTAATCTCAAGTTATTGATATATAAACCAGCAATTATGTAAAGCAAGGTTCAGAAAATGTCATCACTCTTGGTAATGTCAGAATATGAAACAACCCTCTACCTTATACGTTTATTGTGCTAAACCTTTTTGGTATACATGTATGTTTCTTGGTGCAAATTTTGACCTATTTGCATTTGTATCATAGTGATCCATTTCATTAAGGGATTTTACCATTTGTTTAATTTTGAATATAATACTGAAGTGGTATTAAGCATTAAATCGACATAAACAGTACAGTTATTCTTCAATATCCCTTCATGAATTGTCTTTTCTTTCAAAACTTGTTTTTTTAATACATTGAGGAACGTCGATTTGACCATGAAAAGTCAATACTCTTCACGCAAATTCACATTTTAAAAGTACTTAAATAAATATCAGGATTAATTTCACTAATATATTACTATACTAAACTATTGTTTCCCATAATAATGTAATTATTCCATTCTTTAGTCATACATGGCAACTAGCTTTAATATTAAATTAAACACATTAAATAAAACAAACTTTCTAGCATAGTTTTAGAAAACATACTGGATGACATAGTTATAAACAATATTACCCAACAAACTAAGTGTTGTCATTACTCTTTCCTCCTAAAGTACCTTTAAAAGAAGAGTGATAGGAACTACTTAAGAAATAAACAAAGAGCATAATCTATGCCTTTATCAAGTTAAATCTCATAGCCAAATATTTCAGTCACAACCCTTTTATTCAAATTAGTTTAAGCAAAAATGCATCTAATTAGGCTCAGTAAATGGAAATCCAAGAGGTGGAGCTATTTTAGGGATTATTAAATATCTCTCTCTGTCTCTCTCTTTCTCTCACACTCATATCTGCTTAGCATCTCTTCGTTTTCTGCACAGTTTATTTCTATGTGTTTATATCATTCTCACCTATTGAAGAAAATATCTAAAAACTGCCTCAGAGTTTCATTAGCTCAGCTTGGGAACTACTGAATAAAGAGAAACTTTTCCCAGTGCCTTTATATAAAACCCTTGAGATCTATTTATGCTTGGTCTTTGTGTCCATTTCTGAACTAATCACTATGACCAGGATAATGGAATTTTGATTACTTGGATATGAGTCATATGCCCACCTACACATTGTCAGGATCTGGAAAACTATGTATGATTCGTAACCATAAAAACCAGAACACCATTAAACAGGGAAGAGACAGTCCCCAAAGCAAAAGGAGTAGCGTTGCCAGAAGACTGGAAGAAGAACTATTCAGATAAAATTAGCAGCTAAATCAATTTTGTGATATGTTTCCATTAAATTAGTAAAGACAAAGTAAAATTACATAAATTATTACATAATATAAATATATTTTGCACCATATTTTATGCACTATAGTTGAACCCTTTTGTTAACTTTGTGTAGGACTTTGTTCAAATCACTGGCAATCTCTGTAGCTTAGTCTCCTTAATTATAAAACTAGGAGGCTCAACTTATCTTGATGGTGCTTGCTTGATTCAAAATGTTATAGCTTTTAGATAAGTCAAAAGGTATGTTTCCTGGATATTTTCAACTTAAAGGGAAGTAGAAGAGGTGAAGAGATAATGGGTTTTGGGGTCACATAGATCTCTGTCTTAGCTCTGTTGTTTAGTAGCTCTTTAAACTTCTATAAAGAAGCTGTTCCTTATTCTGTACAATGGTAATGAGGAGACAGCAATATCATCTACCTCATAAAGATTGTTGTGATGAACACATGAGGTAACTACAGTACCTGCCATGTAAAGACCACTTAAAAATGTCAGGTTTTTTTAATTCCTGCTATTATTATTTGTTATTTTTATACCTCTCAGAAAAGATTTTGCATATTCCTCATTGGATATATGTCTAAATACTCAAAATTTTTGTTTGAATATAGAAAAATTTTTTTAAAAATTTTTCTTCAACCAACTCATGAGTTCAGTTGGTGATGAATCAAAAGTGAAGTGGTTTTAAAATAACCTGCAGCAGCTTCTGGAATTTATAAAAAGCTCAAGTTCAATTCTATCTAGAGTATTTACAATAAAATGTTTTCTACTCAGACTAATTATGGGGTCATAGAAAGCAAGTATATTGCTGATTACTTCTCTTCATTCTCCTGCCCCAATAAATGGGGAGGTAAGGAAAGCAGAGCAGTCACTACTGATACCTCTCCATATAATGATGTCATTAAAAAAATTCTCATCAGAAAATGACACTTAACTGACATGAAAAGTTAAACACTGTTTTATGTTAAGTGGCCATCACCAGCGTTTTCAAGAGCTAATTAAAAGAAAACACATTTCTTTTTAAAAAGCACTTGCTGAGCACAATAAATTTAAAATGACCTTTAAGTAATTGTAGACAGAAAGAGAATCATCTGCAATTTGTATTATATCTTCTGATACAAAGTTTTGACTATTTCATTAGTGGTCAGCATGGGATATGAATGGCATTGAATCCAAAAGAGGAACCAGGAAAAAAAAAAGAGTGAATGAATGAATACAAGACATACTGCCAATTGTTTCAATTCTTAGCAGGCAGGATTGATAGCTCCCATCAAAGCCTAACTTTCCATTTATTTTAATATACATGTTTATGTGTAAAGATATTAAGTCAATACACATATACATCAACAGATACACCATATACTTATTTCAGCTGAATACCTAATGACAAAATGTTGAAATTAACATTTATCCAAAACCAAAACAGAAGCCAAATATCTCCATACACAGAACAAGCTGGATGAACTCTGCAGTATGAGTCAATCTCAAATGAAAATCAGGCCAACAAGGAACTGGGGACAATTCAAAAGGTCTAAACCTATCAACTGGTATTGAGTGAGCACAGGAAAACAGGAGCACTTGTTTTCTATTTATGATGTTGTAAATTATTATCACCACTTTGGAGGACAATGTAGTAATATCTGGAGAATGGCCTCTGATCCAGGAATTCCACGTCTATGAATGGACCCTATGTGTTCTTAGAGGAATACTTGCATGTGTGCACAGATAGTGTGCACAAGGATGTTTACCACATGTTTGCAGCAAACAGAAAAAATAAGCCATAAATATGCATATTATGGATGAATTTATAGCTGTTGAAAACATTTGTAAACCTCAGAAATACTGCATTGAGTAAAAAAAAGCAGATAAAAATTATATGGTCATATTCACACATATTTTATGAAACACATGTAAGACATATTCTTCAGGAAGATATATATATGTCTATGCAGTTAAAGATTAAAATATAACAGTTGCCTCTGGAGATGAAAGAGACTAGTATGATTGGAGAAAGGATTGAAGATTCAACTGTTTAAGTAATTATTGAATATACATTTGAAATAAAATAATGACAGGGTAGTAGGTAAACACGTGTATGCTATATTATCCTACTTATTTTCCATATGTTTTAAACCTTGAAATAAAACTCAATGAATTTTTAGTAAGTTCACCTCTCTAGTTTTCCATTAAAAATTAATGTGAATATTCAAAGATCCTCTCTTAATCATTACTTCTACTATTTGCAAATTTTGGAGTCTCATGTTAAGTGAAGAGCAACAAATAGCAATTATAAAACAAAGAATGCTACTGTTTCCTTCAATCAGGTTTATGAAAAAGATCTTAATTTAAAATTAAACCTAACCTTCTCGTGACTCATCAGACTCAAGTGATCCTGAGTCTGTGTCTGTGTATGTGTGATTAAGGGAATGATAGGAACTGAAGATGTAGAAGTAGCAAGTGAGTGACTTAAAAAGTTTTGAATACCGAAACCACTGATCTTTAAAAATTAAAATGCTTTTAAATAACAACGACTACATCACATCTTTTTTATTTTTCTAAAGAACAATGAGCTTATTGAATTTTTTAAACATTTTTCTTAATAACACGAAGTGATATTGAGATACTGCATGAACATTTTGTTTCATATCTTGAGATTTCTCTTTGTCATGAAGCTGTGCACACTTGATTTGGTAACTCTATAGATCTCTGCATTGCATAGCTAGCAAGTTGGACAAACATAAAGGCCAGTGTAGCTTGGGATTCCGGCATGTTCTTGGAAAGAATCTGTCTTTTTTACACTTTGTTCACGTATATTCAAAAGAGAAACTAAAGGTTTATAAGAATTTCTTAATTTCTTCTTAAATGTGTTACATTATGAAAATGTTCATGCTCTGTCAATATTTTGAAAATTTTTTATCCAGAAGTTATGAAATAAGATTTTGAATATCCTATTTTCTATCAACTATTGAATAAAGATATAGTTGATTTCTATCGACTATTGAATATACATATATATATATGTATGTAGTTGTCTTTAGCAGTAGCAGTTCTTTACTTCTCAAAATAATCTCCATATCTAATAATAGCCCCCAAGTACTTCTCACATTGGTAAATGCTGTTTAGACTATTTTTATCTAAAAATTTGTATTGTATTTTTGATCTTCCACTTCCATTTTATCAACAAGTAATTTTAACCCAATGTTAAATCTGAAGATCTAGAAAATTCCAGACTTTATACTCTGAGAAATAAAAAGCAGATTATTAAACTATAAACTGAAAATATTCATGATGATAAAAGCAGACATGTTAGACTGCATTGGGGATATATTACTGCCTAATCAATGACTCTTAAGTTCACTCAAAAGTGCTTTGGATTCTTTGTTAAACAATAACCTTTCTCCATGTTCTAAAAGTTTAGTAAAAACTGCTGCCCATATAATCAGTTCTTTTTCAGAGTAATTGGATGGTGTGCAGTAGGGTGAGCCATTGTGGAAATGGAATAGCACATCCATTAGGTAACACACTATTTTAGAAATAGTTTGGTGAGCAAAGTCAAGGGAGACTTTAATCACGCATCAAAAATCCCTGGAGAAGAAACAAAAAGACAAATACCACATTATCTGACCTATGTGAAATCTAAGGAAGGTGAACTCATAGAAGCAGAGAGTAGAGTGGTGGTTACCAGGGGCTTGAAGAATGGGACGATGGAGGAGAGGAACTGGGGAGACACTGGTCAAAGGATACAAAATTTCAATTAGGAAGAATAAGTTCAAGAGATTGTGCAACATAGTTATTATAGTTAATAACAATGTGTTATATGCTTGAAAATTGCTAAGAATAGATTTTGTGTACTTACCACAAGCAATGATAAGTATGTGAGGTTATTGTATGCTAATTAGCTTGATTTAGACATTTCACAATCCATGCATAGTTTAACACATCATGTTGTACACCATATATATATATATATATAATTTTTTTCAATTTAAAAAATAAGTAATATTTTAAAATCTCTGGAGATAATGCGAGGTAAGCTTGACTTGTACTAAGGAGAGATAAGCATTCGAGACAATTGTATGTATAGCTTAAAGGTTATATCTACTCAAGCAAGCCAAGGACTTGGGAGATATATGGGTGTATCATGTCTCAGTTATAACATTTCTTACATTGAGGAATTAATGTAAAATTATAAATTTTTGTGTGCTATGCACACAAAATATACACATTTTTCCCTAAGCTTCACTGTTTTACCATGAGTGAGCAACCTTTAGAGGAACAAAACCAATTTAAAAGAATAAATGCTTTCTACCTATACTGCTATGTTGTCTTTTACTAACACAAACTCTCAGGAAAGCCAAGTTCATATGTAGACAAGAGGAGATTTGCCTATTATGTTGATTAGAATGTTCCAAAGAGAGTCCCACTGGGAAAATAGAATTTTCTCCAACAAAATGTCAAAATGTTTAAGAATAAATAGTTATTTATTTGGGTTCATCTGAGTCCTCAGTATGGAATCTTTGTTGAACTTAAAATACCCTAGGAAGAGAAAAGATAGAACACAATAAAGAGATAGTCAAGTAGTCATAGCCCTACACAGTAAACAACGAGACTGTCGGAGAAGACATAGGTTGGCCATATTAAGAATTTAACACGATGACAAAATCAAGATATAGATGATGTGTTCTAATGGTGTCTTAAAGTCCTCCTGCCCCACTGCCAATTTGAAGTAGAAAAATGAAAAATCAGCTAGAATGGAACTGGTAGTTACTCAAACACAGAGGTGAAGACAACTAAAATAATTGCAAGAATAGGTTGACCTTGGACTTTGATATGAAGACAAAAACTGGATTCTTCAGTTCTGGAAAGTAAAGACAGCCCATATTAAACACTATTTAAATTTGTATATTACTGTTTAAGGGAATCATGTTTTCTTTTAACAAAAGCCAAAATATAAGTAGAAGGCAGAGCTCCCTAAAATTAGAGCAAGGCAGAATTAAGATAAACAAAAGGATTCATTACCATAAAAGGGAAATGTTATAGTGAGAAATACAAATGAAAACCAAAGAATTTGGGCAAATTCATGAATGTTCAAATGATAAATTGCCAATAGAACACTTGAGACAACTGCAGGTTCCCCTGGGCTGAGAAGGGGAGGGGATAGTTTAGAATTATTATTGACAAAAAATTACAGGCAGGATTGGTGTTTAATACATATAGCAATTCTCATATTTCTATAAATAGTCAACAAATGGATTCTTCTATTTATGAAAGACTGAGCTTTATGAAAAGGAATCAAAATTCTACTGATATTTTCCCTACAGTACACCATTGTGGACTCAAGGATTTGCAATACTGCTAGGCTATTCCAATGTTTTCCAATGCCCCAAATCTTTAGTGAGCATATGCCATGTACTACTTCTGTACCAGGTACAGTGAATGAGACATGCATGGTTTCTGTACTCACCGAGCTTATGGTGTATGAGATATATGATCAACAAGAAATTGCAATACTTGTTTTTATTATATTTTTTATATTGCTGTTATAGCAATAAGCCTTAAAAGAAAGGCACATTATGCTATAGGACTAAAGAACAGGAATATATAGCATAGTGGTGGTGGTGGGTAATCAGGGGTATGGATCAAAGTAGCTTCCTGGTGTAAGAGAAATTTAACTGAAATCTAATCCATGATAAAGAGTAAGGCAGAAAGCTCCTTGATACAGGTCTTGGCAATGTTTTTTTGAATATAGAAACAAAAGCAAAAATAAGTAAGTGAGACTACATCACACTGAAAAGCTTTTTCACAGCAAAGGAAACAAACAGAAAAATGAAAAGGCTATCTATAGAATGGGAGAAAATATTTACAAACCATATATTTGACAAGAGGTTAGTATCTAAAATACATAAGAAATTCATACAAGTCAATAGGAAAAGAAAACCAAATAATCCATTTAAAAAATGATCAAAGCAACTGAATAGACATTTTTCCAAAGAATGTACACAAATGGCCTAGAGGTACATGACAATGTACCCAACATCACTAATCAGGGAAATGCAAATCAAAACCACAATAACTTCATATTTGTTTGGATGTCTATTATAAAAAAGACAAGAGAGAACAAAAGTTGTCAAGGATGTGCAGAAAAGGGAATCTTTGTACACTGTTGGTGGAAATGTACATTGGTACAGCCATTATGGAAAACAGTATAGAGTGTTTTCAAAAAATTAAAAATAGAACCACCATATGATTCATTAATCCCATTTCTGAATATATATCCAAAGGAACAAAATCAGTGTCTAGAAGAGATATCTTTCACTTTCCTGTTCATTGCAGAATTATTCACAAAAGGCCGAGATATGGAAACAACCTAAGTGTCAGTCAGTGGATAAGTGAATAAAGAAATGTGGTATATGTATACCGTGGAATACTATTCGGCCAGAAAATAAGAAGGAAATCCTGCCATTTGCAACAACATGGGTGAAACAGGGGGCATTATGCAAAGTGGAATAAGGCAGACAGAGAAAGACAAATATGATATGATATCATTTATATGTGGAATCTAAAAACAAAAAATCACATTCATAGAAACAGAGTAGATTGGTGGTGGCCAAGGGTTGGTGGGTTAGGCAAATGGGAAGATGCTGGTTAAAGAGCACAAACTTTCTGTTATTAGATGAACAACTTCTGAGAATATAGTGTACAGCATGGTGAGTATAGGTAATAATATATCAACTGTAGTCACTTGTATTGTATACTTGAAATTTGCTAAGAAAGTAGATCTTAACTGTTCTTAACAACCAAAAAAAAAAAAAAAAAGGCAACCAAGTAAGGTGACAGATGTGTTAATTAGCTTGATTGTGGTAAGCATTTCACAATATATATGTATATCAAATCTTCATGTTGTATACCTTAAGAATATGCAATTTTATTTGTCCATTATACTTCAATAAACATAAAAAAGAAAAGAGTAGGGCAACAAATGGTAATAGTGCCTGTATATTCCAAACCAGTTATGATTTTTGAGGAAGGAAGCCAAATTTAGTATGACTGGGGTTTAATATTTGGATGGGGATTGGTAGGATATAAGGTAGGAGGAATATAAATTGGGACTTTTCACCTCAGACTAGCAAACTAGGGTTTACCTTCCTCTCCCCCAAGGGCAGTGAGAGGAAATGGAAGGGATTTCAGCAGTGGTGTAATAGAATTAGTTTTGTATTTCAGAAAAGAAATTTACTCATTAAAAAAAAATCTTGGATTAGGAGGCTGGGAAAGCAGCTGGAAAACTGTTGAAGAAGTCAAGTCTAAAATAATTGCTGTACCTAGACATACGATGGTGGTGGTGAGGATGAGAGAAGGGAAGGATTCTGAAGATAAAGCACTGCAGCCTGTTGGGACATGCGGGAGAGAAAGGAGTTGAAAAGGACCTCCAGGTTCTCATTTGGTCAACTGAGTGGCTGATGACAGCATGCTGTAAATTAGGGAGTGCTACTAAAGAGATAGGTTCTGCCCCCCAATCCTTGATAGAGGAAGATAGAGGTGGACGCTGGGAATCATTTGTGGAGACGATAAATTCACTTTAGGAAATTCTGAGTTCCAGGTAACAGAGAAACATAAAATTTCAAAGAGTTAGGAGAACTGGAAGACTGTGTAGAAATCATTAAAAAAAAGAACAGTGTTTTTTTCTTTACAAAATGTAATGATCTAGTAGTAACTGATAAAAGGAAGATGCATTAGATAGTGACCAAAAGTTCAAATTTGATTTAACTACATGGACTGCATGCATGATCTTGGTGTGAGCTGCACAGGGGAAGGTCATGAACAGCCAGATTATGGTGGGCTGGGGAGAAGGTTGAAGATGGGAAGGTGCAGATGATGCTTCCCTATTTATGGGGAGGATATAAAGAACAATAGCAACTAGGACAGTAACTGTAGGCAGATGATGAGTCAAGGGAGGGTTTGTTTTTTTTTTCTTAAGGATGGAATCTGTTTAAATGTTGGGAAGGAGCCCGTGGAGAAAAAAAAAATCTAAGAAAACGTAATTTGTTCACTGTCTGAAAAAGGATAGCACACTATTTCCTAAAACAAGACGCTGAGGTTCATACCTCCTTGGTTGAGCTATATATGTAAGTAAAGCAGAATGTCCTCATGATCCCCATTCAAGGCATAGCCTCTTAGATATCGAATATAATTTAATGAAGGCCATTAAAGGCTAATAAAGTTCAGCCACTGTCAAATGCAAGCTGAACATGTGAAAGGTCTCAACAATTACTTGAATCATCCAGTATAACTTTTGTATTAGCATTGTCATTTTCTGTCCTCTAAACTTCAGACCTTTCTTGTTTATACTTTATCACAATACCTTATCCCTCCAAAAATTATTTTTTCCCATTATATTAATTACTTGAATTTCAAATGAAGTCCAGAAAGCCTCATACTGGCACTTAATGGCACTAAAGTTAAAAGAAAAAAGAGAAGATAAACTGTTTTGGCACTCTGTCTTTCTTTAAAACCTGGCTTTGGGCCTCATTTTAAAACATCACTGAAGGTCTCATCATATTTCTTCCTGTATTCAATAAACCGTTAAGTGGTCATGCATTCATTATGCCATAAGCTGCACACAGATACAAATGGATACCATTTATAATATTTTACAGTGTTTTGAAGTTCCAAGCCCATCTAGAATGATAAAGACCTGGGAAATGTTAACCCACCTCAAAGTCTTTCTTTTTTTATTGCATTTTTTAATAGATTGGCGCAATTTCTTTGCATGCTATAAAAGTCAAGAAAGTATTTCCATGGTATTAAATGGTAACACATGGAGACCATTTCGTTTTTAAGAAGAATGTTCTCGACTTTGTGATTTGTGTTTCTTAATGCCCTTTTCCTTCCTCTTGTTCTTTCAGGGACACTTTGATTCAGAGTAATGGAGCGGTGGAAATTAAATGAGTGTGCATGGAGTCCAATGAACTCAATATACTGCTTATCTTGTAACTATACTTAATCTAAATAACCTTTTTTATGCTCTGCTGGAATGGCATTTTCAAAAGGCTATATAGTAGTAAATGAGAGTATATGTCAGTAAAGATTTGCTAGACAAATCAGATCTCACAGAGAAGTATATCTATCCATTACTATTTAATACACACTTCAGTTTGAAGGACAATTTTTGTGTGTGTGATCAGACCATTAACACTTACTGTCATTTGGACTATGTTTTCCAACTTTCCCCTTTCCCTTTTTAATTTCATTGATTATTTATTATTTTTTTCCAACAGGAGCTTTTGAACAGATTGCCTCCAAAAGGAAGAATGAAACAATTTATATATGCACAAGTCATTGACTCAGTTTTTTTTTTAACCATATGTGCAGCCTCAGAAATGAAGATTTCCAAGGGATAATGTCAACACATATGGTAGTATGTGGAAAAGAATTTAATCCACATACATAAAATACATGGCAGACATGCTCTTTGATAACAACTTTTACTTGTTTTTCATTGGTATAGCTTTCCTTTATTATTACATTTGAAGGAATGATTTAATAAGCAAGTTTTACGAAACAGCCTCTCTATCTTAGCTGCTGCCCCTCCCTTTGGTCTTTTGTGGAAAGTGGTATACACATGTAAGTTCTCTTATAATACTTTGTTTCTTTCCAAAATCCTAAAGCAAACCTTATGGTACATTCGTGCATTTAAGCTTTTTCCCTAGTTCTGGTTAACTGGTCTAGTACTTTAATCCTCTCCTAGAAAAGCAGGCACTGCTCTCTCCTGTCAGACCTGTTCCCCTTAACCAGTGTTTTGTCTGTGAGACACAGGTAATGTTTGAGGCCCTCCCACTAGCTGCCTGATTTTCGTGATGCTAACTTCCTCCTGCCTGCCCCTGTAGCCCACTATTTGCTTCCACTGCAATCAGTGGAGTTGGGCCCTTGGATTACAGGCTCTGATCACCCTAATAAGCCACTTACCATCTGCATTCAGCTCAGCTCTCTAAACTCCACATTGATGGGTGGAGACAATCACAAATTCTGCATCCTTCCAATCTTCTCTATTAATATCTGATGAAGGCAATCTAGCCACGACTTGAGGAGTTTAAAGATAAAATTCTGAAAAGTTAGTCTTTGGATTTCAATGTTACCGGAATGGACATTTCCAGAGTATTTTTACAGTTTCAACAGCAATAGAAATTCTACTCTGGGATTCCTTGCTGTAACCTCAAAAGTAGTCACTGCCTTCACCATGATAATACACAGGGTCGGGAGCAGAGAGAGGTAAGATGAGAGACTGACTCCTTAAATGTACCCTGGCCTAGGAGACTCCTTCTCCTCACCCTAGTCCCAGTCTAAGGTTTACCAACGACTCTCAAATTATCTCATCATATTCCAACAATCTCCAACACTACATTCTTTCCACTCTCCCCATGACCACCTTAACCTATGCCTTGAAAAGTTCATACCTGTAAGTAATTTCTCCAGCTGGTTATTTTAGCTTTAGAAATTTTAGAGATTACTAATCTCATCCAAACTCTTCTTTAACCTCTTTTCAAGTAAATTTTACTAACATTGCTTTCATCAACTCATTTTCTTTATCTAAGTATCTTCCAATAACTATAATTCCCAGTTTTATTAAGTACAATATCCTCCAATCAAAACTAAAGACCTTTATAATTTTGGTTCTCAGAGTCTGGTCGCCACACAAGTGGCATCAGCAACATGTATGGACTTGTTTGAAGTGAAAATTCTTGAGACTCACTTCAGACTTACTAAATAAAAATATCTTAGGGGGTGGAGCCAGCAAATGTGTTTTAACAAGTCTTCCAGGTGATTTTGATATTAAATAAAGGATGAGAACCACTGGCCCCTTTTCCCATCTACTTGCTTATTAATGAATATTCACAGGAAGTTTTCAAAAAGGAAACTTCTAATTATATAGATTGTGCATCCTTTCCACAATTAAATAGCACTTGAATTGAATAATGAACTACACAATTTCACAAATCAAGTCACTTGACAATTGAAACTTACTCTCTAAATTTTAAAGGGGAAATCAAAGTTGTAATTATAGACTCCTTAAAAATTAAGAACTATACACTAAAATGTGGATTTTAGGCAAAACCACACTTAAATGATAACTACAGCTCACATTGTTTTAGTTATTAGACAGGAAAGAAAATGATAAATGAACTAAACATTTAACTCAAGAAGTTGGGATGAGAACAACAAAACAATTTCAGGAAGAACAAAATTTAAAAGTGGAATCAATGAATTAGAAAACAATTAAAAATACAATCATAGAAGAGTACAGTAAAATAGGGTATCTTCTGGAAAATCCAACAAAAAGGACAATATAAACACACAAAGAGACCAAAACTGCAACAGAAAGAATACTACACTAACACATTTAAAAATTAAATTTAAGTGGTTAATTTATGAGAAAATATAAATAGCCAAGAAGTAACGCAATAAGAAAATGAAAATCTGAAAGCCATTAAAAAGCTTTGTAAATGAGTTTGCTCCAAAACTGTTGCTAGATCCAGAAACTTTTTTCAATGATTTCTTTGAGATCTTCAAGAAACAGTATTTCAGGAGTTCCAGAGCTTAGAATAAGACAGTAAGCTTTGTAATTAATTTCACTAGTGAGACTTTCGATGCCATCATTTGCAAAGAAAGCTCAATAAGAGGAAACTTCAGTCATAGCTAATCCATCCGGTTATTAATCCAATACACTGAAATAGTAAAACACCATGACTAAGTTGATTTTACTTCAAGGTTGTTTGAAATACAATTCACTTACTGTTATTAACCATCTCAGCAGGTAAGAAGGGAAAACATAATTATCTTGTTAATTGTCAAAAAGTCATATGATGAAAGTAAATATCTTTTAATTAAAAAACCATTCTAACATCTCAGAATTTATACAATTCTCAAATAAATAAGAGCATGCTCAATTTTGAAACATATTCTCATAAAAAGGAATGCCTCCTAATATTTTTACTACTCAGTATAATTGTAGAAGTTCTAGCTAAACCAATGAGACAAAAATAAATAAATTTTGCATTTTATAAGGGAGGAGATTACATTATCATTATTTGTAGAGGATATGATTTACTATTTTAAAAACCAAAAAAAAAAAATCAACTACACATTATTATAATTACTAAGAACTTTGTAAGCTGACTCAGTACAGTATGATACCTCAAATAGTAAATAGATTTCTTATTTATGACTTAGAAATCATAATAAAATTTAAATAGTAAATGAATATTTAAACTAAGTAGAAAGATAAATCATAGGAATGAGATGAAAAGTCCAAAAACTACCCTAGGAGTAGAGCATAATTTAGTATATGTTAGGAACAATATTTTAAATCAAAGCCAACATATAAATCATATACTAAATGATATTAAGACAATTTACTAACCACTTAAAATGAGTAGTTAGTATCTTTTTAAAATTGAGACAAAATATACATTTTGACTAAAATAATACTATAAAGCCATTCTTTCAGTTTTTAATTTAGATAATGAATATAAAGGATTTAGCAGAATATCTAACCAATAATAACTGCTGTTTAGGCAACCCCTAAATACTCAATTCTGAAGACTCTCTTTACTATAAGGAACATTTTTTCCCCAAATGTTGAGGAAGGTCTACTTTCACTTTGTTTTTCACCATTGTTTATATCACCATGATCAAAATTACCCGTCAGAACATGTTTCATCTGAGGTCCACCAGATTCTAAATATTTATTTTGCCCCCACCACCAGTCCCAGTCAAAGTCTTTCCTCTGTCAGGAGGAGATATTTAAACCATGATCCCAGGTGGCTTTCTTGAATCCACTTTACCCTTTAAATTCCATCTGAATTATTGTAAAAGTATTTCATACTTTCATAGTTTTATTTCACTACTTATGTATTTATTGTATATTATGGACTCAAGACAAAATTTTGCAGCCTGAAATTAATGGTAAATTCAATCTACCATACGTAGAATAGCATTGCTTGTCATTCACCTGAAAGACTCATCTTCTCTGGTCAAAAAAACTCTCCTCCCGTCTTGCTATTTTTTTTTTTTTATTTATTTTTTTAATTTCAGAATATCATGGGGGTACAACATTTTGGCCATACACATTGCCCCTGTTCTGCCCGTGTCAGAGCCACAATCGTGGTCATCTCCCAAACTGTGCTCCCCACATCCATTCAGTGAGAGTTTTTCCCATCCCTTCCACCCCCCTCCCGCCCGCCCGCCCCCTGATGAATGTTATTGCCCTGTGTGATGTAAGTGTTCATCAGTTAGTACCAGTTTGATGGTGAGTACCAGTGATGCTTGTTTTTCCAATCCTGTGACACTTCGCTTCGAAGAATGGGTTCTAGCTCCGACCAGGATAATACCAGATGTGTTAATTCACTATTGTTCCTTATTGCTGAGTAATACTCCATGGTATACATATACCACATTTTATTGATCCACTCGTGTATTGATGGGCACCTGGGTTGTTTCCACAACTTTGCAATTGTGAATTGTGCTGCTATGAACATTCGAGAGCAGATGTCTTATTATAAAATGTCTTTTTTTCTTTTGGATAAATACCCAGTAGTGGGATTGCTGGGTCAAATGGTAATTCTACTTTTAATTCTTTGAGATATCTCCATATTCTTTTCCATAGAGGTTGTACTAATTTGCAGTCCCACCAGCAGTGTATGAGTGTTCCTACCTGTCCACATCCCCGCCAACATTTGTTATTTGGGGATTTTTTGATATGAGCCAATCTCACTGGAGTTAAGTGATATCTCATTGTGGTTTTGATTTGCATTTCCCTGATGATTAGAGAAGTTGAGCACTTTTTTATATGTTTGCTGGCCATCATTCTGTCTTCTTTGGAAAAGTTTTTGTTCATGTCCTTTGCCCATTTTTTAATAGGGTTGTTTGATTTTTTCTTGTTGATTTTCCTAAGTTCTGTATAGATTCTGGTTATAAGCCCTTTATCAGAGGTGTAGCATGCAAATATTTTCTCCCATTCTGTAGGTTGTCTGTTCACTCTAGTGATAGTTTCCTTGGCTGTGCAGAAGCTTTTCAATTTGATCAGGTCCCATGTCATTATTTTTGTTGCTGCTGTGATTGCTTTGGGGGTCTTCTTCATAAATTCTTTGCCTAGGCCAATGTCCATAAGAGTTTTTCCAACATTTTCTTCGAGAATTCTTATGGTTTCATGTCTTAGGTTTAGATCTGTTATCCATTGTGAATTGATTTTTGTGAGAGGTGAGAGGTGTGGGTCCACTTTCAGTCTTCTACATATGGCCATCCAATTTTCCCAGCACCATTTGTTGAATAGGGAATCTTTTCCCCAGTGTACGTTTTTCTGGAATTTGTCAAAGATCAGGTGACTGTATGAGGTTGGTTTTATATTTGGGTTCTCAGTCCTGTTCCATTGGTCTACATGTCTGTTCTTGTGCCAATACCATGCAGTTTTGGTTACTATAGCCTTGTAGTATAGTTTGAAGTCTGGTAGACAGATGCCTCCCAATTTGTTCTTTTTGCTTAAGATTGCTTTGGCTAGACGGGTCTTCTCTGGTTCCACACGAAGCGTAGAATTATTTTTTCTAGATCGGCAAAAAATGATGTTGGTATTTTGATAGGGATTGCATTGATTCTGTAAATTAATTTAGGTAGCAAAGCCATTTTTACTATGTTGACTCTGCCTATCCAAGAGCATGGTAAGGTTTTCCATCTATTTACATCCTCTGCAATTTCCTTTCTCAGTGTTTCATAATTCTCTCTATATAGGTCTTTGATCTCCTTAGTTAGATATATTCCTAAATATTTAATTTTCTTTGTTGCTATTGCAAAAGGTATAGCATCTTTAATTTGTTTCTCGGCTTGATTGTTATTAGCATATATGAAGGCTATGGATTTGTGTGTATTAATTTTGTATCCTGAGACTTTGCTGAATTCATTTATCAATTCCAGTAATCTCTTGGTTGAATCTTTGGGGTTTTCTATGTATAATATCATATCGTCTGCGAATAGTGAAAGTTTGACCTCTTCTGCCCCATCTGGATGCCCCTGATTCCTCTGTCTTGTCTAATTGCTGTGGCCAGGACTTCCAGCACTATGTTGAAAAGAAGTGGAGATAGTGGACACCCTTGTCTGGTGCCAGTTTTAAGGGGAATGCCTTCAATTTTTCCCCATTCAGTATGATATTGGCTGTGGGTTTATCGTATATGGCTTTAATAGTTTCTAGGAATGAGCCATCTATGCCTATATTGTTAAGAGTTTTTATCATAAAAGGGTGTTGGATTTTGTCAAAAGCCTTTTCTGCATCTATTGAAAGGATCATATAATCTTTGTTCTTGCTTGTATTTATATGGTGAATTACATTTATAGATTTGCGTACGTTGAACCATCCCTGCATCTCGGGAATAAAGCCCACCTGATCATGATGGATTATTTTTTTGATGTGCTTTTGAATTCGGTTTGCAAGGATTTTATTGAGAATTTTTGCATCTATATTCATAAGGGATATTGGTCTGTAGTTTTCTTTTTTTGTTGTGTCCTTTCCTGGCTTTGGTATCAAGGTGATATTGGCTTCGTAGAATGAGTTTGGGAGGATTCCATCCTTCTGGATATTTTCAAATAATTTCTGCAGTATAGGCACCAGTTCTTCTTTGTAGGCTTGGTAGAATTCAGGTGTAACCCATCTGGTCCGGGACTTTTTTTTGTGGGTAGATTTTTAATTACTGCTTCAATTTCGGTGCTTGATATTGGTCTGTTTAGAAATTCAGTTTCTTCCGGGTTGAGCCTAGGGAGGTAGTGTGTTTCTAAGAATTTGTCCATTTCCTCCACGTTTTCGTGTTTGTGGGCATAGAGATTTTTGTAGTATTCAAAGATGATGTTTTGTATTTCCATGGTATCAGTTGTGACTTCTCCTTTTTCATTTCTAATTGAGCTTATTAGAGTCCTTTCCTTTCTGCTTCTGGTCAACCTGGCAAGTGGCCTGTCTATTTTGTTTATCTTTTCAAAGAACCAGCTTTTCGTTTCATTGATCTTCTGTATTGTTCTTTTGTTCTCGATTTCATTTAATTCTGCTCTAATTTTGGTTATTTCTTTTCTTCTGCTGGTTTTAGGATTGCTTTGCTCTTCCTTTTCCATTTCCTTAAGATGATTCATTAGTTTACTGATTTGTGACTTTTCTGTCTTTTGGATGTGGGAATTTAGGGCGATAAATTTTCCTCTCAAGACTGCTTTTGCTGTATCCCACAGATTTTGATAACTTGTGTCCCCATTATCGTTTAGATCGAAGAATCTTTTGATTTCATTTTGAATCTCCTCTTTGACCCAATACTCATTCATCAATAGATTGTTTAGTTTCCAAGTTTTTGGAGGAAGATGTGAGTTTCTGTTGGAATTGATATCTAATTTTATTCCGCTGTGGTCTGAAAAGATACATGGTATGATTTCTATTTTTTTGAATTTGTTTAGATCTGTTTTGTGGCCTAGGATGTGGTCAATTTTAGAGAAAGTTCCATGAGCTGATGAGAAGAATGTATATTCAGTGTTATTTGGGTGGAGTGTTCTGTAGATATCTGTTAGGCCCAAATGTTCTAGAGTCCTGTTTAGGTCTTTTATTTCTCTATTTATTTTTGTTTGGAGGATCTGTCCAGTTCCTCAGTGGGGTGTTGAAGTCCCCTGCAATTATGGCATTCCTGCTTATTATGTTGTCTAGATCTAGCAGCATTTGCTTTATGTACCTGGGTGCTCCTGTGTTGGGTGCATAAATGTTTAGGATTGTTAAATCCTCTTGTGAAATTTTTCCCTTCACCACTATATAGTGTCCATTTTTGTCCTTCTTTACTTTTATTGCTTTAAAGTTGATGTCATCTGAAATGAGGATGGCTACTCCAGATTTCTTTTGGTTTCCATTAGCCTGAAAAATTGTATTCCATCCTTTCACCTTGAGTCTGAATGCGTCTTTGTGTGTGAGGTGTGTTTCCTGAAGACAACAGATACTTGGTTTGTATTTTTTAATCCATTCAGCCAGCCTATGTCTCTTCAATGGGCAGTTCAAGCCATTTACATTTATTGAGAGAATTGATATTTGGGGTAAATTTCTGATTATTCTGTTGGGTGGTATCTTTTGTTTTACCTCTTGCGTCATTGTGGAATCTGGTTTCTGGGGTTTTAGCCTTTGCATAATTTTACATAGGTGGGTGTCTGTTGCGCTGGTTAGTGTATAATGCAGGTCTAAGCATTTCTTGCAAGGCCGGTCTGGATTTCGCAAATTC